>LPNX010812675.1:5566-697755 GCA_001517045.1 Pseudotsuga menziesii
TTTCTCGGAATTGAAATTTGATCATAGATTTGGATGCCCATTTGATAGAGAAGCGTGCACTCCAACTTTCGTGACACTCCAACGTATTTTCACCCGCTTTAACCCCAACCTTGGCAAAACCGCACAACGGAGTATCAATTTTAACCAATTTCTTGGAATTAAAATTTAATCATAGATTTAAATGCGCATTTGGAAGATAAGAGTGCATGCCAACGTTCACGATCTTGAGAGCTATTTTCGGCATCTTTAAGACAAACCCTAAGAAAACTGCATGATGGAGTCTCAGCTTTGACCAAATTCACAGAATTGAAACTAGATCATAGGTTTGGATGCATATTGGATAGACAAGGATGCACGCCAACTTTAGTGATGTTACAAGCTATTTTGACCCCCTTTAAGCCCAACCCTATCGAAACCACACGACGAAGTTTCACTTTTGAGCGGTTTCTTAGAATTTAAATTTGATCATAAATTTGGATGCCCAGTTGATGAACAAGTGTGCATGCAAACTTTTGAGACATTCCAAAATATTTCCACCCCCTTTAAGCCCAACCTTAGAAAAACCGCACAACGGAGTTTCACGTTTGACTAATTTCACAAAATTAAAATTTAATCGTAGATTTATCGGTGCATTTGTTAGATAAGAGTGCATGCTAACTCTCATGATGTTCGAAGCTATTTTGGTCGTTATTCAAGGTTAATCAAGCAAAGGTCTAAGAGATGCTATTTTTTTGGCTTTCTTGTAATTGAAATCTGAAAGAGAATTTAGGTACCCATTTGAGAGATGACCATGCATACAAACTTCCAGGGGATTTTGAGCTATTTTGGACCTTAGTCAAACTTGGTCAAACCAAGGCCTAAAAGGTTGCACCTTTTTCCAATTTCTTAGAAATCGAATTTAAAAGTAGATTTAGATACCCATTTAAGAGGCACACATATTTTTGCGAATTTCGAGTTATTTCGGCACTTAGTTAAGGTTGGTCAAACCAAGTTCTAAGAAATGCACTTTTCTTTACTTTCTCGAAATTGAAATTTGAAACTGTATTTAGGTACCCATTTAAGAGATAATCCCTACATGTAGATTTTTTGGGGATTGTGAGCCATTTTGGACCTCGGTCAAACTTCGTCAAACCAACGCCTAAAACGTTGCATATTTTCCATTTTCTGAAAATTCAGATTTTAAAGTAGATTTAGGTACCCATTTCAAAGATAGACATGGACACCTATTTTTATGAGATTTGGAGCTATTGTGTCCCTCATTCAAGGATGGTCAAACAAAAGTTGAAAAGATGCACTTTTGTTGACTTTTTTAGAAGTGAAATTTGAAAGTGGATTTAGGTACTGATTTCAAGCAACAAGTGTACACGCTAACTTTCGCGAATTTCCGAGCTATTTCACTCCATTTAAGTGCAACCTTAGCGAAAGCGCACGATAAAGTTTATCTTTTGACCAATTTCTTAGAATTGAAATATGATCATAGATTTAGATGCCCATTTGGTAGATAAGAGTGCATGCCAAATTTAGTGATGTTCAGAGCTCTTTTTCCCTCCTTTAAGCCAAACCTTAGCGAAACCGCATGACAGACTTTCACTTTTGACCAAATTCCCAGAATTGAAATTTGATCATAGATTTGGATGCTCATTTGATATACAAGCGTGCACGCTAAATTTTGCAACTTTTCGAGCTATCTGGACCCACTTTAAGCCAAACTCTAGCGAAAATGCACGACGAAGTTTCACTTTTGACAATTTTCTCATAGTTGAAATTTGATCATAGATTTGGATGCCCATTTGATAGACAAGCGTGCACTCCAACTTTCAAAACGTTTTGAGCTATTTTCACCCCCTTTAACCCCAACCTTTGCGAAACCGCACGGTGGAGTTTCAATTTTTACAAATTTCTCAAGATTAAAATTTGATCATATCTTTTGATGAGCATTTGGATGATAAGTGTGCAAACCAACTCTCATGATTTTCAGAGTTATTTTCAACTCCTTTAAGCCAAACCTTAACAAAACTGTACGATGGAGTTTCACTTTTGACGTACTTCTTAGAATGGAAACTCGATCATAGATTTGTATGCCCATTGGATAAAAAATCATGCACGCCAAATTTTGCAAAGTTCTGAGCTATTATTTTTACCCATTTTAAGCCCAACCCTGGTGAAACCGCACGACGGAGTTTCACTTTTGAGCAGTTTCTTAGAATTGAAATTTGCTCACAGATTTGGATGTCCATTTGATAGACAAGGTTGCACATGAACTTTCATGACGTTGTGAAATATTCTCACCCGCTTTAAGACCAACTTTAGAAAAATAACCGTAAAGGGAGTTTCACTTTTGACCAATTTCTCAGAATTAAAATTTGTTCGTAGATTTATCTGTGCATTTGGTAGATAAGAGTGCATGACAACTTTCACGATGATTGGAGCTATTTTGGTCGTTATTCAAGGCTGGTCAAGCAAAGGTCTAAGAGATCATATTTTTCTGACTTTCTCATAATTGAAATTTGAAAGAGAATTTAGATACCCATTTGAGAGATAACCATGCATACAAACTCTAAGGGGATTTCGAGCTATTTTGGACCTTAGTCAAACTTGGTCAAACCAAGGCCTAAAAGCTTGCACTTTTTTCCAATTTCTTAGAAATCAAATGTAAAAGTATATTTAGATACCCATTTAAGAGATAAGCGTGCACACATATTTGTGAGATTTTGGGTTATTTCAGCGCTTAGTTAAGGTTGGTAAAACGAAGTTCTAAGAAATGCTTTTTTCTTGACTTTCTAGAAATTGAAATTTGAAACTGTATTTAGGTATCCATTTGGTAGATAAAGCATACATGTATATATTTTGGGGATTGTGAGCCATTTTGGACATCTGTCAAACTTCGTCAAACCCCTTAAAACATTGCATTATTTCCAATTTCTCAAAATTCAAATTTTAAAGTAGATTTAGATACCCATTTCAAATATAGGCATTGACACCTATTTTTATGAGATTTGGAGCTATTTTGGCCCTTAATCAAGGATGGTCAAACCAAGGTTGAAAATATGCACTTTTGTCAACTTTTTCAGAATTGAAATTTGAAAGTGGGTTTAGGTACCCATTTCAATAAACAAGCGTACATGCCAACTTTTGTAACGTTCCGAGCTATTTTCACTCCCTTTAAGCACAACCTTAGCGAAAGCGCCGATATGCCCATTTGATAGACAATTGTGCATACGAAATTTTAAGACGTTCCAAAATATTTCACCCCCTTTAATCCCAACCTCAGTAAAACCATACAGGAAGAGTTTCACTTTTGACTAATTTCTCAGAATTAAAATTTGATCATATATTTATCTAAGAATTTGGTAGATAACAGTGCACACCAACTTTCACGACGTTCGAAGTTATTTTGGTCGTTATTCAAGGTTGGTCAGGCAAAGGTCTAAGAGATGTTGTTTTTTCAACTTTCTTGTAATTGAAATTTGAAAGAGAATTTAGGTACCCATTTGAGAGATAACCATGTATACACACTATCAGGGGATTTCAAGCTATTTCGGACCTTGGTCAAACTTGGTCAAACCAAGGCCTAAAAGGTTGCACCTTTTTCCAATTTCTTAGAAATCGAATTTAAAAGTAGATTTAGATACCCATTTAAGAGGCACACATTTTTTTGCGAATTTCGAGTTATTTCGGCACTTAGTTAAGGTTGGTCAAACCAAGTTCTAAGAAAACCACTTTGCTTTAATTTCTCGGAATTGAAATTTGAAACTGTATTTAGGTACCCATTTAAGAGATAATCCCTACATGTAGATTTTTTTGGGATTGTGAGCCATTTTGGACCTCGGTCAAACTTCGTCAAACCAATGCCTAAAACATTGCATTTTTTCCATTCTCTGAAAATTCAGATTTTAAAGTAGATTTGGGTACCCATTTCAAAGATAGGCATGGACACCTATTTTTATGAGATTTGGAGCTATTTTGGCCCTCATTCAAGGATGGTCAAACAAAAGTTGAAAAGATGCACTTTTGTTGACTTTTTTAGAAGTGAAATTTGAAAGTGGATTTAGGTACTCATTTCAAGCAACAAGCGTACACGCTAACTTTCACAAAGTTCCGAGCTATTTCACTCCATTTAAGTGCAACCTTAGTGAAAGTGCACGATAAAGTTTATCTTTTGACCAATTTATTAGAATTGAAATATGATCATAGATTTAGATGGTGATTTGGTAGATAAGAGTGCATGCCAAATTTAGTGATGTTCAGAGCTCTTTTACCCTCCTTTAAGCCAAACCTTAGCGAAACCGCATGACAGAGTTTCACTTTTGACCAAATTCCTAGAATTGAAATTTGATCATAGATTTGGATGCTCATTTGATATACAAGTGTGCACGCCAAATTTTACAAATTTTTGAGCTATCTGGACCTGCTTTAAGCCGAACTATAGCGAAAATGCACGACGAAGTTTCACTTTTGACAATTTTCTCACAGTTGAAATTTGATCATAGATTTGGATGCCCATTTGATAGACAAGCATGCACTCCAACTTTCACGACGTTTTGAGCTATTTTCTCCCCCTTTAACCCCAACCTTTGCGAAACCGCACGGTGGAGTTTCAATTTTTACAAATTTCTCAGAATTAAAATTTGATCATATCTTTTGATCCGCATTTGGATGCTTACTGTGCACGCCAACTCTCACGATGTTCAGAGTTATTTTCAACTCCTTTAAGCCAAACCCTAACAAAATTGTATGATGGAGTTTCACTTTTGACGTACTTCTTAGAATGGAAACTCAATCATAGATTTGTATGCCCATTGGATAAAAAATCATGCACGCCAAATTTTGCGAAGTTTCGAGTTATTATTTTGACCCCTTTTAAGCCCAACCCTGGTGAAACCGCACGATAGAGTTTCACTTTTGAGCAGTTTCTCAGAATTGAAATTCGCTCATAGATTTGGATGTCCATTTGATAGACAAGATTGCACGTGAACTTTCACGACGTTGTGAAATATTTTCACCTGCTTTAAGACCAACTTTAGAAAAACAACACAAGGGAGTTTCACTTTTGACCAATTTCTCAGAATTAAAATTTGTTGGTAGATTTATCTGTGCATTTGGTAGATAAGAGTGCATGCCAACTTTCACGATGATTGGAGCTATTTTGGTCGTTATTCAAGGCTGGTCAAGCAAAGGTCTAAGAGATCATATTTTTCCAATTTTCTCATAATTGAAATTTGAAAGAGAATTTAGATACCCATTTGAGAGATAACCATGCATACAAACTCTGAGGGGATTTCGGGCTATTTTGGACCTTAGTCAAACTTGGTCAAACCAAGGCCTAAAAGCTTGCACTTTTTTCCAATTTCTTAGAAATAAAATGTAAAAGTATATTTAGAAACCCATTTAAGAGATAAGTGTGCACACATATTTTTGTGAGATTTCGGGTTATTTCAGCACTTAGTTAAGGTTGGTAAAACAAAGTTCTAAGAAATCCTTTTTTCTTGACTTTCTAGAAATTGAAATTTGAAACTGTATTTAGGTATCCATTTGGTAGATAAAGCATACATGTATATTTTTAGGGGATTGTGAGCCATTTTGGACATCTGTCAAACTTCGTCAAACCAAGGCCTAAAACATTGCATTATTTCCAATTTCTCAAAATTCAAATTTTAAAGTAGATTTAGATACCCATTTCAAATATAGGCATTGACACCTATTTTTATGAGATTTGGAGCTATTTTGGCCCTTAATCAAGGATGGTCAAACCAAGGTTGAAAATATGCACTTTTGTCGACTTTTTCAGAATTGAAATTTGAAAGTGGATTTAGGTACCCATTCCAATAAACAAGCATACATGCCAACTTTCGTAGCGTTCCGAGCTATTTTCACTCCCTTTAAGCGCAACCTTAGCGAAAGCGTTGATATGCCCAGTTCGTAGATAAGCGTGCACACATATTTTTGTGAGATTTCAAGTTAAATAAGAGTGCATGAAAATTTTCGTGATGTTCAGAGCTATTTTCCCCTCCTTTAAGCCAAACCTTAGCGAAATCAAATGATGGAGTTTCACTTTTGACCAAATTCTCAGAGTTGAAATTTGATCATAGATTTGGATGCCCGTTTGATATAAAAACGTGCACGCCAACTTTTGCAATGTTCCAAGCTATTTGGACCCCTTTGAGGCCAACTCTAGCGAAAATGCACAATGGAGTTTCACTTTTGACCAATTCCCGAAATTGAAATTTGATCATAGATAAGAGTGCATGCCAACTTTCACAATGTTCAGAGCTATTTTGGTCATTATTTAAGGCTGGTCAAGCAAAGGTCTAAGAGTTCATATTTTTCTAACTTTCTCATAATTGAAATTTGAAAGACAAATTAGATACCCATTTGAGAGATAACCTTGCATACAAACTCTAAGGGGATTTCAAGCTATGTTGGACCTTAGTCAAACTTGGTCAAATCAAGGCCTAAAAGCTTGCACTTTTTTCCAATTTCTTAGAAATCAAATGTAAAGTATATTTAGATACCCATTTAAGAGATAAGCGTGCACACATATTTTTGTGAGATTTCAGGTTATTTCAGCCCTTAGTTAAGGTTGGTCAAATGAAGTTATAAGAAATGCACTTTTCTTGACTTTCTAGAAATTGAAATTTGAAACTATATTTAGGCGCAACATTAGCAAAAGTGCCGATATGCCCATTTGGTAGATAAGCGTGCACACATATTTTTGTGAGATTTCTACTAGATAAGAGTGCATGAAAAGTTTCGTGATGTTTAGAGCTATTTTCCCCTCCTTTAAGCCAAACCTTAGTGAAATCAAATGATGGAGTTTCACTTTTGACCAATTTCTTGGAGTTGAAGTTTGATCATAGATTTGGATGCCCGTTTGATATAAAAACGTGCACGCAAGCTTTTGCAATGTTCCGAGCTTTTTAAACCCCTTTGAGCCCATCTCTAGCGAAAATGCACGATGTAGTTTCACTTCTGACCAATTTCTCGGAATTGAAATTTGATCATAGATTTGAATGCCCATTTGATAGAGAAGTGTGAACTCCAACTTTCGCGACACTCCGAACTATTGCACCCCCTTTAACCCCAACCTTGGTGAAACCTCACAACAGAGTTTCACTTTTAACCAATTTCTTGGAATTAAAATTTAATCATAGATTTAAATGCGCATTTGGAAGATAAGAGTGCATGCCAACTTTCATGAAGTTGAGAGGTATTTTCGGCTTCTTTAAGCCATACCCTAACAAAATGGCAAGATTGAGTCTCAGCTTTGACCAAATTCTTAGAATTGAAACTTTATTATAGGTTTGGATGCATATTGGATAGACAAGCATGCACGCTGACTTTCACGATGTTTCGAGCTATTTTGACCCCCTTTAAGCCCAATCCTATCGAAACCGCACGATGGAGTTTCACTTTTGAGCAGTTTCTTAGAATTTAAATTTGATCATAAATTTGGATGCCCATTTGATGAACAAGCATGCGTGCAAAATTTTGAGTCATTCCAAAATATTTCCACCCCCTTTAACCCCAACCTTAGCAAAACTGCAGAATGGAGTTTCACATTTGACTAATTTCTCAAAATTAAAATTTAATCATAGATTTCTCGGTGCATTTGGTAGCTAAGAGTGCATGCTAACTTTCATGATGTTCAGAGCTATTTTTGTCATTATTCAAGGTTGGTCAAGTAATGGTCTAACAGATGTTATTTTTTCGGCTTTCTTGTAATTGAAATTTGAAAGAGAATTTAGGTACCCATTTGAGAGATAACCATGAATACAAACTTTCAGGGGATTTGGAGCAATTTTGGACCTTAGCCAAACTTGGTGAAACTAAGGCCTAAAAGGTTGCATTTGTTTCCAATTTCTCAGAGCCATTTTCCCCTCCTTTAATCGAAACCTTAGTGAAATCGAATGATGGAGTTTCACTTTTGACCAAATTCTCGGAGGTGAAATTTGATCATAGATTTGGATGCCCGTTTGATATAAAAATGAGCACGCCAACTTTTGTAATGGTCTGAGCTATTTGGACCCCTTCGAGCCCAACTCTAACAAAAGTGCATGACATAGTTTCACTTTTGACCAATTTCTCAGAATTGAAATTTGATCATAGATTTTGATGCCCATTTGATAGATAAGCGTGCACTCCAACTTTCACAACGTTTTGAGCTATTTTCACCCCCTTTAACCCCAATCTTAGCAAAACCACATGACGGAGTTTCACTCTTGACCAATTTCTTGAAATTAAAATTTGATCATAGATTTATATGTGCATTTGGAAGATAAGAGTGCACGCCAACTTTCATGATATTCAAAGTTATATTCGATTCCCTTAAGCCAAACCCGGACAAAACCGCACGATGGAGTTTCACTTTTGACGAACTTCTAAGAATTGAAACTTGATCATAGATTTGGATGCCCATTAGATAAACAAGGATGCATGCTAACTTTCGCATTGTTCCAAGTTATTTTGACCACCTTTAAGCCTAACCCCATCAAAAACGCATGACGAAGTTTCACTTTTGAGCAATTTCTTATAATTGAAATTTGATCATAGATTTGAATGCCGATTTGATAGACAAGCGTGCACGAGAAATTTCGAGATGTTCCAAAATATTTCACCCCCTTTAATCCCAACCTCAGCAAAACCATACAACAGAGTTTCACTTTTGACTAATTTCTTAGAATTAAAATTTGATCGTAGATTTATCTTAGCATTTGATAGATAACAATGCACACCAACTTTCACGATGTTCAAAGTTATTTTGGTCGTTATTCAAGGTTGGTCAGGCAAAGGTCTAAGAGATGCTATTTTTTCGATTTTCTTGTAATTGAAATTTGAAAGAGAATTTAGGTACCCATTTGAGAGATAACCATGCATACACACTTTGAGGGGATTTCGAGCTATTTCGGACCTTTGTCAAACTTTGTCAAACCAAGGCCTAAACGGTTTCACCTTTTTCCAATTTCTTAGAAATCAAATTTAAAAGTAGATTTAGATACCCATTTAAGAGGCACACATATTTTTGTGAATTTTGAGTTATTTCAACACTTAGTTAAGGTTGGTCAAACCAAGTTCTAAGAAATGCACTTTTCTTGGCTTTCTCGAAATTGAAATTTGAAACTATATTTAGGTACCCATTTGAGAGGTAATCCCTACATGTATATTTTTTTGGGATTACGAGCCATTTTGGACATCGGTCAAACTTCGTCAAACCAAGGCCTAAAATGTTGCATTTTTTCCATTTTCTGAAAGTTCAAATTTTAAAGTAGATTTAGATACCCATTTCAAAGATAGGCAAGGACACCTATTTTTATGAGATTTGGAGCTATTTTGGCCCTTGTTACAAAGAGAAGTTCATATGGCTTGGGGTACCACAACAGACAGCTTAACTCCAGAAATCAATCCCTTCCTATATGTAAGAGAAATGAAATATCTAACACTAAAAGATATCGATTCGCACCTTATTCCAGACGGTTGATGTAGATCCCCATTGAGCTTTTCCACTCCCACTTGTATTAGCAATTTGCTTCCTCAACATTCAGCAGACAAGACAAGCATGCTATATATAATTGTGTTAGATCTACTCTAGCATATATAATCAATAACATATAAGCATTTAAAAGCATCCATGGATCAAATACTCATTTAAATACACATTATTGGATAGGAAAAGATATTTCTATTGAAATAAAATAGAGATTACAATAGTGACAAACTCTATCGACACGTCTGCAAATCAGAGAAATTGAGTCGCCGACTTGGGCCTCCACCACTTCAATCCTCCATCTCTCGATAGCAAGCTCACAAGAAAAAGGCAACCTTGGGAAGAACACAAAGTGATCCAAAGGACAAAGGGATGCAGACTCAAGTATAAGCTCCGAAAATAATGGACTATAGTTTTCTTTCTCTTTAATTCCTCCCCCTTCAATGTATCCAAAGGGTTCCTTATATAGCTTCTTCAATGGGGTAATGGAAGGTCGAATCTGAGCGATATCAAGGAATATGGAAGGCCAAGAGATAAGTGACTTGGATCCACATCAAGGAAAACTCCAAAATCATTTGGCCTTTTGCACACATCCTGATGTACGCGGGTTTAAGGGTCAAATATGCGTATATACACAAGAAAGAGAATAAAAGTTGCATATGGCAATTATTGCATGTTTTTAGGGATGGTCTTGGAAACATCAAAGGTACAAAAATGGTCCATGGGGTTTAAAGATTCAGCAGAGGCATAGGGAAGGCCATAAAGGTCTGATCCACCATGTGTGGTAAAATCAGCTGTAACAGATGCCCCCTAATATGTGAGGTCAGAGAGGTCATACGATGGCCGAAATACATTATAAGTCCATCCTAGAAGTGGAGTGATGAAGAACCCAGTGGAAGAACCAACCATCCAATCAGTACAATACAATGATCAAACTCTGCACATAACTGCATGTAGATGTAGTAATCTCGGATAGATAAGAGTACAATGGCCATGGATAGGCATGATACAAAATATGACATGTGTGGTCATCACCACGTATAGTATAGATAGCTCAGAATATCCATGATGAAGATATACAAAGGATCATGATCTCCATGAAGGCTGAAGAAATATAATGGATCAAGATCTGCATAATGGCTGGAAATATTTGACATATACTGGAATCAAGTCACGAGAGTTGAAATCCCATTAACACTGGCACGATCAAGGAGGTAGCATATAAGAGATGCCACCAATCTGGAAGGTTTTCTACACAAACCGCTACGAGTACATGTCCTACTATGTGAATAGAGGTGTCGAGGTTGAACATAGTAGTCCATCATTTGATTACTAGTCATTGATGTATACCATTAACAGACGCGAGATTACCCATCGATAATGAAAATGGGAATCAAGGTACTAGAGTGCAAACTAACAAGTGTGAATAAATGTGTTGAGGTCAAACACTTGAGAGAATCCATCGATTAGGGGACATTCATGTATTCCCAAAAATTGTCAATGGTGAGAGAACCTGCCACTGATGACTGCAAGTCTCAAGGCACTAAAAAATGACTCTAGATTCCTATCCCAGAATAAATGATCTGAAGTCGATGGGATGAAATCCGCTGGAAGGAGGGCATTAAGGCACCCCCCATCATCCAACACGAGGTACTCAGCAAAGTTGTATAATGTGGAAGGACTCTATCATAATGTCGAAGGACTCGTATTTATGCGACTTTTGGCCAAAAACCTGCGTATACAGAGAAGAAAGTGGTAAAAAGTAGGCCAAGGGTCAAACCAATAAATGGGGGTGTGAATGGATGAACCTACTATAAAATGAAACATAGAAACAAGGAGAAATAAAGAGCAAGTCAAGAATATCAAGCACATTATGCCCCCAAACCCCAAAGAAAAACAAGGAACATCCCCAATGGAGTCGCCAATTATGTTACAGAGAGAAATTCCTATGGCTTGGGGTACCACAACAGACAGCTTAACTCTAGAAATCAATCCCTTCCTATATGCAAGAGAAACTAAATATCTAACACTAAAGGATCTTGATTCGTACCTTATTTCGGATGGTTGATGTAGTTCCCCATTGAGCTTTTCCACTCCTGCTTGTATTAACAATTTGCTTCCTCAACATTTAGAAAACAAGACAAGCATGCTATATATAATTGTGTTAGATCTACTCTAGCATATATAATCAATAACATATAAGCATTTAAGAGCATCCATGGATTAAATAATCATTTAAATACACATTATTGGATAGGAAAAGATATTTCTATTGATAGAAAATAGAGATTACAATAGTGACAACCTCTGTTGGCATGTCTGTGAATTGGAGAAACTGAGTCCCCCACTTGGGCCTCCACCACTTCAATCCTCCATCTCTCGATAGAAAGCTCACAAGAAAAAGGCAAGCTTGGGAAGAAAACAAAGTGCTCCAAGGGACAAAGGAATGCAGACTCAAGTATAATCTTTGGCAACAATCGATTATAGTTTTCTTACTCTTCAATTCCTCCCCCTTCAATGTATCCAAAGGGTTCCTTATATAGCTCTTTAATGGGGTAATGGAAGGTCAAATCCGAGCGATCTCAGGGCATATGAAATTCCAAGAGATAAGTGACTCGGATCCACATCAAGGAAAACTCCAAAATAATTTGGCCTTTTGCAAACATCCCGATGTACACGGGTTTAAGGGTCAAATCCATGTATATACGCGAGAAAGGGATTAAAAGTCGCGTATGGAAATTATTGCATGTTTTTAGGGATGGTCTTCGAAGCATCAAAGGTACAAAAATGGTCCATGGGGTCTAAAGAGTCTGCAGAGGGACAGGGAAGGCCATAAAGGTCTGAACCACCAAGTGTGGTAAAATCAGCTGTAATAACCCTCATTCAAGGATGGTTAAACAAAAGTTGAAAAGATGCACTTTTGTTGAATTTTTTAGAAGTGAAATTTGAAAGTGGATTTAGGTACCCATTTCAATAAACAAGCGTACACGCTAACTTTCATGATGTTCCAAGCTATTTCACTCCCTTTAAGTGCAACCTTAGCGAAAGCGCATGATAAAGTATCTCTTTTGACCAATTTCTTAGAATTGAAATATGATCATAGATTTAGATGCCCATTTGGTAGATAAGAGTGCATGCCAAATTTAGTGATGTTCAGAGCTCTTTTTCCCTCCTTTAAGCCAAAACTTAGAAAAACCGCATGACGGAGTTACACTTTTGACCAAATTCCCAGAATTGAAATTTGATCGTAGATTTGGATGCCTGTTTGATATACAAGTGTGCACGCCAAATTTTGCAATGTTTCGAGCTATTTGGACCCGCTTTAAGCTGAACTCTAGCAAAAATGCATTACGAAGTTTCACTTTTGAGAATTTTCTCGCAATTGAAATTTGATAATAGATTTGGATGCCCATTTGATAGACAAGCATGCACTACAACTTTCATGATGTTCCGAGCTATTTTCACCCCCTTTAACCCCAACCTTTGTGAAACCACACGGCGGAGTTTCACCTTTTAGAAATTTCTCATAATTAAAATTTGATCAAATCTTTTGGTGCGCATTTGAATGATAAGTGTGCATGCCAAAAGCCAAACCCTAACAAAACTGTACAATGGAGTTTCAATTTTGATGTAATTCTTAGAATGGAGAATTGATCATAGATTTGGGTGCCCATTGGATAAAAAATCATGCACGCCAAATTTTTCAACATTTTGAGCTATTATTTTGAGCCCTTTTAAACCCAACCCTAGTGAAACCACACGACAGAGTTTCACTTTTGAGCAGTTTGTCAGAATTGAAATTTGCTCATAGATTTGAATGTTGGTTTCATAGACAAGCTTGGACATGAACTTTCACGATGTTGCGAAATATTTTCACCCACTTTAAGCCCAACCTTAGCAAAAAAACACAAGGGAGTTTCACTTTTGACCAATTTCTCAGAATTAAAATTTGATCGTAGATTTATCTGCGCATTTGGTAGATAAGAGTGCATGCCAACTTTCACGATGTTTGGAGCTATTTTAGTCATTATTTAAGCCAAACCCTAAAAAACTGCATGATGGAGTCTCAGGTTTGACCAAATTCTCAGAATTGAAACTTGATCATAGGTTTGGATACATATTGGGTAGACAAGAATGCACGCCAACTTTCGTGACCTTCTAAACTATTTTGACCCCCTTTAAGCCCAACCCTATTGAAACCGTACGACAATGTAGATAAAATTAAAATTTGACTAATTTATCAAAATTAAAATTTAATCATAGATTTATCGGCACATTTGGTAGATAAGAGTGCATGCTAACTTTCATGATGTTTGGAGCTATTTTGGTCATTATTCAAGGTCGGTCAAGTAAAGTTCTAAGAGATGTTTTTTTTTTGGCTTTCTTGTGATTGAAATTTGAAAGAGAATTTAGGTACCCATTTGAGAAATAACCATGCATACAAATTTTCAGGGGATTTCGAGCTATTTTGGATCTTAGGAAAACTTGGTGAAACCAAGGCCTAAAAGTTTGCATTTGTTTACAATTTCTCAGAGGTATCTTCCCCTGCTTTAATCCAAACCTTAGCAAAATCGAATCATGGAGTTTCACTTTTGACCAAATTCTTGGAGTTGAATTTTGATCATAGATTTGGATGCACGTTTGATATAAAAACATGTACGCCAACTTTTGCAATGTTCCTAGCTATTTGGACCCCTTTGAGCCCAACTCTAGCGAAAATGCACGACGAAGTTTCACTTCTGACCAATTTCTCAAAATTGAAATTTGATCATAGATTTGGATACCCGTTTGATAGATAAGCGTGCACTCCAACTTTCACGACGTTTTGAGCTATTTTCACTTTAACCCAAATCTTAGCGAAACCGCATGACAAAGTTTCGCTCTTGACCAATTTCTCGGAATTAAAATTTGATCATAGATTTAGTCGTGCATTTATTTGGAAGATAAGAGTGCATGCCAACTTTCATGATGTTCAGAGTTATTTTCGACTCCTTTAAGCCAAACCCTAACAAAACCACACGATGGAGTTTCACTTTTCACCAACTTCTAAGGATTGAAACTTGATCTAAGATTTGAATGGAAATTAGATAAACAAGCATGCACGCCAACTTTTGCAACATTCCAAGCTATTTTGACCACCTTTAAGCCCAACCCTAGCGAAAACGCATGACGAAGTTTCACTTTTGAGCAGTTTCTTATAATTGAAATTCGATCATAGATTTGAATGCCCATTTGATAGACAAGCATGCATGCCAAATTTCATGATGTTCAAAGTTATTTTCAACTCCTTTAAGCCAAACCCTAACAAAACTGTATAATGGAGTTTCACTTTTGATGTACTTCTGGAAACTTAATCATAGATTTGGATGCCCATTAGATAAAAAATTATGCACGCCAAATTTTGCAATGTTTCAATCTATTATTTTGACCCCTTTTAAGCCCAACCCTAGTGAAACCGCATGACAGAGTTTCACTTTTGAGCGGTTTCTTAGAATTGAAATTTTCTCATAGATTTGGATGTCCATTTGAAAGACAAGCTTGCACATGAACTTTCATGATGTTGTGAAATATTTTGACCTGCTTTAAGCCCAACCTTACAAAACAACACAAGGGAGTTTCACTTTTGACCAATTTCTCATAATTAAAATTTGATCGTAGATTTATCTGAGCATTTAGTATATAAGAGTGCATGCCAACTTTCACGATGTTTGGTGCTATTTTGGTCATTATTCAAGGCTGGAGAAGCAAAGGTCTAAGAGATCATATTTTTCTGACTTTCTCATAATTGAAATTTGAAAGAGAATTTAGATACCCATTTGAGAGATAACCATGCATACAAACTCTGAGGGGATTTCGAGCTATTTTCGACCTTAGTCAAACTTGGTCGAAACAAGGCCTAAAAGCTTGCACTTTTTTCCAATTTCTTAGAAATCAAATGTAAAAGTATATTTAGATACCCCTTTAAGAGATAAGCGTGCACACATATTTTTGTGAGATTTCAGGTTTTTTCAGCCCTTACTTAAGGTTGGTCAAACGAAGCTCTAAGAAATGCACTTTTCTTTACTTTCTCGAAATTGAAATTTGAAACTGTATTTAGGTATCCATTTGGCACATTTAAAATTTAGGTATCCATTTGGCACATTTAAAAAACTGCATGATGGAGTCTTAGGTTTGACCAAATTCTCAGAATTGAAACTTGATCATAAGTTTGGATACATATTGGGTAGACAAGAATGCACGCCAACTTTCGTGACCTTCCGAACTATTTTGACCCCCTTTAAGCACAACCCTATTGAAACCTCACGACGGTGTAGATAAAATTAAAATTTGACTAATTTATCAAAATTAAAATTTAATCATAGATTTATCGGCACATTTCGTAGATAAGAGTGCATGATAACTTTCATGATGTTTGGAGCTATTTTGGTCATTATTCAAGGTTGGTCAAGTAAAGTTCTAAGAGATGTTATTTTTTTTGGCTTTCTTGTGATTGAAATTTGAAAGATAATTTAGGTACCCATTTGAGAAATAACCATGCATACAAATTTTCACGGGATTTCGAGCTATTTTAGATCTTAGGAAAACTTGGTGAAACCAAGGCCTAAAATTTTGCATTTGTTTACAATTTATCAGAAGTATTTTCCCCTGCTTTAATCCAAACCTTAGTAAAATCGAATCATGGAGTTTCACTTTTGACCAAATTCTCAGAGTTGAATTTTGATCATAGATTTGGATGCACGTTTGATATAAAAATGTGTACGCCAACTTTTGCAATGTTCCGAGCTATTTGGACCCCTTTGAGCCCAACTCTAGCGAAAATGCACGACGAAGTTTCACTTCTGACCAATTTCTCAGAATTGAAAATTGATCATAGATTTGGATGCCCATTTGATAGATAAGTGTGCACTCCAACTTTCACGACGTTTTCAGCTATTTTCACTTTAACCCAAATCTTAGCGAAACCGCATGACGAAGTTTCGCTCTTGACCAATTTCTCGGAATTAAAATTTGATCATAGATTTAGATGTGCATTTATTTGGAAGATAAGAGTGCATGCCAACTTTCATGATGTTCAGAGTTATTTTCGACTCCTTTAAGCCAAACCCTAACAAAACCACACGATGGAGTTTCACTTTTGACCAACTTCTAAGGATTGAAACTTGATCTAAGATTTGGATGGCAATTAGATAAACAAGCATGCACGCCAACTTTTGCAACATTCCAAGCTATTTTGACCACCTTTAAGCCCAACCCTAGCGAAAACGCATGATGAAGTTTCACTTTTGAGTAGTTTCTTATAATTGAAATTCGATCATAGATTTGAATGCCCATTTGATAGACAAGCATGCATGGCAACTTTCATGATGTTTAAAGTTATTTTCAGCTCCTTTAAGCCAAACCCTAACAAAACTGTATAATGGAGTTTCACTTTTGATGTACTTCTTAGAATGGAAACTTAATCATAGATTTGGATGCCCATTAGATAAACAATTATGCACGCCAAATTTTGCAACGTTTCAATCTATTATTTTGACCCCTTTTAAGCCCAACCCTAGTGAAACCGCATGACAGAGTTTCACTTTTGAGCGGTTTCTTAGAATTGAAATTTTCTCATAGATTTGGATGTCCATTTGATAGAAAAGCTTGCACATGAAATTTCACGATGTTGCGAAATATTTTCACTCACTTTAAGCCCAACCTTACAAAACAACACAAGGGAGTTTCACTTTTGACCAATTTCTTATAATTAAAATTTGATCGTAGATTTATCTAAACATTTAGTATATAAGAGTGCATGCCAACTTTCACGATGTTTGGTGCTATTTTGGTCATTATTCAAGGCTGGAGAAGCAAAGGTCTAAGAGATCATATTTTTCTGACTTTCTCATAATTGAAATTTGAAAGAGAATTTAGATACCCATTTGAGAGATAACCATGCATACAAACTCTGAGGGGATTTCGAGCTATTTTCGACCTTAGTCAAACTTGGTCGAAACCAAGGCCTAAAAGCTTGCACTTTTTTCCAATTTCTTAGAAATCAAATGTAAAAGTATATTTAGATACCCATTTAAGAGATAAGCGTGCACACATATTTTTGTGAGATTTCAGGTTTTTTCAGCCCATACTTAAGGTTGGTCAAACAAAGTTCTAAGAAATGCACTTTTCTTGACTTTCTCGAAATTGAAATTTGAAACTGTATTTAGGTATCCATTTGGTAGATAAAGCATACATGTATATTTTTTGGGGATTGCAAGCCATTTTGGACATCAATCAAACTTCGTCAGACCAAGGCCTAAAATGTTGCATTATTACCAGTTTCTCAAAATTCAAATTTTAAAGTAGATTTAGATACTCATTTCAAATGTAGGCATTGACACCTATTTTTATGATATTTGGAGCTATTTTGGCCCTTAATTAAGGATGGTCAAACCAACGTTGAAAATATGCACTTTTGTCAACTTTTTCAAAAATGAAATTTGAAAGTGGATTTAGGTACCCATTTCAATAAACAAGCATACACGCCAACTTTCATAACGTTCCGAGCTATTTTCACTCCCTTTAAGTGAAACCTTAGTGAAATCACCGATATGCCCAGTTGGTAGACAAGCGTGCAAACATATTTTTGTGAGATTTCTAGTTAGATAAGAGTGCATGAATTTTTTTGTGATGTTCAGAGCTATTTTCCCCTCCTTTAAGCCAAACCTTAGCGAAATCAAATGATGGAGTTTCACTTTTGACCAAATTCTCGGAGTTGAAATTTGATCACAGATTTGGATGCTCGTTTGATGTAAAAACGTGCACACCAACTTTTGCAATGTTTCGAGCTATTTGGACCCCTTTGAGCCCAACTCTAGCAAAAATGCATGATGGGGTTTCACTTCTGACCAATTTCTCAGAATTGAAATTTGATCATAGATTTGGATGCTCGTTTGATTGATAAGCGTGAACTCCAACTTTCGTGACACTATGAGATATTTTCACCCCCTTTAACCCCAAGCTTGGCAAAGCCGCACAACGGAGTTTCACTTTTAACCAATTTCTTGGAATTAAAATTTAATCATAGATTTAAATGCACATTTGGAAGATAAAAGTGCATGCCAAATTTCACAATGTTGAGAGCTATTTTCGGCATCTTTAAGCCAAACCCCAACAAAATCGCACGATGGAGTCTCAACTTTGACCAAATTCTCAAAATTGAAATTTGATCATAGGTTTGGATGCATATTTGATAGACAAGGAGGCACGCCTATTGAAAGCGCACGACGAAGTTTCACTTTTGAGCAGTTTCTCAAAATTTAAATTTGATCATAGATTTGGATGCTCGTTTGATAGATAAGCATGCACTACAACTTTTGCGACACTCTGAGCTATTTTCAGCCCCTTTAACCCCACCCTTGGCGAAATCGTACAATGAAGTTTCACTTTTAACCAATTTCTTTGAATTAAAATTTAATTAGAGATTTAAATGCGAATTTAGAAGATAAGAGTGCATGCCAACTTTCACGATGTTGAGAGCTATTTTCGACATCTTTAAGCCAAACCCTAACAAAACTGCACGATGGATTCTTAGCTTTGACAAAATTCTTAGAATTGAAACTTGATGATAGGTTTGGATGCATATTGGATAGACAAGCATGCATGCCAACTTTTGCAACATTTTGAGCTATTTTGACCCACTTTAAACTCAACCCTATTCGAAACCGCACGACTATGTTTCACTTTTGACAATTTTCTCGCAATTGAAATTTGATCATAGATTTGGATGCCCATTTGATAGACAAGCGTGGACTCCAACTTTTGCAACGTTCCAAGCTATTTTCACCCCCTTTAACCCCAACATTTGCGAAACCGCATGACAAAGTTTCACTTTTTACAAATTTCTCGTAATTAAAATTTGATCATATCTTTTGATGCACATTTGGATGATAAGCGTGCACGTGACCTTTCACGATGTTCAGAGTTATTTTCAGCTCCTTTAAGCCAAACCGTAACAAAACTATACGATGGAGTTTCAATTTTGACGTACTTCTTAGAATAGAAACTTGATCATAGATTTGGATGCCCATTGGATAAAAAATCATGCACACCAAATTTTGGAACGTTTCGAGCTATTATTTTGACCCCTTTTAAACCCAACCCTAGTGAAACCGCACAAGAGAGTTTCACTTTTGAGCAATTTCTCGTAATTGAAATTTTCTCATAGATTTGGATGTCCATTTGATAGACAAGCTTGCACATGAACTTTCACAATGTTGCAAAATATTTTCACCCGCTTTAAGCCCAACCTAGGAAAAACAACACAAGGGAGTTTTACTTTTGACCAATTTCTCAGAATTAAAATTTGATCATAGATTTATCTGCGCATTTGTTAGATAAGAGTGCATGCCAACTTTCATGATGTTCAGAGCTATTTTGGTCGTTATTCAAGGTTGGTCAAGGAAAGGTAGAAGAGATCATATTTTTTTGACATTCTCATAATTGAAATTTGAAAGAGAATTTAGATACCCATTTGAGAAATAACCATGCATACAAACTCTAAGAGGATATTGAGCTATTTTGGACCTTAGTCAAACTTGGTCAAAACAAATCCTGAAAGCTTGCACTTTTTTCCAATTTCTTAGAAATCAAATGTAAAAGTATATTTAGATATCCATTTAAGAGATAAGCTTGCATGCATATTTTTGTGAGATTTCGGGTTATTTCAGCCCTTAGTTAAGGTTGGTCAAACGAAGTTCTAAGAAATGCACTTTTCTTTACTTTCTCGAAATTGCAATTTGAAACTGTATTTAGGTATCCATTTGGTAGATAAAGCATACATGTATATGTTTTGGGGATTGCAATCCATTTTGGACATCAGTCAAACTTCATCAAGCCAAGCCCTAAAATTTTGCATTGTTTCCAATTTCTCAAAATTCAAATTTTAAAGTAGATTTAGATACCCATTTCAAATATAGGCATTGACACCTATTTTTATGAGATTTGGAGCTATTTGGGCCCTTAATCAAGGATGGTCAAACCAAGGTTTAAAATATGCACTTTTGTCGACTTTTTCAGAATTGAAATTTGAAAGTGGATTTAGGTACCCATTTCAATAAACAAGCATACACGCCAACTTTCCTAACGTTCTGAGCTATTTTCACTCCCTTTAAGTGAAACCTTAGTGTGCACACATATTTTTGCAAGATTTCTAGTTATATAATAGTGCATGAAAAATTTTGTGATGTTCAAATTTATTTTCCCCTCCTTTATGCCAAACCTTAGTGAAATCGAATGATGGAGTTTCACTTTTGACCAAATTCTTGAAGTTGAAATTTGATCATAGATTTGGATGCCCGTTTGATATAAAAATGTGAATGCCATATTTTGCAATGTTTCAAGCTATTTGGACCCCTTTGAGCCCAACTCTAGCAAAAATGCACGACGGAGTTTCACTTCTGACCAATTTCTCAGAATTGAAATTTGATCATAGATTTGGATGCTCATTTGATAGATAAGCGTGCACTCCAAATTTCATGACACTTCGAGCTATTTTCACCCCCTTTAACCCCAACCTTGGCGAAACCGCACAAAGGAGTTTCACTTTTAACCAATTTCTTGGAATTAAAATTTAATCATAGATTTCAATGCACATTTGGAAGATAAGAGTGCATGCCAATTTTCACGATGTTGAGAGCTATTTTTGGCATCTTTAAGCCAAACCCTAACAAAACTGCATGATGGAGTCTTAGCTTTGACCAAATTCTCAGAATTGAAACTTGATGATAGGTTTGGATGCATATTGGATAGACAAGCATGCATGCCAACTTTTGCAATATTCCGAGCTATTTTAACCCCCTTTAATGCCAACCCTATCGAAACTGCACGACGGAGTTTCACTTTTGAGCAGTTTCTTAGAATTTAAATTTGATCATAAATTTGGATGCCCATTTGATGAACAAGCATGCATGCAAACTTTTGAGACATTCCAAAATATTTTCCCCTCCTTTAAGCCAAACCTTAGCAAAATCGAATGATGGAATTTCACTTTTGACCAAATTCTCGGAGTTGAAATTTGATCATAGATTTGGATGCCCGCTCGATATAAAAACATGCATGCCAACTTTTGTAATGGTCCGAGGTATTTGGACCCCTTTGAGAGCAACTCTAGCTATTATGGAGAGAAATTCCTATGGCTTGGGGTACCATAACAGACAACTTGACTCCAGAAATCAATCCTTTCCTATATGCAAGAGAAATCAACGATTTAACACTAAAGGATCTCGATTCGTACCTTATTCTAGACGGTTGATGTAGATCCCCATTGAGCTTTCCAACTCCAGCTTGTATTGATAAATTGCTTCCTCAACAATCAGTAAACAATACAAGCATGCTATATATAATTGTGTTAGCTCTACTCTAGCATATATAATCAATAACATATAAGCATTTGAAATCACCCATGGATAAAATATTCATTCAAATACACATTATTGGACAGGAAAAGATATTTCTATTAATATAAAATGGAGATTACAATAGATACAACCTCTGTTGGCATGTCTGCGAATCGGAGAAACTGAGTCCCCCACTTGGGCCTCCAGCACTTCAATCCTCCATCTCTTGATAGCAAGCTCACAAGCAAAAGGAAAGCTTGGGAAGAACACAAAAGTGCTCAAAGGGACAAAGGGATGTAGACTCAAGTATAAGCTCTGGCAACAATGGACTATAGTTTCTTTGCTCTCAATTTCTCATATGCTTCAATGTATCCAAAGGGTTCCTTATATACTTCTTCAATGGGGTAATGAAGGGTTGAATCCAAGCGATCTCAAGGCATATGGAAGGCCAGGAGACAAGTGAGTCGGATCCACATAAAGGAAAACTCCAAAATAATTTGTCCTTTTGCACACATCCCGATGTACGCGGTTTTAGAGGTCAAACCCGTGTATATATGCGAGAAAGGGTTTAAAAGTCGTGTATGGAAATTTTATCATGTTTTAAGGGATGATATTGGAAACATCAAAGGTACAAAAATGGTCCATGGGGTCTAAGGAGTCTGCAGAGGACATGCAATGCCATAAAAGTGTGATTCACTATGTGTGGTAACATCCACTATAACACTAGAGAAAATGCACGATGGAGTTTCACTTCTGACCAATTTCACAGAATTGAAATTTGATGATAGATTCGGATGCCTGTTTGATAGATAAGCGTGCACTCCAACTTTCACAATGTTTTGAGCTATTTTCACCCCTTTAACCCCAATATTAGCGAAACCACATGACGGAGTCTCACTCTTGACTAATTTCTCAAAATTAAAATTTGATCATAGATTTAGATGTGCATTTGGAAGATAAGAAGAGTGCAGGCCAACTTTCATGATGATCAGAGTTATTTTTTACTCCTTTAAGCCAAACCCTAACAAAACAACACGATGGAGTTTCACTTTTGACCAACTTCTAAGAATTGAAACTTGATCATAGATTTGGATGCCCATTAGATAAACAATCATGCACGCCAATTTTCACAATGTTCCAAGCTATTTTCACCACCTTTAATCCCAACCCTAGTGAAAATGCATGACAAAGTTTCACTTTTGAGCAGTTTCTTATAATTGAAATTTGATCATATATAGATTCGAATGCCCATTTGATAGACAAGCGAGCATGCGAAATTTCGACATGTTCCAAAATATTTCACCCCCTTTAATCCCAACCTCAGCAAAACCATACAACCGAGTTTCACTTTTGACTAATTTCTCAGAATTAAAATTTGATCGTAGATTTATCTAAGCATTCGGTAGATAACAGTGCACACCAACTTTCACAATGTTCGAAGTTATTTTGGTCATTATTCAAGGTTGGTCAAGCAAAGGTCTAAGAGATGCTATTTTTACGACTTTGTTGTAATTGAAATTTGAAAGAGAATTTAGGTACCCATTTGAGAGATAACCATGCATACACACCTTCAGGGGATTTCGAGCTATTTTGGACCTTAGTCAAACTTGGTCAAACCAAGGCCTAAAAGGTTGCACTTTTTCCCAATTTCTTATAAATCAAATTTAAAAGTAGATTTAGGTACCCATTTAAGAGGCACACATACTTTTGTGAATTTCGAGTTATTTCGGCA
Source organism: Pseudotsuga menziesii (assembly GCA_001517045.1). NCBI lineage: Eukaryota > Viridiplantae > Streptophyta > Pinopsida > Pinales > Pinaceae > Pseudotsuga > Pseudotsuga menziesii. The sequence continues at coordinate 29,154 of LPNX010812675.1, forward strand.
CTCAGTTAAGGTTGGTCAAACAAAGTTCTAAGAAATGCACTTTTCTTAACTTTCTCGAAATTGAAATTTGAAACTGTATTTAGGTACCCATTTGAGAGATAATCCCAACATGTATATTTTTTTGGGATTGCGAGCCATTTTGGACCTCGGTCAAACTTCGTCAAACCAAGGCTAAAACATTGCATTTTTTCCATTTTCTGAAAATTCAAATTTTAAAGTAGATTTAGATACCCATTTCAAAGATAGGCATGGACACCTAATTTTATGAGATTTGGAGCTATTTTGGCCCTCATTCAAGGATGGTCAAACAAAAGTTGAAAAGATGCACTTTTTTTTTACTTTTTCAGAAGTGAAATTTGAAACTCGATTTAGGTACCCATTTCAATAAACAAGCATACACACTAACTTTCGTGACGTTCCAAGCTATTTCACTCCCTTTAAGTGCAACCTTAGCGAAAGCACACGATAAAGTTTCTCTTTTGACCAATTTCTTAGAATTGAAATATCTTTTTACAAATTTCTCAAAGTTTCACTTTTTACAATTTTCTCGAAATTAAGATTTGATCATATCTTTTGATGTGCATTTGGATGATAAGCGTGCACGCCAACTTTCACGGTGTTCAGAATTATTTTCAGTGCCTTTAAGCCAAACCGTAACAAAACTGTACGATGGAGTTTCACTTTTGACGTACTTCTTAGAATGGAAACTTGATCATAGATTTGGATGCCCATTAGATAAACAATCATGCATGCCAAATTTTGCAACGTTTCGAGCTATTATTTTTACCCCTTTTAAGCCCAACCCTAGTGAAACCACATGACAGAGTTTCTCTTTTGAGTAGTTTCTCAGAATTGAAATTTGCTCATAGATTTGGATGTCCATTTGATAGACAAGCTTGCACATGAACTTTCATGACGTTGAAAAATATTTTCACCCTCTTTAAGCCCAACCTTAGCAAAACAACACAAGGGAGTTTCAGTTTTGACCAATTTCTCAGAATTAAAATTTGATTGTAGATTTATCTGTGCATTTGGTAGATAAGAGTGGATGCCAACATTCATGATGTTCAGAGCTATTTTGGTCGTTATTCAAGTCTGGTCAAGCAAAGGTCTAAGAGATCATATTTTTCTGACTTTCTCATAATTGAAATTTGAAAGAGAATTTAGATACCCATTTGAGAGATAACCATGCATACAAACTCTGAGGGGATTTCGAGCTATTTTGGACCTTAGTCAAACTTGGTGAAACCAAGGCCTAAAAGCTTGCACTTTTTTCCAATTTCTTAGAAATCAAATGTAAAAGTATATTTAGATACCCATTTAAGAGATAAGCGTGCACACATATTTTTGTGAGATTTCGGGTTATTTCAGCCCTTAGTTAAGGTTGGTCAAACAAAGTTCTAAGAAATGCACTTTTCTTGACTTTCTCGGAATTAAAATTTGAAACTGTATTTAGGTATCCATTTGGAAAATAAAGCATACATGTATATTTTTTGGGAATTGCGAGCCGTTTTGGACATTGGTCAAACTTCATTAAACCAAGGCCTAAAGTGTTGCATTATTTCCAATTTCTCAAAATTCAAATTTTAAAGTAAGTTTAGATACCCATTTCAAATATAGGCATTGACACCTATTTTTATGAGATTTGGAGCTATTTTGGCCCTTAATCAAGGATGGTCAAACCAAGGTTGAAAATATGCACTTTTGTCGACTTTTTCAGAATTGAAATTTGAAAGTGGATTTAGGTACCCACTTCAATAAACAAGCGTACACCGCAACTTTCATAACGTTTCGAGTTATTTTCACTCCCTTGAAGTGCAACCTTAGTGAAAGCACCGATATGCCCATTTGGTAGATAAGCGTGCACACATATTTTTGCGAGATTTATAGTTAGATAAGAGTGCATGAAACATTTTGTGATGTTCAGAGCTATTTTCCCTCCTTTAAGCCAAACCTTAGCAAAATTCAATGATGGATCTCCACTTTTGACCAAATTCTTAGAGCTGAAATTTAATCATAGATTTGGATGCCCGTTTGATATAAAAACATGCACGCAAACGTTTTGAATGTTACGAGCTATTTGGACCCCTTCGAGCCCAACTCTAGCGAAAATGCACGACAGAGTTTCCCTTATGACATATTTCTAGGAATTGAAATTTGATCATAGATTTGGATGCCCATTTGATAGAGAAGCGTGCACTCCAACTTTCACGACACTCTGAGCTATTTTCACCCCCTTTAACCCCAACCTTGGCAAAACCACACAACGGAGTTTCACTTTTAAACAATTTCTTGGAATTAAAATTTAATCATAGATTTAAATGCACATTTGGAAGATAAGAGTGCATGCCAAATTTCATGATGTTGAGAGCTATTTTCAACATCTTTAAGCCAAACCCTAACAAAACTGCACAATGGAGTCTCAGCTTGGACCAAATTCTCAGAATTGAAACTTGATCATAGGTTTGGATGCATATTGGATAGACAAGCATGCATGCCAACTTTCACAACGTTCCAAGCTATTTTGACTCAATTTAAGCCCAAACCTATTGAAAACGCACGACGGTGTTTCACTTTTGAGCAGTTTCATAGAATTTAAATTTGATCATAAATTTCGATGCCCATTTGATGAACAAGCGTGCATGCAAACTTTTGAGACATTCCAAAAATATTTTCACCCCCTTTAAGCCCAACCTTAGCAAAACCGCACAACGAAATTTCACGTTTGACTAATTTCTCAAAATTAAAATTTAATCGTAGATTTATCGGCGCATTTGGTAGAGATGAGTGCATGCTAAATTTCATGATGTTCGGAGCTATTTTGGTCATTATTCAAGGTTGGTCAAGTAAAGGTCTAAGAGATGTTATTTTTTCGACTTTCTTGTAATTGAAATTTGAAAGAGAATTTAGCTACCCATTTGAGAGATAGCCATGCATACAAACTTTCAGGGGATTTTGAGCTATTTTGGACCTAAGGCAAACTTGCTGAAACCAAGGGCTAAAAGGTTGCATTTGTTTCCAATTTCTTAGAGCCATTTTCCCCTCCTTTAAGGCAAACCTTATCAAAATCGAATGATGGAGTTTCACTTTCGACCAAATTCTTGGAGTTGAAATTTGATCATAGATTTGGATGCTCGTTTGGTATAAAAATGTGCACTCCAACTTTTGCAATGTTCCGAGCTATTTGGACCCCTTTGAGCCCAACTCTAGCGAAAATGCACGACGGAGTTTCACTTCTCACCAATTTCTCAGAATTGAAATTTGATCATAGATTTGGATGACCATTTGATAGAGAAGCGTGCAATCCAACTTTCGTGACACTCTGAGCTATTTTCACCCCCTTTAACCCCAAACTTGGCGAAACCGCACAACGGAGTTTCAATTTTAACCAATTTCATGGAATTAAAATTTAATCATAGATTTAAATGTGCATTTGGATGATAAGAGTGCATGCCAACTTTCACGATGTTGAGAGCTATTTTCAGCATCTTTAAGCCAAACCCTAACAAAACTGCACGATGGAGTCTTAGCTTTGACCAAATTCTCAGAATTGAAAATAAATGATAGGTTTGGATGCATAATGGATAAACAAGCATGCACGCCAACTTTCGCAACGTTCTGAGCTATTTTGACCCCCTCTAAGCCCAACCCTATCGAAACCGCACAACAGAGTTTCACTTTTGAGAGGTTTCTTAGAATTTAAATTTGATCACAAATTTGGATGCCCATTTGATGAACAAGCGTGCATGCAAACTTTTGAGACATTCCAAAATATTTTCACCCCCTTTAAGCCCAATCTTAGCAAATCCGCACAACGGAGTTTCACGTTTGACTAATTTCTCAAAATTAAAATTTAATCGTAGATTTATCGGCGCATTTGGTAGATAAGAGTCCATGCTAACTTTCATGATGTTTAGAGCTATTTTGGTCATTATTTAAGGTTGTTCAAGTAAAGGTCTAAGAGATGTTATTTTTTCGTCTTTCTTGTAATTGAAATTTGAAAGAGAATTTAGGTACCCATTTGAGAGATAGCCATCCATACAAAACTTTCAGGAGTTTTGAGCTATTTTGGACCTTAGGCAAACTTGGCGAAACCAAGGCCTAAAAGGTTGCATTTGTTTCCAATTTCTCAGAGCCACTTTCCGCTCGTTTAAGCCAAACCTTAGCGAAATCAAATTATGGAGTTTCAATTTTGACCAAATTCTCAAAGTTGAAATTTGATGATAGATTAGGATGCCCGTTTGATATAAAAATGTGTATGCCAACTTTTGTCCTGGTCTGAGCTATTTGGACCCATTTGAGCCCAACTCTAGCGAAAATGCACGACGGAGTTTCACTTCTGACCAATTTCTCAGAATTGAAATTTGATCATAGATTTGGATGCCCATTTGATAGATAAGTGTGCACTCCAACTTTCGCTTTGTTTTGAGCTATTTTCACCCCCTTTAACCCCAATCTTAGCGAAACCATATGACGAAGTTTCACTATTGACCAATTTCTTGGAATTAAAATTTGATCATATATTTAGATGTGCATTTGGAAGCTAAGAGTGCACACCAACTTTCATGATGTTTAGATTTATTTTCAACTCCTTTAAGCCAAACACTAACAAAACCGCACGATGGAGTTTCGCTTTGGATGACCATTAGATAAACAAGCATGCACGCCAACTTTCGCAACATTCCAAGCCATTTTGACCACCTTTAAGAAAACCCTAGTGACAACACATGACGAAGTTTCACTTTTTAAAAGTTTCTTATAATTGAAATTTGATCATAGATTCGAATTCCCATTTGATAGACAAGCGTGCACGCGAAATTTCGAGATGTTCCAAAATATTTCACCCCCTTTAATCCCAACCTCAGCAAATGTTTCTCAGAATTAAAATTTGATTGTAGATTTATCTTAGCATTAGGTAGATAATAGTGCACACCAGCTTTCACGATGTTCGAAGTTATTTTGGTCGTTATTCAAGGTTGGTCAAGGAAAGGTCTAAGAGATGCTATTTTTCTAACTTTATTGTAATTGAAATTTGAAAGAGAATTTAGGTACCCATTTGAGAGATAACCATGCATACACACCTTCAGGGGATTTCGAGCTATTTTGGACCTTAGTCAAACTTGGTCAAACCAAAGCCTAAAAGTTTGCACTTTTTTCCAATTTCTTAGAAATCAAATTTAAAAGTAGATTTAGATACCCATTTAATAGGCACACATATTTTTGCGAATTTTGAGTTATTTTGGCACTTAGTTAAGGTTGGTCAAACTAAGTTCTAAGAAATGCATTTTTCTTGACTTTCTCGAAATTGAAATTTGAAACTGTATTTAGGTACCCATTTGGGAGATAATCCCTACATGTAGAATTTTTTGGGATTGCAAGCCATTTTGGAACTTGGTCAAACTTAGTCAAGCCATTTGATCATATCTTTTGATGCACATTTGGATGATAAGCATGCACGCCAAGTTTCATGATGTTCAGAGTTATTTTCAGCTCCTTTAAGCCAAACCGTAACAAAACTGTACGATGGAGATTCACTTTTGACGTACTGCTTAGAATGGAAACTTGATCATAGATTTGGATGCCCATTGGATAAACCATCATGCATGCCAAATTTTGGACCCCCTTGAGCCCAACTCTAGCGAAAATGCACGACAGAGTTTCACTTCTCACCAATTTCTTGGAATTGAAATTTGATCATAGATTTGGATGCCCATTTGATAGAGAAGCATGCACTCCAACTTTCACGACACTCTGAGCTATTTTCACCCCCTTTAACACCAACCTTGGTGAAACCGCACAATAGAGTTTCACTTTTAACTAATTTCTTGGAATTAAAATTTAATCATAGATTTAAATGCACATTTGGAAGATAAGAGTGCATGCCAACTTAGACGATGTTGAGAGCTATTTTCAGCATCTTTAAGCCAAACCCTAACAAAAATGCACGATGGAGTCTTAGCTTTGACCAAATCATCAGAATTGAAACTTGATGATAGATTTTGGATGCATATTGGATAGACAAGCATGCACACCAACTTTTGCAATGTTCCAAGCTATTTTCACCCCCTTTAATCCCAACCCTATTCGAAACCGCACGACTAAGTTTCACTTTTGACAATTTTCTCGCAATTGAAATTTGATCATAGATTTGGATGCCCATTTGATAGACAAGCGTGCACTCCAACTTTAGCAACGTTCCGAGCTATTTTCACCCCCTTTAATCCCAACCTTTGTGAAATTGCACGACAGAGTTTCACCTTTTACAAATTTGATCATATCTTTTGATGCATATTTGGATGATAGCTGTGTACGCCAACTTTCATGATGTTCATAGTTATTTTCAGCTCCTTTAAGCCAAACCGTAACAAAACTGTATGATGGATTTTCAGTTTTGCCGTACTTCTTAGAATGGAAACTTGATCATAGATTTTGATGCCCATTGGATAAACCATCATGCACTCCAAATTTTGGAACGTTCCAAGCTATTATTTTGACCTCTTTTAATCCCAACCCTAGTGAAACCGCACGACAGAGTTTCACTTTTGACCAGTTTCTCAGAATTGAAATTTGCTCATAGATTTGGATGCCCATTAGATAAACAAGCACGCATGCCAACTTTCGCAGCGTTCCAAGCTATTTTCACTACCTTTAAGCCCAACCCTAGTGAAAACACATGATAGTTTCACTTTTGAGCAGTTTCTTAAATTGAAATTTGATCATAGATTTGAATGCCCATTTTATAGACAAGCGAGCATGTGAAATTTCGAGACGTTCCAAAATATTTCACCCCCTTTAATCCCAACCTCAGAAAAACCATACAACCAAGTTTCACTTTTGACTAATTTCTCAGAATTAAAATTTGATCGTATATTTATCTGAGCATTCAGTAGATAACAGTGCACACCAACTTTCACGATGTTCGAAGTTATTTTGGTTGTTATTCAAGGTTGGTCAAGCAAAGGTCTAAGAGATGCTGTTTTTCTGACTTTCTTGTAATTGAAATTTGAAAGAGAATTTAGGTACCTATTTGAGAGATAACGATGCATACACACCTTCAGGGGATTTTGAGTTGTTTTGGACCTTAGTCAAACTTGGTCAAACCAACACTTAAAAGGTTCCACTTTTTTCCAATTTCTTAGAAATCAAAGAAAGGCATGGACACCTATTTTTATGAGATTTGGAGCTATTTTGGCCCTCATTCAAGGATGGTCAAACAAAAGTTGAAAAGATGCACTTTTTTTTTACTTTTTCAGAAGTGAAATTTGAAAGTGGAGTTAGGTACTCATTTCAATAAACAAGCACACATGCTAACTTTCATGACGTTTCGAGCTATTTAACTCCCTTTAAGTGAAAACTTAGCGAAAGCGCACGGTAATTCTCTTTTGACCAATTTCTTAGAATTGAAATATGATCATAGATTTAGATGGCCATTTGATAGATAAAAGTGCATGCCAAATTTAGTGATGTTCAAAGCTCTTTTTCCCTCCTTTAAGCCAAACCTTCGTGAAACCGCATGATGGAGTTTCACTTTTGACCAAATTCCCAGAATTGAAATTTGATCATAGATTTGGATGCCCGTTTGATAAACAAGTGTCCATGCCAAAGTTTCCAATGTTTCGAGCTATTTGGACCTGCTTTAAGCCGAACTGTAGCGAAAATGTATGACGAAGTTTCACTTTTCACAATTTTCTCGTAATTGAAATTTCATCATAGATTTGGATGCCCATTTGATAGACAAGCATGCACTCCAACTTTCACAATGTTTCGAGCTATTTTCACCCCCATTAACCACAACCTTTGCGAAACCGCATGACGGAGTTTCACTTTTTACAAATTTCTTGGAATTAAAATTTAATCATATCTTTTGATGCGCATTTGGATGATAAGCGTGCACGCCAACTTTCACGATGTTAAGAGTTGTTTTCAGCTCCTTTAAGCCAAACCGTAACAAAACTGTACGATGGAGTTTCACTTTCGATGTATTTCTTAGAATGGAAACTTGATCATAGATTTGGATACCCATTGGATAAACAATCGTGCATGCCCTTTTAAGCCTAACCCTAGTGAAACCGCACGACAGAGTTTCACTTTTGAGCAGTTTGTCAAAATTGAAATTTGCTCATAGATTTGGATGTCCATTTGATAGAAAAGCTTGCACATGAACTTTCACGACGTTGTGAAATATTTTCACCCACTTTAAGCCCAACCTTAGCAAAACAACACAAGGGAGTTTCACTTTTGACCAATTTCTCAGAATCAAAATTTGATCGTATATTTATCTGCGCATTTGGTAGATAAGAGTGGATGCCAACTTTCACGATGTTCAGAGCTATTTTGGTCGTTATTCAAGGCTGGTCAAGCAAAGCCAAACCTTAGCGAGATCGAATGATGGAGTTTCACTTTTGACAAAATTCTCGTAGTTGAAATTTGATCATAGATTTGGATGCCCGCTTGATATAAAAACATCCATGCTAACTTTTGCAATGGTCCGAGCTATTTTGACCCCTTTGAGCCCAACTCTAGAGAAAATGTATGACGGAGTTTCACTTCTGACCAATTTCACAGAATTGAAATTTGATCATAGATTCGGATGTCCATTTCATAGATAAGAGTGCACACCAACTTCCACGACGTTTTGAGCTATTTTCACCCCATTTAACCCCAATCTTAGCAAAACCACATGACGAAGTTTCACTCTTGACCAATTTCTTGGAATTAAAATTTGATCATAGATTTAGATGTGCATTTGGAAGATAAGAAGAGTGCACGCCAATTTTCATGATGTTCAGAGTTATTTTCGACTCCTTTAAGCCAAACCTTAACAAAACCGCACGATGGAGTTTCACTTTTGACCAACTTCTAAGAATTGAAACTTGATCATAGATTTGGATGCCCATTAGATAAACAAGAATGCATGCCAACTTTCCCAACGTTCCAAGCTATTTTCACCACCTTTAAGCCCAACCCTAGCAAAAACGCATGACAAAGTTTCACTTTTGAGCAGTTTCTTATAATTGAAATTTGATCATAGATTCAAATGCCTATTTCATAGACAAGCGAGCATGAAAAATTTCGAGACATTGCAAAATATTTCACCCCCTTTAATCCCAACCTCAGCAAAACCATACAACTGAGTTTCAGTTTTGACTAATTTCTCAGAATTAAAATTTGATCGTAGATTTATCTGAGCATTCGGTAGATAACAGTGCACACCAACTTTCACGATGTTTGAAGTTATTTTGTTCGTTATTCAAGGTTGGTCAAGCAACGGTCTAAGAGACGCTATTTTTCTGACTTTCTTGTAATTGAATTTGAAAGAGAATTTAGTTACCCATTTGAAGATAACCATGCATACACACCTTCAGGGGATTTCGAGCTATTTTGGACCTTAGTCAAACTTGGTCAAACCAAGGCCTAAAAAGGTTGCACTTTTTCTAATTTCTTAGAAATCAAATTTAAAAGTAGATTTAGATACCCATTGAAGAGGCACACATATTTTTGTGAATTTCGAGTTATTTCGGCACTTAGTTAAGGTTGGTCAAACCAAGTTCTAAGAAATGCACTTTTCTTGACTTTCTCGAAATTGAAATTTGAAACTATATGTAGGTACCTGTTTGAGAGATAATCCCTACATGTAGATTTTTTTGGGATTGTGAGCCAGTTTGGACTTCGGTCAAACTTCATCAAACCAAGGTTAAAATGTTGCATTTTTTTCATTTTCTGAAAATTCAAATTTTAAAGTAGATTTAGATACCCATTTCAAAGATAGGCATGGATCCCTATTTTTATGAGATTTGGAGCTATTTTGGCCCTCATTCAAGGATGGTCAAACAAAAGTTGACAAGATGCACTTTTTCTGACTTTTTCAAAAGTGAAGTTTGAAAGTGGATTTAGGTACCCATTTCTATAAAAAAGCGTACACGCTAACTTTCATGACGTTCTGACTATTTCGCTCCCTTTAAGTGCAACCTTAGTGAAATTGCATGATAAAGTTTCTCTTTTGACCAATATCTTAGAATTGAAATATGATCATAGATTTAGATGCCCATTTGGTTGATAAGAGGTCATGTTTGGAGCCATTTTGGTCATTATTCAAGGTTGGTCAAGTAAAGGTCTAAGAGATGTTATTTTTTCGGCTTTCTTGTAATTGAAATTTGAAAGGGAATTTAGGTACCCATTTGAGAGATAACCATGCATACCAAATTTTAGGGGATTTCGAGCTATTTTGGACCCTAGGAAAACTTGGTGAAACTAAGGCCTAAAAGGTTGCATTTGTTTCCAATTTCTTATAGCCATTTTCCCCTCCTTTAAGCCAAACCTTAGCGAAATCGAATGATTGAGTTTCACTTTTGACCAAATTCTCAGAGTTGAAATTTGATCATAGATTTGGATGCCCGTTTGATATAAAAATGTGCACGCCAACTTTTGCAATGTTCAGAGCTATTTGGACCCCTTTGAGCCCAACTCTAGCAAAAATGCATGACGGAGTTTCACTTCACACCAATTTCTCGGAATTGAAATTTGATCATAGATTTGGATGCCCATTTGATAGAGAAGCGTGCCCTCCAACTTTCGAGACACTCCAAGCTATTTTCACCCCCTTTAACTCCAACCTTGGCGAAACCGCACAACGGAGTTTCACTTTTAACCACTTTCTTGGAATTAAAATTTAATCATAGATTTAAATGTGCATTTGGAAGATAAGAGTGCATGCCAACTTTCATGATGTTGAGAGCTATTTTCAGCATCTTTAAGCCAAACCCTAATAAAATTGTACGATGGAGTGTTAGCTTTGACCAAACTCTCAGAATTGAAACTTGATGATAGGTTTGGAGGCATATTGGATAGACAAGCATGTACACCAACTTTCGCAAGGTTCTGAGTTATTTTGACCCCCTTTAAGCCTAACCCTATCGAAACCACATGATAGAGTTTCACATTTGAGCAGTTTCTTAGAATTTAAATTTGATCATAAATTTGGATGCCCATTTGATGAACAAGCGTGCATGCAAACTTTTGAGACATTCCAAAATATTTTCACGCCCTTTAAGCCCAACGTTAGCAAAACTGCACAACGAAGTTTCACGTTTGACTAATTTCTCAAAATTAAAATTTAATCTAGATTGATCGACGCATTTGGTAGATAAGAGTGCATGCTAACTTTGATGATGTTCGGATCCATTTTGGTCATTATTCAAGGTTGTTCAAGTAAAGGTCTAATAGATGTTATTTTTTCGGCTTTCTTGTAATTAAAATTTGAAAGAGATTTTAGGTACCTATTTGAGAGATAACCATGCATACAAACTTTCAGGGGATTTCGAGCTATTTTGGACCTTAGGCAAACTTGGTGAAACCAAGGCCTAAAAGGTTGCATTTGTTTCCAACTTCTCAGAGCCATTTTCCCCTCGTTTAAGCCAAACCTTAGCGGAATCAAATGATGGAGTTTCACTTTTGACCAAATTCTCAGAGTTGAAATTTGATCATAGATTTGGATGCCCGTTTGATATAAAAATGTGCACACCAACTTTTGCAATGGTCCGAGCTATTTGGACCCCTTTGAGCCCAAATCTAGCGAAAAATGCATGACGGAGTTTCACTTCTGACCAATTTCTCAGAATTGAAATTTGATCATAGATTTGGATGCCTGTTTGATAGATAAGCGTGCACTCCAACTTTCGTGACATTTTGAGCTATTTTCACCCCGTTTAACCCCAATCTTAGCAAAACTGCATGATGAAGTTTCACTCTTGACCAATTTCTCGAAATTAAAATTTAATCATAGATTTAGATGTACATTTGGAAGATAAGAGTGCACGCCAAATTTCATGATGTTCAAAGATATTTTCGACTCCTTTAAGCCAAACCCTAACAAAACTGTACGATGGAGTTTCGCTTTTGATCAACTTCTAAGAATTGAAACTTGATCATAGATTTGGATGCCCATAAGATAAACAAGCATGCACGCCAACTTTCGTGACGTTCCAAGCTATTTTGACCACCTTTAAGAACAACCCTAGCGAAAACACATGATGAAGTTTCACTTTTGAGAAGTTTCTTATAATTGAAATTTGATCATAGATTCGAATGCCCATTTGATAGACAAGCGTGCACGTGAAATTTCGAGATGTGCCAAAATATTTCACCCCTTTTAATATGAACCTCAGCAAAACCATACAACCGAGTTTCACTTTTGACTAATTTCTCAGAGTTAAAATTTGATCATAGATTTATCTTAGCATTTGGTATATAACAGTGCACACCAACTTTCATGATGTTCAAAGTTATTTTGGTTGTTGTTCAAGGTTGGTCAAGCAAAGGTCTAAGAGATGCTATTTTTCTGACTTTTTTGTAATTGAAATTTGAAAGAGAATTTAGGTACCCATTTGAGAGATAACCATGCATACACACCTTAAGGGGATTTCGAGCTATTTTGGACCTTAGTCAAACTTGGTCAAACCAAGGCCTAAAAGGTTGCACTTTTTTCCAATTTCTTAGAAATCAAATTTAAAAGTAGATTTAGATACCCATTTAATAGGCACACATATTTTTGCGAATTTTGAGTTATTTCAGCACTTAGTTAAGGTTGGTCAAACCAAGTTCTAAGAAATGCACTTTTCTTGACTTTCTCGAAATTGAAATTTGAAATTGTATTTAGGTACCCATTTGAGAGATAATACCTACATGTAGATATTTTTAGGATTGTGAGCCATTTTGGACCTTAGTCAAACTTCGTTAGACCAAGGCCTAAAACGTTGCATTTTTTCCATTTTCTCAAAATTCAAATTTTAAAGTAGATTTAGATACCCATTTCAAAGATAGGCATGGACACCTATTTTTATGAGATTTGGAGATATTTTGGCCCTCATTCAAGGACGGTCAAACAAAAGTTGAAAATATGCACTTTTGTTGACTTTTTCAGAAGTGAAATTTGAAAGTGGATTTAGGTTACCATTTCAATAAACAAGCGTACACGCTAACTTTTGTGACGTTTTGAGCTATTTCACTCCCTTTAAGTGCAACCTTAGCACGATAAAGTTTCTCTTTTGACCAATTTACTAGAATTGAAATATGATCATAGATTTAGATGCCCATTTGGTAGATATGAGTGCATGCCAAATTTAGTGATGTTCAGAACTCTTTTTCCCTCCTTTAAGCCAAACCTTAGCGAAACCGCATCACGGAGTTGCACTTTTGACCAAACTCCTAGAATTGAAATTTGATCAAATATTTGGATGCCCATTTGATATTCAAGCATGGACACCAGATTTTGCAATTTTTCGAGCTATTTGGACCCACTTTAAGCCGAACTCTAGTGAAAATGCACGACGAAGTTTCACTTTTGACAATTTTCTCACAATTGAAATTTGATCATAGATTTGGATGCCCATTTGATAGACAAGCACGCACTCCAACTTTTGCGATGTTTCGAGCTATTTTCACCCCCTTTAACCCCAACCTTTGCGAAACCGCACGACGAAGTTTCAATTTTTACAAATTTCTCAGAATTAAAATTTGATCATATCTTTTGATGCGCATTTGAATGATAAGCATGCATGCCAACTTTCACAATGTTGAGTTATTTTCAGCTCCTATAAGCCAAAAATGTAACAAAACTGTATGATGGAGTTTCACTTTTGACGTACTTCTTAGAATGGAAATGTGATCATAGATTTGGATGCCCATTGGATAAACAATCAGGCACGCCCAATTTTGCAACGTTCCAAGCTATTATTTTGACCCCTTTTAAGCCCAACCCTAGTGAAACCACACGACAGAGTTTCACTTTTGAGCAGTTTTGAAAATTGAAATTTGCTGATAGATTTGGATGTCCATATTTGATAGAGAAGCTTGCATATGAACTTTCACGACGTTGCGAAATATTTTCACCCACTTTAAGCCCAACCTTAGCAAAACAACACAAGGGAGTTTCACTTTTGACCAATTTCTCAAACTTAAAATTTGATCGTAGATTTATCTCCACATTTGGTAGATAAGAGTGCATGCCAACTTTCACGATGTTCAAAGCTATTTTGGTCGTTATTCAAGGCTGGTCAAGCAAAGGTCTAAGAGATCATATTTTTCCAACTTTCTCATAATTGAAATTTGAAAGAGAATTTAGATACCCATTTGAGAGATAACCATGTATACAAAGTTTGAGGGGATATCGAGCTATTTTGGATCTTAGTCAAACTTGGTCAAACCAAGGCCTAAAAGCTTGTACTTGTTTCCAATTTCTTAGAAATCAAATGTAAAACTTTATTTAGATACCCATTTAAGAGATCAGCGTGCACGCATATGTTTGTGAGATTTCGGGTTATTTCAGCCCTTAGTTAAGGTTGGTCAAACGAAGTTCTAAGAAATGCACTTTTCTTGACTTTCTCGAAATTGAAATTTGAAACTGTATTTAGGTATCCATTTGGTATATAAAGCATACATGTATATTTTTCGGGGATTGCAAGCCATTTTGGACATCGATCAAACTTCATCACACCAAGGCCTAAAACGTTGCATTATTTCCAATTTCTCAAAATTCAAATTTCAAAGTAGATTTAGATACCCATTTCAAATATAGGCATTGACACCTACTTTTATGAGATTTGGAGCTATTTGGGCCCTTAATCAAGGATGGTCAAACCAAGGTTGAAAATATGCACTTTTGTCAACTTTTTCATAATTGAAATTTGAAAGTGGATTTAAGTACCCATTTTAATAAACAAGCATACACACCAACTTTCATAACGTTCCGAGCTATTTTCACTCCCTTTAAGTGCAACCTTAGTGAAAGTGCCGATATCCCCATTTGATAGATAAGTGTGCACAGATATTTTTGTGAGATTTATAGTTAGATAAGAGTGCATGGAATTTTTTGTGATGTTTAGAGCTATTTTCCCCTCCTTTAAGCCAAACCTTAGCGAAATCGAATGATGGCATTTCACTTTTGACCAAATTCTCAGAGTTGAAATTTGATCATAGATTTGGATTCCCATTTTATATAAAAACATGCACGCCAACTTTTGCAATGTTCCGAGCGATTTGGACCCTTTGAGCCCAACTCTAGCGAAAATGCATGACAGAGTTTCACTTCTCACCAAGTTATCAGAATTGAAATTTGATCATAGATTTGGATGCCCATTTTATAGAGAAGCATGCACTCCAAATTTCATGACACTCTGAGCTATTTTTCACCCCCTTTAACCCCAACCTTGGCGAAACCGCACAACGGAGTTTTACTTTTAACCAATTTCTTGGAATTAAAATTTCATCATAGATTTAAATGCACATTTGGAAGATAAGAGTGCATGCCAACTTTCACGATGTTGAGAGCTATTTTCGGCATCTTTAAGCCAAACCCTAACAAAATTGCATGATGGAGTCTTAGCTTTGACCAAATTCTCAGAATTGAATCTTGAGGATAGGTTTTGATGCATATTGGATAGACAAGCATGCAGGCCAACTTTCACAACGTTTCAAGCTATTTTGTCCCCCTTTAAGCCCAAGCCTACCAAAACTGCACGACGGAGTTTCACTTTTGAGAAATTTCTTAGAATTTAAAGTTGATCATAAATTTGGATACCCATTTAATGAACAAGTGTGCATGCAAACCTTTGAGACATTCCAAAATATTTTGACCCCCTTTAAGCCCAACCTTAGCAAAACCGCACAACGGAGTTTCACGTTTCACTAATTTCTCACAATTAAAATTTATCATAGATTTATCGGCGCATTTGGTAGATAAGAGTGCATGATAACTTTCATGATGTTCGGATCCATTTTGGTCGCTATTCAAGGTTGGTCAAGTACAGGTCTAAGAGATGTTATTTTTTTGGCTTTCTTGTAATTGAAATTTGAAAGAGAATTTAGGTACCCATTTGAGAGATAACCATGCATACAAACTTTTAGGGGATTTTGAGCTATTTTGGACCTTAGGCAAACCTGCTGAAACCAAGGCCTAAAAGGTTGAATTTGTTTCCAATTTCTCAGAGCCATTTTCCCCTTGTTTAAGCCAAACCTTAGCGAAATCGAATGATGGAGTTTCACTTTTGACCAAATTCTTGGAGTTGAAATTTGATCATAATTTGGATGCCCATTTGATATAAAAATGAGCACGCCAACTTTTGCAATGGTCCAAGTTTGCACGACAGAGTTTCACTTCTGACCAATTTCTCAAAATTGAAAATTGATCATAGATTTGGATGCCTGTTTGATAGATAAGCATGCACTCCAACCTTCGCGACGTTTTGAGCTATTTTCACCCCATTTAACCCCAATATTAGCGAAACCGGATGACGAAGTTTCACTCTTGACCAATTTCTTGGAATTAAAATTTGATCATAGATTTAGATGTGCATTTGGAAGATAAGAGTGCACGCCAACTTTCATGATGTTCACAGTCATTTTCGACTCCTTTAAGCCAAACCCTAACAAAACCACACGATGGAGTTTCTCTTTTGACTAACTTCTAAGAATTGAAACTTGATCATAGATTTGGATGCCCATTAGATAAACAAGCATGCACACAAACTTTCACAACGTTCCGAGCTATTTTTACCACCTTTGAGCCCAACCTTATCGAAAACAGATGACGAAGTTTCAGTTTTGAGGAGTTTCTTATAATTGAAATTTCATCATAGATTCAAATGCCCTTTTAAAAGAAAAGCATGCACGTGAAATTTGGAGATGTTCCAAAATATTTCACCCCCTTTAATTCCAACCTCAGCAAAACCATACAACCGAGTTTCACTTTTCACTAACTTCTCAGAATTAAAATTTGATCATAGATTTATCTTAGCATTTGGTAGATAACAATGCACACCAACTTTCGCGATGTTTAAAGTTATTTTGGTCGTTATTCAAGGTTGGTCAAGCAAAGGTCTAAGAGATGCTATTTTTTTGACTTTCTTGTAATTGAAATTTGAAAGAGAATTTAGGTACCCATTTGAGAGATAACCTATGCATACACACCTTCAGGGGATTTCGAACTATTTTTGACCTTAGTCAAACTTGGTCAAACCAAGGCCTAAAAGGTTGCACTTTTTTCCAATTTCTTAGAAATGAAATTTAAAAGTAGATGAAGATACCCATTTAAGAGGCACACATATTTTTGTGAATTTCGAGTTATTTCAGCACTTAGTTAAGTTTGGTCAAACCAAGTTCTAAGAAATGCAGTTTTCTTAACTTTCTTGAAATTGAAATTTGAAACTATATTTAGGTACCCATTTGAGAGATAATCCCTACATGTAGATTTTTTTTTTGATTGCGAGCCATTTTGGACCTCGGTCAAACTTCGTTAAATAAGGCCTAAAATGTTGCAATTTTTCCATTTTCTGAAAATTCAAATTTTAAAGTAGATTTAGATACTCAAAGATATAAATGGACACCTATTTTTATGAGATTTGGAGCTATTTTGGCCCTCATTCATGGATGGTCAAACAAAAGCTGAAAATATTTACTTTTGTTGAGTTTTTCAGAAGTGAAATTTGAAAGTGGTTTTAGGTACCCATTTCAATAAACAAGCATACACGCTAACTTTCGTGACGTTCCAAGCTATTTCACTCCCTTTAAGTGCAACCTTAGCCAAAGCACACGATAAAGTTTCTCTTTTGACCAATTTCTTAGAATTGAAATATGATCATAGATTTAGATGCCCATTTGGTAGATAAGAGTGCATGCCAAATTTAGTGATGTTTAGAGTTCTTTTTCCCTCCTTCAAGCCAAACGTTAGAGAAACCACATGGCGGAGTTTCACTTTTGATCAAATTCCCAAAATTGAAATTTGATCATAGATTTGGATGCCCATTTGAGATACAACCATGCACGCCAAATTTTGCAATGTTTCGAGCTATTTGGACCCGCTTTAAGCCAAACTCTAGCAAAAATGCATGATGAACTTTCACTTTTGACAATTTTCTCGCAATTGAAATTTGATCATAGATTTGGATGCCCATTTGATAGACGAGTGTGCACTCCAACTGTCGCGAAGTTCCAAGCCATTTTCACCCCCTTTAACCCCAACCTTTGCGAAACTAGATGATGAAGTTTCACTTTTTACAAATTTCTCGATATTAAAATTTGATCATATATTTTATGTGCATTTGGATGATAAGCATGCACGCCAACTTTCATGATGCTTAGAGTTATTTTCAGCTCCTTTAAGCCAAACCGTAACAAAACTATATGATGGAGGTTCACTTTTGACGTACTTCTTAGAATGGAAACTTGATCATAGATTTGGATGCCCATTGGATAAACAATCATGCATGCCAAATTTTGCAACGTTTCGAGCTATTTTGACCCCTTTTAAGCCCAACCCTAGTGAAACCGCACGATAGAGTTTCACTTTTGAGCAGTTTCTCAGAATTGAGATTTGCTAATAGATTTGGATGTCCATTTGATAGACAAGCTTGCACATGAATTTTCACGACGTTGCGAAATATTTTCACCCGCTTTAAGGCCAACCTTAGCAAAACAACACAAGGAAGTTTCACTTTTCACCAATTTCTCAGAATTAAAATTTGATCGTAGATTTATCTGAGCATTTGGTAGACAAGAGCACATGCCAACTTTCACAATGTTTGGAGCTATTTTGGTCGTTATTCAAGGCCGGTCAAGCAAAGGTATAAGAGATCATATTTTTCCGACTTTCTCATAATTGAAATTTGAAAGAGAATTTAGATACCCATTTGAGAGATAACCATGCATACAAACTATGAGGGGATTTCAAGCTATTTTGGACCTTAGTCAAACTTAGTTAAACCAAGGCCTAAAAGCTTGCACTTTTTTCCAATTTCTTAGAAATCAAATGTAAAAGTATATTTAGATACCCATTTAAGAGATAAGCGTGCACGCATATTTTTGTGAGATTTCGGTTTATTTCAACCCTTAGTTAAGGTTGGTCAAACAAAGTTCTAAGAAATGCACTTTTCTTGACTTTCTCAAAATTGAAATTTAAAACTCTATTTAGGTATCCATTTGGTAGATAAAGCATACATGTATATTTTTTGGGGATTACGAATCATTTTGGACATTGGTCAAACTTCGTCAAGCCAAGGCCTAAAATGTTGCATTATTTTCAGTTTCTCAAAATTCAAATTTTAAAGTAGATTTAGATACCCATTTCAAATATAGGCATTGACACCTATTTTTATGAGATTTGGATCTATTTGGGCCCTTAATCAAGGATGGTCAAACCAAGGTTGAAAATATGCACTTTTGTCGACTTTTTCAGAATTGCAATTTGAAACTGGATTTAGGTACCCATTTCAATAAACAAGCGTACATGCCAACTTTCGTAACGTTCTGAGCTATTTCACTCCCTTTAAGTGCAACCTTAGCGAAAGAGCACGATAAAGTTTCTCTTTTGACCAATTTCTTAGAATTGAAATATGATCATAGATTTAGATTCCCATTTGGTAAATAAGAGTGCATTCCAAATTTAGGAATGTTCAGAGCTCTTTTTCCCTCCTTTAAGCCAAACCTTAGCGAAAACGCATGGCGGAGTTTCACTTTTGACCAAATTCCCAAAATTGAAATTTGATCATAGATTTGGATGCCCGTTTGATATACAAGCATGCACGCCAAATTTTGCAATGTTTGAAACTATTTGGACCCGCTTTAAGCTGAACTCTAGCGAAAATGCATGACGAAGTTTCACTTTTGATAATTTTTCTTGCAATTGAAATTTGATCATAGATTTGGATACCCATTTCATAGACAAGCGTGCACTACAACTTTCGCGACATTCTGATCTATTTTCACCCCCTTTAACCCCAACCTTTGCGAAACCGCACAATGAAGTTTCACTTTTTATAAATCTCTCGGGATTAAAATTTGATCATATCTTTTGATGCGTGTTTGGATGATAAGCGTGCATGCCAACTTTCACGATGTTTAGAGTTATTTTCAACTCCTTTAGGCCAAACCGTAACAAAACTCTACGATGGAGTTTCACTTTTGACGTACTTCTTAGAATAGAAACTTGATCCTAGATTTGGATGTCCATTGGATAAACAATCATGCACACCAAACTTTGGAACGTTTCAAGCTATTTTTTTGACCCATTTTAAGCCCAACCTTAGTAAAACCGCACGACAGAGTTTCACTTTTGAGCAGTTTCTCAGAATTCAAATTTACTCATAGATTTGGATGTCCATTTGAAAGACAAGCTTACACATGAAATTTCATGACGTTGCAAAATATTTTCACCCTCTTTAAGCACAACCTTAGCAAAACAACACAAGGGAGTTTCACTTTTGACCAATTTCTCATAATTAAAATTTGACCGTAGATTTATTTGTGCATTTGGTAGATAAGAGTGCATGCCAACTTTCACGATGTTCGGAGTTATTTTGGTTATTATTCTAGGATGGTAAAGAAAAGGTCTAAGAGATAATATTTTTCTGACTTTCTCATGATTGAAATTTGAAAGAGAATTTAGATACCCATTTGAGAGATAACCATGCATACAAACTCTGAGGGGATTTCGAGCTATTTTGGACCTTAGTCAAACTTGGTCAAACCAAGGCCTAAAAGCTTGCACTTTTTTCCAATTTCTTAGAAATTAAATGTAAAAGTATATCTAGATACCCATTTAAGAGATAAGCGTGCACAGATATTTTTGTGAGATTTTGGATTATTTCAGCACTTAGTTAAGGTTGGTCAAACGAAGTTCTAAGAAATGCACTTTTCTTGACTTTCTGGAAATTGAAATTTGAAACTGTATTTATGTATCCATTTGGTAGATAAAGCATAAATGTATATTTTTTTGGGATTGCGAGCCATTTTGGACATCGATCAAAGTTCGTCAAACCAAGGTCTAAAACGTTGCATTATTTCCAATTTCTCAAAATTCAAATTTTAAAGTAGATTTAGATACCCATTTCAAATATAGGAATTGACACCTATTTTTATGAGGTATGGAGCTATTTGGGCCCTTACTCAAGGATGGTCAAACCAAGGTTGAAAATATGCACTTTTTTCAACTTTTTCAAAATTGAAATTTGAAAGTGGATTTAGGTACCCATTTCAATAAACAAGTGTACATGCTAACTTTCGTAACGTTTCGAGCTGTTTTCACTCCGTTTAAGTGCAACCTTAGAGAAAGCGCCGATATGCCCATTTGGTAGATAAGTGTGCACACATAGTTTTGTGAGATTTCTAGTTAGATAAGAGTGCACGAAAATTTTCGTGATATTCAGAGTTATTTTCCCCTCCTTTAAGCCAAACCTTAGCGAAATCAAATGATGGAGTTTCAATTTTGACCAAATTATCGGAGTTGAAATTTGATCATAGATTTGGATGCCGGTTTGATTTAAAAACATGCACGCCAACTTTTGCAATGTTTCGAGCTATTTGGACCCCTTTGAGAGCAACTCTAGAGAAAATGCACGACAAAGTTTCAGTTCTCACCAATTTCTTGTAATTGAAATTTGATCATAGATTTGGATGCCCATTTGATAGAGAAGTGTGCACTCCAACTTTCGTGAAACTCCGAGCTATTTTCACCCCATTTAACCCTAACCTTGGTGAAATTGCACAACAGAGTTTCACTTTTAACCAACTTCTTGTAATTAAAATTTACTAATAGATTTAAATGCACATTTGGAAGATAAGAGTGCATGCCAACTTTCACGATCTTGAGGGCAATTTGGCATCTTTAAGCCAAACCCTAACAAAACTGCACGATGGAGTCTTAGCTTTGACCAAATTCTCAAAATTGAAACTTGATGATAGGTTTGGATGCATATTGGATAGACAAGCATGCACGCCAACTTTCGCAAGGTTTTGAGCTATTTTGACCCCCTTTAAGCCCAACCCTATCGAAAATGTACGACAGAGTTTCACTTTTGAGTAGTTTCTTAGAATTTAAATTTGATCATACATTTGGATGCCCATTTGATGAACAAGCATGCATGAAAAATTTTGAGACATTCCAAAATATTTTCATGCCCTTTAAGCCCAACCTTAGCAAAACTGCACAACGGAGTTTCATGTTTGACTAATTTCTCAAAATTAAAATTTAATCATAGATTTATTGGTGCATTTGGTAGATAAGAGTGCATGCTAACTTTCATGATGTTTAAAGATATTTTGGTCGTTATTCAAGGTTGGTCAAGTAAAGGTATAAGAGATGTTATTTTTTTGGCTTTCTTGTAATTGAAATTTGAAAGAGAATTTAGGTACCCATTTGAGAGATAACCATGCATACAAACTTTCAGGGGATTTCGAGCTATTTTGGACATTAGGCAAACTTGGTGAAACCAAGGCCTAAAAGCTTGCATTTGTTTCCAATTTCTCAGAGCCATTTTTCCCTCCTCTAAGTCAAACCTTAGCGAAATCAAATGATGGAGTTTCACTTCTGACCAAATTCTTGGAGTTGAAATTTGATCATA
The DNA here is from genome assembly GCA_001517045.1 of Pseudotsuga menziesii. NCBI lineage: Eukaryota > Viridiplantae > Streptophyta > Pinopsida > Pinales > Pinaceae > Pseudotsuga > Pseudotsuga menziesii. The sequence continues at coordinate 51,542 of LPNX010812675.1, forward strand.
GATTTGGATTCTCGTTTGATATAAAAACGTGCACACCAAGTTTTGCAATGGTCCAAGCTATTTGGACCCCTTTGAGCCCAACTCTAACGAAAATGTACAACGCAGTTTCACTTCTAACCAATTTCTCAGAATTGAAATTTGATCATAGATTTGGATGCCCATTTGATAGATAATATTGCATGCCAAATTTAGTGAAGTTCAGACCTCTTTATCCCTCCTTTAAGCCAAACCTTAGTGAAACCGCATGACGGAGTTTCACTTTTGACCAAATTCCTAGAAATGAAATTTGATCATAGATTTGGATGCCCATTTGATATACAAGCGTGCACGCTAAATTTTGCAATGTTTTGAGCTATTTGGACCCGCTTTAAGCCTAACTCTAGTGAAAATGCACGACGAAGTTTCACTTTTGACAATTTTCTCACAATTGAAATTTGATCATAGATTTGGATGCCCATTTGATAGAAAAACATGCACACAACTTTTGCGACGTTCCGTGCTATTTTCACCCCCTTTAACCCCAACCTTTGTGAAACCGCACGATGGAGTTTCACTTTTTACAAATTTCTCGAAATTAAAATTTGATCATATCTTTTGATGCACATTTCGATGATAAGCGTGCACACCAACTTTCACGATGTTCAGAGTTATTTTCAGCTCATTTAAAGCCAAACTGTAACAAAACTGTACGATGGAGTATCACTTTTGATGTACTTATTAGAATGGAAACTTGATCATATATTTGGATGCCCATTTGATAAAAAATCATGTACGCCAAATTTTGGAACGTTTCAAGTTATTATTTTGACCCCTTTCAAGCCTAACCCTAGTGAAACCGCACGACCTAGTTTCACTTTTAAGTAGTTTCTCAGAATTCAAATTTGCTCATAGATTTGGATGTCCATTTGATAGACAAGCTTGCACATGAACTTTCACAACGTTGCAAAAAAAATTTAGCTGCTTTAAGCCCAACCTTAGCAAAACAACACAAGGGAGTTTCACTTTTGACCAATTTCTCAGAATTAAAATTTGATCATAGATTTATCTGCGTATCTGGTAGATAAGAGTGCATGCCAACTTTCATGATGTTCATAGCTATTTTGGTCGTTAGTCAAGGCTGGTTAAGCAAAGGTCTAAGAGATCATATTTTTCCGACTTTCTCATAATTGAAATTTGAAAGAGAATTTAGAAACCCATTTGAGAGATAACCATGCATTTGACTCTAAGGGGATTTCGAGTTATTTTGTACCTTAGTCAAACTTGGTCAAACCAAGGCCTAAAAGCTTGCACTTTTTTCCAATTTTTTAGAAATCAAATGTAAAAGTATATTTAGATACCCATTTAAGAGATAAGCATGCACACATATTTTTGTGATATTTCAGGTTATTTCAGCCCTTAGTTAAGGTTGGTCACACGAAGTTCTAAGAAATTCACTTTTCTTGCCTTTCTCGAAATTGAAATTTGAAATTGTATTTAGGTATCCATTTGGTAGATAAAGCATACATGTATATTTTTTGCGGATTGCGAGCCATTTTGGACATTAGTCAAACTCCATCAAACCAACGCCTAAAACATTGCATTATTTCCAATTTCTCAAAATTTAAATTTTAAAGTAGATTTAGATACCCATTTCAAATATAGGCATTGACATCTATTTTTATGAGGTTTGGAGATATTTGGGCCCTTAATCAAGGATGGTCAAACCAAGGTTGAAAATATGCAGTTTTGTCGACTTTTTCAGAATTGAAATTTGAAAGTGGATTGAGGTACCCATTTCAATAAACAAGCGTACACGCCGACTTTCGTAATGTTCCGAGCTATTTTCACTCCCTTTAAGTGCAACCTTAGCGAAAGCGCCGATATGCCCATTTGGTAGATAAGCGTGCACACATATTTTTGCGAGATTTCTAGTTAGATAAGAGTGCATGAAAAATTTCCTGATGTTCGGAGCTATTTTCCCCTCCTTTAAGCCAAACCTTAGCGAAATCGAATGACGGAGTTTCTCTTTTAACCAAATTCTTGGAGTTGAAATTTGATCATAGATTTGGATGCCCATTTGATATAAAAATGTGCATGCTAACTTTTGCAATGTTCTGAGCTATTTGGACTCTTTGAGCCCAACTCTAGCGAAAATGCACGACAGAGTTTCACTTCGCACCAATTTCTTGTAATTGAAATTTGATCATAGATTTGGATGCCCATTTTATAGAGAAGCGTGCACTCCAACTTTCGCGACACTACGAGCTATTTTCACCCCCTTTAAACCCAACCTTGGCGAAACCACACAACAGAGTTTCACTTTTAACTAATTTCTTGGAATTAAAATTTAATCATAGATTTAAATGCGCATTTGGAAGATAAGAGTGCATGCCAGCTTCCATGATGTTGAGAGCTATTTTCGGCATCTTTAATCCAAACCGCAACAAAACTGCATGATGGAGTCTTTGCTTTGACCAAATTATCAGAATTGAAACTTTATAATAGGTTGGGATGCATATTGGATAGACAAGCATTCAATGCCAACTTTCACAACGTTTTGAGCTATTTTGACCCATTTTAAGCCCAACCCTATCGAAACTGCATGACGGAGTTCCACTTTTGAGCAGTTTCTTAGAATTTAAATTTGATCATAAATTTGGATGCCCATTTGATGAACAAGTGTGCATGCAAACTTTTGAGACATTCCAAAATATTTTCACCCCCTTTAAGCCCAACCTTAGCAAAACCGCACAACGGAGTTTCACGTTTGACTAATTTCTCAAAATTAAAATTTAATCGTAGATTTATTGGTGCATTTGGTAGATAAGAGTGCATGCTAACTTTCATGATGTTCGGAGCCATTTTGGTCATTATTCAAGGTTGGTTAAGTAAAGGTCTAAGTGATGTTATTTTTTTGGCTTTCTTGTAATTGAAATTTGAAAGACAATTTAGGTACCCATTTGAGAGATAACCATGCATACAAACTTTCAAGGGATTTCGAGTTATTTTGGACCTTAGGCAAACTTGGTGAAACCAAGGCCTAAAAGGTTGCATTTGTTTCCAATTTCTCAGAGCCATTTTCCCCTCCTTTAAGCCAATCCTTAGCGAAATCAAATGATGGAGTTTCACTTTTGACCAAATTCTCAGAGTTGAAATTTGATCAGATATTTGGATGCCCATTTGATATAAAAACATGCACGCTAACTTTTGCAATGGTCCGAGCTATTTGGACCCCTTTGACCCTAACTCTAGCAAAAATGCAAGACGGAGTTTCACTTCTGACCAATTTCTCAGAAATTAAATTTGATCATAGATTTGAATGCCCATTTGATAGATAAGTGTGCACTACAACTTTCATGACGTTTTGAGCTATTTTCACACCGTTTAACCCCAATCTTAGCGAAACCGCATCACAGAGTTTCACTCTTGACCAATTTCTCGGAATTAAAATTTGATCATAGATTTAGATATGCATTTGGAAGATAAGAGTGCATGCCAATTTCATGATGTTCAGAGTTATTTTCGACTCCTTTAAGCCAAACCCTAACAAAACCGCATGATGGAGTTTCACTTTTGTCCAACTTCTAAGAATTGAAACATGATCATAGATTTGGATGCCCATTAGATAAACAAGAATGCACGCCAACTTTCGCAACGTTCCAAGCTATTTTAGCCACCTTTAAGCCCAACCCTAGTGAAAACGCATGACGAAGTTTCACTTTTAAGCAGTTTGTTATAATTAAAATTTGATCATAGATTCGAATGCCCATTTGATAGAAAAGTATGCACGCAAAATTTTGAGACTTCCCAAAATATTTCACCCCCTTTAATCCCAACCTCGGCAAAACCATACAACCGAGTTTCACTTTTGACTAATTTCTCAGAATTAAAATTGGGTCGTAGATTTATCTAAGCATTTGGTAGATAACAGTGCACACCAACTTTCACGATGTTTGAAGTTATTTTGGTCATTATTCAAGGTTGGTCAAGCAAAGGTCTTTGAGATGCTATTTTTTTGACTTTATTGTAATTGAAATTTGAAAGAGAATTTAGGTACCCATTTGAGAGATAACCAAGCATACACACCTTAAGGGGATTTCGAGCTATTTTGGACCTTAGTCAAACTTCATCAAACCAAGGCCTAAAAGGTTGCACTTTTTTCCAATTTCTTAGTAATCAAATTAAAAGTAGATTTAGATACCCATTTAAGAGGCACACATATTTTTGGAAATTTTGAGTTATTTTGGCACTTAGTTAAGGTTGGTCAAACCAAGTTCTAAGAAATGCACTTTTCTTGACTTTCTCGAAATTGAAATTTGAAACTATATTTAGGTACCCATTTTATAGATAATCCCTAAATGTAGATTTTTTTGGGATTACGAGCCATTTTGGACCTCGGTCAAACTTCATCAAACCAAGGCCTAAAACGTTGCATTTTTTCCATTTCTGAAAATTCAAGTTTTAAAGTAGATTTAGATACCCATTTCAAAGATAGGCATGGACACCTATTTTTATGAGATTTGGAGCTATTTTGGCCCTCATTCAAGGATGGTCAAACAAAAGTTGAAAAGATGCACTTTTGTTGACTTTTTCAGAAGTGTTTGAAAGTGGATTTAGGTACCCATTTCAATAAACAAGCGTCCACACTAACTTTCACGACGTTTCGAGCTATTTCACTCCCTTTAAGTGCAACCTTAGCGAAAGTGCATGATAAATTTTCTCTTTTGACCAATTTCTTAGAATTGAAATATGATCATAGATTTAGATGCCCATTTGGTAGATAAGAGTGCATGCCAAATTTAGTGATGTTCAGAACTCTTTTTACCTCCTTTAATCCAAACCTTAGCGAAACCGCATGACGGAGTTTCACTTTTGACCAAATTCCTAGAATTGAAATTTGATCATAGATTTGTATGCCCGCTTGATATACAAGCGTGCACGCCAAAGTTTCCAATGTTTTGAGCTATTCAGACCCGTTTTAAGTCGAACTCTAGCGAAAATGCATGACAAAGTTTCACTTTTGAAAATTATCGCGCAATTGAAATTTGATCATAGATTTGGATGCCCATTTGATAAACAAGCATGCACTCCAACTTTCACGATTAACCAATTTCTCAGAATTAAAATTGGATCGTATATTTATCTGCGCATTTGGTAGATAAGAGTGCATGCCAGCTTTCACGATGTTCGAAGCTATTTTGGTCGTTATTCAAGGCTGGTCAACCAAAGTTCTAAGAGATCATATTTTTTCGACTTTCTCATAATTGAAATTTGAAAGAGAATTTAGATACCCATTTGAGAGATACCCATTTGAGAGGATTTCGATCTATTTTGGACCTTAGTCAAACTTGGTCAAACCAAGGCCTAAAATCTTACACTGTTTTCCAATTTCTTAGAAATCAAATGTAAAAGTATATCTAGATACCCATTCAAGAGATAAGCATGCACAGATATTTTTGTGAGATTTTGGGTTATTTCAGCCAAAAGTTAAGGTTGGTCAAAGGAAGTTCTAAGAAATGCACTTTTCTTGACATTCTCGAAATTGAAATTTGAAACTATATTTAGGTATCCATTTGGTAGATAAAGCATACATGTATATTTTTGGGGGATTGCGAGTCATTTTGGACATCAGTCGAACTTTGTCAAACCAAGGCCTAAAACGTTGCATTATTTCCAATTTCTCAAAATTCAAATTTTAAAGTAGATTTAGATACCCAATTCAAATATAGGCATCGAGACCTATTTTTATGAGATTTGGAGCTATTTTGGCACTTAATCAAGGATGGTCAAACCAAGGTTGAAAATATGCACTTTTGTCGACTTTTTCGGATTTGAAATTTGAAAGTGGATTTAGGTACCCATTTCAATAAACAAGCGTACACGCCAACTTTCATAATGTTCTAAGCTGTTTTCACTCCCTTTAAGTGCAACCCTAGCGAAAGCACCGATATGCCCATTTGGTAGATAAGCGTGCACACATATTTTTGTGAGATTTCTAGTTAAATAAGAGTGCATGAAAAATTTCGTGATGTTCAGAACTATTTTCCCCTCCTTTAACCCAAACCTTAACGAAATCGAATGATGGAGTTTCACTTTCGACCAAATTCTCGGAGTTTAAATTTGATCAGAGATTTGGATGCCCGTTTGATATAAAAATGTGCACACCAACTTTTGCAATGTTCTGAGCTATTTGGACCCCTTTGAGCCCACCTCTAGCGAAAATGCATGATGGAGTTTCACTTTTGACCAATTTCTTGAAATTGAAATTTGTTCATAGATTTGGATGCCCATTTGATAGAGAAGCGTGCACTCCAACTTTCGCGACACTTAGAGCTATTTTCACCCCCTTTAACCCCAACTTTGGTGAAAACGCACAATGGAGTTTCACTTTTAACCAATTTCTGGGAATTAAAATTTAATCATAGATTTAAATGCGCATTTGGAAGATAAGAAGTGCATGCCAACTTTCACGATGTTGAGAGCTATTTTCGACATCTTTAAGCCAAACCCTAACAAAACTACACGATGGAGTCTCAACTTTGACAAAATTATTAGAATTGAAACTTGATCATAGGTTTGGATGCCTATTGATAGACAAACATGCACTCCAGCGTTCGCAACGTTTTGAGCTATTTTGACCCCCTTTAAGCCCATCCCTATCAAAACCGCACGCTGAAGTTTCACTTTTGAGCAATTTCTTAGAATTTAAATTTGATCATAAATTTGGATGCCCATTTGATGAACAAGTGTGCATGCAAAATTTTGAGACACTCCAAAATATTTCCACTCCCTTTAGCGAAATCAAATGATGGAGTTTCACTTTTGACCAAATTCTCGGAGTTGAAATTTCTTCATAGATTTGGATGCTCATTTGATATAAAAATGTGCACGCCAACTTTTGCAATGTTCTTAGTTATTTGGAATCCTTTGAGCCCAACTCTAGCGAAAATGCACGATGTAGTTTCACTTCTGACCAATTTCTTAGAATTGAAATTTGATCATAGATTTGGATGCCCGTTTGATAGACAAGCGTGCACTCCAACTTTCATGACGTTTTGAGCTATTTTCACACCCTTTAACCTTAATCTTAGCAAAACCGCATGATGGAGTTTCACTCTTGACCAATTTCTAGGATTTAAAATTTGATCATAGATTTAGATGTGCATTTGGAAGATAAGAGTGCACACCAACTTTCATGATGTTCAGAGTTATTTTCGACTCATTTAAGCCAAACCCTAACAAAACCGCACGATGGAGTTTCACTTTTGACCAACTTCTAAGAATTGAAACTTGATCATAGATTTGGATGCCCATTATATAAACAAGCATGCACGCCAACTTTCACAACGTTCCAAGCTATTTTGACCACCTTTAAGCCCAACCCTAGCGAAAAAGCATGAAAAAGTTTCACTTTTGAGCAGTTTCTTATAATTGAAAGTTGATCATAGATTTGAATGCCCATTTGATAGATAAGCGTGCACGTGAAATTTCAAGACATTCCAAAATAATTCACCCCCTTTAATCCCAACCTCACCAAAACCATACAACAGAGTTTCACTTTTGATTATTTCTCATAATTAAAATTTGATCGTAGATTTATGTTAGCATTTGGTAGATAACAATGCACACCAACTTTCATGATGTTCGAAGTTATTTTGGTCATTATTCAAGGTTGGTCAAGCAAAGGTCTAAGAGATGCTATTTTTCTAACTTTCTTGTAATTGAAATTTGAAAGAGAATTTAGGTACCCATTTGAGAGATTATCATGCATACACACTTTCAGGGGATTTCGAGCTAGTTTGGACCTTAGTCAAACTTGGTCAAACCAAGGCCTAAATGGTTGCACTTTTTTCCAATTTCTTAGAAATCAAATTTAAAAGTAGATTTAGATACCCATTTAAGAGGCACACATATTTTTGCGAATTTCGACTTATTTCGGCACTTAGTTAAGGTTGGTCAAACCAAGTTCTAAGAAATGCACTTTTCTTGACATTCTCGAAATGAAAATTTGAAACTGTATTTAGGTACCCATTATAGAGATAATCCCTACATGTAGATTTTTTTGGGATTGCGAGCCATTTTGGACCTCGGTCAAACTTTGTCAAACCAGGGCTAAAACGTTGCATTTTTTCCATTTTTTGAAATTTCAAATTTTAAAGTAGATTTAGATACCCATTTCAAAGATAGCCTTGGACACATATTTTTATGAGATTTGGAGCTACTTTGGCCCTCATTCAAAGATGGTAAAACAAAATTTGAAAAGATGCACTTTTGTTGACTTTTTCATAAATGAAATTTGAAAGTGGATTTAGGTACCCATTTCAATAAACAAGCGTACACATGAACTTTCATGACATTCTGAGCTATTTCATTCACTTTAAGTGCAACCTTAGCAAAAGCACACGATAAAGTTTCTCTTTTGACCAATTTCTTAGAATTGAAATATGATCATAGATTTAGATGCCCATTTGGTAGATAAGAGTGCATGCCAAATTTAGTGATGTTCAGAGCTCTTTTTCCCTCCTTTAAGCCAAACCTTAGCGAAACTGCATGATGGAGCTTCACTTTCGACCAAATTCCCAGAATTGAAATTTGATCATAGATTTGGATGCCTGTTTGATATACAAGCATGCACACCAAATTTTGCAATGTGTCGAGCTATTTTGACCCGCTTTACGCCGAACTCTAGACAAAATGCACGACGAAGTTTCACTTTTCACAATTTTCTTGCAATTGAAATTTGATCATAGATTTGGATGCCCATTTCATAGAAAGGCATGCACTGTAACTTTCACGATGTTCTGAGCTATTTTCACCTCTTTAACCCCAACCTTTTTGAAATTGCACGACGAAGTTTCACTTTTTACAAATTTCTCGTAATTGAAATTTGATCATATCTTTTGATGCGCATTTGGAAGATAAGTGTGCACACCAACTTTCATGATGTTCAGAGTTATTTTCAGCTCCTTTCAGCCAAACCCTAACAAAATTGTACGATGGAGTTTCACTTTTGACGTACTTCTTAGAATGGAAACTTGATCATAGATTTGGAAGCCCATTGGATAAACAATCATGCACGCCAAATTTTGTAACATTCTGAGCTATTATTTTGACCCCTTTTAAGCCCAACCCTGGTGAAACTGCACGACGGAGTTTCACTTTTGTGCAGTTTGTTAGAATTAAAATTTGCTCATAGATTTGGATGCCCATTTGATAGACAAGCTTGCACATGAACTTTCACGATGTTACAAAATATTTTCACCCGCTTTAAGCCCAACCTTAGCAAAACAACATAAGGGAGTTTCACTTTTGACCAATTTCTTAGAATTAAAATTTGATCGTAGATTTATCTGCTCATTTGGTAGATAAGAGTGCATGCCAACTTTCACGATGTTCGGAGCTATTTTGGTCATTATTCAAGGCTGGTGAAGCGAACGTCTAAGAGATCATATTTTTCTGACTTTCTCATAATTGAAATTTAAAAGAGGATTTAGATACCCATTTGAGAGATAACCATGCATACAAACTCTGAGGGGATTTCAATCTATTTTGGACCGTAGTCAAACTTGTTCAAACCAAGGACTAAAAGCTTGCACCTTTTTCCAATTTCTTAGAAATCAAATGTAAAAGTATATTTAGATACCCATTAAGAGATAAGCGTGCACACATATTTTTGTGAGATTTGGGGTTATTTCAGCCCTTAGTTAAGGTTGGTCAAACGAAGTTCTAAGAAATGCACTTTTTTTGACTTTCTCAAAATTGAAATTTGAAACTGTATTTAGGTATCCATTTGGTAGATAAAGCATACATGTATATTTTTGGAGATTGCAAGCCATTTTGGACATCAGTCAAACTTCATCAAACTAAGGCCTAAAATGTTGCATTATTTCCAATTTCTCAAAATTCAAATTTTAAAGTGGATTTAGATACCCATTTCAAATATAGGCATTGACACCTATTTTTATGAGATTTGGAGCTATTTTGGCCCTTAATAAGGGATGGTCAAACCAATGTTGAAAATATGCACTTTTGTCGACTTTTTCAGAATTGAAATCTCAAAATGGATTTAGGTACGCATTTCAATAAAGAAGCGTACACACGAAACTTCGTAATGTTTCGAGCTCTTTTAACTCCCTTTAAGTGCAACCTTAGCGAAGGCACCGATATGCCCATTTGGTAGATAAGCGTGCACACATATTTTTGTGACATTTCTATTTAGATAAGAGTGCATGAATTTTTTTTTGATGTTTAGAGCTATTTTCCCCTCCTTTAAGCCAAACCTTAGCGAAATCGAATGATGGAGTTTCACTTTTGACCAAATTCTCGTAGTTGAAATTTGATCATAGATTTGGATGCCCTTTTGATATAAAAATGTGCATGCAAACTTTTGCAATGTTCCGAGCTATTTGGACCCCTTTGAGCCCAACTCTAGCGAAAATGCATGACGGAGATTCACTTCTGACCAAATTCTTAGAATTGAAATTTGATCATCGATTTGGATGCCCATTTGATAGAGAAGCATGCACTCCAATTTTCGTGACCCTCTGAGCTCTTTTCACCCCCTTTAACACCAACTTTGGCGAAACCGCATAACGAAGTTTGAATTTTAACCAATTCCTTTGAATTAAAATTTAATCATAGATTTAAATGCGCATTTGGAAGATGAGAGTGCATGCCAACTTTCACGATGTTGAGAGCTATTTTTGGCATCTTTAACCCAAACCCTAACAAAACTGCACGATGGAGTCTCAGCTTTGTCCAAATTCTTAGAATTGAAACTTGATCATTGGTTTTGATGCATATTGGATATACAAGCATGCATGCCAACTTTCGCAATGTTTCAAGCTATTTTGATCCCATTTAAGCCCAACCCTATCGAAACCGCATGACAGAGTTTCACTTTTGAGCAGTTTCTTAGAATTTAAATTTGATCATAAATTTGGATGCCCATTTGATGAACAAGCATGCATGCAAACTTTTGAGACATTCCAAAATATTTTCACCTCCTTTAAGCCCAACCTTAGCAAAACTGCACAATGAAGTTTCATGTTTGACTAATTTCTCAAAATTAAAATTTAATCGTGGATTTATCGGCACGTTTGGTAGATAAGAGTGCAAGCTAACTTTCATGATGCTCGGAGCTATTTTGGTCATTATTCAAGGTTAGTCAAGTAAAGGTCTAAGAGATGTTATTTTTTTGGCTTTCTTGTAATTGAAATTTGAAAGAGAATTTAGGTACCCATTAAGAGAGATAACCATGCATACAAACTTTCAAGGGATTTTGAGCTGTTTTGGACCTTAGGAAAACTTGGTGAAACAAAGGCCTAAAAGGTTGCATTTGTTTACAATTTCTCAGAGCTATTTTCCCCTCCTTTAAGCCAAACCTTAGTGAAATCGAATGATGGAGTTTTACTTTTGACCAAATTCTTGGAGTTGAAATTTGATCATAGATTTGGATGCTCGTTTGATATAAAAACATGCACGCCAACTTTGGCAATGTTACGAGCTATTTGGAACCCTTTGAGCCCAACTCCAACAAAAATGCACGATGGAGTTTCACTTCTGACCAGTTTCTGAGAATTGAAATTTGATCATAGATTTGGATGCATGTTTGATAGATAATCGTGCATTCCAATTTTCGTGATATTTTGAGCTATTTTCACCCCCTTTAACCCCAATCTTAGCGAAACCACATGACGGAGTTTCACTCTTGACCAATTTCTTGAAATTAAAATTTTATCATAGATTTAGATATGCATTTGGAAGATAAGAGTGCACACCAACTTTCATGATGTTCAGAGTTATTGTCGACTCCTTTAATCCAAACCCTAACAAAACGACACGATGGAGTTTCACTTTGGAACAACTTCTAAGAATTGAAACTTGATCATAGATTTGGATGCCCATTAGATAAACAAGCATGCACCCCAACTTTCACAACGTTCCAAGCTATTTTTACCACCTTAACACCCAACCGTAGTGAAAACGCATGACGAAGTTTCTCTTTTGAACAATTTCTTATAATTGAAATTTGATCATAGATTTGAATGCCCATTTGATATACAAGCGTGCACGCGAAATTTCGAGACATTCCAAAATATTTTACCCCCTTTAATCCCAACCTCAGCAAAACCATACAACAGAGTTACACTTTTGACTAATTTCTTAGAATTAAAATTCGATCGTAGATTTATCTTAGCATTTGGTAGATAATAGCGCACACCAACTTTCACAATATTTGAAGTTATTTCGGTCATTATTCAAGGTTGGTTAAGCAAAGTTCTAAGAGATGCTATGTTTCTAACTTTCTTGTAATTGAAGTTTGAAAGAGAATTTAGGTACCCATTTGAGAGATAAGCATGCATACAAACATTCAGGGGATTTTGAGCTATTTTGGCCCTTAGTCAAACTTGGTCAAACCAAGGCCCAAAAGGTTGCACATTTTTCCAATTTCTTAGAAATCAAATTTAAAAGTATATTTAGATACCCATTTAAGAGGCACACATATTTTTGCGAATTTCGAGTTATTCGGCACTTACTTAAGGTTGGTCAAACCAAGTTCTAAGAAATGCACTTTTATTTACTTTCTCGAAATTGAAATTTGAAACCTTATTTAGGTACCCATTTGAGAGATAATCCCTACATGTAGATTTTTTGGGGATTAAGAGCCATTTTGGACCTTAGTCAAACTTCGTCAAACAAAGGCCTGAAATGTTGCATTTTTTCCATTTTCTGAAAATTCAAATTTTGAAGTAGATTTAGATACCCATTTCAAAGATAGACATGGACACCTATTTTTATGACATTTGGAGCTATTTTGGCCCTCATTCAAGGATGGTCAAACAAAAGTTTAAAAGATGCACTTTTGTTGACTTTTTTAGAAATGAAATTTGAAAGTGGATTTAGGTACCCGTTTCAGTAAATAAGCGTACACGCTAACTTTCGCGACGTTCTGAGCTATTTCACTCCCTTTAAGTGCAACCTTAACAAAAGTGCACGATAAAGTTTCTCTTTTGACCAATTTCTTAGAATTGAAATATGATCATAGATTTAGATTCTTGTTTGGTAGATAAGAGTGCATGCCAAATTTAGTGATGTTCATAGCTCTGTTTCCCTCCTTTAAGCCAAACCTTAGCGAAACTGCATGATGGAGTTTCACTTTTGACCAAATTCCTAGAATTGAAATTTGATCATAGATTTGGATGCCTATTTGATATACAAGCGTGCAAACCATGTTTTGAGCTATTTAGGCCCACTATAAGACGAACTCTAGCAAAAATGCACGACGAAGTTTCACTTTTAATAATTTTCTCGTAGTTGAAATTTGATTAGAGATTTTGATGCCCATTTGATAGACAAGCATGCACTCCAACTTTTGGGACGTTCCGAGCTATTTTCACCCCCTTTAACCCCAACCTTTGTGAAACCGCACGACAGAGTTTGACTTTTTACAAATTTCTCGGAATTAAAATTTGATCATAGCTTTTGATGCACATTTGGATGATAAGTTTGCACGCCACCTTTCATGACGTTCAGAGTTATTTTCAGCCCCTTTAAGCCAAACCCCATCAAAACTGTACGATGGAGTTTCACTTTTGACGTACTTCTTAGAATGAAAACTTGAAATAGATTTGGATGCCCATTGGATAAACAGTCTTGAACGCCAAATTTTGCAACATTTCGAGCTATTATTTTGACCCCTTTTAAGCCCAACCCCAGTGAAACCGGACGACAGAGTTTCACTTTTGAGCAGTTTCTTAGAATTGAAATTTGCTCATAAATTTGGATGTCCATTTGATAGACAAGCTTGCACATGAACTTTCATGACGTTGTGAAATATTTTCACCCGCTTTTAGCCCAACCTTAGCAAAACAACACAAGGGAGTTTCACTTTTGACCAATTTCTCAGAATTACATGTATATTTTTGGGGATTGCGAGCCATTTTGGACATCAGTCAAACTTCGTCAAACCAAGACATAAAACGTTGCATTATTTCCAATTTCTCAAAATTCAAATTTTAAAGTAGATTTCGATACCCATTTAAAATATAGGCATTGGCACCTATTTTTATGAGATTTGGAGCTATTTTGGCCCTTAACCAAGGATGGTAAAACCAAGGTTGAAAATATGCACTTTTGTCGACTTTTTCATCATTGAAATTTGAAAGTGGATTTAGGTACCCATTTCAATAAACAATCGTACACGCCAACTTTCATAATGTTTTGAGCTATTTTCACTCCCTTTAAGGGAAACCTTAGCGAAAGCACCGATATGCCCATTTGGTAGATAAGCATGCACACATAATTTTGTGATATTTCTAGTTGGATAACAGTGCATGAAAAATTTCATGATGTTTAAAGCTATTTTCCCCTCCTTTAAGCCAAACCTTAGTGAAATCGAATGATGGAGTTTCAATTTTTCACCAAATTCTTGGAGTTGAAATTTGATCATAGAGTTGGATGCCCATTTGATATAAAAACCTGTACACCAACCTTTTGCGATGTTCCTAGCTACTTGGACACTTTTGAGCCCAACTCTAGCGAAAATGCACGACGGAGTATCACTTCTGACCAATTTCGTAGAATTGAAATTTGATCATAGATTTGGATGCCCATTTGATAGAGAAGCATGCATTCCAACTTTTGTGACACTACGAGCTATTTTCACTCCCTTTAACCCCAACCTTGGTGAAACCGCACAAGGGAGTTTGACTTTTAACCTATTTCTTTGAATTAAAATTTAATCATAGATTTAAATGCGCGTTTGGAAGATAAGAGTGCATGCCAACTTTCATGATGTTGAGAGCTATTTTTGGCATCTTTAAGCCAAACCCTAACAAAACTGCATGATGGAGTCTTAGCTTTGACTAAATTCTTAGAATTGAAACTTGATCATAGATTTGGATGCATATTGGATAGACAAGCATGCACGCCAACTTTCCCAACGTTCCAATCTATTTTGACCCCCTTTAAGCCCAACCCTATCGAAACCGCATGACAGAGTTTCACTTTTGAGCAATTTCTTAGAATTTAAATTTGATCATAAATTTGGATGCCCATTTGATGAACAACCGTGCATGCAAAGTTTTGAGACATTCCAAAATATTTTCACCCCCTTTAAGCCCAACCTTAGCAAAATGGCACAACGGAGTTTCACGTTTGACTAATTTCTCAAAACTAAAATTTAATCGTAGATTTATCGGCACGTTTGGTAGATAAGAGTGCATGCTAACTTTCATGATGTTCGGAGCTATTTTGGTCGATATTCAAGGTTGGTGAAGTAACGGTCTAAGAGATGTTATTTTTTTAGCTTTCTTGTAAATGAATTTTGAAAGAGAATTTAGGTACCCATTAAGGGAGATAAGCATGCTTACAAACTTTCAGGGGATTTCGAGCTATTTTGGACCTTAGGAAAACTTGGTGAAACCAAGGCCTAAAAGGTTGCATTTGTTTCCAATTTCTCAGAGCTATTTCCCCCTCCTTTAAGCCAAACCTTAGTGAAATCAAATGATGGAGTTTCACTTTTGACCAAACTCGGAGTTGAAATTTGATCATAGATTTGGATGCCCATTTGATATAAAAATGTGCACGCCAACTTTTGCAATGTTCCGAGCTATTTGGACCCCTTTGAGCCGAACTCCAACGAAAATGCACAACGGAGTTTCACTTCTGACCAATTTCTCAGAATTGAAATTTGATCATAGATTTGGATTCCTGTTTGATAGATAAGCGTGCGTTCCAGCTTTCGCGACGTTTTGAGCTATTTTGACCCCCTTTAACCCCAATCTTAGCGAAACTGCATGATGGAGTTTCACTATTGACCAATTTCTCGGAATTAAAATTTGATCATAGATTTAGATGTGCATTTGGAAGATAAGAGTGCATGCCAACTTACATGATGTTCAGATTTATTGTCGACTCCTTTAATCCAAACCCTAACAAAACCGCACGATGGAGTTTCACTTTTGGCCAACTTCTAAGAATTGAAACTTAATCATAGATTTGGATTCCCATTAGACAAACAAGCATGCATGCCAACTTTCGCAATGTTCCAAGCTATTTTGACCACCTTTAAGCCTGACCCTTGTGAAAACGCACGACGAAGTTTCACTTTTGAGAAGTTTCTTATAATTGAAATTGGATCATAGATTTGAATGCCCATTTGATAGACAAGCATGCATGTGAAATTTCGATATGTTCCAAAATATTTCACCCCCTTTTGACTAATTTCTCAGAATTAAAATTCGATGACAGATTTATCTTAGCATTTGGTAGATAATAGTGCACACCAACTTTCACGATGTTTGAAGTTATTTTGATCATTATTCAAGGTTGGTCAAGCAAAGGTCTAAGAGATGTGATTTTTCTAACTTTCTTGTAACTGAAATTTGAAAGAGAATTTAGGTACTAATTTGAGAGATAAGCATGCATACAAACTTTCAGGGTATTTTGAACTATTTTGGACCTTAGTCAAACTTGCTCAAACCAAGGCCTAAAAGGTTGCACTTTTTTCCAATTTCTTACAAATCAAATTTAAAAGTAGATTTAGATACCCATTTAAGAGGCACACATATTTTAGTGAATTTTGAGTTATTTCGGCACTTAGTTAAGGTTGGTCAAACCAAGTTTTAAGAAATGCACTTTTTTTTACTTTCTCGAAATTGAAATTTGAAATTGTATTTAGGTAGCCATTTGAGAGATAATCCCTACATTTATATTTTTTGGGGATTGCGAGCCATTTTTGACCTCGGTCATACTTCGTCAAACCAAGGCCTAAAACGTTTCATTTTTTCCATTTTTTGAAAATTCAAACTTTAAAGTAGATTTAGATACCCATTTCAAAGATAGGGATGGACACCTACTTTTATGAGATTTGGAGCTATTTTGGCCCTCATTCAAGGATGGTCAAACAAAAGTTGAAAAGATGTACTTTTGTTGAATTTTTCAGAAATGAAATTTGAAAGTGGATTTAGGTGCCTGTTTAAATAAACAAGTGTACACGCTAACTTTCGTGACGTTTCGAGCTATTTCTCTCCCTTTAAGTGCAACCTGAGCAAAATCACACGATAAAGTTTCTCTTTTGACCAATTTCTTAGAATTTAAATATGATCATAGATTTAGATACCCATTTGGTAGATAAGAGTGGATGCCAAATTTAGTGATGTCCAGAGCTCTTTTTCCCTTCTTTAAGCCAAACCTTAGTGAAACCGCATGATGGAGTTTCTCTTTTGACCAAATTCCCATAATTGAAATTTGATTGTAGATTTGGATGCCTGTTTGGTATACAAGCATGCACGCCAAATTTTCCAATGTTTCGAGCTATTTGGACCCACTTTAAGTAGGACTCTAGCGAAAATGCACGACAAAGTTTCACTTTTTAGAATTTTATCGCAATTGAAATTTGATCATAGATTTGGATGCCCATTTGATAGAGAAGCATGCACTCCAACTTTCACGTTGTTCTGAGCTATTTTCACCCCCTTTAACCCCAACCTTTGAGAAACTGCACGACAGAGTTTCACTTTTTACAAATTTCTCAGAATTAATTTTTGATGATATATTTTTATGTGCATTTGGATGATAAGTGTGCACAACAACTTTCACGGTGTTCAGATTTATTTTCAGCTCCTTTAAGCCAAACCCTAACAAAAATGTAGATGTAGTTTCACTTTTGATGTACTTATTAGAATGGAAACTTGATCATAGATTTGGATGCCCATTGGATAAACAATCATGCATGCCAAATTTTGCAACTTTTCGAGCTATTATTTTGACCCCGTTTAAGCCCAACCCCAGTGAAACCGCACGACAGAGTTTCACGTTTGAGCAATTTCTTAGAAATTAAATTTGCTCACAGATTTGGATGTCCATTTGATAGACAAGCTTGCACATGAACTTTCACAACGTTGCAAAATATTTTCACCCACTTTAAGCCCAAAATAGACAAGGGAGTTTCACTTTTGACCAATTTCTTAGAATTAAAATTTGATTGTAGATTTATTCGCGTATTTGGTAGATAAGAGTGCATGCCAACTTTCACGATGTTTGGAGCCATTTTTGTGGTTATTCAAGGCTGGTCAAGCAAAGATCTAAGAGATCATATTTTTTTGACTTTCTCATAATTGAAATTTGAAAGAGAAATTAGATACCCATTTGAGAGATAACCATGCATACAAACTCTGAGGGGATTTTGAGCTATTTTGGAACTTAGTCAAACTTGGTCAAACCAAGGCCTAAAAGCTTGCACTTTTTTCCAATTTCTTAAAAATAAAATGTAAAAGTATATTTAGATACCCATTTAAGAGTTAAGCATGCCCACATCTTTTTGTGAGATTTGGGGTGATTTCAGCCCTTAGTTAAGGTTAGTCAAACAAAGTTCTAAGAAATGCACTTTTCTTGACTTTCTCAAAATTGAAATTTGAAACTTTATTTAGGTATCCATTTTTTAGATAAAGTATACATGTATATTTTTGGGGATTGCGAACCATTTTGGACATCGGTCAAACTTCGTTAAATGAAGGCCTAAAATGTTGCATTATTTCCAATTTATCAAAATTCAAATTTTACAGTAGATTTAGATACCCATTTCAAATATAGGCATTGACACCTATTTTTATGAGATTTGGAGCTATTTTGTCCCTTAATCAAGGATGGTCAAACCGAGGTTGAAAATATGCACTTTTGTCGACTCTTTCAGAATTGAAATTTGAAAGTGGATTTAGGTACCCATTTCAATAAACAAGTGTACAAGAAAACTTTCATAACGTTCCGAGCTATTTCCACTCCCTTTAAGTGCAACCTTAGTGAAAGCGCCGATATGCCCATTTGGTAGATAAGTTTGCACACATATTTTTGCGATATTTCTAGTTAGATAAGAGTACATGAAAAATATTATGATGTTCAGAGCTATTTTCCCCTCCTTTAAGCCAAACCTTATCGAAATCAAATGATGGAGTTTCACTTTTGACCAAATTCTTGGAGTTGAAATTTGAACATAGATTTGGATACCCGTTTGATATAAAAATGTGCACGCCAACTTTTGCAATGTTCCGAGCTATTTGGACCCCTTTGAGCTCAACTCTAGCGAAAATGCACGACGGAG
The DNA here is from genome assembly GCA_001517045.1 of Pseudotsuga menziesii. Lineage (NCBI taxonomy): Eukaryota > Viridiplantae > Streptophyta > Pinopsida > Pinales > Pinaceae > Pseudotsuga > Pseudotsuga menziesii. The sequence continues at coordinate 70,623 of LPNX010812675.1, forward strand.
TTTCACTTCTGACCAATTTCTCGGAATTGAAATTTGATCATAGATTTTGATGCCCATTTGATAGAGAAGAGTGCACTCCAACTTTCACGACACTCCGAGCTATTTTCACCCCCTTTAACCCCAACCTTGGCAAAACCACATGACAGAGTTTCACTTTTAACCAATTTCTTGGAATTAAAATTTAATCATAGATTTAAATGCGCATTTGGAAGATAAGAGTGCATGCCAACTTTCACGATGTTGAGAGCTATTTTTGTCATCTTTAAGACAAAGCCTAACAAACCTGCACAATGGAGTCTCAGAATTGAAACTTGATCATAGGTTTGGATGCATATTGGATAGACATGCATGCACACCAATTTTCACGATGTTCCAAGCTATTTTGACCCCCTTTAAGCCCAACCATATCGAAACCGCACGACGAAGTTTCAATTTTGAGCAATTTCTTAGAATTTAAATTTGATCATAAATTTGGATGCCCATTTGATGAACAAGCATGCATGCAAACTTTTGAGACATTCGAAAATATTTACACCCCCTTTAAGCCCAACCTTAGCAAAACCACACAACGGCGTTTCACGTTTGACTAATTTATCAAAATTAAAATTTAATCGTAGATTTATCGGCACATTTGGTAGATAAGAGTGCATGCTAACTTTCATGATGTTTGGGCTATTTTGGTTGTTATTCAAGGTTATTCAAGGTTATTCAAGTAAAGGTCTAAGAGATGTTATTTTTTCAGCTTTCTTGTAATTGAAATTTGAAAGAGAATTTAGGTACCCATTTGAGAGATAACCATGCATACAAACTTTCAGGGGATTTCGAGTTATTTTGGAGCTTAGACAAACTTGGTGAAACCAAGGCCTAAAAGGTTGTGCATTTGTTTTGCAATTTCTCAAAGCCATTTCCCCCTCCTTTAAGCCAAACCTTAGCGAAATTGAATGATGGAGTTTCACTTTTGACCAAATTGTCGGAGTTGAAATTTGATCATAGATTTAGATGCACATTTGATATAAAAATGTGGACGCCAACTTTTGCAATGGTCTGAGCTATTTGGACCCCTTCGAGCCCAACTCTAGCGAAAATGCACGACAGAGTTTCACTTCTGACCTATTTTTTAGAATTGAAATTTGATCATAGATTTGGATGCACGTTTGATAGATAAGCGTGCACTCCAACTTTCATGGCGTTTTGAGCTATTTTCACCCCCTTTAACCCCAATCTTAGTGAAAACACATGACAGAGTTTCACTCTTGACCAATTTCTTGGAATTAAAATTTGATCATAGATTTAGATGTGCATTTGGAATATAAGAGTGGATGCCAAATTTCATGATGTTCAGAGTTATTTTTGACTCCTTTAAGCCAAATCCCTAACAAAACTGCATGATGGAGTTTCACTTTTGACCAACTTCTAAGAATTGAAACTTGATCATATATTTGAATTCACATTAGATAAACAAGCATGACGCCACTTTCGCAACGTTCCAAGCTATTTTGACCACCTTTAAGCCCAACCCTAGCGAAAACGCATGACGAAGTTTCACTTTTGAGCGGTTTCTTATAATTTAAATTTGATCATAGATTTGAATGCCCATTTGATAGACAAGCGTGCATGCGAAATTTCGAGACGTTCCAAAATATTTCACCCCCTTTAATCCCAACCTCAGCAAAACCATACAACAGAGTTTCACTTTTGACTAATTTCTCAGAATTAAAATTTGGTCGTAGATTTATCTTAGCATTTGGTAGATAACAGTGCACACCAACTTTCATGATGTTTGTAGTTATTTTGGTCGTTATTCAAGGCTAGTCAATCAAAGGTCTAAGAGATGTTATTTTTTCGACTTTCTTGTAATTGAAATTTGAAAGAGAATTTAGGTACCCATTTGAGAGATAACCATGCATACAAACTTTCAGGGGATTTGGAGCTATTTTGGACCTTAGTCAAACTTGGTCAAAACAAGGCCTAAAAGGTTGCACTTTTTTTCCAATTTCTTAGAAATCAAATTTGAAAGTAGATTTAGATACCCATTTAAGAGGCATGCATATTTTTGTGAATTTTGACTTATTTCGGCACTTAGTTAAGGTTGGTCAAACCAAGTTCTAAGAAATGCACTTTTCTTGAGTTTCTCAAAATTTAAATATGAAACTGTATTTAGGTAGCCATTTGAGAGATAATCCCTACATGTATATTTTTCTAGGATTGCGAGCCATTTTGGACCTCAGTCAAACTTCGTCAAACCAAGGCCTAAAACGTTGCATTTTTTCCATTTTTTGAAAATTCAAAATTTAAAGTAGATTTAGATTCCCATTTCAAAGATAGGCATCGACACCTACTTTTATGAGCTTTGGAGCTATTTTGGCCGTCCTTCAAGGATGGTCGAACAAAAGTTGAAAAGTTGCACTTTTGTTTACTTTTTGAAAATGAAATTTGAAAGTGTATTTAGGTACCCATTTCATTAAATAAGCGTACACAGTAACGTTCGTGACGTTTCGAGCTATTTCACTCCCTTTAAGAGCAACCTTAGCGAAAGCGCACGATAAAGTTTATCTTTTGACCAATTTCTTAGAATTGAAATATGATCATATATTTAGACGCCCATTTGGTAGATAAGATTGCATGCCAAATTTAGTTATGTTCAGAGCTCTTTTTCCCTCCTTTAAGCCAAACCTTAGCAAAACCACATGATGGAGTTTCACTTTTGACCAAATTCCCAGAATTGAAATTTGATCATAGATTTGGATGCCTGTTTGATATATAAGAGTGGACACCAAATTTTGTAATGTTTTGAGCTATTTGGACCCGCTTTAATCCGCACTCTAGAAAAAATGCACGACGAAGTTTCATTTTTGACAATTTTCTAGCAATTGAAAGTTGATCATAGATTTGGATGGAATTGAATTTTCACTTCACGACATTCCGTACTATTTTCACCCCCTTTAACCCCAACCTTTGTGAAACCGCATGACAAAGTTTCCCTTTTTACAAATTTCTTAGAATTAAAATAAGATCATATCTTTTGATGTGCATTTGGATGATAAGTGTGCATGCCAACTTTCACGATGTTCAGAGTTATTTTCAGCTCCTTTAAGCCAAACCCTAACAAAACTGTACGATGGAGTTTCACTTTCGACGTACTTCTTAGAATGGAAACTTGATCATAGATTTGGATGCACATTGGATAAACAATCACGCACGCCAAATTTTCCAACGTTCCAAGTTATTATTTTTATCCCTTTTAAGCCCAACCCTAGTGAAACTGCACAACAGAGTTTCAATTTTGAGCAGTTTCTTAGAATTGAAATTTGCTCATAGATTTGGATGTCCATTTGATAGACAAGCTTGCACATGAAATTTCACGACGTTGCGAAATATTTTAACCCACTTTAAGCCCAACCTTAGCAAAACAACACAAGGGAGATTCACATTTGACCAATTTCTCATAATTAAAATTTGATCGTAGATTTATGTGCTCATTTGGTAGATAAGAGTGCATGCCAAATTTCACAATGTTCGGAGCTATTTTGGTAGTAGGCTGGTCAAGCAAAGTTCTAAGAGATCATATTTTTTCGAATTTCTCATAATTGAAATTTAAAAGAGAATTTAGATACCCATTTGAGAGATAACCATGCATACAAACTCTGAGGGGATTTCGAGCTAGTTTGGACCTTAGTCAAACTTGGTCAAACCAAGGCCTAAAAGCTTGCATTTTTTTCCAATTTCGTAGAAATCAAATGTAAAAGTATATTTAGATACCCATTTAAGAGATAAGCACAAATATTTTTGTGAGATTTTAGGTTATTTCAGCCCTTAGTTAAGGTTGGTCAAACGAAGTTCTAAGAAATGCACTTTTCTTGACTTTCTCAAAATTGAAATTTGAAACAGTATTTTGGTATCCATTTGGTAGATAAAGCATACATGTATATTTTTTGGGGATTGCGAGCCATTTTTTACATCAATCAAACTTCGTCAAACCAAGGCCTAAATCGTTCCATTATTTTCAATTTCTCAAAATTCAAATTTTAAAGTAGATTTAGATACCCATTTCAAATATAGGCATTGACACCTATTTTTATGATATTTGGAGCTATTTGGTCCTTAATCAAGGATGGTCAAACCAAGGTTGAAAATATGCACTTCTGTCAACTTTTTCAGAATTGAAATTTGAAAGTGGATTTAGGTACCCATTTCAATAAACAAACATATACGCCAACTTTCATAACGTTCTGAGCCATTTTCACTCCCTTTAAGTGCAACCTTAGCGAAAGTGCCGATATGCACATTTGGTAAATAATGTGTACACATATATTTGCGAGATTTCAAGTTAGATAAGAGTGCATGAAAAATTTCGTGATGTTCAGAGCTCTTTTTCCCTCCTTTACGTCAAACCTTAGTGAAATCAAATGATGGAGTTTCACTTTTGACCACATTCTCGAAGTTTAAATTTGATCATATATTTGGATGCTCATTTGATATAAAAATGTACACGACAAATTTTGCAATGTTCTAAGCTATTTGGACCCCTTTGAGCCCAACTTTAGCGAAAATGCACGACGGAGTTTCACTTCTGACCAATTTCTTGGAATTGATATTTGATCATAGATTCGGATGGCCATTTGATAGAGAAGCGTACACTCCAACTTTCGCGACACTCAGAGCTATTTTCACCCCATTTAACCCTAACCTTGGTGAAACCGCACAACGGAGTTTCATTTTTAACCAATTTCTTGGAATTAAGATTTAATCTAGATTTAAATGCGCATTTGGAAGATAAGAGTGCATGCCAACTTTCACGATGTTGAGAGCTATTTTCGGCATCTTTAATCCAAACCCGAACAAAACTGCATGATAGAGTCTCAGCTTTGACCAAATTCTCAGAATTGAAACCTGATAATAGATTTGGATGCATATTGGATAGACAAGCATGCACGCCAACTTTTGCAACGTTCTAAGCTATGTTGACCCCCTTTAAGCCCAACCTTGTCGAAATTGCACAACAGAGTTTCATTTTTGAGCCGTTTTTTAGAATTTAAATTTGATCATAAATTTGGATGGCCATTTGATGAACAAGCATGCATGCAAATTTTTGAGATATTCTAAAATATTTTCACCCCCTTTATGCCCAACCTTGGAAAAACTGCACAATGGAGTTTCACGTTTGACTAATTTCACAAAATTAAAATGTAATCATAGATTTATCGGCACATTTGGTAGATAAGAGTGCATGCTAACTTTCATGATGTTCGGAGCTATTTTGGTCATTATTGAAGGTTGGTCAAGTAAAGGTTTAAGAGATGTTATTTTTTCGGCTTTCTTGTAATTGAGATTTGAAAGAGAATTTAGGTACCCATTTGAGAGATAACCATGCATACAAACTTTCAGGGGATTTCGAGCTATTTTGGACCTTAGGCAAACTTGGTGAACCAAGGCCTAAAACGTTGCATTTGTTTTCAATTTCTCAGAGCCATTTTCCCCTCCTTTAAGCCAAACCTTAGCGAAATCGAATAATGGAGTTTCACTTTGGACCAATTTGTTGGAGTTGAAATTTGATCATAGATTTGGATGATCGTTTGATATAAAAACATGCAAGCCAACTTTTGCAATGGTCCGAGCTATTTGGATCCCTTTGAGCCCAACTCTAGCGAAAATGCATGACGGAGTTTCACTTTTGACCCATTTCTCATAATTAAAATTTGATCATAGATTTGGATGCCCGTTTGATAGATAAGGGTGCACTCCAACTTTCACGATGTTTTGAGCTACTTTCACCCCCTTTAACCCCAATCTTAGTGAAACTGAATGACGGAGTTTCACTCTTGACCAATTTCTCGGAATTAAAATTTGATCATAGATTTAGATATGCATTTATTTGGAAGATAAGAGTGCACACCAACTTTCATGATGTTCAGAGTTATTTTCGACTCCTTTAAGCCAAACCCTAACAAAACCGCACGATGGAGTTTCACTTTTGACCAACTTCTAAGAATCGAAACTTGATCATATATTTGGATGCCCATTAAATAAACAAGCATGCACGCCAACTTTTGCAATGTTCCAAGCTTTTTTTACCACCTTTAAGCGCAACCCTAGCTAAAATGCGTGACGAAGTTTTAGTTTTGAGCAGTTTCTTATAATTGAGATTTGATCATTGATTCGAATGCCCATTTGATAGACAAGCGTGAATGCGAAATTTCGAGACGTTCCAAAATATTTCACCCCCTTTAATCTGAACCTCAGCAAAACCATACAACCGAGTTTCACTTTTGACTAATTTCTCAGAACAAAAATTTGATCGTAGATTTATCTTAGCATTTGGTAGATAACAGTGCACACCAACTTTCACGATGTTTGAAGTTATTTGGGTTGTTATTCAAGGTTAGTCAAGCAAAGGTCTAACAGATGCTATTTTTCTGACCTTCTTGTAATTGAAATTTGAAAGAGAATTTAGGTACCCATTTGAGAGATAACCATGCATACACACACCTTCAGGGGATTTCGAGCTATTTTGGACCTTACTCAAACTTGGTCAAACCAAGGCCTAAAAGGTTGCACTTTTTTCCAATTTCTTAGAAATCAAATTTAAAAGTAGATTTACATACCCATTTAAGAGGAACACATATTTTTGCGAATTTCAAGCTATTTCGACACTTAGTTAAGGTTGGTCAAACCAAGTTATAAGAAATGCACTTTTCTTGACTTTCTCAAAATTGAAATTTGAAACTGTATTTAGGTACCCATTTGAGAGATAATCCCTACATGTATATTTTATTAGGATTGCGAGCCATTTTGGACCTCGGTCAAACTTCATCAAACCAAGGCCTAAAACGTTGCATTTTTTCCATTTTCTGAAAATTCAAATTTTAAAGTAGATTTAGATACCCATTTCAAAGGTAGGTATGGACACTTATTTTTATGAGATTTGGAGTTGTTTTGGCCCACATTCAAGGATGGTCAAATAAAAGTTGAAAAGATGCACTTTTGTTGACTTTTTCAAAAGTGAAATTTGAAAGTGGATTTATGTACCCATTTCAATAAACAAGCGTACACGCTAACTTTCATGACGTTCCAAGCTATTTCATTCCCTTTAAGTGCAACCTTAGCAAAAGCACATGATAAAGTTTCTCTTTTGACCAATTTCTTAGAATTGAAATATGATCATAGATTTAGATGGCCATTTGGTAGATACGAGTGCATGCCAAATTTAGTGATGTTCAGAGCTTTTTTTCCCTACTTTAAGGCAAACCTTAGCGAAATCACATGACGGAGTTTCACTTTTAACCAAATGAACAGAATTGAAATTTGATCATAGATTTGGATGCCCATTTGATATACAAGCATCCATGCCAAATTTTGCAATGTTTCGAGCTATTTGGACCAGCTTTAAGCCGAACTGTAGCGAAAATGCACGACGAAGTTTCACTTTTGACAATATTCTCGCAATTGAAATTTGATCATAGATTGGATGCCCATTTGATAGATAAGCATGCACTCCAACGTTTGCGACGTTATGAGCTATTTTCACCCCCTTTAACCCGAAACTTTTTGAAACCACACGACGGAGTTTCACTTTTTAAAAATTTCTCGGAATTAAAATTTGATCATATCTTTTGATGCGCATTTGGATGATAAGCATGCACGCCAACTTTCACGATGTTTAGAGTTATTTTCAGCTCCTTTAAGCCAAACCGTAACAAAATTGTACGAGGAGTTTCACTTTTGACGTACTTCTTAGAATGGAAACTTGATTATAGATTTGGATGCCCATTGGATAAACAATCATGCATGCCAAAATTTTCAACGTTCCAAGCTATTATTTTGACCCCTTTTAAGCGCAACTCTTATGAAACCGCACGACAAAATTTCACTTTTGAGCAGTTTATTATAATTGAAATTTGCTCACAGATTTGGATATCCATTTGATAGACAAGCATACACGCTAACTTTCGTAACTTTCCGAGCTATTTTCACTCCCTTTAAGTGCAACCTTAGCAAAAGGGCTGATATGCCCGTCTGGAAGATAAGCATGCACACATATTTTTGTGAGATTTCTAGTTAGATAAGAGTGCATGAAAAATTTTGTGATGTTTAGAGCTATTTTCCCCTCCTTTAGGCCAAACCTTAGTGAAATCGAATGATGGAGTTTCACTTTTGACCAAATTCTCGGAGTTGAAATTTGATCATAGATTTGGATGCCCGTTAGCGAAAATGCACGATGGAGTTTCACTTCTCACCAATTACTCGGAATTGAAATTTGATCATAGATTTGGATGCCCATTTGATAGAGAAGCGTGCACTCCAACTTTCACGACATTCCAATCTATTTTCACCCCCTTTAATCACAACCTTGGAATTCAAATTTCATCATAGATTTAAATGAAAATTTGGAAGATAAGAGTGCATGCCAACTTTCACGGTGTTGAGAGCTATTTTCGGCATCTTTAAGCCAAACCTTAACAAAACTGCACGATGGAGTCCTAGCTTTGACCAAATTCTTAGAATTGAAACTTGATGATAGGTTTATATGCATATTGGATATACAAGCATGCATGCCAACTTTCGCAACATTTCGAGCTATTTTTACCCCCCTTTAAGCCAACCCTATCGAAACCGCATGATGAAGTTTCACTTTTGAGTAGTTTCTTAGAATTTAAATTTGATCATAAATTTGGATGCCCATTTGATGAACAAGCATGCATGCAAACTTTTGAGACATTCCAAAATATTTCCACCCCCTTTAAGACCAACCTTAGCAAAACCGCACAATAGAGATTCACATTTGACTAATTTCTCAAAATTAAAATTTAATCATACATTTATCGGTGTATTTCGTAGATAAGAGTGCATGCTTATTTTCATGATGTTGGGAGCAATTTTGGTCGTTATTCAAGGTTGGTCAAGTAAAGGTCTAAGAGATGTTTTTTTTTCGGCTTTCTTGTAATTGAAATTTGAAAGAGAATTTAGGTACCCATTTGAGAGATAACCATGCATACAAACTTTCAGGGGATTTCGAGCTATTTTGGAAAGTTAGGCAAACCTGGTGAAACCAAGGCCTAAAAGGTTGCATTTGTTTCCAATTTCTCATAGCCATTTTCCCCTCCTTTAACCCAAATATTAGCGAAATCGAATGATGGAGTTTCACTTTTAACCAAATTCTTGGAGTTGAAATTTGATCATAGATTTGGATGCCCATTTGATATAAAAATGTGCACGCCAGCTTTTGTAATGTTCTGAGCTATTTGGACCCTTTTGATCCCAACTCTAGCGAAAATGCACGACGGAGTTTCACTTCTGACCAATTTCTCAGAATTGAAACTTGATCATAGATTTGGATTCCCGTTTGATAGATAAGCGTGCACTCCAACTTTCGTTACGTTTTGAGCTATTTTCACCCCCTTTAACACCAATCTTACCGAAACCGCATGACAGAGTTTCACTCTTGACCAATTTCTCGGAATTAAAATTTGATCATAGATTTAGATGTGCATTTGGAATATAAGAGTGCATGCCAATTTTCATGATGTTCAGAGTTAGTTTCGACTCCTTTAAGCCAAAGCCTAACAAAAATACACTATGGAGTTTCACTTTTGACCAACTTCTAAGAATTGAAACTTGATCATAGATTTGGATTCCCATTAGATAAAAAAGCATGCACGCCAATTTTCACAACATTCCAAGCTATTTTGACCACCTTTAAGCCCAACCCTAGTGAAAACGCATGACAAAGTTTCACTTTTGAGTAGTTACTTATAAATTGAAATTTGATCATAGATTCGAATGCCCATTTGATAGACAAGTGTGCACGCAAAATTTTGAGACATTCCAAAATATTTCACCCCCTTTAATCCCAACCTCACAAAACCATACAACCGAGTTTCACTTTTGACTAATTTCTAAGAATTAAAATTTGATCGTAGATTTATCTTAGCATTTGGTAGATAATAGTGCACACCAACTCTCACGATGTTCGAAGTTATTTTGGTTGTTATTTAAGGTTGGCCAAGCAAAGGTTTAAGAGATGCTATTTTTTTGACTTTCTTGTAATTGAAATTTGAAAGAGAATTTAGGTACCCCTTTGAGAGATAACCATGCATACACACCTTCAGGGGATTTCGAGCTATTTTGGACATTAGTCAAACTTGGTCAAACCAAGGCCTAAAAGGTTGCACTTTTTTCTGATTTCTTAGAAATCAAATTTAAAAGTAGATTTAGATACCCATTTAAGAGGCATATATATTTTTGCATATTTCGAGTTATTTCAGCACTTAGTTAAGGTTGGTCAAACCAAGTTTTAAGAAATGCACTTTTCTTGACTTTCTCGAAATTGAAATTTGAAGCGATATTTAAGTACCCATTTGAGAGATAATCCCTACATGTAGATTTTTTTGGGATTGTGAGCCATTTTGGACCTCGATCAAGCTTCGTCAAACCAAGGCCTAAAACGTTATATTTTTTACATTTTCTGAAAATTCAAATTTTAAAGTAGATTTAGATACCCATTTCAAAGATAGGCATGGACACCTATTTTTATGAGATTTGGAGCTATTTTGGACCGCATTCAAGGATGGTCAAACAAAAGGTGAAAATATGCACTTTTGTTGACTTTTTCAGAAGTGAAATTTGAAAGTGGATTTAGGTAGCCATTTCAATAAACAAGCGTATACGCTAACTTTCACGACATTCAGAGCTATTTCACTCCCTTTAAGTGCAACCTTAGTGAAAGCGCACGATAAAGTTTCTCTTTTGACCAAATTCTTAGAGTTGAAATATGATCATAGATTTAGATGCCCATTTGGTAGATAAGAGTGCATGATAAATTTAGTGATGTTCAGAGCTCTTTTTTCCTCCTTTAAGCCAAACCTTAGCGAAACCGCGTGACGTATTTTCACTTTTGACCAAATTCCTAGAATTGAAATTTGATCATAGATTTGGATGTCCATTTGATATACAAGTGTGCACGCCAATTTTTGCAATGTTTCGAGCTATTTTCACCCCCTTTAACACCAACCTTTGTGAAACCGCACGACGAAGTCAGAATTCAAATTTGATTATATCTTTTGATTTGCATTTGGATTATAAGCATGCACACCAACTTTCACGATGTTTAGAGTTATTTTCAGCCCCTTTAAGCCAAACCGTAGCAAAAATGTATGATGGAGTCTCACTTTTGACGTACTTCTTAGAATGGAAATTTGATCATATCTTTGGATGCCCATTAGAAAAACAATTGTGCACAACAAATTTTGCAACGTTCTGAGCTATTATTTTGACCGCTTTTAAGCCCAACCCTAGTGAAACTGCACGACAGAGTTTCACTTTTGAGCAGTTTCTTAGAATTGAAATTTTCTCATAGATTTGGATGTCCATTTGATAGACAAGCTTGCACATGAACTTTCACGACATTGCGAAATATTTTCAACCGCTTTAAGCCCAAACTTACCAACACAACACAAGGGAGTTTCACTTTTGACCAATTTCTCAGAATTAAAATTTGATCGTCGATTTATCTGCGCATTTGGTAGATAATTGTGCATGCCAACTTTCATGATGTTCGAAGCTATTTTGGTCGTTATTCAAGGCTGGTCAAGAAAAGGTATAAGAGATCATATTTTTTTGACCTTCTCATAATTGAAATTTGAAAGAGAATTTAGATACCCATTGGAGAGATAACCATGCATACAAACTCTGAGGGGATTTCTAGCTATTTTGGACCTCAGTCAAACTTGGTCAAACCAAGGCCTAAAATATTGCACTTTTGCACACATATTTTTGTGATATTTCAGGTTATTTCTGCCCTTAGTTAAGGTTGGTCAAACGAAGTTCTAAGAAATGCACTTTTCTTGACTTGCTCGAAATTGAAATTTGAAACTGTATTTAGGTATCCATTTGGTAGATAAAGCATACATCTATATTTTTTGGGGATTGCGAGCCATTTTGGACATCGGTCGAACTTCGTCAAACCAAGGACTAAACTGTTGCATTATTTCCAATTTCTCAAAATTCAAATTTTAAAGTAGATTTAGATACCCATTTCAAATATAGGCATTGACACCTATTTTTATGAGATTTGTAGCTATTTTGGCCCTTAATCAAGGATGGTCAAACTAAGGTTGAAAATATGCACTTTTGTTGACTTTTTCAGAATTGAAATTTAAAAGTGGATTTAGGTACCCATTTCAATAAACAAGTGTACACGCCAACTTTTGTAACGTTCCGAGCTATTTTCACTCCCTTTAAGTGCAACCTTAGCGAAAGCGCCGATATGCCCATTTGGTAAATAGGCGTGCACAAATATTTTTGCGAGATTTCTAGTTAGATAAGAGTGCATGAAAAATTTCGTGATGTTCAGAGCTATTTTCCCCTCCTTTAAGCCAAACCTTAGCGAAATCGAATGATGGAGTTTCACTTTTGACCAAAGTCTCGGAGTTGAAATTTGATCATAGATTTTGGATTCCCGTTTGATATAAAAACATGCATGCCAACTTTTGAAATGGTCTGAGCTATTTGGACCCCTTTGATCCCAACTCTAGCAAAAATGCACGATGGAGTTTCACTTCTGACCAATTTCTTAGAATTGAAATTTGATCATAGATTTGGATGCCTGTTTGATAGATAAGTGTTCACTCCAACTTTTGCGATGTTTTGAGCTATTTTCACCCCCTTTAACCCCAATCTTAGGGAAACCGCATGACGAAGTTTCACTCTTGACCAATTTCTTGGAATTAAAATTTGATCATAGATTTAGATGTGCATTTGGAAGATAAGAGTGCACGTCGACTTTCATGATGTACAAAGTTATTTTCAACTCCTTTAAGCCAAACCCTAACAAAACCACACGATGGAGTTTCACTTTTGACCAAATTCTAAGAATTGAAACTTGATCATATATTTGGATGCCCATTAGATAAAAAAATCTTGCACAACAACTTTCGCAACATTCCAAGCTATTTTGGCCACCTTTAAGACCAACCCTAGCGAAAACGCATGACGCAGTTTCACTTTTGAGCAGTTTCTTATAATTGAAATTTGATCATAGATTAGAATGCCCATTTGATAGACAAGCATGCATGCGAAATTTCAAGACGATCCAAGATATTTCACCCCCTTTAATCCCAACTTCAACAAAACCATACAACTGAGTTTCACATTTGACTAATTTCTCAGAATTAAAATTTGATCGTAGATTTATCTTAGCATTTGGTAGATAACAGTGCACACCAACTTTCACGATGTTCGAAGTTATTTTGGTCGTTATTCAAGTTTGGCTAAGGAAAGGTGTAAGAGATGCTATTTTTTCGTGTTTCTTACAATTGAAATTTGAAAGAGAATTTAGGTACCCATTTGAGAGATAACCATGCATACACACCTTCAGGGGATTTCGAGCTATTTTGGACATTAGTCAAACTTGGTCTAACCAAGGCCTTAAAGGTTGCACTTTTTTCCAATTCCTTAGAAATCAAATTTAAAAGTAGATTTAGATACCCATTTAACAGGCACACATATTTTTGCAAATTTCGAGTTATTTCGGCACTTAGTTAAGGTTGGTCAAACCAAGTTCTAAGAAATGCATTTTTCTTGACTTTCTCGAAATTGAAATTTGAAACTGTATTTAGGCACCCATTTGAGAGATAATCCCTACATGTAGATTTTTTTGGGATTGCGAGCCATTTTTGGAGCTCGATCAAACTTCGTTAAACCAAGGCCTGAAACGTTAAATTTTTTCCATTTTCTGAAAATTCAAATTTTAAAGTAGATCTAGATACCCATTTCAAAGGTAGGCACGGACAGCTATTTTTATGAGATTTGGAGCTATTTTGGCCCACATTCAAGGATGGTTAAACAAAAGTTGAAAAGATGCACTTTTGTTGACTTTTTCAGAAGTGAAATTTGAAAGTGGATTTAGGTATCCATTTAAATAAACAAGCATGCATGCTAACTTTCGCGACGTTCCGAGCTATTTCAATCCATTTAAGTGCAACCTTAGCGAAGCTCACGATAAATTTTCTCTTTTGACAACCTTCTTAGAATTGAAATATGATCATAGATTTAGATGCACATTTGGTAGATAAGAGTGCATGCCAAATTTAGTGATGTGTAGAGCTCTTTTTCCCTCCTTTAATCCAAACCTTAGCAAAACCACGTGACGGAGTTTCACTTTTGACCAACTTTGATCATAGATTTGGATTCCCGTCTGATATACAAGCATGCATGCCAAATTTTGCAATGTTTCAAGCTATTTGGACCCGCTTTAACCCGAACTCTAGCAAAAATGCACGACAAAGTTTCACTGTTGACAATTTTCTCGCAATTGAAATTTGATCATAGATTTCGATGCCCATTTGATAGATAAGCGTGCAATCCAACTTTTGCCACGTTCTAAGCTATTTTCACCCCCTTTAACCCCAACCTTTGCAAAACTACACGATGAAGTTTCACTTTTTACAAATTTCTTGGAATTAAAATTTGATCATATCTTTTGATGTGCATTTGGATGATAAGCATGCATGCCAACTTTCACGATGTTCATAGTTATTATCATCTCCTTTAAGCCAAACCGTAACAAAAATGTACGATGGAGTTTCACTTTTGATGTACTTCTTAGAATGGAAACTTGATCATAGATTTGGATGCCCATTGGATAAACAATCGTGCATGCCAAATTTTGCAATGTTTCGAGCTATTATTTTGACCCCTTTTAAGCCCAACCCTAGTGAAACCACGCGACAGAGTTTCACTTTTGAGCAGTTTCTTAGAATTGAAATTTGCTCATAGATTTGGATGTCCATTTGATAGACAATCTTGCACATGAGCTTTCATGACGTTGCAAAATATTTTCACCCGCTTTAAGCCCAACTTAGCAAAACAACACAAGGGAGTTTCACTTTTGACGAATATCTCAGAATTAAAATTTGATCATAGATTTATCTGTGCATTTGGTAGATAACAGTGCATGCCAACTTTCACGATGTTAGGAGCTATTTTGGTCGTTATTCAAGGCTGGTCAAGCAAAGCTCTAAGAGATCATATTTTTCTTACTTTATGATAATTGAAATTTGAAAGAGAATTTAGATACCCATTTGAGAGATAACCATGCATACAAACTCTGAGGGGATTTCAAGCTATTTTCGACCTTAGTCAAACTTGGTCAAACCAAGGCTGAAACCTTGCACTTTTTTCCAATTTCTTAGAAATCAAATGTAAAAGTATATTTAGATACCCATTTAAGAGATAAGCGTGCACACATATTTTTGTGAGATTTCGGGTTATTTCAGCCCTTAATTAAGGTTGGTCAAACAAAGTTTTAAGAAATGCACTTTTCTTGACTTTCTCAAAATTGAAATTTGAAACTATATTTAGATATCCATTTGGTAGATAAAGCATACATGTAAAAATGTGCACGCCAACTTTTGATATAAAAACGCGCACGCCAATTTTTGCAATGTTTCGAGCTATTTGGACCCCTTTGAGCCCAACTCTAGCGAAAATGCATGACGAAGTTTCACTTCTGACCAATTTCTTACAATTGAAATTTGATCATAGATTAGGACGCTGGATTTATATATAAGCGTTTACTCCAAATTTCACAACACTCCGAGTTATTTTCACCCCCTTTAACCCCAACCTTGGCGAAACCGCACAACGAAGTTTCACTTTTAACCAATTTCTTGGAATTAAAATTTAATCATAGATTTAAATGCGCATTTGGAAGATAAGGGTGGATGCCAACTTTCATGATGTTGAGAGATATTTTTGGCATCTTTAAGCCAAACCATAACAAAAATGCATGATGGAGTCTTAGCTTTGACCAAATTCTCAGAATTGAAACTTGATGATAGGTTTGGATGCATATTGGATAGACAAGCATACACGCCAACTTTTGCAATGTTTTGAGCTGTGTTGACCCCCTTTAATCCCAACCCTATCAAAACCGCACGACGGAGTTTCACTTTTGAGTAGTTTCTTAGAATTTAAATTTGATCATAAATTTGGATGCCCATTTAATGAACAAGCATGCATGCAAACTTTTGAGACATTCCAAAATATTTTCCCCTCCTTTAAGCCAAACCTTAGCAAAATCAAATGATGGAGTTTCACTTCTGACCAAATTCTCGGTGTTGAAATTTTATCATAGATTTGGATGCCCACTTGATATTAAAACATGCATGCCAACTTTTGCAATGGTTCGAGCTATTTGGACCCCTTTGAGCCCAACTCTAGCAAAAATGCATGACAGAGTTTCACTTCTGACCAATTTCATAGAATTGAAATTTGATCATAGATTCGGATGCCCGTTTGATAAATAAGCATGCACTCCAACTTTCACAACATTTTGAGCTATTTTCACCCCCTTTAACCCCAATCTTAGTGAAACCACATGACAAAGTTTCACTCTTGACAAATTTCTCGGAATTAAAATTTGATCATAGATTTAGATGTGCATTTGGAAGATAAGAAGAGTGCATGCCAACTTTCATGATGTTCATTTTTTACCAACTTCTAAGAATTCAAACTTGATCATAGATTTGGTTTCCCATTAGATAAACAAGCATGCACACCAACTTTCACAACGTTCCAAGCTATTTTCTCCACCTTTAATCCCAACCCTAGTGAAAACGCATGACAAAGTTCACTTTTGAGTAGTTTCTTATAAATGAAATTTGATCATAGATTCGAATGCCCATTCGATAGACAAGTGAGCACATGAAATTTCGAGATGTTCCAAAATATTTCACCCCCTTTAATCCCAACCTCAGCAAAACCATACAGCCGAGTTTCACATTCGACTAATTTCTCAGAATTAAAATTTAATCATAGATTTATCTGAGCATTCGATAGATAATGGTGCACACCAACTTTCATGATGTTTGAAGTTATTTTGGTCGTTATTCAAGGTTTGTCAAGCAAAGGTCTAAGAGATGCTATTTTTCTAACTTTCTTGTAATTGAAATTTGAAAGAGAATTTATGTACCCATTTGATATATAACCATGCATACGGTCTTCAGGGGATTTCGAGCTATTTTGGACCTTAGTCAAACTTGGTCAAACCAACGCCTAAAAGGTTTCACTTTTTTCCAATTTCTTAGAAATCAAATTTAAAAGTATATTTAGACACCCATTTAAGAGGCACACATATTTTTGTGAATTTCGAGTTATTTCGGCACTTAGTTAAGGTTGGTCAAACAAAGTTCTAAGAAATGTACTTATCTTGACTTTCTTGAAATTGAAATTTGAAACTGTATTTAGGTACCCATTTGAGAGATAATCCCTACATGTAGATTTTTTTGGGATTGTGAGCCATTTTGGACCTCGGTCAAACTTCGTCAAACCAAGGCTAAAATGTTGCATTTTTTCCATTTTCTGAAAATTCAAATTTTAAAGTAGATTTAGGTACCCATTTCAAATATAGGCATGGACACCTATTTTTATGAGATTTGGAGCTATTTTGGCCCTCATTCAAGGATGGTTAAACAAAAGTTGAAAAGATGCACTTTTTTTTACTTTTTTCAGAAGTGAAATTTGAAAGTGGATTTAGGTACCCATTTCAATAAACAAGCGTACACTCTAACTTTCGCGACGTTTCGAGCTATTTCACTCCCTTTAAGTGCAACCTTAGCGAAAGTGCACGATAAAGTTTCTCTTTTGACCAATTTCTTAGAATTGAAATATGATCATAGATTTAGATGCCCATTTGGTAGATAAGAGTGCATGCCAAATTTAGTGATGTTCAGAGCTCTTTTTCCCTCGTTTAAGAGAAACCTTAGCGAAACCGCTTGACGGAGTTTCACTTTTGACCAAGTTCCCAGAATTGCAATTTGATGATAGATTTGGATGCCCATTTGATAGACAAGCATGCACTCCAACTTTCACGACATTCCGAGCTATTTTCACCCCCTTTAAGCACAATTTTTGCGAAACCACACGACGAAGTTTCCCTTTTTAAAAATTTCTCGGAATTAAGATTTGATCATATCTTTTGATGTGCATTTGGATGATAAACATGCATGCCAACTTTCACGATGTTCAGATTTATTTTCAGCTCCTTTAAGCCAAACCATAACAAAACTGTACGATGGAGTTTCACTTTTGACGTACTTCATAGAATGGAAACTTGATCATAGATTTGGATGCGCACTAGATAAACAATCATGCACACCAAATTTTGCAACGTTCCGAGCTATTATTTTGACCTATTTTAAGCCGAACCCTAGTGAAACCGCACAACAGAGTTTCACTTTTGAGCAGTTTCTCAGAATTGAAATTTGCTCATAGATTTGGATGTCCATTTGATAGACAAGCTTGAACATGAACTTTCATGACGTTGCAAAATATTTTCACCCGCTTTAAGCCCAAACATAGCAAAACAACACAAGGAAGTTTCACTTTTGACCAATTTCTCAGAATTAAAATTTGATCGTAGGTTTATCTATGCATTTGGTAGATAAGAGTGGATGCCAACTTTCACGATGTTCAAATCTATTTTGGTTGTTATTCAAGGCTAGTCAAGTAAAGGTCTAAGAGATCATACTTTTCCGACTTTCTAATAATTGAAATTTGAAAGAGAATTTAGATACCCATTTGAGAGATAACCATGCATACAAACTCTGAGGGGATTTCGAGCTATTTTGGACCTTAGTCAAACTTGGTCAAAATTTAATCATAGATTTATCTGCGCATTTGTAAGATATGAGTGCATGCTAACTTTCATGATGTTCGGAGCTATTTTGGTCGTTATTCAAGGTTGGTCAAGTAAAGGTCTAAGAGATGTTATTTTTTCAGCTTTCTTGTAATTGAAATTTGAAAGAGAATTTAGCTACCCATTTGAGAGATAACCATGCATACAAACTTTCAGGGATTTTGAGCTATTTGGACCTAAGGAAAACTTGGTGAAACCAAGGCCTAGAAGGTTGCATTTGTTTCCAATTTCTCAAAGCTATTTTCCCCTCCTTTAAGCCAAACCTTAGTGAAAGCGAATGATGGAGTTTCACTTTTGACCAAATTCTCGGAGTTGAAATTTTATCATAGATTTGGATGCATGTTTGATATAAAAATGTGCATCCCAACTTTTTCACGCCAACTTGGTCAAAATTTAATCATAGATTTATCGGCGCATTTGTAAGATATGAGTGCATGCTAACTTCCATGATGTTGGGAGCTATTTTGGTCGTTATTCAAGGTTGGTCAAGTAAAGGTCTAAGAGATGTTATATTTTCAGCTTTCTTGTAATTGAAATTTGAAAGATAATTTAGCTATGCATTTGAGAGATAACCATGCATACAAAATTTCAGGGGATTTTGAGCTATTTTGGACCTAAGGCAAACTTGGTGAAACCAAGACTTAAAAGGTTGCATTTGTTTCCAATTTCTCAGAACTATTTTCCCCTCCTTTAAGCCAAACCCTTTTGAAAGCAAATGATGGAGTTTCAGTTTTGACCAAATTCTCGGAGTTGAAATTTGATTATAGATTTGGATGTACGTTTGATATAAATACATGCATCCCAACTTTTGCACGCAAACTTGGTCAAAATTTAATCGTAGATTTATCGACGCATTTGTAAGATATGAGTGCATGCTAACTTTCATTATGTTCGGAGCTATTTTGGTCGTTATTCAAGGTTGGTCAAGTAAAGGTCTAAGAGATGTTATTTTTTCAGCTTTCTTGTAATTGAAATTTGAAAGAGAATTTAGCTACCAATTTGAGAGATAACCATGCATACAAACTTTCAGGGGATTTTGAGCTATTTTGGACCTAAGGCAAACTTGGTCAAACCAAGGCCTAAAAGGTTGCATTTGTTTCCAATTTCTCAGCATTATTTTCCCCTCCTTTAAGCCAAACCTTAGCGAAAGCGAATGATGGAGTTTCACTTTTGACGAAATTCTTGGAGTTGAAATTTGATCATAGATTTGGATGCACGTTTGATATAAAAATGTGCATCCCAACTTTTGCAATGTTCTGAGCTATTTGGACCCCTTAGAGCCCAACTCTAGAAAAAATGCGTGACGGAGTTTCACTTATGACCAATTTCTCAGAGTTGAAATTTGATCATAGATTTGGATGCCCGTTTGATAGATAAGCGTGCACTCCAACTTTCGTGATGTTTAGAGCTATTTTCACTTGCTTTAACCCCATTCTTAGGGAAACCACATGACAGAGTTCCACTCTTGACCAATTTCTCGGAATTAAAATTTGATCATAGATTTAGATGTCCATTTGGAAGATAAGAGTGCATGCCAACTTTCATAATATTCAGAGTTATTTTCGACTCCTTTAAGCCAAACCCTAACAAAACCGCACGATGGAGTTTTACTTTTGACCAACTTCTGAGAATTGAAACTTGATCATATATTTGAATTACCATTAGATAAACAAGCATGATGCCAAATTTCGTAATGCTGCAAGCTATTTTGACCACCTTTAAGCCCAAGGCCTAAAATGTTGCATTTTTTCCATTTTTTAAATTTTCTGAAAATTCAAGTTTTAAAGTAGATTTAGATACCCATTTCAAAGATAGGCATGGACACCTATTTTGGCCCTCATTCAAGGATGGTCAAACAAAAGTTGAAAAGATGCACTTTTGTTGACTTTTTTGGAAGAGAAATTTGAAATTGGATTTAGGTACCCATTTCAATAAACAAGCGTACACGCTAACTTTCATGGCGTTCCGAGTTATTTCACTCCCTTTAAGTGCAACCTTAGCGAAAGCACATGATAAAGTTTCTCTTTTGACCAATTTCTTAGAATTGAAATATGATCATAGATTTAGATGCCCATTTGGTAGATAAGAGTGCATGCCAAATTTAGTAATGTTCGGAGCTCTTTTTCCTTCCTTTAAGCCAAACCTTAGCGAAACTGCATGACGAAGTTTCACTTTAGACTAGATTCCCAGAATTGAAATTTGATCATAGATTTGGATGCCCATTTGATATACAAGCGTGCACACCAAATTTTGCAATGTTTTGAGCTATTTGGACCTGCTTTAAACTGAAATCTAGTGAAAATGCACGACAAAGTTTCACTTTTGACAATTTTCTCGCAATTGAAATTTGATCATAGATTTGGATGGCCATTTGATAGACAACCGTGCACTCAAACTTTCACGATGTTCTGAGCTATTTTCTCCCCCTTTAACCCCAACCTTTGTGAAACTACTCGATGAAGTTTCACTTTTTAAAAATTTCTCATAATTAAAATTTGATCATATCTTTTGATGCCCATTTGGATGATAAGTGTGAACGCCAAGTTTCACGATGTTCATAGTTATTTTCAACTCCTTTAAGCCAAACTGTAACAAAACTGTACGATGGAGGTTAACTTTTGACGTAGTTCTTAGAATGGAAATTTGATCATAGATTTGGATGCCCATTGGATAAAAAATCATGCAGGCCAAATTTTGCAACGTTCCGAGCTATTATTTTGACCCCTTTTAAGCCCAACCCTAGTGAAACTGCACGACAGAGTTTCACTTTTTAGCAGTTTCTCAGAATTGAAATTTGCTCATAGATTTGGATGTCCATTTGATAGACAAGCTTGCACATGAACTTTCAAGACGTTGCAAATTATTTTCACCCACTTTAAGGCCAACCTTAGCAAAACAACACAAGGGAGTTTCACTTTTGACCAATTTCTCAGAATTAAAATTTGATCGTAGATTTATCTTAGCATTTGGTAGATAACAGTGCATGCCAAATTTCATGATGTTCGAAGTTATTTTGGTCATTTTTTAAGGTTGGTGAAGCAAATGTCTAAGAGATGCTATTTTTCCAACTTTCTTGTAATTGAAATTTGAAAGAGAATTTAGGTACCCATTTGAGAGATAACCATGCACACCTTCAGGGGATTTCGAGCTATTTTGGACCTTAGTCAAACTTGGTCAAACTAAGTCCTAAAAGGTTGCACTTTTTTCCAATTTCTTAGAAATCAAATTTTAAATTAGATTTAGATACCCATTTAAGAGGCACAGATATTTTTGCGAATTTTGAGTTATTTTAGCACTTAGTTAAGTTTGGTCAAACCAAGTTCTAAGAAATGCACTTTTCTTGACTTGCTCAAAATTGTAATTTGAAACTGTATTTAGGTACCCATTTGAGAGATAAACCCTACATGTATATTTTTTTGGGATTGCGATCCATTTTGGACCTCAGTCAAACTTCGCAAACAAGGCCTAAAACGTTGCATTTTTTCTGTTTTCTGAAAATTCAAATTTTAAAGTAGATTTAGATACCCATTTCAAAGATAGGAATGGACGCCTATTTTTATGAGATTTGGAGCTATTTTGGCCCTCATTCAAGGATGGTCAAACAAAAGCTGAAAATATTTACTTTTGTTGAGTTTTTCAGAAGTGAAATTTGAAAGTGGATTAAGGTACCCATTTCAATAAACAAGCGTACACGCTAACTTTCACGACGATCCAAGATATTTCACTCCCTTTAAGTGCAACCTTAGCGAAAGCGCACGATAAAGTTACTCTTTTGACCAATTTCTTAGAATTGAAATATGATCATAGATTTAGATGCACATTTGGTAGATAAGAGTGCATGCCAAATTTAGTGATGTTCAGAGTTCTTTTTCCCTCCTTTAAGCGAAACCTTAGCAAAACCACATGGCGGAGTTTCACTTTTGATCAAATTCCCAAAATTTATGATCATAGATTTGGATGCCTGTTTGATATACAACCGTGCACGCCAAATTTTGCAATGTTTCGAGCTATTTGGGCACGCTTTAAGCCGAAATCTAGCAAAAATGCACAATGAACTTTCACTTTTGACAATTTTCTCGCAATTGAAATCTGATCATAGATTTGGATGCCCATTTGATAGACGAGCATGCACTCCAACTTTCGCGACGTTTTGAGCTATTTTCACCCCCTTTAACCCCAACCTTTGCGAAACCGACGACGAAGTTTCAATTTTTACAAATTTCTTGGAATTAAAATTTGATGATATATTTTATGCACATTTGGATGATAAGCATGCATGCCAACTTTCATGATGTTCAGAGTTATTTTCAGCTCCTTTAAGCCAAACCGTAACAAAACTATACGATGGAGTTTCACTTTTGATGTACTTCTTAGAATGGAAACTTGATCATAGATTTGGATGCCCATTGGATAAACTATCATGCATGCCAAATTTTGCAACGTTTCGAGCTATTATTTTGACCCCTTTTAAGCCCAACCCTAGTGAAATTGCACGATAGAGTTTCACTTTTGAGCAGTTTCTCAGAATTGAAATTTGCTCATTGATTTGGATGTCCATTTGATAGACAATCTTGCACATGAACTTTCCCGACGTTGCAAAATATTTTCGCCCACTTTAGGCCCAACCTTAGCAAAACAACACAAGGGAGTTTCACTTTTGACCAATTTCTTAAAATTAAAATTTGATCGTAGACTTATCTGCGCATTTGGTAGATAAGAGCCCATGCCAACTTTCACAATGTTCAGAGCTATTTTGGTCATTATTCAAGGCCGATCAAGCAAAGGTCTAAGAGATCAGATTTTTCCAACTTTCTCATAATTGAAATTTGAAAGAGAATTTAGATACCCACTTGAGAGATAACCATGCATACAAACTCTAAGGGGATTTCGATCTATTTTGGACCTGAGTCAAACTTAGTTAAACCAAGGCCTAAAAGCTTGCACTTTTTTCCAATTTCTTAGAAATCAAATGTAAAAGTATATTTAGATGCCCATTTAAGAGATAAGCATGCACGCATATTTTTGTGAGATTTCAGGTTATTTCAGCCGTTAGTTAAGGTTGGTCAAACAAAGCTCTAAGAAATGCACTTTTCTTGAATTTCTCGAAGTTGAAATTTGAAACTGTATTTAGGTATCCATTTGGTAGATAAAGCATACATGTAAATTTTTTGGGGATTGCGAGCCATTTTGGACATCGGTCAAACTTCTTCAAGCCAAGGCCTAAAATGTTGCATTATTTCCAATTTCTTAAAATTGAAATTTTAAAGTAGATTTAGATACCCATTTCAAATATAGACATTGACACCTATTTTTATGAGATTTGGAGCTATTTGGGCCCTTAATTAAGGATGGTCAAACCAAGGTTGAAAATATGCACTTTTGTTGACCTTTTCAGAATTGAAATTTGAAAGTGGATTTAAGTACCCATTTCAATAAACAAGCGTACACGCCAACTTTCGTAAAGTTCTGAGCTATTTCACACCCTTTAAGTGCAACCTTAGCAAAAGTGCACGATAAAGTTTCTCTTTTGACCAATTTCTTAGAATTGAAATATGATCATAGATTTAGATGTCCATTTGGTAGATAAGAGTGCATGCCAAATTTAGTAATGTTCAGAACTCTTTTTCCCTCCTTTAAGCCAAACCTTAGCGAAACCGCATGGTGGAGTTTCACTTTTGCCCAAGTTCCTAGAATTGAAATTTGATCATAGATTTGGATGCCCGTTTGATATACAAGCGTGCACGCCAAATTTTGCAATGTTTTGAGCTATTTGGACCCGCTTTAAGCCGAACTCTAGTGAAAAATGCATGACGAAGTTTCACTTTTGACAATTTTTTCGCAATTGAATTTTGACCATAGATTTGGATGCCCATTCAATAGATAAGCGTGCACTGCAACTTTCATGATTTTCTGAGCTATTTTCACCCCCTTTAACCCCAACCTTTGCGAAAGCGCACGATGGAGTTTCACTTTTTACAAATTTCTCGAAATTAAAATTTGATCATATCTTTTGATGTGCATTTGGATGATAAGCGTGCACGCCAACTTTCACGTTGTTAAGAGTTATTTTCAGATGCTTTAAGCCAAACCATAACAAAACTCTACGATGGAGTTTGGATTTTGACGTACTTCTTCGAATGGAAAATAGATCATATATTTGGATGCCCATTGGATAAACAATCATGCACGCCAAATTTTGGAACATTTCGAGCTATTATTTTGACCCCTTTTAAGCCCAACCCTAGTGAAATTACACGACAGAGTTTCACTTTTGAGCAGTTTCTCAGAATTGAAATTTGCTCATAGATTTGGATGTCCATTTGATAGACAATATTGCACATGAAATTTCATGACGTTGCGAAATATTTTCACCCACTTTAAGCCCAAGCTTAGCAAAACAACACAAGGGAGTTTCACTTTTGACCAATTTCTCAAAATTAAAATTTGATCGTAGATTTATCTACGCATTTGGTAGATAAGAGTGCATGCCAAATTTCACGATGTTCAGAGCTGTTTTGGTCGTTATTCAAGGATGGTAAAGAAAAGGTCTAAGAGATCATATTTTTCCAACTTTTTCATAATTGAAATTTTAAAGAGAATTTAGATACCCATTTGAGAGATAACCATGCATACAAACTCTGAGGGGATTTCGAGCTATTTTGTACCTTAGGCAAACTTGGTCAAACCAAGGCTTAAAAGCTTGCACTTATTTCCAATTTCTTATAAATCAAATTTAAAAGTATATCTATGTACCCATTTAAGAGATGAGCGTGCACACATATTTTTATGAGATTTCGGGTTATTTCAGTACTTAGTTAAGGTTGGTCAAACGAAGTTCTAAGAAGTGCACTTTTCTTGACTTTCTCGAAATTTAAATTTGAAACTGTATTTATGTATCCATTTGGTAGATAAAGCATACATGTATATTTTGGGGATTGCAAGCCATTTTGGACATTGGTCAAACTTTGTCAAACCAAGGCCTAAAACATTGCATTATTTTCAATTTCTCAAAATTCAAATTTTAAAGTAGATTTAGATACCCATTTCAAATATAGGCGTTGACACCTATTTTTATGAGGTTCAGAGCTATTTGGGCCCTTACTCAAGGATGGTCAAACCAAGGTTGAAAATATGCACTTTTGTCGACTTTTTCAAAATTGAAATTTGAAAGTGGATTTAGGTACCCATTTCTTATAAACAAGCATACATGTCAACTTTCATAACGTTTTGAGCTGTTTTCACTCCGTTTAAGTGCAACCTTAGCGAAAGTGCCGATAGGCCCATTTGGTAAATAACCGTGCACACATATTTTTGTGATATTTCTAGTTAGATAAGAGTGCATGAAAATTTTCATGATGTTCAGAGCTATGTTCCCCTCCTTTAAGCCAAACCTTAACAAAATCAAATGATGGAGTTTCACTTTTGACCAAATTCTTGGAGTTGAAATTTGATCATAGATTTGGATGCCCGTTTGATATAAAAATGCGCACGCCAAATTTTGCAATGTTCTGAGCTATATGGACCCCTTTGAGCCCAACTCTAGCGAAAATGCATGACGAAGTTTCAGTTCTCACCAATTTCTTGGAATTGAAATTTGATCATAGATTTGGATGCCCATTTGATAGAGAAGCGTGCACTCCAACTTTCACGACACTTTGAGTTATTTTCACCCCCTTTATCCCGAACCTTGGCAAAACTGCACAACGGAGTTTCACTTTTACCCAATTTCTTGGAATTAAAGTTTAATCATAGATTTAAATGCTCATTTGGAAGATAAGAGTGCATGCCAACTTTCACGATGTTGAGAGCTATTTTTGGCATCTTTAAGCCAAACCCTAACAAAACTGCACGATGGAGTCTTAGCTTTGAACAAATTCTGAAAATTGAAACTTGATGATAGGTTTGGATGCATATTGGATAGACAAGCATGCACACCAACTTTCGCAATGTTTTGAGCTATTTTGACCCCCTTTAAGCCCAACCCTATCAAAACTGCACGACAGAGTTTCACTTTTGAGCAGTTTCTTAGAATTTAAATTTGATCATAAATTTGGATGCCCATTTGATGAACAAGCATGCATGCAAACTTTTGAGACATTCCAAAATATTTTCACCGCCTTTAAGCCCAACCTTAGCAAAACCGCACAACGGAGTTTCATGTTTGACTAATTTCTTAAAATTAAAATTTAATTGTAGATTTATCGGTGCATTTGGTAGATAAGAGTGAATGCTAACTTTCATGATGTTCGAAGCTATTTTGGTCGTTATTCAAGGTTGGTCAAGTAAAGGTATAAGAGATGTTTTTTTCCAGATTTCTTGTAATTGAAATTTGAAAGAGAATTTAGGTACCCATTTGAGAGATAACCATGGATACAAACTTTCAGGGGATTTCGAGCTATTTTGGACCTTAGGCAAACTTGGTGAAACCAAGGCCTAAAAGGTTGCATTTGTTTCCAATTTCTCAGAGCTATTTTTCCCTCCTTTAATGATGGAGTTTCACTTCTGACCAAATTCTCAGAGTTGAAATTTGATCATCGATTTGGATTCCCATTTGATATAAAAACGTGCATGCCAAGCTTTGGAATGGTCCAAGCTATTTGGACCCCTTTGACCCCAACTCTAGTGAAAATGCATAACGCAGTTTCACTTCTAACCAATTTATCAGAATTGAAATTTGATCATAGATTTGGATGCCCATTTGATAGTTAAGCGTGCAATCCAATTTTCGCGATGTTTTGAGCTATTTTCATCGCCTTTAACCCCAATCTTAGCAAAACTGCAAGATGGAGTTTCACTCTTGACCAATTTCTCGGAATTAAAATTTGATCATAGATTTAGATGTGCAGTTGGAAGATAAGAGTGCACACCAACTTTCATGATGTTCAGAGTTATTTTTGACTCCTTTAAGCCAAACCCTAACAAAATCACACGATGGAGTTTCACTTTTGACCAACTTCTAAGAATCGAAACTTGATCTTAGATTTGGATTCCCATTAGATAAACAAGCATGCACGCCAAATTTCGTAATGTTCCAAGCTATTTAGAACACCTTTAAGCCCAACAACCCTAGCAAAAATGCATGACGAAGTTTCACTTTTGAGCAGTTTCTTATAATTGAAATTTGATCATAGATTCAAATACCCATTTGATAGACAAGTGTACACGCGAAATTTCGAGATGTTCCAAAATATTTCACCCCATTTAATCCCAAACTCAGCACAAAAGTTGAAAAGATGCACATCTATTGATTTTTCCAGAAATGAAATTTGAAAGTGGATTTAGGTATCCATTTCAATAAATAAGCGTACACACTAACTTTCACGACGTTCCAAGTTATTTCACTCCCTTTAAGTGCAACCATAGCGAAAGCGCACGATAAAGTTTCTCTTCTGACCAATTTCTAAGAATTGAAATATGATCATAGATTTAGATGCCCATTTAGTTGATAAGAGTTCATGCCAAATTTAGTGATGTTCAGAGCTCTTTTTCCCTCCTTTAATCCAAACCTTAGCGAAACTGCATGATGGAGTTTTACTTTTGACCAAATTCCTAGAATTGAAATTTGATGATAGATTTGGATGTCCGATTGATATACAAGTGTGCACGACAAATTTTGCAATGTTTCAAGCTATTCGGACCAGCTTTAAGCCGAACTCTGGTGAAAATGCACGACGAAGTTTCACTTTTGACAATTTTTTTGCAATTGAAATTTGATCATAGATTTGGATTCCCATTTGATAAACAAGCATGCACTCCAACTTTCGTGACATTCTGAGCTATTTTCACCCCCTTTAACCCCAACCTTTGCGAAACCGCACGACGGAGTTTCACTTTTTACAAATTTCTCGGAATTAAAATTTGATCATATCTTTTGATGCGCATTTGGATGATAAGTGTGCACACAAACTTTCATGACGTTCAAAGTTATTTTTAGCTCCTTTAAGCCAAACACTAACAAAACTGTACAATGGAGTTTCACTTTCGACGTACTTCTTAGAATGGAAACTTGATCATATATTTGGATGCCCGTTGGATAGACAATCATGCACGCCAAATTTTCCAACGTTTTGAGCTATTATTTTTACCCCTTTTAAACCCAACCCTAGTGAAACCGCACAACAGAGTTTCACTTTTGAGCAGTTTCTTAGAATTGAAATTTTCTCATAGATTTGGATGTCCATTTGACAGAAAAGCTTGCACATGAAATTTCACGACGTTGCGAAATATTTTCACCTGCTTTAAGCTGAACCTTAGCAAAACAACACAAGGGAGTTTCACTTTTGACCAATTTCTCAGAATTAAAATTTGATCGTAGATTTATCTATGCATTTGGTAGACAAGAGTGCATGCCAACTTTCATGATGTTCGGAGCTATTTTGGTTGTTATTCAAGGCTGGTCAAGCAAAGGTCTAAGAGATCATATTTGTTTGAGGGGATTTCGAGCTATTTTGGACCTTAGTCAAACTTGGTCAAACCAAGGCCTAAAAGCTTGCACCTTTTTCCAATTTTTTAGAAATCAAATGTAAAAGTATATTTAGATACCCATTTAAGAGATACGCATGCACACATATTTTTGTGAGATTTCGGGTTATTTCAGCCCTTAGTTAAGGTTGGTCAAACGAATTTCTAAGAAATGCACCTTTCTTGACTTTCTTGAAATTGAAATTTGAAACTATATTTAGGTATCCATTTGGTAGATAAAGCATACATGTATATTTTTTGGGGATTGCGAGCCATTTTGGACATCGGTCAAACTTCGTCAAACCAAGGCCTAAGACATTGCATTATTTCCAATTTCTCAAAATTCAAATTTTAAAGTAGACTTAGATACCCATTTCAAATATAGGCATTGACACCTATTTTTATGAGATTTGGAGCTATTTTGGTTCCTAATCAAGGATGGTCAAACCAAGGTTGAAAATATGCCATTTTGTTGACTTTTTCAGAATTGAAATTTGAAAGTGGATTTAGGTACCCATTTCAATAAACAAGCATACACACCAACTTTCGTAACGTTTTGAGCTATTTTCAATCCCGTTAAGTGAAACCTTAGCGAAAACGTCGATATGCCCATTTGGTAGATAAGCATGCACACATATTTTTGTGAGATTTCTAGTTAGATAAGAGTGCATGAAAAATTTCGTGATATTTAGAGCTACTTTCCCCTCCTTTAAGCCAAACCTTAGCGAAATCGAATGATGGAGTTTCACTTTTGACCAAATTCTTTGAGTTGAAATTTGATCATAGATTTGGATGCCCATTTGATATAAAAATGTGCACGCCAACCTTTGCAATGTTCCGAGCTATTTGAACCCCGTTGAGCCCAACTCTAGCAAAAAATGCACGACGGAACTTCACTTCTGACCAATTTCTTGGAATTGAAATTTGATCATAGATTTGGATGCCCATTTGATAGAGAAGTGTGCACTCCAAGTTTCATGAAACTTCGAGCTATTTTCACCCCCTTGGTGAAATTGCACAACGGAGTTTCACTTTTACCCAATTTCTTGGAATTAAAATTTAATCATATATTTAAATGTGCATTTGGAAGATAAGAGTTCATGCCAAATTTCATGATGTTGAGAGCTATTTTCGACATCTTTAAACCAAACCCTAACAAAACTACATGATGGAGTCTCAGCTTTGATGAAATTCTCAGAATTGAAACTTGATCATTGGCTTGGATGCATATTGGATAGACAAGCATGCACGACAACTTTTGGAATTTTTCAAGCTATTTTGACCCCCTTTAAGCCCAACCTTATCGAAACCGCATGACAGAGTTTCACTTTTGAGCAGTTTCTTAGAATTTAAATTTGATCATAAATTTGGATGGCCATTTGATGAATAAGAGTGCATTCAAACTTTTGAGATATTCCAAAATATTTTCACCCCCTTTAATCCCAACCTTAGCAAAACCGCACAAAAAAGTTTCACGTTTCACTAATTTCTCAAAATTAAAATTTAATCGTAGATTTATCTGCGTGTTTGGTAGATAAGAGTGCCTGCCAACTTTCATGATTTTCGGATCTATTTTGGTCATTATTCAAGGTTGGTCAAGTGAAGGTCTAAGAGATGTTATTTTTTTGGCTTTCTTGTAATTGAAATTTGAAAGAGAATTTAGGTACCCCTTTGAGAGATAACCATGCATACAAACTTTCAAGAAATTTCGGATTATTTTTGTAATGTCCTCTTCTGCTTAGGCATTTGAGGACCAACCTGCTAACCTATGTGATTCCTATAGGTTCGAGTGGGTACTGATAGTCAAGGAATCAGCCGAAGATTGATGCCATATATAGAAGATCTAGGGCATCAATATTTTATCACCATTGAGTTGAAGAGGGCCACTAGAGCGAAAGGCCACCTGCATGCATGACATCTGGGCATTATTTAATGATGCATGCACCGATTAAGTCTCCATGCACATGCATGCAAGTCAACTGTAAATTAGAAGATAAAGTGACCTAATTAGGTCAAAAGTTAGGGTTTGCACATGCATGCAAGTCAACTACAAATTAGAAGATAAAGTGACCTAATTAGGTCAAAAGCTAGGGTTTTCATAGTTGAAAATTCTAAAAGAAAGATAGAGTGAATGGAGAAGTCACTTATGTGATAATTGATTTGTGGAGTTGAATTGGAGAGCTCAACGAGATAAGTTGGGGTTGAGTGCATGTTCAACTAACTGGTGTATTTTGGCAGCAAAATCTATCTACCCTAGTTCATCATCAGGTTGGATCATCCAGGTTCAGCACTAGTTCATCATCAGGTTACATTCATCAATTATTCCGGGAGGTTGATTATTCATCTAGCCAGAGGGTTTCACCATCACACTGTGTCACCGTGATTAGAGACAAAGCAATTTTTTTTTCTACCCACAGGGTTCAGAACTTTCGCATGCTACTTCCATCATCATCAGAGCGGTATTATAACCCTAGTGCACATCATCCAGGCTTCTAGCAGCAGCTTATTTATTATTCTGGAGCTTATACAGTTTGAGAGGAGGGCGCATTCACCCGTGGAGGATGATTTGGTGTATCTCCTTATTCCTCTGGCAGAATCCTTGCATGCTGGGACTAATCTCTTCACCATCAGCTGAAATATATACTGGTATGTACATGCATTTATTTCTCCTATTTTATAAAGCATATCAGTATTTTTCTAGGGCACATATTTGCATGCAGATGCATGCATGCAAAGTTCAGGGTTTGCTTTCCTAATTGATTAAGGAGTAAGTCTATTAGCCATCTACAATATACACATAAACAGGAAAATATCAGTTTGGGATGTTAGAGTGGTATCAGAGCGATTTTCCTTGCCAGCTGTGGGCATGCAAAAATTATAAATGAATCTAGGAGACCCATACAACATTACTCACAGGAGATAGAGGTATAGAGACAGAGAAGAGGAGTTATAGGACATAGATTTGGGGAACAGAGAGTAATAGTTTGAAAAAGGAAAAGAAACAATGGCCAATGATGATAAAATAGCTTTCAATAGTCTCATATCAGCCATAAAAGAACTCACCACTGGGAAAAAATAAATGATGAGCACCTTCAGGCAAATGACTGAGAAGAATGGGCCCACCCCACATAGTCCCTTATTTCCCAATAGTGATAGGGTATCCACCAGCAGTAGTAGGGAGCACTTGCATACCAACATGTAGAGCCATCCCCATATATACAAGGATTTTTGACCTACCATGCCTCAATTCTTAGATAGTCCAGCTACAGTGCCTCTAGCACAAGCAGAACCAGAAGAACCCATGAGTACCTATCTGAGAGAATATAGGGCTTTAGGAGAGGACTTCCATTCAACCATGACCTTCACTAACTTCTGCCACTTTAAAAGTAAGAACAAACCCAAATCTTACAATAGGCCATTCACGTAGAACTATGAGTTACAACGCACTGTAGGGAATCTAACTATCCCTACCTTTGAGGGAACCCAGGGTGGCCCAGCTAGGAATTGGGTGTAGAAGTTGGATACTACTTCCAGCTAAACCCCATGATTGAGACAAATGCCATTAAATTGGCTACTTTGCATTGGGATGGAGAAGCACATGAGTGGTGGTACCATGGGTTAGTGACGCTGGGTTACAACACCATCACCTCATACATGGATTTTACACAGAGTTTCATTGAGCGGTTTGATTGGAAGGATCTAGAGGTACAATTTAGGGAGCTGGCATAACTCAAGCAGACAGGGAGTACATATGCTTTTATTTCAGAGTTTCAGAGGATAGAAATCATGGTCACAGATATATCAAATCCCAGGTTGATTATGTTGTTCACTGAGGCTCTCACTGAATACTTACGGGGATGGGTCAAGTCTTATAGGCCCACCACCCTAACAGATGCCATTAGATGGACTAGAGACTTATAGGGTGCAGTGCCCAAAAATAGGTTTCGTCCTAGGAAAAATGTTCCTATTAAAGATAAAGAAAGGAAACCATGGCCCAATAAAGAATGGATGGACAATGATACCTGATAGGACCTTATAAGAAAAAAGTTATGTTTCACTTGCCAGGAACCATGGATACCAGGTCCCAGATATTCACGAAAAGGAAAGGCCTACTACATAGAGGCTTATTACAATAGCGAGGAGTATGAGGATTACCAGGATCAGGAGCAGGGAGAGACAACAGAGATAGTTGCTGAGGGACAGGCCTCAGGAGGTACCATTGCTACCATGATAGGGGTTCCTAGATTCCACACTCTTCGGATCAAAGGTACCATACATGGCCACAGAGTGGTATTACTAATAGATGGTAGGGCATCCCACAACTTTATTGATGCTGCATGGGTTAAAAAGAGAGACATTCATACTGAGAGCTTTGATGGGTTTTCGGTAGCAGCAGCAGATCACACCATGGAGTGTAATCAGAGGATTCTTAAATTAATGGTAACACTTGGGAATTATACAGTGATAGAGACATTCTATGTGGTAGATGTACCTGACATGAATGTGGTACTAGGAGTTCAGTGGAAGTATTCCATAAATTACTAGACCATGGAGATGGATTTCACAGGAGAAGAAGGACAGAAGGTGGTATTAAGAGGGATGAATACCTATCCTCCCACAACAGTGACATCACACAGGACGGAGGCAATACTCCCATAGGGAGATAAAGAGTGGGTTGCAGAGTGTATGGTTACCTTCAGGAAACCAGCAGATGAGGCCACACGACATCCAACAGATATAAAGGGCTTACTACAAAAGCACAAGGTAGTATTCAGATACCTTCCAGCAGGTCGACCTCTAGATAGTGGATTTGAGCACATTATTGAGTTAGAGGAGGGGACCCAAGAAATTATCACCACTCCTTACAGACATCCCAAGAGGTATAAAGATGAGATCGAGAGTATAATCAAGGAACTACTCAAGCTGGGATACATCAAACCTAGCTCCAATCCCTTTGCATCTTCAGTAGTGCTAGTGAAGAAAAAGGATGGAACCTTACGCATGTGCATTTATTACAGGAAACTCAATAAGAAGACCATAAAGAATAGGTATCCCATCCCTAGGATTGATGAGTTAATGGATGAACTATAGGGGGAAAATTACTTTTCCAAAATTGATCTCCGCTTAGGGTACCATCAGATTCAGGCCAGGAAACAGGATGTTCCAAATACCTCTTTCCATTAACACTACGGACATTATGAGTTTCTAGTGATGCCATTTGGGCTCACTAATGCACTAGCTACTTTCCAATCATGCATGAACCTTATCTTCAAGACACAGCTGTGTAAATATATACTGGTATTCTTCGATGACATATTGATATACAGTCAGACTAGAGAAGAACATTTGAGACATCTTGATGAAGTACTAGGTATTCTATAGGAGTAGTCACTATATGCCCAAATGTCGAAGTGTGAGTTCGACATGCAGGAGATGTTGTACTTAGGACATGTGATAGGGGCCAACGGAGTCCAAGTGCACTTAGAGAAGATTCAGGCAATTTTGGATTGGCCTAAACCTAAAAATGTGAGAGAATTGAGGGGCTTTTTGGACCTTTGCACCTACTACAGGAGGTATGTCAACAGATTCTCATAGATGACCGCACCCCTTATAGATGTTACCAAGAAGGGAGAATTTAATTGGTCGAAGGCAACACAACAAACATTCAAGAAAATGAAGGAGGTAATGATTTCATGCCTAGTATTAGCTTTACCATATTTTTCTCAATCCTTTGTGTTAGAATGTGATGCTTCAGGAGAGGGAATTGGGGCGGTTTTGATGTAGAACAACCACCCCATTGCATTTGAGAGCAGGAAACTCAAAGACTATGAGCGCCACTATTTGATATATAACAAAGAGATGTTAGCTATCCTCCATGCGCTAACCAAGTTTAGGCAGTACTTTGTAGGTTCCAGGTTCAAGGTTAAGACATATCACAACATCCTGAAATACTTCCTAGAGCAGAAAGAGTTAAACGAGAGACAACAGAAATGGGTAAGTAAAATTAAGGCTTATGACTTCGAGATTGAGTACGTAAAGGGGAAGAGCAATGTAGTGGCCGATGCACTTTCTAGAGGACCAGCTACTTTATCCCTTATGAGCATCTCATAAGATTGGAGGTCTCATATTTTGGTTGAGTACTCCAAAGATAAGTTTGGTTGTGAGCTATTGGATGGACAGATTCAGGATGATAGGTATAGGGTCATTGATGATATCATATACTACAAAAACATAATCTTCTAGGTTCAAGAGTCTCCCCTCAAGAAGAAAATCTTACAAGCATCGCACGATTCACCATTAGCAGGGCATCAAGGGTTTCTCAAGACCTATAGATAGATTAGAGAAAGGTTCTCATGGAAGAACCTCAAGAAAGATGTGATACAACATGTGAGGGAGTGCAGCTTGTGCCAACAAAACAAAATAAAGCACATCCACTCGGGTGGTTTACTACATCCCTTACCTATTCTCGAGTAGAAATGGGAGAGAATTTCTATGGACTTCATTACTAGGCTGCCCAAGGTCCAAGGCAGAGACTGCTTGTACGTAGTAGTGGACATATTGACTAAGTTTGCTCACTTCTTTGCCATATCATTAGATTATTCAGCAGCATAGGTAGCAAAACTATTTTTCAGAGAGGTATTTAGACTCCATGGGTTACCTAAGACCATTGTGAGTGATAGGGACAACAAATTCACAGGAGCATTTTGGCAAGGGTTTTTCCAGTTGGTGGGGACCGAGTTAGCCATGAGCACAAGTTATCATCCATAGAGTGATGGGCAGACAGAGATTGTTAATAAATGGATTGAGGGATACTTGAGAAATTATGTATCAGGTCAGTAGAGGACATGGATCAAATTGTTACTCTTGGGTGAACATTGTTACAACGCCACCTACCATATGACCATTAGGATGACCCCTTTCTGAGCCCTGTAAGGGTATAATGCTTCCACTTTTGTAGACCAGATATCTGGCGATACCAGGCCCCCCAAGGCCAAGGAGTGGATTCAGGAGGGTCAAGATATCCTCAAGATACTCAGGGAGAACATATAGGCTGCTCAGAACCAATAGAAGATATATGCAAACAAGCATAGAGTTGAGTGCAATTTTGAGGTGGGAGACTTCGTTTATTTACGCCTCCAGCCTTACCAATAGTCAATTCTTAAAAAGAAAGGAGCAAAAAAACTCCAACCTCATTTCTATGGTCCATACAAGATAATTCAGAAGGTCGAAGAGGTAGCATATGAGCTAGAACTACACCCAGAGAGAAAGATTCATAATGTATATCATGTCTCCAATCTCAAGAAGGTGGTTGGTCAAATGATTGTTACATCTTTAGAGCTACCTCCCCTTGATGATGCGGGGCAATTAGTTCTGATTCTGGAGCACATCCTAGAGGTTCGAGAGTGGAAGCTGAGGAATAGAATCATCAGAGATTACCTAGTTTAGTGGGAAGATCTACCTATAGAGGAGGATACTTTGGAGGAAGAATAGGTATTACAGTACCCAGCTTTACAGTTGCTTGAGGACAAGCAAATTTGAGCGGGGAGGACTGTAACGTCCTCTTCTGCTTACTCATTTGAGGACCAACCCACTAACCTATGTGATTCCTATAGGTTCGAGCGGTTACTGATAGTTAAGGAATCAGCCGAAGACTGATGCCATATATAGAAGCTCTAGGGCATCAATATTATATCATGATTGGGTCGAAGAGGGCCACTAGAGGCAAATACCACCTACCTGCATGACACCTGGGCATTATTTAATGATGCATACACCCAATTAAGTCTCCATGCACATGCATGCAAGTCAACTACAAATTAGAAGATCAAGTTACCTAATTAGGTCAAAAGTTAGGGTTTGCGCATGCATGCAAGTCAACTGCAAATTAGAAGATAAAGTGACCTAATTAGGTCAAAAGTTAGGGTTTTTGCAGTTGAAAGTTATAAAAGAAAGATAAAGTGAATGGAGAAGTCACTTATGTGATAATTGATTTGTGGAGTTGAATTGGAGAGCTCGGCGAGCTAAGTTGGGGTTAAGCACATGCTCAACTAACTGGTGTATTTCGGTAGCGAAATTTATCTACCCTAGTTCATCATCAGGTTGGATCATCCAGGTTCAGCACTAGTTCATCATCAGGTTACATTCAGCAGTTATTCCGGGAGGTTGATTATTCATCCAGCTAGAGGGTTTCACCATCACACCGTGTCACCATGATTAGAGACAAAGCAATTCATTTTCCTACCTACAGGGTTCAAAAATTCTGCATGCTGCTTCCATCATCATCAGAGGTGTATTATAACCCTAGTGCACATCATCCGAGCTTCCAGCAGCAGCTTATTTATTATTCTAGAGGCTATATAGTTTGAGAGGAGGGCGCATTCACCTGTGAAAGACGATTTGGTGTATCTCCTTATTCCTCTGGAAAAATCCTTGCATGCTGGGACCAGTCTCTTCACCATCAGCTGATCTATATGCTGGTATGTACATGCATTGATTTCTCCTATTTTATAGCATCTCAGTATTTTTCTAGGGCACATATTTGCATGCAACTGCATGCATGCAAAGTTCAAGGTTTGATTTCCTATTTGATTAAGGAGTAAGTCTATTAGCCATCTACAATATACACATAAATAGGAAAATATTAGTTTGGGATATTACAATTTTGGACCTTCGGGAAAATTGGTGAAACCAAGGCCTAAAAGGTTGCATTTTTTTCCAATTTCTCAGAGCTATTTTCCCCTCCTTTAAGCCAAACCTTAGCGAAATCGAATGATGGAGTTTCACTTTTGACCAAATTCTTGGAGTTGAAATTTGATCATAGATTTGGATGCCCGTTTGATATAAAAACATGCATGCCAAATTTTGCAATGTTTTGAGCTATTTGGACCCATTTGATCCCAACTCTAGCGAAAATGCACTACGGAGTTTCACTTCTGACCAATTTCTCAGAATTGAAATTTGATTATAGATTTGGATGCCCATTTGATAGATAAGCGTGCACTCCAAATTTTGTGACGTTTTGAGCTATTTTCACCCCCTTTAATCCCAATTTTAGCGAAACCGCATGACGAAGTTTCAGTCTTGACCAATTTCTTAGAATTAAAGTTTGATCATGGATTTAGATGTGCATTTGGAAGATAACAGTGCACACCAAATTTCATGATGTTCAAAGTTATTTTCGACTCCTTTAAGCCAAACCCTAACAAAACTATACGATGGAGTTTCAATTTTGACCAACTTCTAAGAATTGAAGCTTGATCATAGATTTGGATACGCATTCGATAAACAAGCATGCATGCCAACTTTCGTAACGTTCCAAGCTATTTTGACCACCTTTTAAGCCCAACCCTAGCGAAAATGCATGACGAAGTTTCAATTTTGAGAAGTTTCTTATAATTGAATTTTGATCATAGATTTGAATGCCCATTTGATAGACAAGCGTGCACGCAAAATTTCGAGAAGTTCCAAAATATTTCACATCGTTTAATCCCAACCCCAACAAAACCATACAACAGAGTTTCACTTTTGACTAATTTCTCAGAATTAAAATTCGATTGTACAGTTATCTTAGCATTTGGTAGATAATAGTGCACACCAACCTTCACGATGTTCGAAGTTATTTTGGTCATTATTCAAACTTGGTCAAGCAAAGGTCTAAGAGATGCTATTTTTTCGTCTTTCTTGTAATTGAAATTTGAAACAGAATTTAGGTACCCATTTGAGAGATAACCATGCATACACACTTTCAGGGGATTTCGAGCTATTTTGGACCTTAGCCAAACTTGTTCAAACCAAGGCCTAAAAGGTTGCACTTTTTTCCAATTTCTTAGCTATCAAATTCAAAATTAGCTTTAGATACCCATTTAAGAGGCACACATATTTTTGTGAGTTTTGAGTTATTTCGGCACTTAGTTAAGGTTAGTCAAACCAAGTTCTAAGAAATGCACTTTTCTTGACATTCTCTAAATTGAAATTTGAAACTGTATTTAGGTACCCATTTGAAAGATAATCCCTACATGTAGATTTTTTTGGGATTGTGAGCCATTTTGGACCTCGGTCAAACTTCGTCAAACCAAGACCTAAAACGTTGCATTTTTTCCATTTTCTGAAAATTCAAATTTTAAAGTAGATTTAGATACCCATTTCAAAGATAGGCATGGACACCTATTTTTATGAGATTTGGAGCTACTTTGTCCCTCATTCAAGTATGGTAAAACAAAAGTTGAAAAGATGCACTTTTGTTGATTTTTTCAGAAATTAAATTTGAAAGTGGATTTAGGTACCCCTTTCAATAAACAAGTGTACACGCTAACTTTCGTGACGTTCCAAGCTATTTCACTCCCTTTAAGTGCAACCTTAGCGAAAGCGCATGATAAAGTTTCTCTTCTGACCAATTTCTTAGAATTGAAATATGATCATAGATTTAGAT
This sequence comes from Pseudotsuga menziesii, assembly GCA_001517045.1. Classification (NCBI taxonomy): domain Eukaryota; kingdom Viridiplantae; phylum Streptophyta; class Pinopsida; order Pinales; family Pinaceae; genus Pseudotsuga; species Pseudotsuga menziesii. The sequence goes on from LPNX010812675.1 coordinate 110,207, forward strand.
GCCCATTTGGTAGATAAGAGTGCATGCCAAATTTAGTGATGTTCATAGCTGTTTTTCCCTCTTTTAATCCAAACCTTAGGGAAACCACATGATGGAGTTTTACTTTTGACCAAATTCCTAGAATTGAAATTTGATCATAGATTTGGATGCCTGTTTGATATACAAGCGTGCACACCAAATTTTACAATGTTTAGAGCTATTTGGACCCGCTTTAAGCCGAAGTCTAGCAAAAATGCACGACGAAGTTTCACTTTTGGCAATTTTTTCTTAACTAAAACTTGATCATAGATTTGGATGCCAATTTGATAGACAAGCGTGCACTACAACTTTTGCGACATTCTGAGCTATTTTCACCCCCTTTTACCCTACCCTTTGCAAAACCGCACGACAGAGTTTCACTTTTTACAAATTTCTTGGAATGAAAATTTGATCATATCTTTTGATGCGCATTTGGATGATAAGTGTGCACACCAACTTTCATGATGTTCAAAGTTACTTTCAGCTCCTTGAAGGAAAACCCTAACAAAACTGTATGATGGAGTTTCACTTTTGACGTACTTCTTAGAATGGAAACTTGATCATAGATTTCGATGCCCATGGGATAAACAATCATGCATGCCAAATTTTGCCACGTTTCGAGCTATTATTTTGACCCGTTTTAAACCCAACCCTAGTGAAACCGCACGACAGAGTTTCACTTTTGAGCAGTTTCTTAGAATTGAAATTTGCTCTTAGATTTGGATGTCCATTTGACAGACAAGCTTGCACATGAACTTTCACGACGTTGCAAAATATTTCACCTGCTTTAAGCCCAACCTTAGCAAAACAACACAAGGGAGTTTCACTTTTGACCAATTTCTTAGAATTAAAATTTGATCATAGATTTATCTACGCATTTGGTAGATAAGAGTGCATGCCAACTTTCACGATGTTCGGAGCTATTTTGGTCGTTATTCAAGGCTGGTCTCTAAGAGATCATATTTTTCCGACTTTCTCATAATTGAAATTTGAAAGAGAATTTAGATACCCATTCGAGAGATAACCATGCATACAAACTCTAAGGGGATTTCGAGGTATTTTGGACCTTAGTCAAACTTGGTCAAACCAAGGCCTAAAAGCTTGCACTTTTTTCCAATTTCTTAGAAATCAAATGTAAAAGTATATTTAGATACACATTTAAGAGATAAGCGTGCACACATATTTTTGTGAGATTTCGGGTTATTTCAGCCCTTAGTTAAGGTTGGTCGAACAAATTTCTAAGAAATGCACTTTTCTTAACTTTCTTGAAATTGAAATTTGAAACTGTATTTAGGTATCCATTTGGTAGATAAAGCATTCATGTATATATTTTTGGATATTGTGAGCCATTTTGGACATCGGTCAAACTTTGTCAAACCAAGGCCTAAAACGTTGCATTATTTCCAATTTCTCAAAATTCAAATTTTAAAGTAGATTTAGATACCCATTTCAAACATAGGCATTGAAACCTATTTTTATGAGATTTGGAGCTATTTTGGTCCTTAATCAAGGATCCAAGGTTTAAAATATGCACTTTTGTTGACTTTTTCAGAATTGAAATTTGAAAGTGGATTTAGGTACCCATTTCAAGAAACAAGCGTACACGCCAACTTTCATAATGTTTCGAGCTATTTTCACGCCCTTTAAGTGCAACCTTAGCGAAAATGTCGATATGTCCATTTGGTAGATAAGCGTGCACACATATTTTTGCTAGATTTCTAGTTAGATAAGAGTGCATGAAAAAATTTGTGATGTTTACATCTATTTTCCTGTCCTTTAAGGAAAACCTTAGGGAAATCGAATGATGGAGTTTCACTTTTGACCAAATTCTCTGAGTTGAAATTTGATCATAGATTTGGATGCCCATTTGATATAAAAATGTGCACACCAACCTTTGTAATGTTCCGAGCTATTTGGACCCCTTTGAGCCCAACTCTAGCAAAAAATGCACAATGGAGTTTCACTTCTGACCAATTTCTCGGAATTGAAATTTGATCATAGATTTGGATGCCCATTTGATAGAGAAGCATGCACTCCAAATTTCGTGAATCTCCGAGCTATTTTCACCCCCTTTAACCCCAACCTTGGCGAAACCGCACAACCGAGTTTCACTTTTACCCAATTTTTTGGATTTAAAATTTAATCATAGATTTAAATGTGCATTTGGAAGATAAGAGTTCATGCCAACTTTCATGATGTTGAGAGCTATTTTCGACATCTTTAAGCCAAACCCTAACAAAACTACACGATGGAGTCTCAACTTTGACCAAATTCTCAGAAATTAAACTTTATCATTGGTTTGGATGCATATTAGATAGATAAGCATGCACGCCAACGTTTGCAACATTTCGAGCTATTTTGACCCCCTTTAAGCCCAACCTTATCGAAACCGCACGACGGAGTTTCACTTTTGAGCAGTTTCTTAGAATTTAAATTTGATCATAAATTTGGATGGCCATTTGATGAATAAGCTTGCATTCAAACTTTTGAGACATTCCAAAATATTTTCACCCCCTTTAAGCCCAACCTTAGCAAAACCGCACAACGGAGTTTCACGTTTCACTAATTTCTCAAAATTAAAATTTAATCATAGATTTATCGACGCATTTGTTAGATAAGAGTGCATGCTAACTTTCATGATCTTCGGAGATATTTTGGTTGTTATTCAAGGTTGGTCAAGTGAAGGTCTAAGAGATGATATTTTTTTGGGTTTCTTGTAATTCAAATTTGAAAGAGAATTTAGGTACCCATTTGAGATATTTTGGGCTATTTTTGTAATGTCCTCTTCTACTTAGGAATTTGAGGACCAACCTACTAACCTATGTGATTCCTATAGGTTCGAGTGGGTACTGACAGTCAAGGAATCAGCCAAAGACTGATGCCATATATAGAAGATCTAGGGCATCAATATTATATCACCATTGGGTCGAAGAGGGCCACTCGAGCCAAAGGCCACCTGCATGCATGACATCCGGGCATTATTTAATGATGCATGCACCCGATTAAGTCTCCATGCACATGTATGCAAGTCAACTGCAAATTAGAAGATAAAGTGACCTAATTAGGTGAAAAGTTAGGGTTTGCACATGCATGCAAGTCAACTGCAAATTAGAAGATAAAGTGACCCAATTAGGTCAAAAGTTAATGTTTTCGCAGTTGAAAGTTGTAAAAGAAAGATAAAGTGAATGGAGAAGTCTCTTATGTGATAATTGATTTGTGGAGTCGAATTGGAGAGCTCAACAAGCTAAGTTGGGGTTGAGTGCATGCTCAGCTAACTAGTGTATTTCGGTAGCAAAATCTATCTACCCTAGTTCATCATCAGGTTGGATCATCTAGGTTCAGCACTAGTTCATCATCAGGTTACATTCAACAGTTATTCCAGGAGGTTGATTATTCATCCAGCCAGGGGGTTTCACTGTCACACCGTGTCACCATGATTAGAGACAAAACAATTCGTTTTCTTACCTACAGGGTTCAGAACTGCTGCATGTTGCTTCCATCATTACCAGAGGGATATTATAACCCTATTTCATAGCATCCAGGCTTCTAGCAGTAGCTTATTTATTATTCTGGAGGTTATACAGTTTGAGAGGAGGGAACATTCACCTGTGGAGGATGATTTGGTGTATCTCCTTATTCCTCTGGCAAAATCCTTGCATGTTGGGACCAGTCTCTTCACCATCAGCTGATCTATATACTGGTATGTACATGCATTGATTTTTCCTATTTTATAGCATCTCAGTATTTTTCTAGGGCACATATTTGCATGCAACTGCATGCATGCAAAGTTTGGGGTCTGTTTTTCTATTTGATTAAGGAGTAAGTCGATTAGCCATCTACAGTATACACATAAACAAGAAAAATATCAATTTGGGATATTACAGTGGTATCATAGCTATTTTCCTTGTCAGCTGTGGGCATGTAAAAATTATAAATGAATCCAGGAGACCCATACAACATTATTCATAGGAGATAGAGGTATAGAGATAGAGAAGAGGAGTTAGAGGACATAGATTTGGGGAACGGATAGTACCATTTTGAAAAAAGCAAAGAAACAATGGTTGATGATGATAAAATAGCTTTCAATAGTCTCATATCATCCATAAAAGAACTCACCACTAGGAAAAAAGAAATGATGAGCACCTTCAGGCAAATGACTGAGAAGAATGGGCTCACCCCACATAGTCCCTTATTTCCCAATAGTGATAGGGTATCCACTAGCAGTAGTAGGGAGCACTTACATACCAACATGTAGAGCTATCCCCATATATACAATCCTTTATGACCTACCATGCCTCAATTCTTAGATAGTCCAGTTGCAGTGCCTCTAGCACAAGCAGAACCATAAGAACCGATGAGTGCCTATCTGAGAGAATATAGGGCTTAGGAGAGGACTTCCATTCAGCCATGAACTTCAATGACTTCTGCCACTTTAAAAGTAAGAACAAACCCAAAGCTTACAATAGGCCATTCAGCCAGAACTATGAGTTACAACGCATCGTAGGGAAATTGACTATCCCTACCTTTGAGGGCACCTGGGGTGGCCCAGCTAGGAATTGGGTGTAGAAGTTAGATACATATTTCCAGCTCAACCCCATGATTAAGACAGATGCCATTAAATTTGATACTTTGCATTTGGACAGAGAAGCACATGAGTGGTGGTACCATGGGTTAGTGACACTAGGTCACAACACCATCACCTCATACATAGATTTTACACAGATGCTCATTGAGCAGTTTGATCGGAAGGATCCAGAGGTACACTTTAGGGAGCTGGCACAACTCAAGCAGACGGGGAGTGTAGATGTTTTTATTTCTGAGTTTTAGAGAATATCAGTCATGGTCATAGATATATCAGAGAGCAAGTTGATTATGTTTTTCACTAAGGCTCTCATTGAACCCTTACGAGGATGGGTCAAGTCTTATAGGCCCACAACACTAGCAGATGCCATCAGACGAACTAGAGACTTGCAGGATGCAGTGGCCAAAAATAGGTTTCCTCCTAGGACAAATGTTCCTATTAAATATAAAGAAAGAAAACCATGGCCCAGGAAATAATGGATGGACAATGATACCCGACAGGACCTTAGAAGAAAAACGTTATGTTTCACTTACCAGGAACCATGGATACCAGGTCACAGATGTTCAGGAAAAGGAAAGGCCTACTACATAGAGGCTTATTCTGAGAGTGAGGAGGATGAGGATTACCAGGATTAGGAGCAGGGAGAGACAACAAAGATAGTTGCTGAGGGACATGCCTCAAGAGGTACCATTGCTACCATGATAGGGGTTCCTAGATTCCACACTCTTCGGATCAAGGGTACCATATAGGGCCACAGAGTGGGAGTACTGATAGATGGTGGGGAATCCCACAAATTTATTGATGCTGCATGGGTTAAAAAGAGAGACATTCAAACTGAGAGCTTTGATGGGTTTTCGGTAACAGCACCAGGTCACACCATGGAGTGTAGTCAAAGGATTCCTAAATTAATGGTAACACTTGGGAATTATACAGTGATAGAGACATTCTATGTGGTAGATGTACCTAACATGAATGTGGTACTAGGAGTTCAATGGCTATATTCCATAAGGAAGTATTCCACAAATTACTAGACCATGGAGATGGATTTTACAGGAGCATAAGGACAGAAGGTGGTATTGAGAGGGATGAATACCTATCCTCCTACAGCAGTGACATCACACAGGATGGAGGTAGTACTCTGATAGGGAGATATTGAGTGGGTTGCAAAGTGTATGGTTACCTTCAGGAAACCACCAGATGAGGCCACACAACATCCAATAGATATAGAGGCCTTACTACAGAAGCACAAGGTACTATTCAGAGACCTTCCAGCAGGTCGACCTCTAGATAGGAGATTTGAGCACATTATTGAGTTAGAGGAGGGGACCCAAGCTATTATCACCACTCCTTACAGACATCCCAAGAGGTATAAAGAGGAGATCGAGAGTACAATCAAGGAACTACTCAAGCTGGGATACATCAAACCTAGCTCCAGTCCCTTTGCATCTTCAGTAGTGCTAGAGAAGAAAAAGGATGAACCTTACGCATGTGCATTGGTTACAGGGAACTCAATAAGAAGACCATAAAGAACAAGTATCCCATCCCTAGGATTGATGAGTTAATGGATGAACTATAGGGGGAAAAATACTTTTCAAAAATTGATCTCCACTCAGGGTACCATCAGATTCGGGTCAGGGAACAGGATGTTCCAAAGACTAAATTTTGTTGCCACTACAGAAATTATGAGTTTCTAGTGATGCAAATTGGGCTCACTAATGCACCAGCTACTTTCCAATCATGCATGAACCATATCTTTAGGACATAGTTGCGTAAATATATTCTGGTATTCTTCAATGACATATTGATATACAGTCAGACTTGGGAAGAACATTTGAGACATCTTGATGAAGTACTTGGTATTCTACAGGAGCAGTCACTATATGCCAAAATGTCCAAGTGTGAGTTCAGCATGCAGGAGATGTTATACTTAGGACATGTGATAGGGGCCAACGGGGTCCAGGTGCACTTAGAGAAGATTCAGGAAATTTTGGATTGGCCTACACCTAAAAATGTGACAAAACTGAGGGAATTTTTGGGCCTTTACACCTACTACAAGAGGTATGTCAGTGGATTCTCACAGATGGCCGCACCCCTCACAGATCTTACCAAGAACGGAGCATTTAGTTGGTCGGAGGCAGCACAACAAACATTCGAGAAAATGAAGGAGGTAATGAGTTCATGCCCAGTATTAGCTTTACCATATTTTTCTCAATCCTTTGTGTTAGAATGTGATGCTTTAGGAGAGGGAATTAGGGCGGTTTTGATGCAGAACAACCACCCCATTGCATTTGAGAGCAGGAAGCTCAACAACTATGAATGCCACTATTCTATATATGACAAAGAGATGTTAGATATCCTCCATGTGCTAACCAAGTTCAGGCAGTACTTAGTAGGTCCCAGGTTCAAGGTTAAGACAGATCACAATAGCCTGAAATAATTCCTAGAGCAGAAAGAGCTAAACGAGAGACAACAGATATGGGTAAGTAAAATACAGGCTTATGACTTCAAGATTGAGTACATAAAGGGGAAGAGCAATGTAGTGGCTGATGCATTTTATAGAGGACCAGCTACTTTATCCCTTATGAGCATCTCATCAGATTGGAGGTCTCATCTTTTGGTTAAGTACTCCAAAGATAAGTTTTCTTGCGAGCTATTGGATGGACAGATTCAGGATGATAGGTATAGGGTCATTAATGATACCATATACTAGAAAAATAGAAACTTCTTGGTTCCAGAGTCTCCCCTCAAGAATAAAATCTTACAGGCATCGCATGATTCACCATTAGCAGGGCATCAGGGGTTTCTCAAGACCTACAGATAGATTAGAGAAAGGTTCTCATGGAAGGGCCTCAAGAAAGATGTGATACAACATGTGAGGGAGTGAAACTTGTGCCAACAAAACAAAATAGAGCACATCCAACCAGTTGGTTTACTACATCCCTTACCTATTCCTGAGCAGAAAGGGGAGAGCATTTCTATGGACTTCATTATTGGGCTGCCCAAGGTCCAAGGTAGAGACTGCTTGTACATAGTAGTGGACAGATTGACTAAGTTTTCTCACTTCTTTGCCATATCATCAGATTATTCAGCAACACAGGTAGCAGAACTATTTTCAGAGAGGTATTTAGACTCCATGGGTTACACAAGACCATTGTCAGTGACAGGGATAGCAAATTCACAGGAGCCTTTTGGCAAGAGCTTTTCCAGTTAGTGGGGACTAAGTTAGGCATGAGCATAAGTTATCATCCACAGAGTGACGTGCAGACAGAGATTGTTAATAAATGGATTGAGGGATACTTGAGAAATTACATATCAGGTCAGCAGAGGACATGGATCAAATGGTTACTCTTGGGTGAACATTGTTACAACACCACCTACCATATTACCATTAGGATGACCCCTTTACGAGCCCTGTATGGGTATGATGCTTCCACTTTTGTAGACTGGATATTTGGTGATACCAGGGCCCCCAAGGCTAAGGAGTGGATTCAGGAGGGTCAAGATATCCTCAAGATACTCAGGGAGAACACACAGGTTGCTCAAATCAACATAAGATATATGCAGATAGGCACAGAGTTGACCATAGTTTTGAGGTGGGAGACTTCATTTATTTATGTCTCCAGCCTTACCGACAGTCATCTCTTAAAAATAAAGGAGCAGAAAAACTCCAACCTCGTTTCCATACAAGATAATTCGGAAGGTCGAAGAGGTAGCATATGAGCTAGAACTACCCCCAGAGAGCAAGATTCATAATGTATTTCATGTCTCCAATATCAAGAAGGTGGTTGGTCAATAGATTGTTACATATTTCGAGCTGCCTCCCCTTGATGAGGAGGGGCAATTGGTTCTGATTCTAGAGCGCATACTAGAGGTGCGAGAGCAGAAGCTGGGGAACATAATCATCAGAGATTACCTAGTTCATTGGAAAGATCTGCCTATAGAGGAGGCTACTTGGGAGGCAGAACAGGTATTAAAACACCTAGCTTTACAGTTGCTTGAGGACAAGCAATTTCGAGTGGGGAGGATTGTAATTTCCTCTTCTGCTTACGCATTTTAGGACCAACCCGCTAACCTATGTGATTCCTATAGGTTCAAGCAGGTACTGACAGTCAAGGAATCATCCAAAGACTGATGCCATATATAGAAGATCGAGGGCATCAATATTATATCACCATTGGATCAAAGAGGGCCACTAGAGCCAAAGGCCACCTGTATGCATGACATCTAGGCATTATTTAATGATGCATGCACCCGATTAAGTCTGCATGCGCATGCATGCAAGTCAACTGCAAATTAGAAGATAAAGTGACCTAATTAGGTCAAAAGTTAGGGTTTGCACATGCATGCAAGCCAAATGCAAATTAGAAGATAAAGTGACCTAATTAGGTCAAAAGTTAGGGTTTTTGCAGTTGAAAGTTATAAAAGAAAGATAAAGTGAATGGAGAAGTCACTTATGTGATAATTGATTTATGGAGTCGAATTGGAGAGCTTGGTGAGCTAAGTTGGGGTTGAGCACATGCTCAGCTAACTGGTGTATGTAGGCAGCGAAATGTATCTACCCTAGTTCATCAATAGGTTGGATCATCCAGGTTCAGCACTAGTTCATCATCAAGTTGCATTCAACAGTTATTCCACGAGGTTGATTATTCATCCAGCCAAAGGGCTTCACCGTCACATTGTGTCACCATGATTAGAGACAAATCAATTCATTTTCCTAACTACAGGGTTCAGAACTTTCGCATGCTTCTTCCATCATCATTAGAGGGGTATTATAACCCTAGTGCACATCATCCGGGCTTCCAGCAGCAGCTTATTTATTATTCTGGAGCTTATATAGTTTGAGAGGATGGCGCATTCACCTATGGAGGACGATTTGGTGTATCTCCTTATTCCTCTGGCAGAATCCTTGCGTGCTGGGACAAGTCTCTTCACCATCAGCTGATCTATATACTGGTATGTACATGCATTGATTTCTCCTATTTTATAGCATCTTAGTATTTTTCTAGGGCACATATTTGCATGCATGCAAAGTTCAGGTTTTGCTTTCCTCTTTGATTAATCAGTAAGTATATTAGCCATTTACAGTATACACATAAATAGGAAAATATCAGTTTGGGATATTACAATTTGGACCTCGGGGAAACTTGGTGAAACCACGGCCTAAAAGGTTGCATTTGTTTCCAATTTCTAAGAGCTATTTTCCCCTCCTTTAAGCCAAACCTTAGTGAAATCGAATGATGGAGTTTCACTTTTGACCAAATTCTTGGATTTGAAATTTGATCATAGATTTGGATGCCCATTTGATATAAAAATGTGCACGCCAACTTTTGCAATGTTTCGAGCTATTTGGACCCATTTGAGCCCAACTCTAGCGAAAATGCATGACGAAGTTTCACTTCTGACCAATTTCTCAGAATTGAAATTTGATCATAGATTTGGATGCCCATTTGATAAATAAGCATGCACTCCAAATTTTGTGACGTTTTGAGCTATTTTCATCCCCTTTAACCCCAATCTTAGCGAAACCGCATGATGGAGTTTCACTCTTGACCAATTTCTCAGAATTTAAATTTGATCATGGATTTAGATGTGCATTTGGAAGATAACAATGCATGCCAACTTTCATGATGTTCAAAGTTATTTTCGACTCCTTTAAGCCAAAACCTAAAAAAACTGCACGATGGAGTTTCACTTTTGACCAACTTCTAAGAATTGAAACTTGATCATAGATTTGGATGCCCATTAGAAAAACAAGCATGCACGCCAACTTTCGCAATGTTCCAAGCTATTTTGACCACCTTAAAGCACAACCCTAGCGAAAATGCATGACGAAGTTTCACTTTTGAGCAGTTTCTTATAATTGAAATTTGATCATAGATTTGAATTCCCATTTGATAGACAAGCATGCATGCGAAATTTGAGACGTTCCAAAATATTTCACCCCCTTTAATCCCAACCTCAGCAAAACTATACAACAGAGTTTCACTTTTGACTAATTTCTCAGAATTAAAATTCGATCATACATTTATCTTAGCATTTGGTAGATAACAGTGGACACCAACCTTCATGATGTTCGAAGTTATTTTGGTCGTTATTCAAGGTTGGTCAAGCAAAGGTCTAAGAGATTCTATTTTTTCGACTTTCTTGTAATTGAGATTTGAAACAGAATTTAGGTACCCATTTGAGAGATAACCATGCATACACACTTTCAGGGGATTTTGAGCTATTTTGGACCTTAGACAAACTTGGTCAAACCAAGGCCTAAAAGGTTGCACTTTTTTCCAATTTCTTAGCAATCAAATTTAAAATTAGATTTAGATACCCATTTAAGAGGCAAACATATTTTTGCGAATTTTCAATTATTTCGACACTTAGTTAAGGTTGGTCAAACCAAGTTCTAACAAATGCACTTTTCTTGATCTCTAAATTGAAATTTGAAACTGTATTTAGGTACCCTTTTGAGATATAATCCCTACATGTAAATGTTTTTCGGATTGCGAGCCATTTTGGACCTTGGTTAAACTTCGTCAAACCAAGGCCTAAAACGTTGCATTTTTTCCATTTTCTGAAAATTCAAATTTTAAAGTAGATTTAGATACCCATTTCAAAGATAGGCATGGACACCTATTTTTATGAGATTTGGAGCTACTTTGGCCCTCATTCAAGGATGGTAAAATAAAAGTTGAAAAGATGCACCTTTGTTGAATTTTTCATAAATGAAATTTGAAAGTGGATTTAGGTACCCCTTTCAATAAACAAGCGTACACACTAACTTTCATGACGTTTCGAGCTATTTCACTCCCTTTAAGTGCAACCTTAGCGAAAGCGCACGATAAAGTTTCTCTTCTGACCAATTTCTTAGAATTGAAATATGATCATATATTTAGATGTCCATTTGGTTGATAAGAGTGCATGCCAAATTTAGTGATGTTCAGAGCACTTTTTCCCTCCTTTAATCCAAACCTTAGAGAAACTGCATGATGGAGTTTTTACTTTTAACCAAATTCCCAGAATTGAAATTTGATCATAGATTTGGATGCCCGTTTGATAGACAAGCGTGCACGCCAAATTTTACAATGTTTTGAGCTATTTGGACCCGTTTTAAGCCGAACTCTAGCAAAAATGCATGACGAAGTTTCACTTTTGACAATTTTTTTGCAATGGAAATTTGATCATAGATTTGGATGCCCATTTGATAGACAAGCGTGCACTCCAACTTTCACGACATTCTGAGCTATTTTCACCCCCTTTAACCACAACCTTTGCGAAACAGCATGACAGAGTTTCACTTTTTACAAATTTCTCGGAATTAAAATTTGATCATATCTTTTGATGGGCATTTGGATGATAAGTGTGCAAGCCAACTTTCACGATGTTCAAAGTTATTTTCATCTCCTTTAAGCCAAACCCTAGCAAAACTGTATGATGGAGTTTCACTTTTGACGTACTTCTTAGAATGGAAACTTGATCATAGATTTCGATACCCATTGGATAAACAAGCATGCACGCCAAATTTTGCAACGTTCTGAACTACTATTTTGACCCCTTTTAAACCCAACCCCAGTGAAACCGCATGACAGAGTTTCACTTTTGAGCAGTTTCTTAGAATTGAAATTTTCTCATAGATTTGGATGTCCATTTGACAGACAAGCTTGCACATGAACTTTCACGATGTTGTGAAATATTTTCACCTGCTTTAAGCCCAATCTTAGCAAAACAACACAAGGGAGTTTCACTTTTGACCAATTTCTCATAATTAAAATTTGATCATAGATTTATCTGCGTGTTTGGTAGATAAGAGTGCATGCTAACTTTCATGATGTTCGGAGCTTTTTTGGTCGTTATTCAAGGTTGGTCAAGTGAAGTTCTAAGATATGTTATTTTTTTGGCTTTCTTGTAATTGAAATTTGAAATAGAATTTAGATACCCATTTGAGAGATAACCATGCATAGAAGCTTTCAGGGGATTTTGGGCTATTTTGGACCTTTGGGAAACTTGGTGAAACCAAGGCCTAAAAGGTTGCATTTGTTTGCAATTTCTCAGAGCTATTTTCCCCTCCTTTAAGCCAAACCTTAGTGAAATCGAATGATGGAGTTTCACTTTTGACAAAATTCTCGGAGTTGAAATTTGATCATAGATTTGGATGCCTATTTGATATAAAAATGTGCACTCCAACTTTTACAATGTTCCGATCTATTTAGACCCGTTTGAGCCCAACTCTAGCGAAAATGCACGACAGAGTTTCACTTCTGAACAATTTCTCAGAATTGAAATTTGATCATAGATTTGGATGCTCGTTTGATAGATAAGCGTGCACTCCAACTTTTGTGACGTTTTGAGCTATTTTCACCCCCTTTAACCCCAATCTTAGCGAAACCGCATGACAGAGTGCATTTGATCATGGATTTAGATGTGCATTTGGAAGATTCATGCACGCCAACTTTCATGATGTTCAGAGTTATTTTCGACTCCTTTAAGCCAAACCCTAACAAAACTGCATGATGGAGTTTCACTTTTGACCAACTTCTAAGAATTGAAACTTGATCATAGATTTTGATGCAAATTACATAAACAAGCATGCACGCCAACTTTCACAACATTCCAAGCTATTTTGACCACCTTTAAGCCCAAAGCTAGCGAAAACGCATGACGAAGTTTCACTTTTGAGCAGTTTCTTATAATTGAAATTTGATCATAGATTTGAATTCTGATTTGATAGACAAGCGTGCACGTGAAATTTCGAGAAGTTCCAAAATATTTCACCCCCTTTAATCCCAACCTCAGCAAAACCATACAACAGAGTTTCACTTTTGACTAATTTCTCAGAATTAAAATTCGATCGTTGATTTATCTTAGCATTTGGTAGATAACAGTGCACACCAACTTTCACGATGTTAGAATTTATTTTGGTTGTTATTCAATGTTGGTCAAGCAAAGGTCTAAGAGATGCTATTTTTTCGACTTTCTTTTAATTGAAATTTGAAACAGAATTTAGGTACCCATTTGAGAGATAACCATGCATACACACTTTTAGGGGATTTTGAGCTATTTAGGACCTTAGCCAAACTTGGTCAAACCAAGGCCTAAAAGGTTGCACCTTTTTCCAATTTATTAGCAATCAAATTTAAAAGTAGATTTAGATACCCATTTAAGAGGCACACATATTTTTGTGAATTTCGAGTTATTTCGGCACTTAGTTAAGGTTGGTCAAACCAAGTTCTAAGAAATGCACTTTTCTTGACATTCTCTAAATTGAAATTTGAAACTGTATTTAGGCACCCATTTGAGAGATAATGCCCATATGTAGATTTTTTGGGATTGCGAGCCATTTTGGACCTCGGTCAAACTTCGTCAAACCAAGGCTTAAACGTTGCATTTTTTCTATTTTCTGAAAATTCAAATTTTAAAGTAGATTTAGATACCCATTTCAAAGATAGGCATGGACACCTATTTTTATGAGATTTGGAGCTACTTTGGCCCTCATTCAAGGATGGTCAAACAAAAGTTGAAAAGATGCACTTTTGTTGATTTTTCAGAAATGAAATTTGAAAGTTGATTTAGGTACCCATTTCAATAAACACACGTAGACGCTAACTTTCACGACGTTCCGAGCTATTTCACTCCCTTTAAATGCAACCTTAACGAAAGCGCACGATAAAGTTTCTCTTCTGACCAATTTCTTAGAATAGAAATATGATCATCGATTCAGATGCCAATTTGGTAGATAAGAGTGCATGCCAAATTTAGTGATGTTCAGAGCTCTTTTTCCCGTCTTTAATCCAAACCTTAGCGAAACTGTATGATGGAGTTTTACTTTTGGTCAAATTCCCCGAATTGAAATTTGATCATAGATTTGGATTCCCATTTGATACACAAGGGTGCACGCCAAATTTTGCAATGTCTCGAGCTATTTGGACCCGCTTTAAGCTGAACTCTAGCGAAAATGCACGACGAAGTTTCACTTTTGACAATTTTTTCGCAATTGAAATTTGTCCATAGATTTGGATGCCTATTTGATAGACAAGCATGCACTCCAACTTTTGTGACATTCCAAGATATTTTCACCCCCTTTAACCCCAACCTTTGCGAAACTGCATGACAGAGTTTCACTTTTTACAAATTTCTCGGAATTAAAATTTGATCATATCTTTTGATGCGCATTTGAATGATAAGTGTGCACGCCAACTTTAACGATGTTCACAGTTATTTTCAACTGCTTTAAGCCAAGCCCTAAAAAAATTGTATGATGGAGTTTCACTTTTGACGTACTTCTTAGAATGGAAACTTGATCATAGATTTGGATTCCCATTGGATAAACAATCATGCACGCCAAATTTTGCAATGATTCGAGCTATTATTTTGACCCCTTTTAAACCCAAGCCCAGTGAAATCGCACGACAGAGTTTCACTTTTGAGCAGTTTCTTAGAATTGAAATTTGCTCATAGATTTGGATGTCCATTTGACAGGCAAGCTTACACATGAACTTTCATGATGTTGCAAAATATTTTCACCTGCTTTAAGCCCAACCTTAGCAAAACAACACAAGGGAGAACTTTTGACCAATTTCTCAGAATTAAAATTTGATCATAGATTTATCTGTGCATTTGGTAGATAAGAGTGCATGCTAACTTTCACGATGTTCGGAGCTATTTTGGTCATTATTCAAGGCCAGTGAAGCAAAGGTCTAAGAGATCATATTTTTCCGACTTTCTCATAATTGAAATTTGAAAGAGAATTTAGATACCCATTTGGGAGATAACCATGCATACAACAAACTCTAAGGGGATTTCGAGCTATTTTGGACCTTAGACAAACTTGGTCAAACCAAGGCCTAAAAGCTTACACTTTTTTCCAATTTCTTAGAAATCAAATGTAAAAGTATATCTACATACCCAATTAACAGATAAGCATGCACACATATTTTTGTGAGATTTCAGGTTATTTCAGCCCTTAGTTAAGGTTGGTAAAACGAAGTTTTAAGAAATGCAATTTTCTTGACTTTCTCAAAATTGAAATTTGAAACTATATTTAAGAATCCATTTGGTAGATAAAGAATACATGTATATTTTTTGGGGATTACGAGCCATTTTTGACATCAGCCAAACTTCGTCAAACCAAGGCCTAAAATGTTGCATTATTTCCAATTTCTCAAAATTCAAATTTTAAAGTAGATTTAGATACCCATTTCAAATATAGGCATCGACACCTATTTTTATGAGATTTGGATCTATTTTGGCCCTTAATCAAGGATGGTCAAACCAAGGTTGAAAATATGCACTTTTGTCGACTTTTTCAGATTTGAAATTTGAAAGTGGATTTAGGTACCCATTTCAATAAAAAAGCGTACACGCCAACTTTCGTAATGTTCCAAGCTATTTTCATACCCTTTAAGTGGAATATTAGCAAAAATGCCGATATGCCCATTTGGTAGATAAGCGTGCACACATATTTTTGTGAGATTTCTAGTTAGATAAGAGTGCATGAACAATTTCGTGATGTTTAGAGCTATTTTCCCCTCCTTTAACCCAAACCTTAGTGAAATCAAATGATGGAGTTTCACTTTTGACCAAATTCTTGTAGTTGAAATTTGATCATAGATTTGGATGCTCGTTTGATATTAAAACATGCATGCCAACTTTTGCAATGTTTCGAATTATTTGGATCCCTTTGAGCCCAACTCTAGCGAAAATGCACGACGGAGTTTCACTTCTGACCAGTTTCTCAGAATTGAAATTCGTTCATAGATTTGGATGCCCATTTGATAGAGAAGTGTGCACTCCAACTTTCACGACACTCCAAGCTATTTTCACCCCCTTTAACCCCAACCTTGGCGAAACCGCACAATGGAGTTTCACTTTTAACCAATTTCTGTGAATTAAAATTTAATCATATATTTAAATGTGCATTTGGAAGATAAGAGTGCATGCCAACTTTCACAATGTTGAGAGTTATTTTCAACCTCTTTAAGCCAAACCCTAACAAAACTGCACGAAGGAGTCTCAGCTTTGACAAAATTCTCAGAATTGAAACTTAATCATAGATTTGGATGCATATTGGATAGATAAGCATGCACGCCAACATTCGCAACGTTCCTAGCTATTTTGACCCCCTTTAAGCCCAACCCTATCAAAACCGCACGACGAAGTTTCACTTTTGAGCAGTTTCTTAGAATTTAAATTTGATGAACAAGCATGCATGCAAACTTTTGAGACATTCCAAAATATTTTCACCCCCTTTAAGCCCAACCTTAGCAAAACCGCACAACGGAGTTTCACGTTTGACTAATTTCTCAATATTAAAATTTAATCGTAGATTTATCGGTATGTTTGGTAGATAAGAGTGCATGCTAACTTTAAGATGTTCGGAGCTATTTTGGTTTTTTCAAGGTTGGTCAAGTGAAGGTCTAAGAGATGTTTTTTTTTGGCTTTCTTGTAATTGAAATTTGAAAGAGAATTTAGGTACCCATTTGAGAGATAACCATGCATACAAACGTTTAGGGGATTTCAAGCTATTTTGGACCTTGAGAAAACTTGGTGAAGCCAATCCCTAAAAGGTTGCATTTGTTTCCAATTTCTCAGAGCTATTTTCCCCTCCTTTAAGCCAAACCTTAGTGAAATCGAATGATGGAATTTCACTTTTGACCAAATTCTTGGAGTTGAAATTTCATCATAGATTTGGATGCTCGTTTGTTATAAAAATGTGCATGCCAACTTTTGCAATGTTCTAAGTTATTTGGAACCCTTTGAGCCCAACTCTAGTGAAAATGCACGACGGAGTTTCAGTTCTGACCAATTTCTCATAATTGAAATTTGATCATACATTTGGATGCGCGTTTGATAGATAAGCGTGCACTCCAACTTTCACAACGTTTTGAGCTATTTTCACCCCCTTTTACCCCAATCTTAGCAAAACCGCATGATGGGGTTTCACTCTGACGAATTTCTTGGAATTAAAATTTGATCATATATTTAGATGTGCATTTGGAAGATAAGAGTCCACGCCAACTTTCATGATGTTCAGAGTTATTTTCGACTCCTTTAAGCCAAACGCTAACAAAACCGCACGATGGAGTTTCACTTTTGACCAACTTCTAAGAATTGAAACTTGATCATAGATTTGGATGCCCATTAGATAAAAAATAATGCATGCCAACTTTCACAACATTCCAAGCTATTTTGACCACCTTTAATCCCAACCCTAGCGAAAACGGATGATGAAGTTTCACTTTTGAGCAGTTTCTTATAATTGAAATTTGATTATATATTTGAATTCCCATTTGATAAACAAGCGTGCACGCTAAATTTTGAAACGTTCCAAGATATTTCACCCCCTTTAATCCCGACCTCAGCAAAACCATACAATAGGGTTTCACTTTTGACTAATTTCTCATAATTAAAATTCGATCGTAGATTTATCTTAGCATTTGGTAGATAAAAGTGCACACCAACTTTCACGATGTTCGAAGTTATTTTGGTCGTTATTCAAGGTTGGTCAAGCAAAGGTCTATGTGATGCTATTTTTTTTACTTTCTTGTAATTGAAATTTGAAAGAGAATTTAGGTACCCATTTGAGAGATAACCATGCATACACACTTTCAGGGGATTTTGAGCTATTTTGGACCTTAGTCAAACTTGGTCAAACCAAGGCCTAAAAGGTTGCACTTTTTTCCAATTTCTTAGAAATCAAATTTAAAAGTAGATTTAGATACCCATTTAAGAGGCACACATATTTTTGCGAATTTCATGTTATTTCGGCACATAGTTAAGGTTGGTCAGACCAGGTTCTAAGAAATGCACTTTTCTTGACATTCTCGAAATTGAAATTTGAAACTGTATTTAGGTACCCATTTGAGAGATAATCCCTACATGTATATTTTTTTGGGATTGCGAGCCATTTTGGACCTCGGTCAAACTTCGTCAAACCAAGGCCTAAAACGTTGCATTTTTTCCTTTTCTGAAAATTCAAATTTTAAAGTAGATTTAGATACCCATTTCAAAGGTAGGCACGGACACCTATTTTTATAAGATTTGGAGCTATTTTGGCCCTCATTCAAGGATGGTCAAACAAAAGTTGAAAACATGCACTTTTGTTGACTTTTTTCAGAAATGAAATTTGAAAGTGGATTTAGGTACCCATTTCAATAAACAAGCATACACACTAACTTTTGCAATGTTCCAAGCTATTTCAATCCCTTGAAGTGCAACCTTAGCGAAAGCGCACAATAAAGTTTCTCTTTTGACCAATTTTTTAGAATTGAAATATGATCATAGATTTAGATGCCCATTTGGTAGATAAGAGTGCATGCCAAATTTAGTGATGTTTAGAGCTCTTTTTTCGTCTTATAAGCCAAACCTTAGCGAAACTACATGATGGAGTTTCACTTTTGACCAAATTCCCAGAATTGAAATTTGATCATAGATTTGGATGCCCGTTTGATATACAAGCGTGCACGCTAAATTTTGCAATGTTTTGAGCCTTTTGGACCCACTTTGAGCCGAAATCTAGCGAAAATGCACGACGAAGTTTCACTTTTGACAATTTTCTCGCAATTGAAAATTGATCATAGATTTGGATGCCCTTTTGATAGACATGCGTGCACTCCAACTTGTAGATGTTCTGCGCTATTTTCACTCCCTTTAACCCCAACCTTTGCGAAACCGCACGACAGAGTTTCACTTTTTACAAATTTCTCGTAATTAAAATTTGATCATATCTTTTGATGTGGATTTGGATGATAAGTGTGCACGCCAACTTCCATGATGTTTAGAGTTATTTTCAGCTCCTTTAAGCCAAACCCTAACAAAACTGTATGATGGAGTTCACTTTTCACGTACTTCTTAGAATGGAAACTTGATCATAGATTTGGATGCTCATTGGATAAACAATCATGCATGCCAAATTTTGCAACATTTCGAGCAATTATTTTGACCCCTTTTAGGCCCAACCCTTGTGAAACCGCATGACAGAGTTTCAGTTTTGAGCAGTTTCTTAGAATTGAAATTTGCTCATAGATTTGGATGTCCATTTGATAGAGAAGTGTGCACTCCAAATTTCACGACACTCGAGCTATTTTGACCCCCTTTAACCCCAACCTTGGCGAAACCGCACAATGGAGTTTCACTTTTAACCAATTTATTGGAATAAAAATTTAATCATATATTTAAATGCACATTTGGAAGATAAGAGTGCATGCAAACTTTCACGATGTTGAGAGCTATTTTTGGCATCTCTAATCCAAACCCTAACAAAACTACATGATGGAGTCTGAGCTTTGACCAAATTCTCAAAATTTAAACATGATCATAGGTTTGGATTCATATTGGATAGACAAGCATGCACACCATCTTTCGTAACATTCCGAGCTATTTTGACCCCCTTTAAGCCCAACCATATCAAAACTGCACGACGGAGTTTCACTTTTGAGCAGTTTCTTAGAATTCAAATTTGATCATAAATTTGGATAACCATTTGATGAACAAGCGTGCATGCAAACTTTTGAGACATTCCGAAATATTTTCACCCCCTTTAATCCCAACCTTAGCAAAACTGCACAAAGGAGTTTCACATTTGACTAATTTCTCAAATTTTAAATTTAATCATAGATTTATCGGCGAGTTTGGTAGATAAGAGTGCATGCTAACTTTAATGATGTTCAGAGCTATTTTGGTCTTTATTCAAGGTTGGTCAAGTGAAGGTCTAAGAGATGTTATTTTTTCGGCGTTCTTGTAATTGAAATTTGAAAGAGAATTTAGGTACCCATTTGAGAGATAACCATGCATACAAACTTTCAGGGGATTTCGAGCTATTTTGGACCTTAGGCAAACTTTGTGAAACCAAGGCCTAAAAGGTTGCATTTGTTTCCAATTTCTCAGAGCTATTTTCCCCTCCTTTAAGCCAAACCTTAGCGAAATTGAATGATGGAGTTTCACTTTTGACCAAATTCTCGGATTTGAAATTTGTCATAGATTTGGATGCCCGTTTGATATAAAAATGTGCACGACAACTTTTGCAATGTTCCGAGCTATTTGGACCCCTTTAAGCCCAACTCTAGCGAAAATGCATGATGGAGTTTCACTTCTGACCAATTTCTCAGAAATTAAATTTGATCATAGATTTGGATGCCCATTTGATAAATAAGTGTGCACTCCAATTTTCACGACATTTTGAGCTATTTTGACCCCCTTTAACCCAAATCTTAGCGAAACCGCATGATGGAGTTTCACTCTTGACCAGATTCTCGGAATTAAAATTTGATCATAAATTTAGATGTGCATTTGGAAGATAAGAGTGCATGACAACTTTCATGATGTTCAGAGTCATTTTTGACTCCTTTAAGCCAAACCTTAAAAAAATCGCGAGATGGAGTTTCACTTTTGACCAACTTCTAAGAATTGAAATTTGATCATATATTTGGATGCCCATTATATAAAAAAGCATGCACGCTAACTTTTGCAAAGTTCCAAGCTATTTTGACCACCTTTAAGCCCAAAACTAGCGAAATCGCATGACGAAGTTTCACTTTTGAGCAGTTTCTTATAATTGAAATTTGATCATAGATTTGAATGCCCATTTGATAAACAAGCATGAACTTGAAATTTCGAGACGTTCCAAAATATTTCACCCCCTTTAATCCCAACCTCAAGAAAACCATACAACTGAGTTTCACTTTTGACTGATTTCTCAGAATTAAAATTCGATCGTAGATTTATATTAGCATTTGGTAGATAAGAGTGCACACCAACTTTCATGATGATCAAAGTTATTTTGGTCATTATTCAAGGTTGTTCAAGCAAAGGTCTAAGAGATGCTAATTTTCCACTTTCTTGTAATTGAAATTTGAAAGAGAATTTAGGTACCCATTTGAGAGATAACCATGCATACACACTTTCAAGGGATTTCGAGCTATTTTGGACCTTAGTCAAACTTGGTAAAACCAAGGCCTAAAAGGTTGCACCTTTTTCCAATTTCTCAGAAATCAAATTTAAAAGTAGATTTAGATACCCATTTAAGAGGCACGCGTATTTTTATGAATTTCGAGTTATTTCGGCACTTAGTAAAGGTTGGTCAAACCAAGTTCTAAGAAATGCACTTTTCTTGACTTTCTTGAAACTGAAATTTGAAACTGTATTTGGGTACCCATTTGAGAGATAATCCCTACATGTATATTTTTTTAGGATTGCGAGCCATTTTGGACCTCGATCGAACTTTGTCAAACCAGGGCTAAAACGTTGCATTTTTTCCATTTTCTGAAATTTCAAATTTTAAAGTAGATTTAGATACCCATTTCAAAGATAGGCATGGACACATATTTTTATGAGATGTGGAGCTACTTTGGCCCTCATTCAAGGATGGTCAAACAAAAGTTGAAAAGATGCACTTTTGTTGACTTTTTCAGAAATGAGATTTGAAAGTGGATTTAGGTACCCATTTCAATAAACAAGCGTACACGCGAACTTTCACGACGTTCTGAGCTATTTCATTCCCTTTAAGTGCAACCTTAGGGAAAGCGCACGATGAAGTTTCTCTTTTGACCAATTTCTTAGAATTTAAATATGATCATAGATTTAGATGCCCATTTGGTAGATAAGAGTGCATGCCAAATTTAGTGATGTTCAGAGCTCTTTTTCCTTTCTTAAGCCGAACCTTAGCGAAACTGCATGATGGAGTTTCACTTTTAACCAAATTCCCAGAATTGAAATTTGATTATAGCTTTGGATGCCCATTTCATTTACAAGCGTGCACGCCAAAATTTGTAATGTTTCGAGCTATTTAGACCCACTTTAATCCGAACTCTAGTGAAAATGCATGACGAAGTTTCACTTTTGACAATTTTCTCGCAATTCAAATTTGATCATAAATTTGGATTCCCATTTGATAGACAAGCGTGCACTCCAACTTTCACGATATTTCGAGCTATTTTCACCCCCTTTAACCCCAACCTTTGTGAAACCACACGATAGAGTTTCACTTTTTACAAATTTCTCGGAATTAAAATCTAATCGTATCTTTTGGTGCGTATTTGGATGATAAGTGTGCACGCCAACTTTCACGATGTTCAGAGTTATTTTCATCTCCTTTAAGACAAACCCTAACAAAACTGTACGATGGAGTTTCAATTTTGACGTACTTCTTAGAATGGAAACTTGATCATAGATTTGGATGCCCATTGGATAAACAATCATGCATGCCAAACTTCGCAACGTTCAGAGCTATTATTTTGCCCCCTTTTAATCCCAACCCCAGTGAAACCACACGACAGAGTTTCACTTTTGAGGAGTTTCTTAGAATTGATATTTGCTCATAGATTTGGATGTCCATTTGATACAAGCTTGCACATGAACTTTCACGACGCTGTGAAATATTTTCACCCACTTTAAGCCCAACCTTAGCAAAACAACACAAGGGAGTTTCACTTTTGACCAGTTTCTCAGAGTTAAAATTTGATCATAGATTTATCTGCACATTTGGTAGATAAGAGTGCATGCCAACTTCCACGATGTCCAGAGCTATTTTGGTCGTTATTCAAGGCTGGTGAAGCAAAGGTCTAATAGATCATATTTTTTCGACTTTCTAAAAATTGAAATTTGAAAGAGAATTTAGATACCCATTTGAGAGATAACCATGCATACAAACTCTGAGGGTATTTTGAGCTATTTTTGACCTTTGTCAAACTTGGTCAAACCAAGGCCTAAAAGCTTGCACTTTTTTTCCAATTTATTAGAAATCAAATTTAAAAGTAGATTTAGATACCCATTTAAGAGGCACACATATTTTTACGAATTTCAAGTTATTTCGACACTTTTCTAAGAAATGCAGTGTTCTTGACATTCTTGAAATTGAAATTTTAAACTGTATTTAGGTACCCATTTGAGAGATAATCCCTACATGTAGATTTTTTTGGGATTGTGAGCCATTTTGGACCTCGGTCAAACTTCGTCAAACCAAGGCCTAAAATGTTGCATTTTTTCCATTTTCTGAAAATTCAAATTTTAAAGTAGATTTAGATACCCATTTCAAAGATAGGCATGGACACCTATTTTTATAAGATTTAAAGCTATTTTGGCCCTCATTCAAGTATGGTCAAACAAAAGTTGAAAATATGCACTTTTGTTGACTTTTTTCAGAAATTAAATTTGAAAGTGGATTTAGGTACCCATTTCAATAAACAAGCGTACACACTTTCATGAAGTTCCAAGCTATTTCACTCCCTTTAAGTGCAACATTAGCAAAATCGCAAGATAAAGTTTCTCTTCTGACCAATTTCTTAGAATTGAAATATGATCATAGATTTAGATGACCATTTGGTAGATAAGAGTGCCTGCCAAATTCAGTGATGTTCAGAGCTCTTTTTCCCTCCTTTAAGCCAAACCTTAGCGAAACCACATGATGGAGTTTCACTTTTGACCAAATTCCCAGAATTGAAATTTGATCATAGCTTTCCAATGTTTGATATAGAAGCATGCACGACAAATTTTGCAATGTTTTGAGCTATTTGGACCCGCTTTAAGCTGAACTCTAGCGAAAATGCATGATGAAGTTTCACTTTTGACAATTTTCTTGCAATTGAAATTTGATCATAAATTTGGATGCCCATTTGATAGAAAAGCGTGCACTCCAACTTGTGCGATGTTCCAAGATATTTTCACCCTCTTTAACCCCAACCTTTGTGAAACTGCACAATGGAGTTTCACTTTTTACAAATTTCTCAGAATTAAAATTTGATCATATCTTTTGATGTGCATTTGGATGATAAGCGTGCACGACAACTTTCACGATGTTCAAAGTTATTTTTAGCTCCTTTAAGCCAAACCCTAACAAAACTGTACGATGGAGTTTCACTTTTGACATACTTCTTAGAATAGAAACTTGATCATATATTTGGATGCCCATTGGATAAACAATCATGCACGCCAAATTTTGCAACATTCCGAGCTATTATTTTGATGCCTTTTAAGCCCAACCCTAGTGAAACCGCACGACAGAGTTTCACTTTTGAACAGTTTCTTAGAATTGAAATTTGCTCATAGATTTGGATGTCCATTTGATAGACAAGCTTGCACATGAACTTTGACGACATTGTGAAATATTTTCACCCACTTTATGCCCAACCTTAGCAAAACAAAATAAGGGAGTTTCACTTTTGACCAGTTTCTCAGAATTAAAATTTGATCGTAGATTTATCTATGCATTTGATAGATAAGAGTTCATGCAAACTTTTGAGACATTCCAAAATATTTTCACCCCCTTTAAGCCCAACCTTAGCAAAATGGCACAACGAAGTTTCACGTTTGATTAATTTCTCAAAATTAAAAATTAATCGTAGATTTATCTGCTCATTTGGTAGATAAGAGTGCATGCTAACTTTCATGATGTTCGGAGCTATTTTGGTCGTTATTCAAGGTTGGTCAAGTGAACGTCTAAGAGATATTATTTTTTCAGCTTTCTTGTAATTGAAATTTGAAAGAGAATTTAGGTACCCATTTGAGAGATAACCATGCATACAAACTTTCAGGGGATTTCGAGCTATTTTGGACCTTAGGTAAACTTGGTGAAACCAAGCCCTAAAAGGTTGCATTTGTTTCCAATTTTTCAAATCCATTTTCCCCTCCTTTAAGCCAAACCTTAGCGAAATCAAATGAATGTGTTTCACTTTTGACCAAATTCACGACGTTCTGAAATATTTTCACTGACCACAGAATGAAGTAGAAGTTTTGACCAATTTCTTAGAATTAAAATTTGATCGCAAATTTAGCTACGCATTTGGTGGATAAGAGTGCATTCCAACTTTCAGAATGTTTGGAGCTATTTTGGTCATTATTCAAGGTTGGTTAAGCAAAGGTGAAAGAGATGCTATTTTTTTACTTTCTTGTAATTTAAATTTGAAAGAGAATTTAGTTACCTGTTGGAGAGATAACCATGCATACAAACTTTCAGGGGATTTCAAGTTATTTTGGACCTTAGTCAAATTTGGTCAAACAAAGGGCTAAGCATGCACACATATGTTTGCGAGATTTCAAGTTATTTCGACCATTAGTTAAGGTTGGTCAAGCCAAGCTCTAAGAAATGCACTTTCCTTGACTTTCTTGAAATTGAAATTTGAAACTTTATTCAGGTACCCATTTGAGAGATAAGCCTACATGTATCTTTTCTAGGGATTTCGATCCA
The DNA here is from genome assembly GCA_001517045.1 of Pseudotsuga menziesii. NCBI lineage: Eukaryota > Viridiplantae > Streptophyta > Pinopsida > Pinales > Pinaceae > Pseudotsuga > Pseudotsuga menziesii. The sequence goes on from LPNX010812675.1 coordinate 135,973, forward strand.
TTTTAGACCTCTGTCATATTTCGTCAAACCAAGGCCTAAAACGTTGAATTTTTTCAAATTTCGTAAAATTCAAATTTTAAAGTGATTTAGATACCCATTTCCAAGATAGGCATGGACACCTATTTTTATATGATTTGGAGCTATTTTGGCCCACATTCAAGGATGGTGAAACCAAGGTTGAAAAGATGCACTTTTGTTGACTTTTTCAGAATTGAAATTTGAAAGTGGATATAGGTAACCATTTCAATAAAAAAATGTGCACACCAACTTTCATGACATTCCAAGCTATTTTCACTCCCTTTAAGTGTAACCTTAGTGAATGTGCATGACGAAGTTTCACTTTTGACCAATTTCTTACAATTAAAACTGCATGATGGAATTTCATTTTTAACCAAATTCTCAAAATTAAAATTTGATCATAGATTTGGATACCTGTTTGATATACAAGCTTGCACACAAACTTTTGCAATGTTTTGAGCTACATGGACCCCATTTAAGCCCAAATCTAGGGAAACTGCACAACAGAGTTTCACTTCTGACCAATTTCTCAGAATTGAAATTTGATCATAGATTTGGATGCCCATATTATAAACAACTGTGGAGTCAAACTTTTGCCACGTTTCGAGCTATTTTCACCCCCTTTAACGACAACCTTGATGAAATTGCATGATGAAGTTTCACTTTTGACCGATTTCTTGGAATTAAAATTGGATTATAGATTTAGATGTGCATTTGGAAGATAAGAGTGCACGCTAACTTTCACGATGTCCAAAGCTATTTTTGGCTCCTTTAAACCAAACCCTAACAAAATCACATGATGGAGTTTCAATTTTGACCAACTGCTTAGAATTGATACCTGGTCATAGATTTGGATGCCCATTCAATAGACAAACATGCATGCCAAGTTTCACAACATTTCGAGTTATTTTGACTTCCTTTAAGCCCAACACTAGCAAAACCGCACGACGAAGTTTCACCTTTTGAGCAGTTTATTAGAATTGATATTTGATAATAGATTTGGATGCTCATTTGATAGACAAGAATGCATTGAAGTTTTGTGACGTTCTAAATTATTTTCACCCCCTTTAATCCCAACCTTAGCAAAAACCGCACAGTGGAGTTTTACTTTTGACCAATTTCTCAGAATTAAAATTTGATCGTAGATTTATTTGCACATTTGGTAGATAAGAGTGCATGCCAATTTTCATGATGCTCAGAGCTATTTTGGTCATTATTCAAGGTTGGTGAAGAAAATTTCTAAGAGATGCTACTTTTCTAACTTTCTCGTGATTGAAATTTAAAGAGAATTTAGGTACCCATTTGAGAGATAACCATGCATACAAACTTTTAGGGTATTTTGAGCTATTTCGAGCGTTAGGGAAACTTGGTCAAACCAAGGCCTAAAAGGTTGCACTTTTTTCCAATTTCTTAGAAATCAAATGTAAAAGTAGATTTAGATACCCATTTAAGAGAAAAGCGTCTGCACATATTTTTGCGAGATTTAAAGTTATTTCGGCTCTTAGTTAAGGTTGGTCAAACCAAGTTCTAAGAAATGCACTTTTCTTGACTTTCTAAAAATTGAAATTTGAAACTGTATTTAGGTACCCATGTGAGAGATAATCCTACATGTATCTTTTTTGGGGATTGCGAGCCATTTTAGACTTCGGTCAAACCAAGGCCTAAAATGTTGCATTTTTTTCAATTTCTCAAAATTCAAATTTTAATGTAGATTTAGATATCCATTTCAAAGATAGGCATGGACACCTATTTTTATGAGATTTGGAGTTATTTTTGGCCCTCATTAAAGGATGGTCAAACCAAGGTTGAAAAGATGCTCTTTTGTCGACTTTTCAAAATTGAAATTTGAAAGTGGATTTAGGTACCCATCTCAACAAACAAGCATGCATGCCAACTTTCACGATGTTCTGAGCTATTTTCACTCCCTTGAAGTGGCAACCTTAGCGAAAGTGCACGATGAAGTTTCACTTTTGACCAATTTCTTATAATTAAATTTAATCATAGAATTAGATGCCCATTTGGTAGATAAGAGTGCATGCCAAATTTCGTGATGTTCGGAGCTATTTTCCCCTCCTTTAAACCAAACCTTAGAGAAACTGCATGATGGAGTTTCATTTTTGACCAAATTCTTGAAATTAAAATTTAATCATAGATTTGGAAACCCATTTTGATATACAAGCGTGCACGCAAACTCTTTCAATGTTTCGAACCCTTTGGACCCCCTTTAAGCCCAACTCTAGTGAAACTGCACGACGGAGTTTCACTTTTGACCAATTTATTGAAAATGAATTTTAATCATAGATTTGGATTTCCATTTGATAGACAAGAGTGCACTCTAAATTTTGAAACGCTCCGAGCTATTTTCACCCCCTTTAACCCCAACCTTGGTGAAACCACATGACGGAGTTTCACTTTCGACCAATTTCTTGGAATTAAAATTTGATCATATTTTAGATGCGCATTTGGAATATAAGAGTGCACACCAAATTTCATGATGTTTAGAGTTATTTTCAGCTCCTTTAAGCCAAACCCTAACAAAACTGCACGATGGAGTTTCACTTTTGACCAACTTCTCATAATTGAAACTTGATCATATATTTGGATTCCCATTCGATAAACAAGCATGCACACCAAGTTTCACAATGTTTCTATCTATATTGACCCCCTTTAAAACCCTACTGAAACCGCACAACGAAGTTTCACTTTTGGGCAGTTTCTTAGAATTAAAATTTGATCATAGATTTGGATTCCCATTTGATGGACAATCGTGAACGCAAAAAATCACGACGTTCCAAAATATTTTCACCCCCTTTAAGCCTAACCTTAGCAAATCCTGCACAATGGAGTTTCACTTTTGACCAATTTCTTAGAATTAAAATTTGATCGTAGATTTATCTGTGCATTTGGTAGATAAGTGCAAGCCAACTTTCATGATGTTTGAAGCTATTTTGTCATTATTCAAGGTTGGTCAAGCAAACCTTGATGATGTTCGAAGCTATGATGTTCAGAGCTATTTTCCCCTACTTTAAGCCAAACCTTAGTGAAACCGCATAAAGGAAACCACTTTTGACCGAATTCTTGGAATTGAAATTTAATCATAGATTTGGATGCCCATTTGATATACAAGTGTGCGCGCCTGGTTTTGCAATGTTTCGATCTATTTGGATCCACTTAAGCCCAAATATAGTGAAAATTCATGACGGAGTTTCACTTTTGACCAAGTTCTCGAAATTGAAATTTGATCATAGATTTGGATGCCCATTTGATAGACAAGTGTGCACTCCAACATTCGCGGAATTTCGAGCTATTTTCACCCCCTTTAACCCCAACCTTGGTGAAACCGCATGATTGAGTTTCACTGTTGACCAATTTATCAGAATTAAAATTTGATCATAGATTTAGATGCGCATTTGGAAGATAATAGTGCACACCAACTTTCATGATGTTCGGAGCTATTTTTCGGCTCTTAGGCAAACCCTAACAACCGCATGATGAAGTTTTCCTTTTGAAAATATTCTTAGAATTGAAACTTGATCATAGAATTGGATGCCAATTGGATAAGCAAGCATGCAGCTAAACTTCCGCAACGTTTTGAGCTATTTTGACCCACTTTAAGCCCAATCCTAGCAAAACCACATGACAAAGTTTCTCTTTTGAGAAGTTTCTTAGAATTGAAATTTGATCATAGATTTAGATGCCCATTTGATAGACAAGTGTGCATGTGAAATTTTGTGACGTTCCAAAATATTTTCACCCCCTTTAAGCCCAACCTTAGCAAAACCACACAACGGAGTTTCACTTTTGACCAATTTCTCATAATTAAAATTTGATCATAGATTTATCTGCACATTTGGTAGATATGAGTGCACGCCAACTTTCATGATGTTCGGAGCTATTTGGGTTGTTATTCAAGGCTGGTCAAGCAAGGGCCTAAGAGATGCTATGTTTTTTACTTTCTCGTAATTGAAATTTGAAAGAGAATTTAGGTACCCATTTGAGAGATAACCATGCATACAAACTTTCAGGGGATTTCAAGCTATTTTGGAACTTAGTCAAACTTGGTCAAACCAAGGCCTAAAAGGTTGATCTTTTTTATAATTTCTTAGAAATAAAATGTAAAAGTAGATTTAGATACCCATTTAAAATATAATACACACATATTTTTGCAATATTTTGAGTTATTTCAGCCCTTGGACAAGGTTTGTCAAACCAAGTTCTAAGAAATGCACTTTTTTTTTACTTTCTCAGAATTGAAATTTGAAACTGTATTTAGGTACCCATTTGAGAGATAATTCTACATGTATATTTTTTGGGGATTTTGATTGATTTTGAACCTCGTTCAAACTTCATCAAACCAAGGCCTAAAACGTTGCATTTTTTTCAATTTCTCAAAATTCAAATTTTAAATTAGATTTAGGTACCCATTTCAAAGATAGGCATGGAGACCTTTTTTTTATGAGATTTGGAGCTATTTTTACCCTCATTGAAGTATGGTCAAAATAAGGTTGAAAAGATGCACTTTTGTCGACTTTTTAAGAATTAAAATTTGAAAGTGGATTTAGGTACCCATTTCAATAAACAAGTGTGCACGCCAACGTTCGCGACGTTCCATGATTTCGGCTCTGGATCATCTTTGGAGGACCTGGTCTTCTTATTTTGCAGGATCATAAACCTTTATTTGCTGTTGCTTTAGTATTTAGAGGACCTGGCCTTATTGTTGTGCAAGATATTGATCCTTTTTATGCTTCTATTAGACTATCAATGTTTGGTTTGTAGTTGATTTTTCTGATTGTTTGGCTTCAAGAATATTAGTTCTCGTAGAAGTGAGTAGAGCCATCGGCTCTGAATCTTTCTCTAGAGGATTAGGTTTAGTTTTTTATTTTCAGAACTCATTGTATGAAGGCCAAGTAATTCATCGAGCCAATATGTGAATGGTGATCTATTTGGGTGTTGAAGGAATTCGCAACCCTTGCAACATATTAGAAGGAATTTGGTAGATCTAGGTTCTATGGTCTTCTCCTATTCATAAAGTGACACAAGTAGTTTGGAGCTCAGAAACTCTCTGATGGAATAAGGGGACCTTCCCCTCCTCTGCCACCTGAATTGGATGCTTTTAAACATCTGATTGCCTCCTATGGCAAGAGGAAAGTTGGCCCAAATTTGCAGAGATTTGTGAAGAAAGTAGACATTTCATTTGTTGAACTACATGTTGAACGGACTTGTCATACATCATTAAATATTTTGGAGAAAAGGCTCATAGGGAAGTTTTCAGGACTCTGGAAATCTCCAAAGGTTATTGAAGGATGGGTTTAGAGAAACTAGACACCCTTGGTAATTGAAGGAATTCGAAATCATCTGGTTGGAAAAGGATATGATGTCTTTGTTTTTCATTCAGCTGAGTATCATGACCTTATTTTTCGTAACGATCCATACATCATGGGCCCTCAGGGGCTCTATTTGAATAAGTTGACTCTGTATTTTGATCCTACCCAAGATATACCATCTACTGTTCCTTTTTGGGTAAGGCTTCATCATTTACCTTTACACTGCTATAAATTAGAATCTATGGAAACCATTGGAAACAAGCCTGGAAAATATATTGATAGGGTGGAAAGGAAAGATCAATATTCATGTGCAAGGATATGCGTTGAGTTTGACTTAGAGATAGGACCGCATGAGGTGATAAATTTAACATTAGATGAATGGTCTCATATCCAAGAGATGGACTACGAAAAACTTCCTTTCAAGTGTCATTACTACCATTGTTATGGTCATTTTGCCTGAAATTGCAAAAAAAACCAGAAGAAGATCTTGAAAAAGAGAAGGTTGACCAGTGGACTCATGTTTAGAAATCAGGCATTTCCATCTAGGAAAATAGAAAGAAAGGTAAAGACAAAAATATTATGAACTAAGCCACTACTAATGGGAAGAGTCTCCTTAAAACCGAACTTGCAGAAAAACCCATTGATCCATCTAATAATTTTGTTGTTTTAAGTCCCTCTAAAGATATTCCTGTTCTGGAAGAGGGTGAAGTGGAGTGCTTAATTGAGAAGGAAGATTGAATGGAAGTAAACACCGATCCATTGGAACAATATGGAACACCAAATTAGGAATTACCTAGTGTAGGTGCAATCCTACAAGAAATCCATCCTTATCCAAATGGATCCAATCCTTCCTCATTTTATGTAGAAATATTAAATAATAAATCGGTTGATAGCCCTAGCTCTTCTGATGAAGATTCTATTGAGAAAATCTCCAAGAAAGCATGCTAGAAGTCTCGAAAGGAGGATAGAGAAGAAGAGGCTAAGAGACTAAAGATGCAGGGCAGTCATTCCATAATTAAAATGTCTCTTGGCATAAGCAAGCAGACTAGACCACGAAAGGGAGTAATAACTCCCTCTTTCTCACGTAAATAATGCTGATTGTCTCTTGGAATCATAGGGGTTTGGGGAATCTAAACAAAGCAGAAGTGGTTAAATAATTAATGAGAATGGATTATACTGATATTATTTTGCTCCAAGAGACCAAAATTAAAGAGGAAGCTCTTCTCTCCTTAAGTAGAACAAAGTGCAAATGAATGTTGGCAAGGCGGTTAGTGCGCGAGGTACTTCTGGCGTTCTTGCAACCTTATGGTGTGAGGATATGAAACCTTATGGTGTGAGGATAAATTTCTTTTGAAAATCTTGTTTGTTACCCAACACTAGATTTAGAAATAACTTTAGCACATTTCAAGTAAGATTTACTTGGCTCTTTTCAATCTCTATGTCCTTGTAAATTTTAAGGAAAAATGAGAATGCTAGAATACACTGTCAGATTTCTTAGAAATATATTCTCCCTCAAATATTATAGTGGCAGGGGATCTCAATATAATTCAAGATCCTAAAGAGAAAAAGGTGGAGTTCATGGAAAGGATCCTTTACATTATTTATTGGAGTCTTTAATTCAAGCTAGCGATCTTCTTAATTTTAAACCTAAAAAATGAGGTTTTACATGGTCCAAAAATAGAGTAGGGGAAGTTCATAATATCATCCAAAATTTTGCCAAAACTAACTTCATATCATCATCCTATTTCTCTGATATTCGAAGAAGAGGATGATCTTGGTCCAATTTCGTTTCGTTTCAGTCCTCTTTGGATATAGAGAGATGAGTTCTAGGAAACTGTGACTCTATCATGGTATTTATATGTAGAAGGATCACCCAACTTTGTATGGGAGTAGAAACTTAAGAATACTAAGTATACATTGAAGAACTGGGAAAAAAAGCGCTCATTACTCCGATGAGCAGTAGGAAAAAATGTGTAGGAACTAGTTGAGATTCAATTAGGAATGGAGGATATTGAAATCACCAAAGCTTAGCTGTCACTTGAACAGTATTCTCAAATTGAAACTTTTCATGCTTTTTGGCAGGAAGAGGAATATCTTTGGCTGAAGACCCATAGTCTTTGGCTGCTAGCAAGAGATAAAACACAACCTTCTTCCATTGTCAATGCAGCGTTAGACTCTCATGAAATCATATTTAAGAAATATCTAGAGAGGGAGAAACCATTAAAGGACATGAATAATTAAAGCAGGATGCAAGAAGAAATTATCAACACTTATTTCATGAGGATGGAATCTTTTATGCTGAAGTGACTACTAATTTTTTAATTAACGTCCCTTCTATTATCAATTCACAGGGTAATCTTGGTCTAATGAAGCCATTCACTGAAACTTAAGTCTTGGATGTCATCTAGGCAATGGGGAAAGATAAATCTACCAGGCCGGATGGATTTCCTTCCATTTTTATAGAGTTTGTTGGAATATCATAAAAATTGACCTGCTCCGCATAGTGACATCCTTCCAAAAAAAATCCAAAGTGGGAGGATGTACTAATTCCACTTTTCATGCCTTAATACTGCAATTTTTTACAGGTTTCGACCTACTTCACTTTGTAATGCCTCATATAAGCTTCTTGCTAAACTATCAGCTAATCAACTGAAGCCTTTGTTAGGGAATTTGATTTCTCCTCTCTAGGGGGGTTTTGTAAAAGGTAGGCATCTAGTTCACAATGGAAATCAAGTTCAAGAAGCCCTCTATTCCATTTTTCAAAGGAAGGAGAAAGGAATGCTAATCAACATGGATATGAAAAATGCCTTTGATTGTGTTAAGCTTTCCTTTCTATATAAATTCCTTCTCTTTTTTGGTTTTAGCACCAATTTTGTTTACTTGGTAAAAGCTTACACAGACAGGCCTTGAATAGCACCTCTTGTCAATGTAGACCTTCATATTTATTCCAAGATTCAATAGTATTATGCCAATTATGCCCTTTGTTTCCTTTCCTCTACATCTCGATGGCAGAAACTCTTAGTAGAAAGATTACCATTGAAAAGGAAGCAGGCTATATTCCAGGAATTAAGATAACAAGGGGAGTGGTTCCTATACACCATGCCCTCTTTGCATATGATTCACTTCTTCTAAGAGGGGCCTCATTATAGATTGCTCGAGCCTTTAATGATTTTTTCCAAAATTTCTACTTGATTTCAAGAGCTTCGATTAACAAAAAGAAAAGTGAAGTTTATGGCTGGAATGTAGATCATCCGTCAATTCTTCGAATAGCTCATCCCTTGGGTTTCCCCAAATTTTATAAGTGGGATAAGATTAAATATCTAGGATTACCTATAACCCTGGGACCAAGTCCTCCTTCACTTTGGTTTGAAGTAATAGCTAAGATTAAAGCCAAAATTGCTTCTTGGGGCGTTCAATAATTAACCAAGGCTAGAAAGTTGATTTTAATTAAGGCTATCCTATCAGCCCTTCCCATCTTTCAATCCTCTCTGCTACTTACACCTAAGTCTATCATGTCTCAGATTTCCAAACTTTTGCAAGATTTTCTTTGGAATGGCGGTAAAGGAAATCAGAGTAAGTTGCATCTAGTTATTTGGGACATTTTTAGAAGACCTTTATCGGAAGGTGGATTACAAATTCAGGATCCTAGCTTAGAAAATATATCTATGGGAGGAAAAATTATTTGGCAGTTGTTTTTTGATAAAAAACATCCGGTCAATGGGATTTTTTGGATGAAATATCTAAAGGGAGGCTCATTGAGAAACTTAAAAGCAGAAAATATCCATCAAGGTACAACAATATGGAATTCATGTAGAAAAGGAATAAATCATATTCAACAACAGTTATACAGAATTCCTGACAAGAAGGTGAGGATGTTATTGTGGGAGGATAGCATTCTTGGGAATCCCCCTCTCTCTTCCTTAATCTCGTTAAAACCTATCAAGACATTTTTGGTCAATAAAGGACTTATGAGGCTTGCAGATATATGTTCTTGGGACAGAGATGGGAACAAGATAGGTTGGTCGGTGCCAGCGTTTCCAAAACCCCTTCTGCCAATTAAAATTTTTATGTATTCCTCGCTATCAAGCTTAGCGCCGATTCAACGCTCCTCTAAGGATAAATGGTGGTGGGGATGTACAGATTTTTATTCTGCAGCTCATGGATTTACTGCTCTTCAGGCTCCTCATTCATCTTTGTTGTCTCCTTCTATGTTGAAATATGTTTGGGATTCTTTCAGTATTCGCAAGGTAAATTTTTTTACTTGGATGCCCATGCACAACAAAGCACTTACCGAAGAGAATTTAATTAAGTGTGGGTTGAATGGACCATTCAAGTGTATCCTTTGCAATTCAGCTGCTGAATCTTCAGATCACATCTTCATTGAATGCTTGTTTACTCAAATCATGTGGGGGAGGGTCCTTCATGGATTGATCGCCTCTGTTCTCTTTCAAATTGATGTTGTTTCCCTTTTAAGCCATTGGAAAGACCATAATCCTCTCAAATTAAATCAAAATGCTGATTGGAATCAAATTTGGCAATCTATGCCAAAGTTCATTTGGTGGGTTGTGTGGATTGCTAGAAATGAGTGGAATTTCAGTAATAAACCGTAAAAGCAAGTTAATGTTGTGTTTAGAATGAAATATTTCATTGTGGAATCTGTTGGAAATCTTAGCAATACTTCTCTACCTTGAAGCAGTCGATTGGTTTCGTCCCTATTTGAATGGTGTAAGGAGGGAACTAATTAAAAAACTAGCACTACTTCCATTCTGGCGATTGAGAGATAATGTTGCAATTTTTTCCTTGTGGTGGAAGAGGAATGCAATTCCTACTATATTATTTGATGGTGCATCCAAGGGAAATCCAAGGATTTTCGGTGCAGGTGGAGTGATCCTATCTTTGTGGACAGATCTATTAAAACCTATTTTTGTTGGGGTCTAGGGATATGCTTGAATAACCAAGCAGATAATCTGGCAAATAAATCATGTCTGATGTTCCAAGGAAGCCTCAGCATCAATGATGAAATCAACTCATTCCACCCGTTACCTTAATCTAGAGATTTGTATCAATTTTGGTATTTTGAAAGTTTCATTTATGCTCTATGCGTAATTGGTTGTTGAGGCAATAGCTCGACCAATCTTGTAATTTCTGAAAAAAAATAAAAAATAAAAAATCTATCCATTTGAGTTAATATATATATATATATATATATATATATATATATATATAGGCATGCACATCTATTTTTATGAGATTTGGAGCTATTTTGGCCCTCATTGGTCAAACCAAGGATGAAAAGATGCACTTTTGTTGACTTTTTCATAATTGAAATTTGAAAGTGGATTTAGTTACCCATTTCAATAAACAAGCATGCACGCTAATTGTTGCGACGTTAGGAGCTATTTTCACTCCCTTTAAGTGCAACCTTAGCAAAAACACACAACGAAGTTTCAACTTTGACCAATTTCTTGGAATTAAATTTTGAGCATAGATTTAGATGCCCATTTGATATATAAGAGTGCATGCCAAATTTCATAATGTTCAGAGTTATTTTACCCTCCTTTAAGACAAACCTTAGCGAAACCGCATGATTGAGTTTCACTTTTGACCAAATTCATGGAATTGAAATTTGAGCATAGATTTGGATGTTCGTTTGATATACAAGCATGCACGCTAACTTTTACAATGTTCTGAGATATTTTGACACCCTTTAAGCCCAACACTAGTGAAAATGCATGACAAAGTTACACTTTTGACTCATTTCTCGGAATTAAATTTGATCATAAAATTGGATGCCCATTTGATAGACAAGCGTACAATCCAACTTTCGCGACGTTCCGAGCTATTTTCACCCGCTTTAACCCCAACCTTGGTGAAATCGCACAACAGAGTCTCACTTTTGACCAATTTCTTGGAATTAAAATTTGATCATAGATTTAGACGCGCATTTGGAAGATAAAAGTGCACACCAACTTTCACGATGTTCAAATCTATTTTCGATTCTTTTAAACCAAACCCTAACAAAACCGCACAATGGAGTTTAACTTTTGACCAACTTCTTAGAATTGAAACATGATCATAGATTTGGATGCCCATTGGATAAACAAGCATGCACAATAAATTTCACAACATTTCGAGCAATTTTGACCCCCTTTAATCCCAACCCTAGCAAAACCGCACAATGGACTTTCACTTTTGAGCAGTTTCTTAGAATTGAAATTTGATCATAGATTTAGATGCCCATTTGATAGACAACCATGCACATGAACTTTTGCGATGTTCCAAAATGTTTTCACCCTTTAAGCCCAACCTTAACAAAACCACACAATAGAGTTTCACTCTTGACCAATTTCTCAGAATTAAAATGTGATCGTAGATTTATGTACCCATTTGGTAGATAAGAGTACATGCAAATGCTCACGTTGTTCAGAGCTATTTTAGTTATTTTTTAAGGTTGGTCAAGCAAAAGGTCTAAGAGATGCTATTTTTCGACTTTCTCGTAATTGAAATTTAAAAGAGAATTTAGGCACCCATTTGAGAGATAACCATGAATACAAACTTTCGAGGGATTTTGAGCTATTTTGAACCTTACTCAAACTTAGTCAAACCAAGGCCAAAAAGATTGCACTTTTTTTCAAATTTCTTAGAAATCAAATGTAAAAGTAGATTTAGATTAACAAAACCGCACAGTGGAGTTTCACTTTTTGCCAACTTTTCAGAATTGAAACTTGATCATAGATTTGAATTCCCATTGGATAAACAAACATGCCACCAAATTTGACAACGTTCTGAGCTATTTTGACCCCCTTTAAGCCCAACCTTAGCGAAACTGCACGACGGAGATTCACTTTTGAGCAGATGCTTAGAATTGAAATTTGATCATATATTTAGATACCCATTTGATAAACAAGCGTGCACACGAATGTTCGTGACATTCCGCAATATTTTCAGCCCCTTTAAGCCCAACTTTAGCAAAACCGCACAATGGAGTTTCACTTTTGACCAATTTCTCAGAATTAAATTTGATCGTAAATTTAGTTGCGCATTTGGTAGATAAGAGTGCATTCCAACTTTCATGATGTTCAAAGCTCTTTTGGTTGTAATTCAAGGTTGGTCAAGCAAAGCTATAAGATATGCTATTTTTTTACTTTCTCGTCATTGAAATTTGAAAGAGAATTTAGGTACCTATTTGAAGCTTAGTCAAACTTGGTCAAGCCAAGGCCTAAAAGGTTCCACTTATTTCCAATTTCGTAGATATTAAATGTAAAAGTAGATTTAGATACCCAATTTCTTGAATTTCTTGAAGTTCTTGAAATTGAAATTCGAAACTGGGTTTATGTCACGTCCCCATGCCTCTGACCAGCGTAGAGGATGCGACTACTAGCTTTATCAGACCGGGCTAACTGCCCATGAACATGTACAGGCTTAAAATTCATAAACAGAATGCTTAACATGCATAGATGCAATTATCTACCAAGCACAGCGGAAAAAAACATTCATTCAAGCGAGCATTCTTTCAACATGTTCATTTCATTTTCATTAACAGTAATTACGATTGCAGAAGTAAAATGGACAGAGCACTTATCTTATGAAAGCTTTGCTCCGCAACCAGCTACGTCGCTGCAACGTTCCACCCAACCATAGGCCAGCATGCTCCTTAAGCTCTCAGCAACGTTGCCACCCCAGAGCTGGGCATGATTCTCCAAGGAATAAGGGAACTAGCAGGCTTACACATAGCCAAGGATGTACAAAACACATAGCCAAGCCAACAGAGTTGGGTTTATCAGGCCATTAACGAGTTGGAGAAGGAAGATTGCTAAGCTGGTGAGCTCATTACAGAGCCAAGGAAACCCACACCAGAACTAGCCTGACCTCTAAGACACCCATCCACACCCAACACAAGGAATCAGTCCCTTCTTTGCTACACAGTCCCTCAGGCCCTGCGTTCCCTTCCAGTGCTATTCAGGGGTGATGGAGAAGAAGGCCAGCCCTCTAGCGCTATCTGTGTGGTTCCAGCCACCAGGTTTATCAAGCAAAACTAAGCCAACATCCTTGCTCCCAACACAGTTCGAAGACCAACCATTGCACTCCGGCAATTAATTTACTTTCACAGCTTAAATAGGGAAAACGAATTCCTGAGTCATTCTTGGCCCTATCGCGGCCAAAATGACTCTCACTCGAATTTACAACGGCCCCCAAACGTAACAGCAATTACATTCACAACATGGGGAATACTACCGCCCTGAAATCTATCAGTGAGCACAACTTACAGCAGGGAAAAAAAACGACCCAATTAATCTGCGAGACAGCCAAAAAACGTGAATGGCCCTTCACAGTCAGTCGTGGATGCAAGAGCACGGCTCTCAGCTCTCCATGTGCACCCAAAATAGAAGAATACCTGTGCGTGGGTAAACAATCCGACCCAGCAAGGGAAATAATAGACAATGGAGGCCCTGCGTGAGGAAAAACAGCTCCGTTTTTGTCCGTGGATGCACAAACAACAGGAAGGACACGATTTTGCAGTTCGTGGGTGTTCAGCAACTCGTGGAGTGAAGATGAATGTCTGCGTGAGGAGATGAACAGCCAAAATCGTGGGTAGAGGGTGCATGTGGGTGAGGAATGATAGTCCTACCACCCCAGCCCCCAAAATCATTAATTGCTTCAACCACCAGCAGTAATTCTTCAATGAGAGTGGTTGGAAATAAAAACAAGGGAATAAGACACATGGGTTTTTCTCCTTTTGGCCAAAGTTGGACAAATCCCCCCCCTTACCTCCTTATCCTTGGGAAAATCATGCCCCATTCGATTTAGTTGCCACGACCGTAGCTGGTTGTGTTCATTTTAATTAATTATGATGCATATTTACATGATGGCAAACACAGTATATGCCGCATGCCCCGACATACCATCGGTGACAAATTCAAATCCAAAACGTAACATAACCGATCAATGGTGGGGCCTTGGCCTTTAGCTCCACACCATGATCATTTACAATATACACATCATATACATCTAATGTAACGGGGTCAAAACCGGGACATTACAGTTTAGGTACCCATTTGAGAGATAAATGTGCATGTAGCATCCAAATCTATGATGAAATTTCAATTCCGAGAAATTGGTCAGAATTAAAATTCCGTTGTGCATTTTCGCTAAACTTGGGCTTAAAGGGGGTCCAAATAGATCGAAACATTGCAAAAGTTAGTGTGAACGCTTGTATATCAAACGGGGGTCCAAATCTATGATCAAATTTCAATTCTAAGAATTTGGTCAAAAGTAAAACTCCATCATGTAGTTTCGCTAAGGTTTGGCTTAAAGGAGGGGAAAATAGCTCTGAACATCATGAAATTTGGCATGCACTCTTATCTACCAAATGGGAATCTAAATCTACGATCAAATTTTAATTCCAAGAAATTGGTCAAAAGTGAGACTTCATCATGTGCTTTCGCTAAGGGTGCACTTAAAGGGAGTGAAAATAGCTCAGAACGTCACGAAAGTTGGTGTGCACGCTTGTTTATTGAAATGGGTACCTAAATCCTCTTTCAAATTTCAATTATGAAAAAGTCGACAAAAGTGCATCTTTTCAAACTTGGTTTGACCATCCTTGAATGAGGGCCAAAATAGCTCCAAATATCATAAAAATTGGTGTCCATGCCTATGTTTGAATTGAGTATTTAAATCTACTTTAAAAATTGAATTTTAAGAAATTGGAAAAAATGCAACGTTTTACGTCTTGGTTTGACAACGTTTGATCAAGGTCCAAAATGGCTCGCAATCCCCAAAAAATATACTTGTAGGCTTATCTCTCAAATGGGTACCTAAATACAGTTTCAAATTTCAATTTCAAGAAAGTCAAGAAAAGTGCATTTCTTTGAACTTTGTTTGACCAAGCTTAACTAAGGGCCGAAACAACTCGAAATCTCACACAAATATGTGTGCACACTTATCTCTTAAATGGGTATCTAAATCTACTTTTACATTTGATTTCTAAGAGATTGGAAAAAAGTGCAACCTTTTAGGCCTTGGTTTGACCAACCTTGAATAATGACCAAAATAACTCTGAACATCGTGAAATTTGGCATGCACTCTTATCTACCAAATGCGCAGATAAATCTATGATCTAATTTTAATTCTAAGCAATTGGTCAAAAGTGAAACTTCGTTGTGCAGTTTTGCTAAGGTTTGGATTAAAAGGGGTGAAAATATTTCGAAACGTCTCAAAATTTCACGTGCAAGCTTGTCTATGAAATGGGCATCCAAATCTAGGATCAAATTTCAATTCTAAGAAATTGCTTAAAAGTGAAACTTCGCCGTGCCGTTTCGCTAGGGTTGGGCTTAAAGGAGGCTAAAATAATAGCTCAGAACATTGCGAAATTTGGTATGCATGATTTTTTATACAATGGGAATCCAAATCTATGATCAAGTTTCAATTTTGAGAAGTTCGTCAAAAGTGAAACTCCATCGTACAGTTTTGTTAGGATTTGGTTTAAAGGAGTCGAAAATAGCTTTGAAAATTGCGAAAGTTGGAATGAACTCTTATCTTCCAAACGCGCATCTAAATATATGATCAAATTTTAATTCTGAGAAATTTGTCAAAAGTGAAACTCCATCATGTGGTTTCACTTAGGTTGGGGTTATAGGGGTTTCAAAAATAGCTAGGAACATCGTGAAATTTGGAGTGCACGCTATTCTATGAAATGAGCATCCAAATCTATCATCAAATTTCAATTCTGAGAAATTGGTCAGAAGTGTAACTTCGTCGTTCATTGTTGCTAGAGATGGATTTAAAGGGGGTCCAAATAGCTCAGAATAATGCAAAATTTGGTGTGCACGCTTGTATATCAAACATTGCAAAATTTGGCGTGCACGATTGTATATCAAACATTGCAAAATTTGGCATGCAGTTTCGCTAAGGGTCAGCTTAAAGGAGGGGAAAATAGCTTTGAACATCATGAAATTCGGCATTCACTCTTATATACCAAATGGGTATCTAAATCTATGATCAAATTTTAATTCTGAGAAATTAGTCAAAAGTGAAAATTCATCGTATGCTTTTGCCAAGGTTGCACTTAAAGGGAGTGAAAATAGCTCGGAATGTCGCGAAAGTTGGCGTGCACACTTGTTTATTGAAATGGGTACCAAAATCCACTTTCAAATTTCAATTATGAAAAAGTCGACTAAAGTGCATATTTTCAACCTTAGTTTGACCATCCTTGAATGAGGGCCAAAATGGCTCCAAATCTCATAAAAAGAGGTGTCCATACCTATCTTAGAAATGGATATATAAATCTACTTTAAAATTTGAATTTTGAGAAATTAAAAACAATGCAATGTTTTAGGCCTTGGTTTGATGAAGTTTGACCAAGGTCCAAAATGGATCACAATCCCCAAAAAATATACATGTAGCTTATATCTCAAATGGGTACCAAAATACAGCTTCAAATTTCAATTCCGAGAAAGTCAAGAAAAGTGCATTTCTTAGAACTTGGTTTTACCAACCTTAATTAAGGGCCGAAATAACTCGAAATTTCACAAAATTTTGTGTGCACACTTATTTCTTAAATGGGTATCTAAATATACTTTTACATTTCATTTTTAATAAATTGGAAAAAAATGCAACCTTTTAGGCCTTTTTTTGACCAAGTTTGACTAAGGTCCAAAATAGCTCGAACCCCTGAAAGTTTGTGTGCATGGTTATCTTTTCAAATGGGTAGCTAAATTCTCTTTCAAATTTCAATTACGATAAAGTAAAAAAAAATCATCTCTTAGACCTTTGCTGACCAACCTTGAATAAGGATCAAAATAGCTCCAAACATTGTGAAAGTTGGTGTGCACTCTTATCTATCAAATGCATAGATAAATCTGCGATCAAATTTTTATTCATATAAAGTGGTAAAAAGTGAAACTCCATTTGGAAGTTTCACTAAGGTTGGGATTAAAGGGGGTGAAAATATTTCGGAACGTCACAAAATTTCGAATGCACGCTTGTGTATCAATTGGGCATCCAAATCTATGACCAAAACTGCTCAAAAGTCAAACTCCAACTTGCGGTTTCACTAGCGTTGGGATTAAACGGGATCAAAATAGCTCAAAATGGTGCAAAAGTTAGTGTGTAAGCTTGTTTATCCAATGGGCATCCAAATATATGATCAAGTTTCAATTCTGAGAAGTTGGTCAAAATTTAAACTCCATCGTGCAGTTTCATGAAGGTTGGGGTTAAAGGGGGTGATAATAGCTCGGAATGTCATGATCAAATTTCCAGATCTATGATCAAATTTCAATTCTGAGAAATTGGTCAAAAGTTAAACTTTGTCATGCATTTCGACTAGAGTTGGGATTAAAGGGGGTTAGAATAGCTCGGAACATTGCAAACGTTGGCGTGCATGCTTGTATATCAAATGGGCATCCAAATCTATGATCAAATTTCAATTCTGAAAATTTGGTCAAAAGTGAAACTTGTTGTAATCTCACAGATCACATAAGGTTACCAATAATAAATACTAAAACATAACTATAAATCAGATACAAGAGACAAGAACAGATAGGAAAAAAGATTATATTAATGTATTGAGTTCCTACAAGGCAGAGAACTGAACTTAGTTCTTGCTTGGCTCAACAGCCTAATATATACAAGTTAAAACAGTTACAAAATAACTACCTGTCGGTTCGGTGAACTGACACGACTGTTAGTTAAGTCGACTAATCTTCTAGTTTAGTTGGCCGACCGACTTAGTCGGATGATCGACTAAGTCGGCCCATCGACTTAGTCGGCTGATCGACTAAGTCGGTCTTCGTTCAAGTCGACTTCATCGACTTGCTCCTTCTACATCTCCCCCACGAACAAAACGTTTCTTCGTCCCGAAGAAACAGGGAGGTACACAATTTGAAACTCGGTCGAATCAATCATACTTGCTCATGATGTGGACTGTGCAGATGGATGGTTGGTCTCCTCTGGACACAGACTTAGACGGTAGTTGGAGCTGTGATAGCAAGATGATGCTGAAAGTCGGTCCAACTTTGCATTGCCTTCTGGATATCGATTGTTAAGGTAGTGAGATTTGAAAGGATCGACATCTTTTCGGACATGGGAATTTCTGCGATGTTCTCCATGTTGGGACCCAACAAGTTGTTTTGCTCTTCTGCAGCATTGAGGAGTCGTTTCATCTGTGGGCAGATGATGTCGACTTTCTCTAGATTGGGAAGGGCTTGTTGAACCCACTGATGTGCCTCTCGTTCTAGCTTCTATAGTTTGTTGGTCTCCATCACAATTTGTTCTTCAATGGTCTGCCTCAGTTCTGCCTCTGTCGACTTCCGGCCCTCCAAAGCCTGAATGCCCTGTCGCACCTGCCTTGTCTGCTGATAGACCTGCCCATAATGAGTAGGCCAGTCTCGTAATACTTCCTCAGTGACAACTGATTCTTCCATATGATCCTGTAGAACCTTGTATGCCTCCGAGAATGCAGTGTGCTGGGCCAGGAGCAGTTGGACAGTCTCCTCCTTTTGCTCTTCCTTAGTCTCTTGCATCCGGGTCTGGATGGTCGATACCATCTTCTCGAAGAGCTGATATGCTCTTTCCAGTGGTCAATATGTGTCGACTTCGATAGGGCCTGGTATCACTGTCTGTACTAGAGCTTTGCATCTGCCAAGAAACTCAACTTCTTCTGCATTTTTGGTGACAAGCTCTTTATTTTTTCGATTTGTCCTTTTCTTTGACTCTTTTTCCACTGTTTTAAGGAGTTGGCCGACCTCTGTGTCGTCCAAGGAACTTGCATCCCTTAGGCTAATCCGGAGACCGGATGTTCTATGCTACTCTTTCTTTTTCTGCTGTTTGTCTGTTTGTTGCTCTTGGGTATCTGCAGCAGTTGAGGTTGGGTATGTGGTGGGTGGAATGGAGGTCAAGGGTTGTTCTGGTTGGTTAGGTGGTATGACCACTTCCGGTTGTGAATATAACGGTGGCTGTGATGGGTTTGGATGTAATTCTGGTGGTGGGGATTTTGACGGTGGTGGTGGTGGTGAAGGAGGATGTGATTATGGTGGTGTTGGGGACGGAGTGGGGGTATGGACAGGGGTCGAAGGGTTGGGTGGGGTGTGTTGTGAAATTTGGTTGGAAGAGATACCTGCTTTCGAAGGTGTAGTGGGTAGGTCATCCTATGCGTCGGTGTTGATTGTCTCTGTGACAGACTTTGATGTTCCTATTACGTCACCTTGTTGGTCTCGGGTGAATGTCGTCGTAACAGTTGCGTAGGGATTTTTTGCTGGCATAGAGAGGAGTTTTTGTTTGGATTTTCTGGGCCGATTTAAACAGTCCAGGAAGTGTCACGAAGAAATATTTAAGCTCAGCGTCCTGGTCGACCCTGGCTCTGAGTGCCTCTGGGATGGCGCGTTGATATTCCTCATGGGGACTGTCTATCGGCTGTTCTTGTGCTTGCTCCTCAACTATGGTTGTCAGAGATGGTGGAGGAGGGGTCGACACAAGGTCGACCACATTTTCAGGTGTCGGTGCCGTTTTTGCTTTCTTTGGCTGACCCTCTAGAGCGCCTGCGTCCAGATACCGTTGAAACTGAATTTCAACTGATACTTTATTTGCACGTGCATCCTCGACAATGTCAACGGCCACGGCTGCTAGTTCCTCCTCATCGTCGGACGAGTCAGCCAGAATAAGCTTGGGCTTACCCCTACCTTGTTGCATTTTTTGGGCTTTGATTTTTTTCCTTGCGACAGCTATCTCCTTAGCCAACTTCTTAATGATGCTTTTGGATAAAGCATATTTTGGGTCGTCGCCTTCAACTTCACCTGTCGGTACCTGGGTGGGGTCGACGGTTGCTGGAGCCGGAGGAGTTGTCTGTTGCTGTGGTTGTATTGTTGGTTGTTGTTGTTCTGTCGGCTGGGGGTCGACTACCTTTGCAGTCAGAGGTTTGACAGTGATGTGTACTCGACTAGTGGGCACAGTCGGGGTATCCTCCGACACAAATGTGCTGATGTATAAGTTGAGCTCGTAGTCTTCTTCTTTTTCCTAGTTGGTGAGTGGCTCTATGATGGAAAATTCGACCTATTTTGCAACCTCTGGAATTGGTATCTTTGTCTACGCCTGTCGGGTCAACTCTCGAAAAATATGGTCGACCGTCGGGTAGTAGTCAAGGTCCTGGGATTTGGGGTCCTGACCTCGCATGTACCATACTGATGTATGATCCAGTTCTAACTGTATGTGAGACTCAGCAGGGAGATTTCGTCGGATGTTCTGGGGCACCCTCCACCTCGTTGTGTGAACCTTCAACTGCTGGAACCAGTTTTCCAAGAACAATTTACCCTGTGCCAGCTCATGCAGGGTTCCTTTTTGTGAAAAAGGTTTAAAGTGGTTCATTTGGAACTTGGTCGGATCTCGGAAGACTGGACTACCTTTCGGACAAAAATGATATATGATAATCCAGAGAATAAGGGAAGGGAATTTGATGATACCTCCCGTCTCTTGACAACATTCACAGATGGTTTTGATCATGTCGGCAACATAATCTCCCCATCGGTAGATCCGACTGTCGGTTGCGATTGTGTCGATCGCTTCCAGCATCTCCAGTTTAAGGTCGCTACCCCGACCTGCCAATGTAAGGGTGATTGCTATGATTTTAGCCATGATCTGTGGCGTCCTTGTTGCAATCTGGTCAATCATCAATCCTTTGGAGTTATTTCCCGACGGTGAGCCCGTAAGTTCTTGGACTAACCCATATTTGATCCCAATAGGTACAAGGATGCCTTGGATGGACAGACCCGTAAGCTTGGAGATAACATCCCCGGTGATGTCAATAGGCTGGTCGAAGTAGAATCGGCCGTTGTGGTAATGACTGATAATGAACTTAACATATACTTCTTTCGTCCCACCGAAGCTTTCCATCAGTGGTGCGTTAGGGTAGTTGAAGATGAAGCTCTTCCGAATTTTCTCAGCGGCCTGGGTCATTCTGTTGTCAACATAGGCCCACTCTTGGATCTCTGTCCAGAGTTTCTGGAAGGGGCCCTCCTGTACCTTTGCATTTTTGGTGTTCTTTAAGTGGTTGAGCAAGGGGGTGTCCTCCGCTTGCAGCTCCTTTGCCTTGGCCGCGGCTTTGGTTAGTTTGGGTGCCATTGCGTTGGACTGGTCGGGGTTTTGACAGAGTTCTTGGTTTTTGGTCGATTGAGATTGCGGGTGCTCTGAGGGTAATGGGCGTGGTGAATGAACCTTCGACTGTCCATTATTTATAGGCGTGGGTGTGGTTGAGTGTCGAAATGGGTGTATTAATGGCGGACTTGACAGTCCAACTGCAATACTTGAGTGTGACTTAATGGAGGATCTGTTTCGGCGCTCGAAACCATCAATGCGTGATGGGACTTTCGAAGTCGATGGTTGGTGTCATTGGTGAAAATGGTCGGCTTGACTGGTCGATGAAGATGGTCGATGGTGGTGATGTCAGTTGTCGAAGTAGTGAGTGGCTGTCATGGTTGGATGTATTATTATTTTTTTGGAATTTTTCTATCTTTTTATGAGTTTTGATTGACGGTTAAGGTCGTTATTTGATTTTATTTATTTATTTATTTTTTTCAGTTTCTGTAACGTTTGAGTCGGGCTCCATTAACGAGCTTCTGAAATACTAAGCCCTGTAATGTCTTAAGTCGGACTGAGCCATTGGGATGTATTTATTTGACAACGTAAGGTCCCATCCATTCTGTGTGTAATTTCTTGGGTTTTCCTTTGACTCGACTATTATAAAGTAAAGCAAGGTCGCCGACCGAGAGGTTTTTGTTTTTGATGTTACAGTCATGCCAGGCTTTCTGTTGTTGTTTGTGAATTTCCTGATGCTGGATAGCCATGATTCTATGTTCTTCTAGCTTACTGAGTTGAAATAGTCGGTCCTTTCTTGCCTGTTCAACATCAACATGTAGTATCTGTGCAATAATAGGTGTTTGCTGTCGAAAATGTAGTGGGACAACTGCTTCTTGTCCATAGACTAGTCGGAAGGGGGTTTGATCGCTCGACCATTTATATGCTGTCCTATATGCCCAGAGAACCACAGGGATTTTCTCATCCCAGTCATCTTTGTCGGTACTGCATATTTTGGTTAACCCTTTTGTTAGTGTTTTGTTAAAAGCTTCAATCGCGCCGTTCGACTGAGGATGATATGCAGTGCTTCGTCGGTGGTTGATGTGAAACTGGTCGGTCAAATTTTTGATGGTTTTGTTGATAAAGTGTGAGCCTTGGTCGCTAATCAATGTGAATGGGCATCCAAATCTAGTGATAATGTTTTCGTAGATGAACTTAGTATCTACCTCACTTGAACATGTATTGACGGGTTCAGCTTCTGCCCATTTGGTGACATACTCCACTGCCGTGATAATATATCTTGCACCTGATCGTTTGGATGGGATAGGAAATGGTCCTATGAAGTCTATAGCCCAAATTTCACTTGTGAGACTAGAGTTTATAGATATCAAGGGAATTTCTATGCTCAGCAGAGGTCGACCAAGTCGTTGACATCTATCGCATCGACTAACAAAGTTTTTGCAATCTTTGTGGATTATCGGCCACCATAAGCCCGACTGTTGGATTTTTCTTGCAGTTGTATCCGCTTGAAAATGTCCTCCTGCAGGTCCATAGTGTGCTTCATGGATGATTTTTTCTCTCTCATGGTCGAGTACACAACGTCTGATAATATCGTCTAACCCCATTTTGTACAAAAATACATTGATGAGGCTGTAGGGTGCAGCCTTCATAGCTAAAATTTGTTTCTTCTTGGTGTTCAGACCTTCGGGTGCCTGACCTATCTCAAAGAACTGAGCTATTTCTTCTAGTTCTTTGGGTACTGCTTCTATGCGAAATAGATGTACATCCGGCAAGTCGTCGCTGACTCCGGTCGGTTCCTCTCCTGTGTCGATACGGGATAGGTGGTCGGGTCCAACATTTAGCTTTCCTGGTTGGACCACTACTTCAAACTCAAATTCTTGAAACAGAAGTAACCATCGACAAATTCTTCCATGATGAAGGGGTTTATTAACAAGGTACTTCAAATCTTGATGGTTGGTATAAAATATGAAAGGGTTGGCCAAAAGGTAATGTCGATACTTTTGGAGGGAAAAGACCATACCTAGGGCTTCTCATTCAATGGTCGAGTAGTTCCTTTCAGCTTTATTTAATTTTTGACTACTGTAGACTATAGGGTAATCCATCCCATCATCCCCTGGTTGAGTCAGGATTGCTCTGATTGCGATGCCTGATGCATCAATATGCACATGAAATTTGGTCGACCAGTTTGGAAATTTAAGTATGAAGGCTTCGACCAGTTTTCTTTTCAATTTGTCAAAGGATGTTTGGCATTCGTCTGTCCACTTAAATTCTTGGTTGTCTTTTAGTAATTCTTCTAGAGGGTAAGTCATGTCTGAATAGTGTTGTATAAACTTCCTATAATATCTTGTATGGCCTAATAACACCCGGACCTGTTTAGGGTTTATTGGGGGTTTTAGGTCGAGGATGACTTTAATTTTGGAAAAGTCAACCTTTATACCGTCTTTGCAGACAATATGCCCTAAGAGTATGCCTATAGGAGTCATAAAGGTACATTTCTTAATGTTCAGGGAGAGTTGTATCTGTCGACATCTCTCCAGCATAAGTCGGAGCCATGTGCAGTGATCCTTTAAGGTGGAATATATAGTACAGTCGTCAAAGTAGACTGCCATGGTTTTATAAATGTATTCCTGGAAAGTTTTGACAACAATTCGGGAAAACACTGCAGGTGCATTCTTTAACCCAAAAGGAATAACTCTATAAGCAAAGGAACCAAATTCACAGACAAATGTTGTCTTCTTTTGATCTTCTTTTGCTATGGGTACTTGGTTGTATCCTGAAAATCCATCTATGAAAGAGTATCATTCATGGCCTGCCACTTCATTCAAGATTTCATCAGCGTAGGGGGTTGGGAATGGATCCATTAGTGTGACTTTGTTGAGCTCCCTAAAGTCGACACAAATTCTTAACCTGGTCGGGTCATATTTCTTGGGCTGTACGACCATGGGACTTGCCCACTCCGACTGGTCGATGGGGTAAATGATCCCCGCTGCTAACATGTTGTCTATTTCCTTTTTAACTATTTCTTTGTACTTATGAGCTAGTTTATAAGGTCTTTTCTTAACAGGTTGGACATCAGGTTTAGTATCTATTTTCATTTCTCCCATTTCTTGTACTAACCCTTTTAATTCTTTGTAGTCCCTTGCAAAGACATCCTGGAACTCTCTAAGTAAGTTTATGATTTCGGTGGTCTGGTGTTCGTTCCAGTAATCACCAATCTTAGCTATTTTTGGACGGTCATCTTTTGAAATGTCAACCTCCTTAGTTTTCACTTTGGAATCTAGCCACTTTGGTGCTTTAGCTTCATTGATCGGCTGACTTCCTTCTTTGAACTGTGAGAATGTAGCCGAAAAGTCGGCTGCAGTCATTCTGTCAAGGTCTGGTTTGTCGGTGGTCTCGACTTTCAGGATTGAGTAGATTGGTTTGGTTGTTTCAATGTGGTCAGGTTTCCATCTAAAGCTCTTTCCTGTGCTGTGTTCATTTTCTAATTGCAATCAGGTTGACTATGGCCTGGATGCAGTTTGTATAGTGTTACAGTCGTTAACCGGTCGGTGGGTCTGGGAGGGTTGAGTTACGGTCGGTTGGAGAAAGTGTTTGATTTGTTGGGTTGTCTCGACCAGTGTTTCATTTTGGGGTATGAACTAAAAGTCCTTGATAAAGTTTTCTCTCAATTCCTGCCAAAAGAAGGTTTCTCCTCTAGCTTCCTCCATCTTATACCATTTATTGGGTAAGTCGTCTAAGGTTGAAGGAAACAAATGTGGCCAGGATCGCTCATCTTTGTATCCAAGCCTTCTCCACTCTCTTTCACAAGTTCTAATGTGGTCTTCGGGGTTTTGAACTTGGGTAAAGATAAAGATTTGAGCTTCCTGGGTTAACTTTTTCCCTCCAAACCGTTCTACAAAGAAGGTTGAAGCAGTTTTCCAGGTCTGTAGTTTTGACTGATGGGTGTCCCACCATCGAGCTGCTTGACCTATAAACGTTTCCACTAAGCTTTGAAGTCGACCATGTTCTCCAATATTTTTAGATACTTGTTCGACGTGCATGATTGGGGATTCCCTCTCCTTATACCGGGGTAGTTGAGTAGTGTTTAAATTCGTTGGTTGTAAGGTAGGGCGTTCCCTGACTTTCTTTTCAAATACTTTAGGGATAATTGATACAATGAAGCACTGTCGGGTGGGTTTTTTCTGTACTATTTGTATAGTCCAGCACCCTCTTGCTTGTGTTTCATAATTTTCCATCTCCCAGTCATATAATTCAGCATCTGAATTATATCCAATTGAATCTTGGTTACCTAAGTGAAGCTCCCCATAGATGTTTGGCTCTGTATAGTCCGTATTGTTATGGATCTGGTAAAGCTGTCTGACATCGACTTCCTCATCAATCGGTTGTGTCCAAGGTTGTCCTTGTGATGGATTAATAGGTACGATGACCTTTTGGCCATTTCCTTTGAGCTTAATTCGTTCCTTATCTAAGGATATGGAGGCTTTCATCTTTCATCCCCAAGGTCGACCAACTAGGGCTGGAAAGGAGCTAGATCCTTCTTTTGGGTCGATAATTTCAAAATCGACCTTGGTGGATATGCCTTTGATGGTCGTGTCGACATCTTTCCAAACCCCAATGGGTTCAACGAGGCCTTGGTCAGCAAGTTTTAGGTAAATGCCTGATTCGTAGAGTCGAGGTCGGCCCATCTTTTCCCATGTATCCCGTGTCATGATATTTACCTAAGACCCGAAATCGAGCACCACTTGTCGGACGTGATAACCTTCGATTTCCAGGTCTACAAGTGGGTCGACATCGTTTTTGTCTTTCTGATTTAGGCTGCAAATGTTCTTAGTTTGTTTTCCAAAGTTAGTGCTTTTTATGTCGTGTAATAAATCAATGAACTGGGCTACGGATTTGTCTGTTTGGATGAGATGAGTTAATTGCTGTGTCATGCTAAGTCGACTGTTAATAATGTCTTCTTGCTGTGCAATATCTTGAAATAGGTGGGTGGCTTCTTGATAGGTTTGTTTTTCCTTCAGAGGATCCGGATAACCATTTGTGTTTTTTTACTAATTTGGGGGTTATCAGGCCCTGTTTTTGTGCCTTGGCGAGTGACAATATGCAGATTTTTAGTAGTTAATACATCATGCTTTTGTACACAAGACAAGACATTAAATTTTTTCTTATTATTGATTTTTTCTAACATAGTAGGACAATCCTCCATAGAGTGATCGCCTACTCCACAATGCATACAGAATTTAAGGTCAGTTCTGTACTTGTACAGGAAGTCTGTGCATCGGTGGCCTTCTTTATAGCAGATGAAGCACTGGGAGGGTCGACAAGTTATTATGTCATGATTCCCGACGAATCAACCTCTTCCTCCAAACCCTTTTCGTCAATTGTCGTACCGGCGTTCATATTGTCGGCCTTCGGTTCTTTCCCCATTCTGGTTGTTTGTATTACTTTGCTCGTTGCTTTGTGCTACTGCGTTCGTCTGGTAGACCGCCTGATAGTTCTGTCTGTTTTTCAGGTTTAATTAACAGTCGGTCGTATTGTGACTTTTTGGCTCACAGATGGCGCACCAGGAAGCTTTGGCATTCTTCATGTTAAATGGACAATCTTTCGTAGAATGATCTCCGGCCTCCTAGAAAATGTCACAAAATAATTTAGTTTGCACAAAGCGGATGTCTTGTCGACTGTATTTGTGTCGACAATTATCTTTCGTGTGTTCGGCTGTCGAACATTTAGTACACCATATTTCTTGACTCTTGAGGGTCATTTCTTTCAAGGAATTCTACACATTTTCAAGCTGTTCCTCTAACCTATGGTCTGTCAGATAGGCAGGTATATCTTCGTCCATTTCCACCTGCAGAGCTTTGGTCAGCACATCTTCATATGTCTTGAACATTTCCAGACTGATGTGTCAGCATAATTTTTGTGATAATCCTGCAAGGAACCATTGAATTAGTAATTCCTCATCAATAACATAATCTAACTGGCTTAATAGGTCCTTCCAGCGTTTTTCGTAGTCACGGACTGTCTCCTCTGGATTTTGTGATGTTTTCTTAATCTTTTTGGCGGCCAGGTGCTTGGCGTCTGGGGTTTTGAAGAATGATAAGAACTGTGCTTTTATCTCGACTTTCGTGGCTCTGGGTTGCCTTTCCGAAAAGGTCATGTACCATGTTAAGGCCCTTTTCCTTAAGGCTCCGACGAACTGAGCCATTTGTCTGTCTTCATCTGTTACCCAGTTTGCTTCCCAGGTCAACTCGCAGATGAACCAATGTCATCTGGGGTCTTCATCCCCCTCGTACAGAGGAATGTGAGCTGATCTGTGACCCATGTCTGGATCACTTTCATTGCTCTCAGAAGTTGGCGGTGTTGGAGGTGTGGGTGGTGGTGAAAGTGGTGGGGTTGTTGATGTGGTCGGGCCTGTGGAATTTTGGTCGACGGAACTGGTGCCTCCGTCAGTGGTCGATTCATCTTCGACATACAGTGGGTTGTTGTGGATTTCTATTGTCAATGGTCCACTGGAATTTTGTGTGTGCAGGTCTGATTCTTTGATTTCTTCTAAAGTTGTAGTTGGCGGGGAGGGGGGGGGGTGCTCCTTCCTGTGTCGGTAAGAGCAAGTGGATACTTCGAAGGGTAGGTGCTGCCTGAAATGTCACCCAGTTTCCCTTGAGCGGTCAACGTATAATAAGGTTTCGACCCGTGTATGTGTCGTCTCCTAGTCGGCTCCATATGCTGTAGTCACCAGCTCGTAGTCGTAGATCATCTTCAATAATAGTCTGGATTCTAGTATGTGGATTTGGGAAAGGGTTATTCCTTCATCGGGAGTTCTTAATTGGAGAGCTTTTGGCTGCTCTATCCACACTTCGTCCTCTGTAGGGGACACGACTTGTTCTACGCCCTCGTCCTGTCGGTCATGACCCGACACTGGTAGATTCTCTTCTTGGTCGTTCGCCCTAGGGTTTTGTTCTCTGCGCAGCCCTGCGGCTCTTTCGCGTCTTTCTTCCCTTCTCTGCTGTCTCTCGTCCCTTTCTTGCTTCTTAATGTCCGACATACTTTCGTACAACACTATTTTATTCAAGTCTTCTACAATCAACTTTTCATTACTGGTGACGTCTATCCTCTTTAGGCCGACTAGGATCCACTATACTCTACCTCTGACACAAGACCAAATACCCCCCCATAGCCTACCCGACGCTTTTTAGAAAGCTCGGATAGTTCGACTCACTTGCTCAGGAAGTATTCCCACTCCCTTTCTGCAATAAACTTCTCCCACTTCCTCTGCTTTTTCGCCCAGTTGGTGTTTGGTGGCTGTTCGCACAGTGGTGGTCTAGGTTCGACGATGTGGCCTGCTCCGTTCTCTATCAAGAATTTGAACAACAAAGTCGGCAAGGTGCACAAGAATTGTTCGGTGAAATCTATGTAGAATTTTTCTTTGACAGTTTCCACTGTCGTCCTGTCTTCGATCGCTTGCTCCTCACAGAAGTCGTCGGCGATTTTCTCAAACCACTCCGACAGATTTGTTCGTCCCCCTCGGAACATTTTATCTAGCAACTGCTGTTCTTTAGTTGCATCCGGTCTTCTCATCCAGAAGCTGCTTCAACAGTTGTGGCACTGATTCGACAAACTTCTCATGCTTCTCGGTGAAAAATCTTGCCTTGGCTTCAGCGACTGTTAATCTGTTTTGCCTTGCGTAATTTTGCAATTAGTTCGCAATTTTACGGTCCCACCAGTCCTTGATCTCTTGCTCTGGTATCATATGTGAGCATATACTCTAGTCATGTACTACCGGCAACGGAACCAATGTTGTAATCTCACAGATCACATAAGGTTACCAATAATACATACTAAAACATAACTATAAATCAGATACAAGAGACAAGAACAGATAGGATTAAACAGATTATATTAATGTAATGAGTTCATACAAGGTAGAGAACTGAACTTAGTTCTTGCTTGGCTCAACAGCCTAATATATACAAGTTAAAACAGTTACAAAATAACTACCTGTCGGTTCGATGAACCGACACAACTGTTAGTTAAGTCGACTAATCTTCTAGTTTAGTTGGCCGACCGACTTAGTCAGCTGATCGACTAAGTCGGCCCATCGACTTAGTCGGCTGATCGACTAAGTCGGTCTTCGTTCAAGTCGACTTCATCGACTTGCTCCTTCTACAAAACTCCATCATGTGGTTTCTATAAGGTTTGGGTTAAAGGAGGAGAAAATAGATCCGAACATCACAAAATTTGGCATGCACTCTTCTCTACCAAATGGGCATCTAAATCTATGATCAAATTTTAAGTCTGAGAAATTGGTTAAAAGTGAAACTTCGCCATGCACTTTCGCTAAGGTTGCACTTAAAGGGAGTGAAAATAGCTCAGAATGTAGTGAAAAGTGGCGTGCACGCTTGTTTATTGAAATGGGTACACTTTAAAATTTGAATTTTGAGAAATTGGAAAAAATGCACACTTGTGTATCAAATGGGAATCCAAATCTATGATCAAATATCAATTATAAAAAACTGCTCAAAAGTGAAACACCGTCTTGAAATTTCGATAGGGTTGGGCTTAATGGGGGTCAAAATAGCTCAAAGCATTGCGAAAGTTGGTGTGCATACTTGTATATCCAATGTGCATCGAAACCTATGATCAAGTTTCAATTATGAGAAGTTGGTCAAAATTGAAACTCCATCATGCATTTTTGTTAGGGTTTGGCTTAAAGGAATGGAAAATAGGTCTGAACATCGTGAAAGTTGGAATGCACTCTTATCTTCGAAATGCACATCTAAATCTATTATCAAATTTTAATTCTGAGAAATTGGTCAAAAGTGAGACTCCATCTGCAATTTCACCAAGGTTGGGGTTAAAGGGGTTGAAAATAGCTCAAAATGCTTGGATTGCATGCTTGTCTATCCAATGGGCATCTAAATCATGAACATCATGAAAGTTGGCATGCATGCTTGTCTATCCAATGGGCATCCAAACCGATGTTCAAGTTTCAATTCTGATAAGTTGGTCAAAAGTCAAACTCCAACGTGCAGTTTTGTTAGGGTTTGGCTTAAAGGAGCCAAAAATAGATCTAAACATCATGAATGTTGGCGTGCACTTTTATCTTCCAAATGCGCATCTAAATTATGATCAAATTTTAATTCTGAGAAATTGGTCAGATGGAGTTTCACTTTTGACCAAATTCTCGAAATTGAAATTTGATCATAAATTTGGATGCCCATTTCATATACAAGCTTGCACTCCAAATTTCATGACGTTCTGAGCTATGTTCACCTCCTTTAGCCCCAACCTTGGTGAAACCGCACGACGGAGTCTCCCTTTTGACCAATTTCTCGGAATTAAAATTTGATCATGTATTTAGTTGTGCATTTCGAAGATAAGAGTGCACACCAACTTTTACATTTGATTTCTAAGAAATTGGAAAAACGTGCAACCTTTTAGGCCTTGGTTTGACCATGTTTGGCTAATGTCCATCAAATGGGCATCCAAATATACGATCAAATTTTAATTCTAAGAAACTGATCAAAAGTGAAACTACTCAAAATAGCTCAAAACATTGTGAAACTTGGTGTGCATGCTTGTTTATCCAATGGGAATCCAAATCTATGACCAGGTTTCAAGTCTGAGAAGTTGGTCAAAAGTGAAATTCCATCGTGCGGTTTTGTTACAATTTAGCTTAAAAGAGTCAAAAATAACTCTAAACATTGTGAAAGTTTACGTGCACTCTTATATTCCAAATGTGCATCTAAATCTATGATCGAATTTTAATTCTGAGAAATTGGTTGAAAGTTAAACTCCATCATGCAGTTTCGCCAAGGTTGGGGTTAACGGGGGTGAAAATATATCTAAACATTATGAAAGTTGGAGTGCACACTTATCTATCAAATGGGAATCCAAATCTATGATCAAATTTCAATTACAAGAAATTGTTCAAAAGTGAAACTTCGTCGTGCATTTTCGCTACAATTGGGCTTAAAGGGGGTCCAAATAGTTCGGAAAATTGCAAAATTTGGTGTGCATGCTTGTATATCAAACATGCATCAAAATCTATAATCAAATTTTAATTCTGAGAATTTTGTAAAAAGTGAAACTTCATCATGCAAGCTTGTTTATTGAAATGGGTACCTAAATCCACTTTCAAATTTCCATTCTGAAAAAGTTGATAAAAGTGCATTTTTTCAACCTTGGTTTGACCATCCATGTATGAGGGCCAAAATAGATCTTAATCTCATAAAAATAGGTGTCCATCCCTATATTTGAAATGGGTGTCTAAATATTCTTCAAAATTTGAATTTTGATAAATCTGAAAAAAATGCAACGTTTTAGGCCTTAGTTTGATGAAGTTTGACCGAGGTCCAAAATGGCTTGTAATCCCCAGAAAATATACATGTAGACTTATCTCTCCAATGGTATTAAATAGGGACCAAATAGTTCAAAAGATTGCAAAAGTTGGCATGCACAATTGTATATCAAACGTGCATCCAAATCTATGATCAAATTTAAATTACGAGAATTTGGTCAAAAGTGAAACTCCATCATGTGGTTTTGCTAAGATTTGTCTTAAAGGAGGGGAAAATAGCTCTGAACATCACAAAATTTGGCATGCACTCTTATCTACCAAATGGTCATTTAAATCTATGATCAAATTTTAAATCCAAGAAATTGGTGAAAAGTGAAACTCCGTCGTGCGCTCTCACTGAGGTTACACTTAAAGGGAATGAAAAAAGCTCAGAACATTGTGAAAGTCGTCGTGCACATTTGTTTATTGAAATGGGTACCTAAATACACTTTCAAATTTTAATTATGAAAAAGTCGACAAAAGTGCATCTTTTCAACCTTGGTTTGACCATCTTTGAATGAGGGCCAAAATAGCTCTGAACATCGTGAAAGTTGGTGTACACTCTTATCTTCCAAATGCGCATATAACATCGCAAAAGTGGGAGTGCACACTTGTATATGAAATGGGCATCCAAATCTATGATCAAATTTCAATTCCGACAATTTGGTCAAAAGTGAAACTATATTAGTTTTGCTAAGGCTTGGCTTAAAGGAGGGAAAAAGAGCTCCGAACATCATGAAATTTGGCATGCACTCTTATCTACCAAATGGGCATCTAGATCTATGATCAAATTTTAATTCTAAGAAATTGGTCAAATGTGAAACTTCATCGTGCGCTTTTGCTAAGGTTGAACTTAAAGGGAGTGAAATAGCTCGAAACGTCTTGAAAGTTGGCATGCACGCTTGTTTATTCGAATGGGTACTTAAATCCACTTTCAAATTTCATTTTCTGAAAAATTCTACAAAAGTGCATCTTTTCAACCTTGGTTTGACCATCTTTGAATGAGGGCCAAAATAGCTCCAAATCTCATAAAAATAGTTGTCCATGCCTATCTTTGAAATGGGTATCTAAATCTACTTTAAAATTTGAATTTTGAGAAATTGGAAAAAATGCAACGTTTTAGGCCTTGGTTAGAAGAAGTTTGACCCAGGTCCAAAATGGCTCGCAATACCCAAAAAAATATACATGTAGGATTATCTCTCAAAGGGGTACCTAAATACAGTTTCAAATTTCAATTTCGAGAAGGTCAAGAAAAGTGCATTTCTTAGAACTTGGTTTGACCAACATTAACTAAGTGTCGAAATAACTCAAAATATCGCAAAAATATGTGTGCCTCTTAAATGGGTTTCTAAATATACTTTTACATTTGATTTCTAAGAAATTGGAAAAAAACGCAACCTTTTAGGCCTTGGTTTGAACAAGTTTGACTAAGGTCCAAAATAGCTCGAAATCCCCTGAAAGTTTGCATGTATGGTTATCTCGCAAATGGGTACCTAAATTCTCTTTCAAATATCAATTACAAGAAAATTGGAAAAATAGCATATCTTAGACCTTTGCTTGACAAACCTTGAATAATGACCAAAATAGCTCTGAACATCATGAAAGTTGGCATGCACTCTTATCTACCAAATGTGCAAATAAATCTACGATCAAATTTTAATTATGAGAAATTGGTCAATAGTGAAACTCCGTTGTGTGGTTTTGCCCAGGTTGGGATTAAAGGGGGTGAAAATATTTTAGAAAGTATCGAATGTTCATGTGCATGATTATCTATCAAATCGGTATCCAAATATAATGATCAAATTTCAATTCTAAGAAACTGCTCAAAAGTGAAACAATGTTGTGTGGTTTTGCTAGGGTTGGGATTAGAGGGGGTAAAAATAGCTTGAAACATTACGAAAGTTAGCGTGCATGTTTGTTTATCCAATGGGAATATGAATCTATGATCAATTTTCAATGCTGAGAAGTTGGTCTAAAGTGAAACTCCATCGTGCGATTTTGTTAGGGTTTGGCTTAAAGGAGCCGAAAATAGCTCTGAAACATCGTGAAAGTTGGCGTGCACTCTTATCTTCCAAATCAACATCTAAATCTATGCTCAAATTTTGATTCCAAAAATTGGTCAAAAGTGAGCGTGCATCTAAATCCATGATCAAATTTTGCTAGAGTTGGGCTTAAAGCGGGTCTAAATAGCTCAAAACATTCAAAATTTGGCGTGCACGCTTATATATCAAAGGGGCATCCAAATCTATGATCAAATTTCAATCCCAAGAATTTGGTGAAAAGTGAAACTCCATGCGGTTTCGCTAAGGTTTTGCTTAAAGGTGGGGAAAATAGCTGTGAACATCACGAAATTTGGAATGAACATCTAAATATACGATCAAATTTTAATATCGAGAAATTTGTCAAAACTGAAATTTCATCGTGTGCTTTCACTAAGGTTTCACTTAAAGGGAGTGAAATAGCTTGGAACGTTGTGAAAGTTGGTGTGCACACTTGTTTATTGAAATGGGTACCTAAATCCACTTTCAAATTTCAATTTTGGAAAGGTCGACAAAAGTGCATCTTTTCAACCTTGGTTTGACCATCCTTGAATGAGGCACAAAATAGCTCCAAATCTCATAAAAATAGGCGTCCATGCCTATCTTTGAAATGGGTATCTAAATCTACTTTAAATTTTGAATTTTGAGAAATTAGAAAAAATGCAACATTTTAGGCCTTGGTTTGACGAAGTTTGACCGAGGTCCAAAATGGATCGCAATTCCCAAAAAATATACATGTAGGCATATCTCTCAAATGGGTAACTAAATACAGTTTCAAATTTCAATTACGAGAAAGTCGTGAAAAGTGAATTTCTTAGAACTTGATTTGACCAACCTTAACTAAGGGCCAAAATAACTTGAAATCTCGCTAAAATATGTGTGCATGCTTATCTCTTAAATGGGTATCTAATTCTACTTTTACATTTGATTTCTAAGAAATTGGGAAAAAAGTGCAACCTTTTAGGCCTTGGTTTGACGAAGTTTGGATAGGGTTTAAAGTAGCTCGAAATCCCCTGAAAGCTTGTATGGAAGGTTATCTCTCAAATGGGTACCTAAATTCTCTTTCAAATTTCATTACGAGAAAGTCGGAAAAATAGCATCTCTTAGACTTTTGCTTGACCAACCTTGAATAACACCAAAATAGCTCCAAACATCGTGAAAGTTGGCGTGTAATCTTATTTACCAAATGCGCAGATAAATCTACGATCAAGTTTTAATTTTGAGAAATTGGTCAAAAGTGAAACTCCGTTGTGCGATTTTTCTAAGGTTGGGATTAAAGGGTGTGAAAATATTTTGGAACATCGCAAAACTTTGCATACACGCTTGTATATCAAATGGGCATCCAAATCTATATCAAATTTCAATTCTAAGAAACTACTCAAAAGTGAAACTCTGTCGTGCGGTTTTGCTAGGGTTGGGCTTACAGGGTGTCGAAATAGCTCGAAACGTTGCGAAAGTAGGCATGCATGCTTTTTTATCCAATGGACATGCAAATCTATGATCAAGTTTCAATTCTGAGAAGTAGGTCAAAAGTGAAACTCCATCATGTAGTTTTGTTAGGGTTTGGATTAAAGGAGCCGAAAATAGCTCTGAACATCGTGAAACGTTGCATACACTCTTATCTTCCAAATGAGCATCTAAATCTATGATCAAATTTTAATTCCGAGAAATTGGTTGAAAGTGAAACTTCGTCGTGTGGTTTCTCCAAGATTGGGGTTAAAGGGAGTGAAAATTGCTCGAAATGTCGTGAAAGTTGGAGTGCACGCTTGTCTATACCATGGGCATCCAAATCTATGATCAAATTTCAATAACTAGAAATTGGTTATAAGTGAACCTCCATCGTGCATTTTTGCTAGAGTTGGGATTAAATGGGGTCCAAATAGCTCAAAACATTGAAAAAGTTGGCATGCACGCTTTTATATCAAACGGGCATCCAACATTATGATCAAATTTCAATTTCAACAATTTGGTCAAACGTGAAACTCCATCATGCGGTTTGACTAAGGTTTAGCTTAAAGGAGGGGGAAATAGCTCTGAACATAATGAAATTTGGTATGCACTCTTATCTACCAAATGGGCATCTAAATCTATTATCAAATTTTAATTTTGAGAAATTGGTCAAAAACATTGTCATGCGCTTTCATTAATGTTGCATTTAAAGGGAGTGAAAATAGTTTGAAAAGTCTCAAAAGTTGGCATGCACACTTGTTTATTGAAATGGGTACCTATATCCACTTTCAAATTTCAATTCTAAAAGAGTCGACAAAAGTGCATCTTTTAAACCTTGGTTTGACCATCCTTGAATGAGCACCAAAATTGCTCCAAATCTCATAAAAATAGGTGTCCATGCCTATCTTTGAAATGGGTGTCTAAATCTACTTTAAAATTTAACTTTTGAGAAACTGCAAAAAATGCAATGTTTTAGGCTTGGGTTTGACGAAGTTTGACTAACGTTCAAAATTGCTCGCAATTCCAAAAAACTCTACATATAGGCTTACCTCTCAAATGGGTACCTAAATATAGTTTCAAATTCAATTTCAAGATAGTCAAGAAATTACATTTCTTAGAACTTTCTTTGACCAACCTTAACTAAGGGCCAAAATAACTCAAAATCTTGCAAAAATATGTGTGCACACTTATCTCTTAAATGGATATCTAAATCTACTTTACATTTGATTTCTAAGATATTGGAAAAAAGGGCAACCTTTTAGGCCTTGGTTTGACCAAGTTTGACTAAGGTCCAAAATAACCCAAAATCCCATGAATGTTTGTATGCATGGTTATCTCTCAAATGGGTACCTAAATTCTCTTTCAAATTTCAATTACAAGAAAGGCGAAAAAATTACATCTCTTAGAACTTTGATTTTCCAAATTTGAATAACGACCAAAATAGCTTCGAACATCATGAAAGTTAGTGTGCACACTTAGCTACCAAATGCACAGATAAATCTACGATGAAATTTTAATTCTGAGAAATTTCTCAAAAGTGAAACTCCGTTGTGTGGTTTTTCTAAGGATGGGTTGAAAGGGGGTGAAAATATTTCAGAACATCGTGAACATTCATGTGCACACTCATCTATCAAATTGGCATCCAAATCTATGATCAAATTTCAATTCTAAGAAACTGCTCAAAGGTGAAACTCCGTCATGCAGTTTCATGGGCTTAAAGGGAGTTAAAATAGATTGGAACATTGCAAAAGTTGGTGTGCATGCTTGTTTGTCCAATGGGCATCCAAATATATGATTAAGTGTCAATTCTAAAAAGTTGGTCAAAATTGAAACTGCATTGCGCGGTTTTATAAGGGTTTGGCTCTAAGGATCCAAAAATATCTCTTAACATTATGAAAGTTTGCGTGTAGTCTTATCTTCTGAATGTGCATCTAAATGCATGATCAAATTTTAATTTCGAGAAATTGGTCAAAAGTGAGACTATTGTCGTGCACTTTCACCAAGGTAGGGGTTAAAGGGGGTGAAAGTAGCTCGGAACTCCATTGTACGATTTTGGTAAGGTTGGGCTTAAAGGGGGTGAATATATTTTGGAACGTCATGAAATTTTGCATTCACACTTGTCTATCAAATGGGCATCCAAATCTATGATCAAATTTAAATTCTAAGAAACTGCTCAAAAGTGAAACTTAGTTGTGCGGTTTCACTAGGGTTGGGTTTATAGGGGGTGAAAATAGCTCAAAACGTTGCGAAAGTTGGCATGCATGCTTGTTTATCCAATGGGCATCCGAATCTGTGATCAAGTTTCAATTCTGAGAAGTTGGTCAAAAGTGAAACTGCATCGTGCGGTTTTGTTATGCATTTTCACTAGAGATGGGCTTAAAGGGGGCCCATATAACTTGAAACAGTGCAAAAGCTAGCATGCACACTTGTATATCAAATGAGAACCCAAATCTATGTTCAAATTTCAATTTTGAGAATTTGGTCAAAAGTGAAACTCCATCATGCAGTTTCACTAAGGTTTGGCTTAAAGTACGAGAAAATAGCTTTGAACATCACAGAATTTTGCATGCACTCTTATCTACCAAATAGGCATCTAAATCTATGATCAAATTTTAATTTCGAGAAATTGTTCAAAAGTGGAACTTCGCCATGCGCTTTCACTCATGTTGAACTTAAAAGGAGTGAAAATAGCTCGAAACATCGCGAAAGTTGTCGTGCACACTTGTTAATTGAAATGGGTACCTAAATCCACTTTCAAATTTTAATTCTAAAAAGGTCAAAAAAATTGTATCTTTTCAAACTTGGTTTGAGCATCCTTGAATAACGACAAAAATATATCCAAATCTCATAAAAAAAGGTGTCCATGCCTATCTTTGACATGGGTATCTAAATCTACTTTAAAATTTGAATTTTGAGACCTTTGCTTGACCA
The DNA here is from genome assembly GCA_001517045.1 of Pseudotsuga menziesii. Classification (NCBI taxonomy): domain Eukaryota; kingdom Viridiplantae; phylum Streptophyta; class Pinopsida; order Pinales; family Pinaceae; genus Pseudotsuga; species Pseudotsuga menziesii. The sequence continues at coordinate 174,150 of LPNX010812675.1, forward strand.
ATCTCTTAGACCTTTCCTTGACCAACCATGGATAATGACCAAAATAGCTCCGAACAACATGAAAGTTGGTGTGCACTCTTATCTACCAAATGTACAGATAAATCTATGATCAAATTTTAATTCTGTGAAATTGGTCAAAAGTGAAACTTCGTTGTGTGATTTGAATAAGGTTTGACTTAAAGGGGGTGAAAATATTTTGGAACGTCTCAAAAGTTCATGTGCACGCTTGTCTATCAAATAGGCATCCAAATCTATGATCAAATTTCAATTCTAAGAAACTGCTCAGAAGTGAAACTTCGTCATGCGGTATCGGTAGGGTTTGGCTTAAAGGGTGTAAAAATAGCTTAGAACGTTGCAAAAGTTGGTGTGCATGCTTTTTATCCAATGGGAATCCAAATATATGATTAAGTTTCAGTTTTGAGAAGTTTGTCAACCATGAAACTCCATCGTGCAGTTTTGTTAGGGTTTAATTTAAAAGAGCTAAAAATAGCTTTGAACGTCGTGAAAGTTAGCGTGCACTCTTATCTTCCAAATGCGCTTCTAAACCTATGATCAAATTTTAATTCTGAGAAATTGGTCAAAAGTGAAACTCCGTCGTGTGGTATTGCCAAGGTTGGGGTTAAAGGGGGTGAAAATATCCCAAAATGTCACGAAAGTTGGAGTGGACACTTGTCTATCAAATGGGCATCCAAATCTATGATCAAATTTAAAGTCCGAGAAATTGGTCAGAAGTGAAACTTCATCGTGCATTTTCACTAGAGTTGGGCTTAAAGGGTGTCCAAATAGCTCAAAATATTGCAAAAGTTGGCATGCGCGCTTGTATATCAAATGGGAATCCAAATCTATGAACAAATTTCAAATCTGAGAATTTGGTCAAAAGTGAATTTGGCCAAAATAACTACAAATCTCATAAAAATAGGTGTCCATGCCTATCTTTAAAATGGGTATCTAAATCTACTTTAAAATTTGAATTTTGAGAAATTGAAAAAAAGACAACGTTTTAGGAGTTGGCTTGAGAATGTTTGACTGAGATCCAAAATGGATCACAATCCCCAAAAAATATACATGTAGGTATCTCTCTAAAAATAGTTTTAAATTTCAATTTCGAGAAAGTCAAGAAAAGTGCAATTCTTAGAACTTGGTTTGACCAACCTTAACCATGGGCCGAAATAACTCAAAATGTGGCAAAAATATGTGTGCACGCTTATCTCTTAAATGGGTATCTAAACATACTTATACATTTTATTTCTAAGAAATTGGAAAAAAGTTCAACCTTTTAGGCCTTGGTTTGACCAAGTTTGACTAAGGTCCGAAATAGCTCGAAATCCCATGAAAGTTTATTTTTAAGGTTATCTCTCAAATGGGTCCTTAAATTCTCTTTCAAATTTCAATTACGAAAAAGTCAGAAAAATGGCATCTCTTAGGCCTTTGCTTGACCAACCCTGAATAAAGACCGAAAATGCTTAGAACATCGTGAAAGTTGGCGTGCACTCTTATCTACCAAATGCATAGATAAATCTAAGATCAAATTTTAATTCTGAGAAATTGGTCATAAGTGAAACTCCGTTGTGCAGTTTTTCTAAGGTTGGGCTTAAAGGGGGTGAAAATATTTCGACACGTCGTGAAAGTTTGTGTGCATGCTTGTTTATCAAATGGGCATCCAAATCTATGATCAAATTTCAATTCTAAGAAATTGGTCAAAAGTGAAACACCATCATGCAGTTTCAATAGGGTTGAGCTTAAAGGGGTCAAAATAGCTCAGAACGTTGCGAAAATTGATGTGCATGCTTGTTTATCTTATGGGAATCCAAATTTATGATCAACTTTCAATTCTGAGAAGTTGGTCAAAAGTGAAACTCCATCATGCAATTTTGTTAGGGTTGGGCTTAAAACAGCCAAAAATAGCTCTGAACATCGTGAAAGTTGGCATGCACTCTTATCTTGCAAATGCGCATCTAAATCTAAGATCAAATTTTAATTATGAGAAATTGGTCAAAAGTGAAACATCATCATGCGGTTTTTCCAAGGTTGGGGTTAAAGGGGCTGAAAATAGCTCATAACATCACGTAATTTGGAGTGCACGCTTATCTATCAAATGGGCATTCAAATCTATGATCAAATTTCAATTCTAAGAAATTCGTCAAAAGTGAAACGTTGTCATGCATTTTCACTACAGTTGGGATTAAATGAAGTCCGAATAACTCGTAACATTGCAAAAGTTGGCATGCATGCTTGTATATCAAACGGGCATCCACATCTATGATCAAATTTCAATTCCAAGAATTTGGTTAGAAGTGAAACTCCATCATGTAGTTTTGCTAAGGTTTTCCTTAAAGGAGGGGAAAATATCTCGGAACATCACGAAATTTGGCATGCACTCTTATCTACCAAATGGACATCTAAATCTACGATCAAATTTTAATTCCGAGAAATTGGTCAAAAATGAAACTTCGTCGTGCGCTTTTGATAAGGTTGTACTTAAAGGGAGTGAAAATAGCTCGGAATGTCACAAACATTGGCGTGCACATTTGTTTATTGAAATAGGTACCTAACTAAATCCACTTTCAAATTTTAATTTTGAAAAAGTCGACAAAAGTGCATCTCTTCAACCTTGGTTTGACCATCCTTGAATAAGGTCCAAAATAGCTCCAAATCTCATAAAAATAGGTGTCCATGCCTATCTTTGAAATGAGAAATTGGAAAGAATGCAACATTTTAGGCCTTGGTTTGACGAAGTTTGATCGAGATCTAAAAAGGATCGCAATCCCCCAAAAATCTACATATAGGCTTATTTTTCAAATGGGTACCTAAATTCTCTTTCAAATTTCAATTACGAGAAAGCCGAAAAAATAACATCTCTTAAACCTTTGCTTAACCAACCTTGAATAACGAACAAAATAGCTCTGAACATCATGAAAGTTGTCTTGCACTCTTATCTACCAAATGTGCACATAAATCTATGATCAAATTTTAATTCTGAGAAATTGGTCAAAAGTGAAACTTTGTAGTGTGGTTTTGCTAAGCTTGGGATTAAAGGGGCTGAAAATATTTCGAAACGTTTCGAAAGTTCACATTGACATTTAACTATCAAATGGAAATCCAAATCTATGATCAAATTTGAATTCTAAGAAACTGCTCAGAAGTGGAACTTCGTCATGCTGTGTCACCAGGGTTGGGCTTAAAGGGGCTAGGAACATTGCAAAAGTTGGCGTGAATGCTTTTTTTATCCAATGGGAATCCAAATCTATGATCAGGTTTCAATTTTGAGAATTTGGTCAACAGTGAAACTCCATTGTGCGGTTTTATTAGAGTTTGGATTAAAGGAGCCTAAAATAGCTTTAAACATCATGAAAGTTGGCATGCACTCTTATCTTCCAAATGCGCATCTAAAACTATGATCAAATTTTAATTCTGAGAAATTGGTCAAAAGTAAAACTCCATCGTGCAATTTTTCCAAGGTTGGGATTAAAGGGGGTTAAAATTGCTCGGAACATCGTGAAAGTTGGAGTGCACGCTTGTCTATCAAATGGGCATCCAATCTACTTTCATGATGTTCTAAGCAATTTTCACTCCCTTTAAGTGCAAGCTTAGTGAAAGCACATGATGGAGTTGAACTTTTGACTAATTTCGAGCTATTTTGGACCTTAGTCAAACTTGGTCAAACCAAGGCCTAAAAGGTTGCACTTTTTCAGATTTCTTAGAAATCAAATGTAAAAGTAGAATTAGATACCCATTTAAGAGATAAATAAGCATGCACACATATTTTTGCGAGATCTCAAGTTATTTTGGCCCTTAGTTGGTTGGTCTAACCAAGTTTTAAGAAATGCACTTTTCTTGACCTTCTTGAAATTGAAATTTGAAGCTGTATTTAGGTACCCATTTGAGAGATAAGCCTACATGTAGAGTTTTTGGGGATTGCGATCCATTTTGGACCTCGGACAAACTTCTTCAAACCAAGGCCTAAAAGAATGCATTATTTTCAATTTCTCAAAATTCAAATTTTAAAGTTGATTTAGATATCGATTTAAAATATAGGCATGGACACCTATTTTTATGAATTTGGATCTATTTTGGCCCAAATTGAAGGATGGTTAAACCAAGGTTGAAAAGATGCACTTTTGTCACTTTTTCAGAATTGAAATTTGAAAGTGGATTTAGGTACCCACATAAATCAACAAGTGTGCATGCCAACTTTCACAACGTTCCAAGCTATTTTCACTTGAAGTGCAACCTTACTGAAAGCACACGACGAAGTTTCACTTTTGACCAATTTCTTGGAATTAAAATTTGATCATAGATTTAGATGCCCATTTGATAGATAAGAGTGCGAACCAAATTTTATGTTGTTCAGAGCTATTTTCCACTCCTTTAAGACAAACCTTAGTGAAACTGCATGATGGAGTTTCACTTTTGACCAAATTCTTGGAATTAAAATTTGATCACAGATTTGGATGCCCATTTGATATACAAGTTTACACACCAACATTTCCAATGTTCTTAGCTATTGGTCCCCCTTTAAGCCCAACTATAGCAAAAATGCATGACGGATTTACATTTCTGACCAATTTCTTGGAATTAAAATTTGATGAGAGATTTGGATTCCCATTTGATAGATACGCATGCACTTAAAATTTCACGACGTTCCGAGCTATTTTAAACCCCCTTTAACCCCAACCTTGGAAAAACTAGACGACAGAGTCTCAGTTTTGACCAATTTCTTGGAATTAAAATTTAATCATAGATTTAGATGCGCATTTGCAATATAAGAGTGCATGGAAACTTTCATGATGTTCAGAGCTATTTTCGGCTGCTTTAAGCCAAGCCCTAACAAAAGTGCATGATGGAGTTTCACTTTTGACCAACTTCTCAGGATTGAAACTTGATCATAGATTTGGATTCCCTTGGATAAATAAGCATGCATGCCAACTTTTACAATGTTCCAAGCTATTTTGACCACCTTTAAGCCCAACCCTAGCGAAATCGCACGACAAAGTTTCACTTTTGAGTAGTTTCTTAGAATTGAAATTTGATGAGAGATTTGGATTCCCATTTGATAGATATGCATGCACTTAAAATTTCACGACGTTCCGAGCTATTTTAAACCCCCTTTAACCCCAACCTTGGAAAAACCAGACGACAGAGTCTCAGTTTTGACCAATTTCTAGGAATTAAAATTTAATCATAGATTTAGATGTGCATTTGCAATATAAGAGTGCATGGCAACTTTCATGATGTTCAGAGCTATTTTCGGCTGCTTTAAGCCAAGCCCTAACAAAACTGCATGATGGAGTTTCACTTTTGACCAACTTCTCAGGATTGAAACTTGATCATAGATTTGGATGCCCTTGGATAAATAAGCATGAACGCCAACTTTTACAATGTTCCAAGCTATTTTGACCCCCTTTAAGCCCAACCCTAGAGAAATCGCACGACAGAGTTTCACTTTTGAGTAGTTTCTTAGAATTGCAATTTGATCATAGATTTGGATCCCCATTTGATAGACAAGTGTGCATGCGAACTTTCGTGATATTCCAAAATATTTTCACCCCCTTTAAGAACACGTTAGAAAAACCACACAATGGTCAAACAAAGGTCTAAGAGAAATTTCTCATAATTGAAATTTAAAAGAGAATTTAGGTACCCATTGAGGGATAACCATGCATACAAACTTTCATGGGACTTCGAGCTATTTTGGACATTAGTCAAAATTGGTTAAACCAAGGCATAAAAGGTTGCAATTATTTTCCAATTTCTTAGAAATCAAATGTAAAAGTAGATTTAGATACGCATTTATGAGTTAAGCATGCACACATATGTTTGCGATATTTCGAGTTATTTCAGCCCTTAGTTGAGGTTGGTCAAACCAAGTTCTAAGAAATGCACTTTTCTTGACTTTCTCAAAATTAAAATTTGAAACTGTATTTAGGTACCCATTTGAAATATGCCTACATATATATATTTTTTGGGATTGCGAGCCATTTTGGACCTTGGTCAAACTTCATCAAACCAAGGCCTAAAACGTTGCATTTTTTCAAATTTCTCAAAATTCAAATTTTAAAGTAGATTTAGATATGCATTTCAAAGATAGGCATGGACACCTATTTTTATGAGATTTGGAGTTATTTTGGTACTCATTCAAGGATGGTTAAACCAAGGTTGAAAAGATGCACTTTTGTCGACTTTTTTCGAATTGAAATTTGAAAGTGGATTTAGGTACCCATTTCAATAAACAAGTGTGCATGCCAACTTTCACGACGTTTCGAGCTATTTTCACTCCCTTTAAGTGCAACCTTAGCGAAAGCGCACGATGAAGTTGAACTTTTGACCAATTTCTCAAAATTAAAATTTGATCATAGAGTTAGATGCCTATTTGGTAGCTAAGAGTGCATGTCAAATTTCGTGATGTTCAAATCTATTTTCTCGTCCTTTAAGCTAAACCTTAGCGAAACCGCATGTTGGAGTTGAACTTTTGACCAAATCCTCAGAATTGAAATTCGATCATAGATTTGGATGCCCATTTGATATACAAGCGTGCACGCCAACTTTTGCAATGAGAATATATTTGGACCCCCTTTAAGCCCAACTCTAGAAAAAATGCACCACAGAGTTTCCCTCCTGACCAATTTCTTAGAATTGAAATTTGATCATAGATTTGGATGCTCGTTTGAGCCAACCCCTAACAAAACCGAACGATGGAGTTTCACTTTTGACTAATTTATTAGAATTGAAACGTGATCATAGATTTGGATGTACATTAGATAAACAAGCATGCACACCAACTTTCGCAACGTTTTGAGCTATTTTGACCCCCTTTAAGCCCAACCCTAGCAAAAACACATGACAAAGTTTCACTTTTGAGCAGTTTCTTATAATTGAAATTTGATCATAGATTTGAATACCCATTTGATAGACAAGCATGCACGCCAAATTTTGAGACGTATCAAAATATTTTCACCCCCTTTAATCCCAACCCGAGCAAAACCACACAACAGAGATTTACTTTTGACCAATTTCTCAGAATTAAATTTTGATTGTAGATTTATCTGCACATTTCGAAGATAAGAGTGCACACCAAATTTCATGATGTTCAGAGCTATTTTCTGCTCCTTTAATCCTAACCCTAACAAAACCGTACGATGAAGTTTCACTTTTGACCAACTTCTAGAATTGATGGTTGGAGCTATTTTGGTCGTTATTCAAGGTTGGTCAAGCAAAGGTCTAAACGATGTTATTTTTTCGACTTTCTCATAATTGAAATTTGAAAGAGAATTTAGGTACCTATTTAAGAGATAACCATGCATACAAACTTTTAGTGGATTTCGAGCTATTTTTGACCTTAGTCAAACTTGGTGAAACCAAGGCCTAAAAGGTTGCACCTTTATCCAATTTCTTAGAAATCAAATTTAAAAGAAGATTTAGATACCCATTTAAGAGATAAGCATGCACACATATTTTGTGAGATTTTGAGTTATTTCGGTCGTTAGTTAAGGCTGGTCAAACCAAAGTGGATTTAGGTACCCATTTCAATAAACAAGCGTGCACATCGACTTTCATGATGTTTTGAGCTATTTTGACTTGTTTTAAGTGCAACCTTAGTGAAAGCACACGCCGAAGTTTCACTTTGACCAATTTCTTGGAATTAAAATTTGATCATAGATTTAGATGCCCATTTGGTATATAAGAGTTCATGGCAATTTTTGTGATATTCAGAGCTATTTCCCCCTCCTTTAAGCCAAACCTTAGCGAAATCACATGATGGAGTTTCACTTTTACCAAATTCTCGGAATTGAAATCTGATCATAGATTTGGACGCCCGTTTGATATACAAGCGTGCATGCCAACATTTTCAATGTTCCGAGCTATTTGTAACCCCTTTAAGTCCAACTCTAGAGAAAAATGCATGACAGAGTTTCACTTCTAACCAAATTCTTGGAATTGAAATTTGATCATAGATTTGGATGCCCACTAATAGACAAGCATGCACTTCAACTTTCGCGACGTTTCGATCTATTTTCACCCCCTTTAACCCTAGCCTTGGTGAAACTGCATGATGGAGTCTCACTTTTGACCAATTTATCTGAATTAAAATTTGATCATAGATTTAGATGTGCATTTGGAAGATAAGAGTGCACGCCAACTTTCACGATATTTAGAGCTATTTTCAGCTCCTTTAAGCCAAACCCTAACAAAACCGCACGATGGAGTTTCAATTTTGACCAACTTCTCAAAATTGATTTGGATTCCCATTGGATAAAAAAGCATGCACACCAACTTTCACAACGTTCAGAGCTATTTTGACCTCCTTTAAGCCTAACCCTAGCGAAACCGCACGACGTAGTTTTACTTTTGAGCAGTTTTGTAGAATTGAAATTTGATCAAAGATTTGGGTGGCCATTTGATAGATAAGCGTCCACGTGAAATTTCACGACGTTCTGAACTATTTTCACCCCCTTTAAGCCCAAACTTAGCAAAACCGCACAACGAAGTTTCACTTTTGACCAATATCTTAGAATTAAAATTTGATCATAGATTTATTTGTGCATTTTGTATATAAGAGTGCACACCAACTATCATGATGTTCAGAGCTATTTTGGTCATTATTCAAGTTCGGTCAAGCAAAGGTCTAAGAGATGCTATTTTGTCAAATTTCTTGTAATTGAAATTTGAAAGAGAATTTAGGTGCCCATTTGAGAGATAACAATGCATACAAACTTTCAAGGGATTAGGAGCTATTTTGGACCTTAATCAAACTTGGTCAAACCAAGGACTAAACGGTTGCACTTTTTTCCAATTCCTTAGAAATCAAATGGAAAAGTATATTTAGATACCCATTTCAAAGATAAGTGTGGACACCAAATTTCAATGCATGATAAGAGTGCACAGCAACTTTCACGATGTTCATATCAATTTTTGACTCCTTTAAGCCAAACCCTAACAAAACCCTACGATGGAGTTCACTTTTAACCAACTTCTCATAATTGAAACTTGATCATAGATTTGGAAGCACATTAGATAAACAAGCATGCACGCTAACTTTTGTAACGTTTCGAGCTATTTTGACCCCCTTTAAGCCCAACCCTAGCAAAACCGTATGACGAAGTTTCACTTTTGAGCAGTTTCTTAGAACTGAAAAGCATGTATGTGAATTTTCACGAAGTTCCAAAATATTTCCACGCCCTTTAATCCCAACACTAAAAAAATGCACAACGAAGTTTCACTTTTGACCAATTTCTCAGAATTAAAATTGTATCGTTTATTTATTTGCGCATTTTGTAGATAAGAGTGCATGCCAACTTTCATGGTGTTCAAAGCTATTTTGGTCGTTATTCAAGGTTGGTTAAGCAAAGGCCTAAGAGATGCTATTTTTTTTACTTTCTTGTAATTGAAATTTCTTAGAAATCAGGGGATTTCAAGCTATTGTGGACCTTAGCCAAACTTGGTCAAACCAAGGCCTTAAAGGTTGCATTTTTTTCCAATTGCTTAGAAATCAAATTTAATAGTATATTTCGATACCCATTTAAGAGATAAGCATGCACACATATTTTTGCAATATTTTGAGTTATTTCAGCCCTTAGTTAAGATTGGTCAAACCAAGTTCTAAGAAATGCACTTTTCTTAACTTTCTCAAAATTGAAATTTGAAACAGTATTTAGGTACCTATTTGAGAGAGAAGCCTACATGTAGAGTTTTTGGGGATTGCGAGCCATTTTGTCCCTCGGTCAAACTTCGTCAAACCAAGGCCTAAAATGTTGCATGTTTTCCAATTTCTCAAAATTCAAATTTAAAAGTAGGTTTAGATACCCATTTCAAAGATAGGCATGGACACCAATTTTTATGAGATATGGAGTTAGTTGGGCCGTCATTCAAGGATGGTCAAACTAAGGTTGAAGAGATGCAGACTTGCTCATAATTTAAATTTGAAAGTGGGTTTAGGTACCCATTTCGGTAAACAATCCTGGATGCCAACTTGCGCGACCTTCTAAGCTATTTTCACTATAAGTGCAACCTTAGTGAAAGCACATGATAAAGTTTCACTTTTAACCAATTTCTCAGAATTAAAATTTGATCGTATATTTAGATGCTGATTTGGTAGATAAGAGTGCATCCAAAATTTCATGATGTTCAGAGCTATTTTCCCATCCTTTAAGCCAAACCTTAGTGAAATATCATGCATGGAGTTTCACTTTTGACTAAATTCGCGGAATTGAAATTTGATCTAGATTTGGATGCATGTTTTATATACAAGCGTGCACGCCAACTTTTGTAATGTTCCAAGCTATTTGGACCCCCTTTAAGCCAAACTCTAGTTAAAATGCACGATGAAGTTTCACTTCTAACCAAGTTCTCGGAATTGAAATTTGATCATAGATTTGGATGCCCATTTGACAGACAAGCATGCACTCCAATTTTCGCAACATTTCGAGCTATTTCCACCCCCTTTAACTCCAACCTTGGAAAAAAACACGACTAAGTCTCACTTTTGACCAATTTCTCAGAATTAAAATTTGAGCATAGAGTGCACGCCAACTTTCACGATGTTTAGACCTATTTTCGGCTCCTTTAAGCCAAACCTTAACAAAACCACACAATCTAGTTTTACTTTTGACCAACTTCTCAGAATTGAAACTTTATCATAGATTTGGATTCCCATGGGATAAACAAGCATGCACACCAACTTTTGCAATGTTCCTAGCTATTTTGACCCCCTTTAATCCAAACCCTAACGAAACTGCATGACGGAGTTTCACTTTTGACTAGTTTGACTCATTTGAGAGATAACCATGCATATAAAATTTCAAAGGATTTAAACCTATTTTGGACCTTACTAAAACTTGGTCAAACCAAGGCCTAAAAGGTTGCACTTTTTCTAATTTCTAAGAAATCAAATGTAAAAGTATATTTAGATACCCATTTAAGAGATTATGCACACATATTTTTGCGAGATGTCAAGTTACGTCGGCCCTAAGCTAAGGTTGGTCAAACCAAGTTCTAAGAAATGCACTTTTCTTAAACTTCTCGAAATTGAAATTTGAAACTGTATTTAGGTACAAATTTTAGAGATAAGCCTACGTGTAGATTCTTTGGAGATTGTGAGCCTTTTTGGACCTTGGTCAAACTTTGTCAAACGAAGGCCTAAAATGTTGCATTTTTTCCAATATCTCAAAATTCAAATTTTAAAGTAGATTTAGATACCCATTTCAAAGATAGGCATGGAAAACTATTTTTATGATATTTGGAGCTATTTTGGCCCTCATTCAAGGATGGTCAAATGAAGGTTGAAAATATGCACTTTTGTCAACTTTTTCAGAATTGAAATTTGAAAGTGGAATTAGGTATCCATTTCAATAAACAAGCATGCATGCAAACTTTTGCAACGTTCTAATCTATTTTAACTCCCTTTAACTGCAACCTTAACGAAAGCGCACGAGGAAGTTTCACTTTTGGCCAATTTCTCAGACTTAAAATTTGATCGTAGATTTAGATGCGTATTTGGCATATAAGAGTGCATGCCAAATTTCGTGATGTTCAGAGCTATTTTCCCCTACTTTAAGCCAAACCTTAGTGAAACCACATGATGGAGTTTCACTTTTGACCAAATTCTTGGAATTGTAATTTAATCATATATTTGGATGTCCGTTTGATATACAAGTGTGCACTCCAACTTTTGCAATGTTCCGAGCTATTTGGAACCCCTTTAAGCCCAACTCTAGCGAAAATGAATGACAGAGTTTCACTTCTGACCAATTTCTTGTAATTGAAATTTGGTCATAGATTTGGATTCCCATTTGATAGACAAGCATGCAGTCAAAATTTTACAATGTGCTGAGCTATTTTCACCCTCTTTAACTCCAACCTTGGTGAAATTGCACGACGGAGTCTCACATTTGAAAAATTTCTCGTAATTATAATTTGATTATAGATTTAGATGCACATTTGGAAGATAAGAGTGCACACCAACTTTCACGATGTTCAGAGCTATTTTCGGCTCATTTAAGCCGAACCCTAACAAAACCGCATAATGGAGTTTACTTTTGACCAACTTCTTAGAATTGAAACTTGATCATACATTTGGATGCCCATTGGATAAAAAAATTTACACGCCAACTTTCGCAATGTTTCGAGCTATTTTGACCCCCTTTGAGCCCAACCCTAGAGAAACTGCATGATGGAGTTTCACTTTTGAAGAGTTTCTTAGAATTGAAATTTGATGATAGATTTGGATACCCATTTGATAGACAAGTGTGCACGCGAAATTTCCCAACGTTCTGAGATATTTTCACCCCCTTTAAGCCCAACCTTAGCAAGACTGCACAACGGTGTTTTAGTTTTGACTAATTTCTCAGAATTAAAATTTGATTGTATATTTATCTGCGCATTTGGTAGATAACGGTGCACACCAACTTTCACAATGTTCGAAGCAATTTTGGTTGTTATTCAAGGTTGGTCAAGTGAAGGTCTAAGAGATGTTATTTTTTTGAATTTCTTGTAATTGAAACTTGAAAGAGAATTTAGCTCCCCATTCGAGAGATAACCATGAATACAAAATTTCAAGGGATTTTGAGCTATTTTGGACCTTAGTCAAACTTGGCCAAACCAAGGCCTAAACGGTTGCACTTTTTTCCAATTTCTTAGAAATCAAATGTAAGATACCCATTTAAGAGATAAGTGCATGCACACATATTTTTGAGATATTTGGAGTTATTTTGGCCCTTAGTTAAGGTTGGTCAAACCAAGTCCTAAGAAATGCACTTTTCTTGACTGTCTCGAAATTGAAATTTGAAACTGTATTTAGGTACCTATTTTTATGAGATTTGGAGCTATTTTGGCCCTCATTCAAAGATGGTCAAAGCAAGGTTGAAACGATGCACTTTTATCAAATTTTTCAGAATTGAAATTTGAAAGTGGATTTAGGTACCCATTTCAATAAACAAGTGTGCACGCCAAGTTTTGCGACGTTCCGAGCTATTTTCACTCCCTTTAAGTGCAACCTTAGTGAAAACGCACGAAGAAGCTTCACTTTTGACGAATTTCTTGGAATTAGAATTTGGTCATAGATTTAGATGCCCATTTGGTATATAAGAGTGCATACCTAATTTTGTGATGTTCAGAGCTATTTTCCCCTCCTTTAAGCCAAACCTTAGTGAAACCACATAATGGAGTTTCACTTTTGAACAAATTCTGAGAATTGAAATTTGGTCATAGATTTGGATTCCCGTTTGATATACAAGCATGCACGCCAAGTTTTGCAACATTTTGAGCTATTTGGACCCCTTTTAATCCCAACTCTAGCGAAAATGCACGACGAAGTTTCAGTTTTGACCATTTTTTTGGAATTGAAATTTCATCATAGATTTGGATGTCCATTTGATAGAACCGCATGATGGAGTCTTACTTTTTACCAATTTCTCATAATTAAAATTGGATCATAGTTTTAGATGCGCATTTGGAAGAGAAAAGTGCACGCAAACTTTCACAATGTTAAGAGCTATTTTCGGCTCCTCTAAGCCAAACCCTAACAAAACCACACGATGATGTTTCACTTTTGACCAACTTCTCAGAATTGAAACTTGATAATAGGTTTGGATTCCCATTGGATAAAAATCATGCACACAAAATTTCACAACATTCCGAGCTATATTAACCCCCTTTAAGCCCAACCCTAGCGATTCCCATTTGATAGACAAGCGTGCACACAAACTTTCAAGACATTCCAAAATATTTTCACACCCTTTAAGACCAACCTTAGCAAATCTGCACAATGAAGTTTCACTTCTGACCAATTTCTCAAAATTAAAATTTGATCGTAGATTTATCTGCGCATTTGGTTGATAAGGGTGCATGCTAAATTTCATGTTGTTCGGAGCTATTTTGGTCATTACTCAAGTTTGGTCAAGCAAAGGTCTAAGATATGCTATTTTTTTTACTCTCTCATAATTTAAATTTGAAAGACAATTTAGGTACTCATTTGAGATATAACCATGCTTACAAACTTTCAAGGGATTTCGAGCTATTTTGTACCTTATTTAAACTTGGTCAAACCATATTCACTCCCTTTAAGTGCAACATTAGCGAAAGCGGACGACAATTTTTATTTTTATTTTAACAAGAACAGGTATATGTATATTAATTTAAAAAAATAAAATGAGAAATTACAGTAGAATACTTATGGATTGAGTCCATTGAACATCAAGTACCATAAGATCATGCTCTTCTATTTCTGAGGTAGTCTGTTTTCTGAATTTTCCATATCTGAGATGACTATAGATCTTTACAAATTTCCTAAGAATGAAGAGACAAAAGATGAACATAGCAAGGATTAGCTATCCTAAACCCCATCACTGTCAACCCAAGAGGTTATTCAATGGCTGAAATACAAAACTAAATAAAGATCAAGTGACCCAGCAACGTTATGAAGTATTTCATTGCTAATCATGCAATCATAGTTAAGTTGAACTCCCGAGTTTTCCATTTGATCTTCATATTGATTATTTTCTTGAAGAATATGTAGAAAGTTGACAGCATTAAATTCATTGATAAGCCTAATGAAAATATGGTGCACCTTGCTGGAGGGACTTTTGTAGTTTTTGACCATATTCCTTACCTCTTTGATGACGAATAATGAATCCCTGAACACTACTAGTTTTTTGATTCCCAAGTCTATAGCAATTTCCATCCCTTTTAGCAGGGCTAGCCACTCCGTATAGTTGTTCGTGTTCCTTCCAATGCCCCAAGAAAATTCATTCTGCTTGTTTCCTCCCGGATTAAAAATTACCTACACCTGACAATCCTGGATTCCCTTTGGAGGCTCCATAAAAAATAGAGTGTGACAATCCAACTTTGTCCACCATTTATTGAAATATTCTGGGCTCTTTTGGATCTGCCATCTTGTATGGTTGGGTTTTTTAACATATGTCGGAGGAGTCTTGTGTTGGCAAATGAGATCTCTGGTCCAATTTTTCTCTTTTAGTTCAAAGTTTCAATATGTAAATGTCTCAATCCAATGGAGAGAGGAGAGGTTCAGCCCATAGTGCTTTGGCAGAGGAAGAGACTTTACTTGGAGAAGGATTCAGATTTTCAAATATGCCTTTCTTTCTCGCTATCCAAATCTTCCAACAGATATATTTTGTGAGCGCCAGCCAAGATCTTGTGAGATCTAGTTTTTTAAACAAGGAGCATTGGTAATAGTCTTTCCAACATGCGAAAAGATCTTTCCAATTAGTGGGAAGGATAAAATTAAAATTTAGCTCTTTGATAGCCGAACACCAAACCTCATTTGCAAAGGAACAGTCCAAGAAAATATGTTTCTATGTTTCTTCTACCTTTTTGCACATAATGCACCATGATGGACCTTCAATTCTCTTGTTTCTTAAATTCTTTACTGTCAGAATTTTTTGATGAACTAAAATCCAGAAAAAAGAAATTATTTTTGGAAGTCCATCGCTGTCCATACATTTTTTGATATGCTCTCTCTGCTATCATTTTTAATTGTAATACAGCTAGCTTATACTGTGTAATTTCTTGTATTTCCCCAGCTTCTAACATCTTTTAAGTTGGAGTGGATCGACAATGAGCCTTGTAAGAGTGACTACAGGTGGTTGTAATTAGTTTTCAAATGTTTTGGCATTTCCAGTGATCTCCATCCAACCCATCTCCCCCTCTTGTTCCAACTCGATAAGTCACTAATCGTGTTGATTCCTTGAGTGCCCATCCAATTTTTTAGATCAGCAAATCTGCCACGCTGTTGAGCTATCTCCACGATGTCCTCACATAGTCGAATTTCTCTACCATTGTATGTTGTCCATCGAAGATTATCCTGGATGATGTAGGATGAATTTTGACACAGCTTCCAAATTGGGGATGCATTTGGGTTGAGAGGAATGAGAGTCAAGCATTTGGTTCTACTCCCATGGAGATATTTTTTTCTTAGAGCATCCTCCCACCAGGATCTAATTTTCACTTTTGAGCAATTTATGTAATTATAATTTGATCATATATTTAGATTCCCATTTAGTAGATAAGAGTGCATGCCAAATTTCATGATGTTCAGAGCTATTTTCCCCTCCTTTAAGCTAAACCTCGGCGAAACCGCATGATGGAGTTTCAGTATTGAATAAATTCTCAGAATTGAAATTTGATCATATATTTCGATGCCTATTTGATATACAAGTGTGCATGCCAAATTTTGCAATGTTATGAGCTATTTGGACCCCCCTTAAGCCCAACTTTAGCAAAAATGCATGATGGAGTTTCTTTTTCTGACCAATTTCTCGAAATTGAAATCTCAAAAAATATTTGGATGCCCATTTGATAGATAAGCGTGCACTCCAACTTTCATGACGTTCTGAGCTATTTTAACCCCTTTTAACCCTAACCTTGGAGAAACTGCAAGATGGAGTTTTACTTTTGACCAATTTCTTAGAATTAAAATTTGACCATAGATTTAGATGTGCATTTGAAAGATAATAGTGCATGCCAACTTTCATGATGTTCAGAGCAATTTTTGGCTCCTTCAAGCCAAACCCTAACAAAACCGCACGATGGAGTTTCACTTTTGACCAACTTCTTAGAATTGAAACTTGATCATAGATTTGGTTTCCCATTGGATAAACAAGCATGCATGCCAACATTCACAATGTTCTAAGCTATTTTCACCCCTTTAAGCCCAACCCTAGCGAAACCGCAGCATGAAGTTTCACTTTTGAGCAATTTCTTAATGTTGAAATTTGATCGTAGATTTGGATGCCAATTTCATAGACAAGGGTGCGTGCAAACTTTTGCGATGTTCTGAAATATTTTCAGCCTTTTAATCCCAATCTTAGAAAAACCACACAACTGAGTTTCACTTTTGACCAATTTATCGGAATTAAAATTTGATTGTAGATTTATCTGTGCATTTGGTAGATCAGAGTGCACACCAGATTTCATGATGTTTAGAGCTATTTGGTCCTTATTCAAGGTTGGTCAAGCAAAGGTCTAAGAGATGTTAATTTTTTGACTTTCTAGTAATTTAAATTTGAAATAGAATTTAGGTACCCATTTGAATGATAACCATGCATACAAACTTTCAGGGGATTTTGAACTATTTTGTGCCTTATCCAAACTTGGTCAAACCAAGGCCTAAAAGGTTGCAGTTTTTTCCAATTTCTTACAAATCAAATGTAAAAGTAGAGTTAGATACCCATTTAAAAGATAAGCGTGCACACATATTTTTGCAAGATTTCAAATTATTTCATCCCTTAGTTAAGGTTGGTCAAACCAAGTTTCAAGAAATGCAATTTTCTTGACTTTCTCGAAATTGTAATTTGAAACTGTATTTAGGTGCCCATTTGAGAGATAATCCTACATGTACATTTTTTAGGGATTGCATGCCATTTTGGACCTAGGTCAAACTTCAAACTAAGGCCTAAAACGTTGGATTTTTCCAATTTCTCAAATTTCAAATTTTAAAGTAAATTTAGATACCCATTTCAAAGATAGTCATGGACACCTATTTTTAAGAAATTTGGAGCTATTTTAGTACTCATTCAAGGATGGTCAAAGTAAGGTTGAAAAGATGCACTTTAGTCGAATTTTTAATAATTAAAATTTGAAAGTTGATTTAGGTACCCATTTCAATAAACAAGCGTGCATCCCAACTTTCACGACATTTCGAGCTATTTTAACTCCCTTTAAGTGCAACCTTAGCGAAAGCGTATAAGGAATTTTCACTTTTGACCAATTTCTCAGAATTAAAATTTGATCGTATATTTAGATGCCCATTTGGTATATAAGAGTGCATGTCAAATTTTGTGATTTTTAGTGCTATTTTCCCCTCCTTTAAGAAGAACAATAGCAAAACCGCATGATGGAGTTTCACTTTTGAGGAATTCTTGGAATTGAAATTTGATCATTGATTTGGATGCACGTTTGATATACAAGTGTGCAAGACAAATTTTGCAATGTTTTGAGCTATTTGGACCCCCTTTAAGCCCAACTCTAGTGAAATAGCACAACGAAGTTTCACTTCTTACCAATTTCTTGGAATTGAAATTTGATCATAGATTTGGATGCCCATTTGATAGACAAGCATGCACTCTAACTTTTGTGACATTTCGAGTTATTTTCATCCCCTTTAACCCCAACCTTGGGGAAACCATATGATGGAGTTTCACTTTTGACCAATTTCTTGGAATTAAAACTTGGAATTTCTTGGAGTTTCACTTTAATCCAAACCCTAACAAAACCGCACGATGGAGTTTCACTTTAATCCAAACCCTAACAAAACCGCACAATGGAGTTTCACTTTTGACCAACATCTCAGAATTGAAACTTGATCAAAGATTTGGATGCCCATTGGATAAACAAGGATGCACACCAACGTTCACACCGTTTCGATCTAGTTTGATCCGCTTTAAGCCAAACCCTAGAGAAACCGCATGACAGATTTTCACTTTTGAGAAGTTTCTTAGAATTGAAATTTGATCATAGATTTGCATGCTGATTTGATAGACAAGCGTGAATGCAAACTTTCAGGATGTTCTGAAATATTTTCACGCCATTTAATCCCAACCTTAACAAAACTGCACAACGGAGTTTCACTTTTGAAAAATTTCTTAGAAGCAAAATTTGATCGTAGGTTTATCTACGCATTAGGTAAATAAGAGTGCATGCTAAGTTTCATGATGTTCGGACCTATTTTGGTCATTATTCAAGGTTGGTCCAGAAAAGGTATAAGAGATGCTATTTTTTCGACTTTCTCGTAATTGAAATTTGAAAGATAATTTAGGGACCCATTTGAGAGATAACCATGCATACAAACTTTGAGGGGATTTCGAGCTATATTGAATGTTAGTAAAACTTGGTCAAACCAAGGCCTAAAAGGTTGCACTTTTTTCCAATTTTTGAAAAATTAAATGTAAAAGTAGAATTAGATACTCAATTAAGAGATAAGAATATTTAGTTCTAAGAAATGCACTTTTCTTGACTTTATTAAAATTGAAATTTGAAACTTTATTTAGGTACCCATTTGAGAGATAAGCCTACATGTGTAATTTTTGGAGATTGCGAGCCATTTTGGGCCTCGATAAAACTTCGTCGAACCAAGGCCTAAAACGTTGCATTTTTTCCAATTTCTCAAAATTTGAATTTTAAAGTAGATTTAGATACCCATTTCAAGGATAGGCATGGACACCTATTTTTATGAGATTTGGAGCTATTTTAGCCCTCATTCAAGGATAGTTAAACTAAGGTGGAAAAGATGCACTTTAGTTGACTTTTTCATAATTGAAATTTGAAAGTGGATTTAGTGTGCACGCCAACATTCGCGACATTCCGAGCTATTTTAATTCCCTTTAAGTGCAACCTTAGCGAAAGCGCATGATGAATTTTCACTTTTGGCTAATTCATCATAATTAAAATTTGATTGTAGATTTATATGCCCATTTTTTATATAAGAGTGCATGCCAAATTTTGTGATGTTCAGAGCTAGTTTCTCCTCCTTAAGCCAAACCTTAGCGAAACCACATGATGGAGTTTCACTTTTGACCAAATTCTCAGAATTAAAATATGATCATAGATTTGGATACCCACTTGATATACAAGCATGCATGCCAACTTTTTCAATGTTCTAAGCTATTTGGATCCCCTTTAAGCCCAAATCTAGGAAAAATGCACGACAGAGTTTCACTTTTAACCAATTTCTCGGAATTGAAAATTTGATCATGGACTTGGATGCCCATTTGATAGACAAGCATGCACTCCAACTTCCGTGATGTTTCAACCTATTTTCACCCCGTTTAACCCTAACCTTGGGGAAACCGCATGACAAAGTCTCACTTTTGACCAATTTCTTGGAATTTAAATTTGATCACAGATTTAGATGCACATTTGGAAGATTTAGATGCACGACAGAGTTTCACTTTTGACCAATTTCTCGGAATTGAAAATTTGATCATGGACTTGGATGCCCATTTGATAGACAAGCATGCACTCCAACTTTCACAATGTTTAGAGTTATTTTGGCTCCTTTAAGTCAAACCCTAACAAAACCGCACTATGGTGTTTCATTTTTGACCAACTTCTCAGAATTAAAACTTGATCATAGATTTGGATGCCCATTGGATAAACAAGCATGGACGCCAATTTCCTTAACGTTCAGAGTTATTTTGACTCACTTTAAGCCCAACCCTAGCGAAATTGAATGACGAAGTTTTAGTTTTGAACAGTTTCTTAGAATTGAAAGTTGATCATAGATTTGGATGCCCATTTGATAGATAAGCATGCAAATCCGCACAACTGAGTTTCACTTTTGACCAATTTCTCAGAATTGAAATTTGATCGTAGATTTATCCTTGCATTTTGTAGATAAGAGTGCAAGCCAACGTGCACAATGTTCGGAGATATTTTAGTCATTATTCCAGGTTGGTCAAGCAAAGGTCTAAGAGATGCTATTTTTTTTGCTTTCTTGTAATTGAAATTTAAAAGTGAATTTAGGTACCCATTTGAGAGATAACCATGCATACAAACGTTCAAGGGATTTCTAGTTATTTTAGACCTTAGTCAAACTTGGTCAAACCAAGGCCTAAAAGGTTGCACTTTTTTCCAATTTCTTATAAATAAAATGTAAAATTATATTTAGATACCCATTTAAGAGACACACATATTTTTGTGAGGTTTCAAGTTATTTCGACTCTTAGTTAAAGTTACTCAAACCAAGTTCTAAGAAATGCACTTTTCTTGACTTTCTCAAAATTGAAATTTGAACTCTATTTAGGTACCCATTTGAGAGATAAGTCTACATGTAGATTTTTTGGGGATTGTGAGCCATTTTGGACCTTAGTCAAACTTCATCAAACCAAGGCCTAAAACGTTGCATTTTTTTCAATTTCTCAATAATCAAATTTTAAGGTAGATTTAGATATCCATTTGAAAAATAGGTATGGACACCTACTTTTATGATATTTGGAGCTATTTTGGCCCTCATTCAAGGATGGTCAAACCAAGGTTGAAAATATGCACTTTTTTTTACTTTTCAAAATTGAAATTTGAAAATGGATTTAGGTACCCATTTCAATAAACAAGCATGCACATAAACTTTCGCGGCATTCTGAGATATTTTCACTCCCTTTAAATGCAACCTTAGTTAAATCGCACAACGAAGTTTCACTTTTGACCAATTTATCGAAATTAAAATTTGATCATAGATTTAGATTCCCATTTGGTAGATAAGAGTGCATGCCAAATTTTGTGATGTTAAGAGCTATTTTCCCCTACTTTAAGCCAAATCTTAGCAAAAAAACATGATGGAGTTTCACTTTTGACCAAATTCTCAGAATTAAAGTTTGATCATAGATTTGGATGCCCATTTGATAAACAAGCATGCATGCCAAATTTTGAAACCTTCCGAGCTATTTTGACCCCCTTTAAACCCAAACCTAGCAAAGCCACACGAAGGAGTTTCACTTCTGACTAATTTCTAGATATTGAAATTTGATCATAGATTTGGATGCCCATTTGGTAGACAAGCATGCATGTGAATTTTTGAGATGTTCTGAAATATTTTCAACCCATTTAAGCCCAACCTTAGCAAAACCGCAAAACATAGTTTCACTTTTGACCAATTTCTCAGAATTAAAATTTGATGGTAGATTTATCTGCACATTGGTAGATAAGAGTGCACACAAACTTTCACGATGTTTAGAGCTATTTTGGTCATTATTCACGATTGGTAAAGCAAAGGTCTAAGAGATATTATTTTTTTGACTTTGTCGTAATTGAAATTTGAAAGAGAATTTACGTACCCATTTGAAAGATAACCATGCATACAAACTTTCAGTGGGTTTCGAGCTATTTTAGATATTAGTAAAACTTGGTCAAAACAAGGCCTAAAAGGTTGCACTTTTTTGTAATTTTTTAGAAATCAAATGTAAAAGTACATTTAGATACCCATTTAAGAGATAAGCGTGCACACATATTTTTGCGAGATTTCGAGTTATTTCGGCCCTTAGTTAGGGTTGGTCAAACGAAGTTCTAAGAAATGCACTTTTCTTGACTTTCTCAAAATTGAAATTTGACACTGTATTTAGGTACCCATTTGAGAGATAATCCTACATGTATATTTTTTGGGGATTGCACGCCATTTTCGACCTTCGGTCAAAACCACACAACAGAGTTTCACTTTTGAGTAGTTTCTTAGAAGTGAAATTTGATCATAGATTTGGATGCCCATTTGACAGACAAGAGTGCGCACGAAATTTCATGATGTTCCAAAATATTTTCACCCCCTTTAAGCTCAACCTTAGCGAAACTGCACAATAGAGATTCACTTTTGACCATTTTCTCACAATTAAAATTTGATCAGAGATTTATCTACGCATTGGTAGATAAGACTGCACACCAAATCTCATGATGTTCAGAGCTATTTTAGTCATTATTCAAGTTTGGTAAAGCAAAGGTCTAAGAGATGCTAAATTTTCGACTTTGTCGTAATTGAAATTTGTAAGAGCATTGAGGTACCCATTTGAGAGATAACCTCACATACAAACTTTCAAGGGATTTCGAGCTATTTTGGAACTTAGTCAAACTTGGTCAAACCAAGGCCTAAAATGTTTCAGTTTTTTCAATTTCTTAGAAATAAAATGTAAAAGTATATTTAGATATCCATTGAAAAGATAAGCGTGCACACATATTTTTTGCGAGGTTTCAAGTTTTTCGGCCCTTAGTTGAGGTTGGTCAAACCAAGTTCTAAGAAAGGCACTTTTGTTGACTTTCTCGAAATCAAAATTTGAAACTGTATTTAGGTACCCATTTGAGAGATAATACTACATCTATATTTTTTGGGGATTGCGAGCCATTTTGGACCTCGGTTAAACTTTGTCAAAACAAGGCATAAAACGTTGCATTTTTTGCAATTTCTCAAAATTCAAATTTTAAAGTAGATTTAGATACCCATTTCAAAGATAGCATGGACACCTATTTTTATGATATTTCGAGCTATTTTGGGCCTTATTCAAGGATGGTCAAACCAAGGTTGAAAAGTTGCACTTTTGTCGACTTTTTTAGAATTGAAAGTTGAAAGTGCATTTAGCTACCCATTTCAATAAGAAAGCATGCATGCCAACTTTAGCGATGTTCTGAGCTATTTTCACTCCCTTTAAGTTCAACCTTAGCGAAAGCACATGACGAAGTTTCAATTTTGACTGATTTCTCAAAATTAAAATTTCATCGTCTATTTAGATTCTCATTGGGTAGATATGAGTGAATGCCAAATTTCATGATGTTCAAAGCTATTTCCCCCTCCTTTAAGCAAAACCTTAGTGAAACGACATGATGCAGTTTCACTTTTGACCAAATTCTCAGAATTGAAATTTGATCATAGATTTGGATGTTTGTTTGATATACAAATGTGCACGCTAACTTTGTATTGTTCTGAGATATTTGGACCCCCTTTAAGCACAACTCTAGAAAAAATGCACAACAGAGTTTCACTTTTGACCAATTTCTTGGAATTGAAATTCGATCATAGATTTGGATGCCCATTTGATAAACAAGTGTGCACTTCAAATTTCGCAACATTCCGAGCTATTTTCACCCCCTTTAACCCCAACCTTGGTGAACAACATGACAGAGTTTCACTTTTGACCAATTTCTCAGAAGTAAAATTTCAACTTAGATTTAGTTGCACATTTGGAAGATAATGGTGCATGTCAACTTTCACAATGTTCAAAGCTATTTTCGGCTCATTTAAGCCAAACCCTAACAAAACTGCACGATGGATCTTCACTTTTGACCAACTTCTTAGAATTGAAAAATGATCATAGATTTGGATGCCCATTGGATAAACAAGCATGCAGGGCCAACTTTTGCAACATTTCAAGATATTTTTGACTCCCTTTAATCCCAACCCAGGGAAACCGTACGACTGAGTTTCGCTTTTGAGTAGTTTCCTAGAAGTGAAAATTGATCATAGATTTGGATGCCCATTTGATAGAAAATCTTGTATGTGGAGTTTCGCAACGTTTTGAAATATTTTCACCCCCTTTAAGCCCAACCTTAGAAAAAATGCATAAGAGAGTTTCAATTTGGACCAAATTCTCAGAATTAAAATTTGATTGTGGATTTATCTGCAAATTTTGTATTTAAGAGTGCACACAACCTTTCATGATGTTCAGAGTGATTTTTGTCATTATTCAAAGGTTGGTCAAACAAGAGTCTAATTCCAATGGGTCTTTTTTCTAGTGATCTTGGTTTTACAACTGCCAATTTCTAACATGGTATTAAAGCAGTTCTAGAAGCCATTTTCAAACTCTAGGGCTTGACATTCTAAGGCCTCCCCTCACCAATCCAGGAAAAAAGTGACTTGGAAACTTCACCGAAGGGAAGGCGCATCATTTGATGAAGGAAATATCCAATTTTGAGAAGTTTCTTTTTTGACCCAATTTTGGTCCATAGTTTTGGCTCGATCTTATCTCCTCTCAACTCGCCTTGATAAGGCACAATAGCCTTTGGATTTAGTTTCACAAGATTCCAAATTTCATTTTTGAACTAGCTCCTACTAGGGTTTCTAATTCAAATCTGCAGGCAAGATGATTGGAATGAAGGTTGAATATAATCTTGATAGAGCCACAAACTTCATCTCTTGGAAGTCTAGAGTTCTCATATTGGAAGAAAATGACCTCTTAAAGGTTGTCAATGAGAAGGTTTCAGAACCAGACACTGAAGAAGAAAAGTCTCATTGGAGGAAGAGTGATGTCAAAGCAAGAAGAATCTATGTAGACTCAGTCAGGGATCATTGGTATCCTCAAATATCCCAAAAGAAGATGACTAGGAAGATGTTTAAAATCCTAAAGGAATGATGATTGTTAATGACCATGATTGACTTGTATGGAAACGATGTTCAAATGCTGTTCATTATACACCCTTCGTGGTCAGTAGTGGACCACCACAGTGTTAGTGGGTGCCCACTAACACCTTAGCAGTCTACCATCAACCACTAAGGGTATAATGGACGACATTTTAAGGTTGTCAAGGATAGAATTAAGGCTTGGCCACTGACACTATCATGGCCCACAATCGACCTAGAAGGGTGTATGACGAATGGCATTTAAAGACCATTGGGAGTAGAATTTAGGCTCGGTCAACATCCATTTTGATGTACATCGTTCTCTATTGAAAGGTATGAGTCGTGGGAGACAATAGTGTTGTATTTTCTATTGTTGGGAGGTGATAGATCATCACCATGGTTAAACGAGCTCCACACCCAATTTGTTCATGTGCTTTGTCTTTCTTCTAGGGACCTTGGTTTTACAACTGCCAATTTCTAACATGGTATCAAAGTAGTTATAGAATACATTGTCGAAAGCTAGGGCTTGACATTCTGAAGCCTCCCCTCACCAATCTAGGAGAAAAAGTGACTTGGAAACTTCACCCAAGGGAAGGCACATCTATTGATAAAGGAAAAATCCAGTTCTGAGAAGTTTCATTTTTGACCCAATTTCGGTCAATAGTTTTGGCTCAATCTTATCTCCTCTCAACTTGCCTTGATAAGGCACATTAACCTTTAGATTTAGTTTCATAAGATTCCAAACTTCACTTTTGAAATAGATCCTACTAGGGTTTCTATTTCAAATCTGCAGGCAAGATGATTGAAATGAAGGTTGAAGATCATCTTTATGGAGCCACAAAATTCATCTCTTGGAAGTTTAGAGTTCTCATGTTGGAAGAAAATGATCTCTTAAAGCTTGTTAATGAGAAGGTTCCAGAACCAAATGCTGAAGATGACAAGTCTAATCGGAGGAAGAGTGATGCCAGAGTAAGAAGAATCTTGGTAGCCTCAGTTAGGGATCATTTGGTTCCTCAAATCTTGCAAAAGAAGACGACTAGGAAGATGTTCAAAACCCTAAAGGTATGATGATTGTTAATGGCCAAGCCTAACTTCTATGGGAGACGACGTTCAAATGTCATTCATTATACAACCCTTAGTGCTCGGTGGTGTACCACCACAGTGTTTAACGAGCACCCACTAACACCTTGGTGGTCCACCATCGACCACTGAGGGTGTATAATGGAAGGCATTTTAAGGCCGTTGGGGATAGAAGTCAGGCTTGGCCACTGACACTATTGTGGCCCACAATTGACCTACAAGGGTGTATGACGAATGGCATTTAAATGCCATTGGGAGTAGAATTTATGCTCGGTCAACATCCATTTGGATGTACATCATTCTCTATCAAAATGTCTAAGCTCAGGGGAGACAATAGTGTTGTATTGTCTATGGTTGGGAGGTGATAGATCATCACCGTGGTTAAACGAACTCCACATCGAATTTGTTTATGTCCTCTTTCTTTCTTCTAGTGATCTTGGTTTTACAACTATCAATTTCTAACATGGTATCAAAGTAGTTCTAGAAGCCATTGTCGAAAGCTATGGCTTGACATTCTGAGGCCCCCTCTCACCAATCCTGGAGAAAAATTGACATGGAAACTTCACACAAGGGAAGGTGCATCTGTTGATGAAGGAAAAATATAGTTCTAAGAAGTTTCCAAACTTCATTTTTGACCTAGCTCTTAGTAGGGTTTCTAGTTCAGATCTGCAGGCAAGATGATTGGAATGAATGTTGAAGATCATTTTGATGGAGCCACAAATTTTATCTGTTGGAAGTCTAAAGATCTCATCTTGGAAGAAAATGATCTCTTAAAGCTTGTGAATGGGAAGGTTCCAGAACCAGACACTGAAGAAGACAATACTCATTGGAGGAAGAGTGATGCCAGAGCAAGAAGAATCTTGGTAGACTCAGTCAAGGATCATTTGGTTCCTCAAATCTCATAAAAGAAGACGACTAGGAAGATGTTCATAACCCTAAAGGAATGATGATTGTTAATGGCAATTCTGATTTGTATGGGCGATGCCATTCAAATGTTGTTCATTATACACCCTTAGTGGTCAGTGGTGGAGCACCCAAGAGTTAATGGGTGCCTACTAACACCTTGGTGGTCCACCACTAAACGCTGAGGGTGTATAATGGAAGGCAATTTAAGGCAGTCAAAGATAGAAGTCAAGCTTGGCCACTAACATTATTGTGGCACACAATCGATGAAAAAGGGTGTATAACGAATGACATTTAAAGGCCATTGAGAGTAGAATTTAGGCTCGAGTCAATATCCATTTGGATGTACATCATTCTGTATTGAAAGGTCTGAGCTCAAGGGAGACAATAGTGTTGTATTTTCTATGGTTGGGAGGTGATAGATCATCACCGTTGTTAAACGAGCTCCACACCCAGTTTGTTTATGTTCTCTGCCTTTCTTCTAGTGATCTTGGTTTTACAACTATCGATTTCTAACATGGTATAAAAGCAGTTCTAGAAGCCATTGTCAAAATCTAGGGCTTGACATTCTAAGGCCTCCCCTCACCAATACAAAAGAAAAGTGACTTGGAAACTTCACCCAAGGGAAGGCGCATCTAGTGATGAAGGAAAAATCCAGTTATGAGAAGTTTCATTTTTGACCCAATTTCGGTCCATAGTTTTGGCTCGATCTTATCTCCTCTCAACTCACCTTGATAAGATGCTAACCTTTGGATTCAGTTTCACAAGATTATGAACTTCATTTTTGACCTAGCTCCTACTAGGGTTGCTAGTGCAAATTTGCAGGAAAGATGATTGGAATGAACATTGAAGACCATCTTGATGGAGCCACAAACTTCATCTCTTGGAAGTCTAGAGTTTTCACCTTGGAAGAAAATGATCTCTTAAAACTTGTCAATGAGATGGTTCCAGAACCAGACGCTCAAGAAGACAAGTCTCATCGGAGGAAGAGTGATACCAGAGCAAGAAGAATCTTGGTAGACTCAGTCAGGGACCATTTGGTTCCTCAAATCTCGCAAAAGAAGACGACTAGGAAGATGTTCAAAACCCGAAAGAAATGATGATTGTTAATGGCCAAGTTTGACTTATATTGGCAGCAACGTTGAAATGCCATTCATTATACACCCTTAGTGGTCGGTGGTCGATGACCACAGTGTTAGCGGGCGCCCACTAACACCTTGGTGGTCCACCACTGACCATTGAGGGTGTATAATGGAAAGCATTTTAAGGCCGTCTGGGATAGAAGTCAGTCTTGACCATTGACACTATTGTGGCCCACAATCAACCAACAAGGGTGTATGATGAATGGAATTTAAAGGGAGTATAATTTAGGCTCGGTCAACATCCATTTAGATGTACATCGTTCTCTATTGAAAGGTGTGAGCTCGGGGGAGACAACAGTGTTGTATTGTCTATGGTTGGGAGGTGACAGATCATCACCATGGTTGAGCGATCTCCACACCCAGTTTACTTATGTGCTCTATCTTTCTTCTAGTGAACTTGGTTTTACAACTGCCAATTTCTAACATGGTATAAAAGTAGTTCTAGAAGCTATTGTTGAAAGCTAGGGCTCAGCATTCTGAGACCTCCCCTCACCAATCCAAGAGAAAAAGTGACTTGGAAACTTTTCCCAAGGGAAGGCACATCTATTGATGAAGGAAAAACCCAGTTCTTCGAAGTTTCATTTTTTACCCAATTTCGGTCCATAGTTTTGGCTTGAACTTATCTCCTCTCATCTCGCCTTGATAAGGCACATTAAAATTTGGATTTATTTTCACAAGATTCAAACTTCATTTTTTACCTAGCTCCTACAAAGGTTTGAAATTTGAATCTGCAGGAAAGATGATTGGAATGAAGGTTGAAGATCATCTTGATAGAGCCACAAACTTCATCACTTGGAAGTCTAGAGTTCTCATCTTGGAAGAAAATGATCTCTTAAATCTTGTCAATGAGAAGGTTCTACAACCAGACGCTGAAGAAGACAAGTCTCATTGGAGGAAGAGTGATGCCAGAGCAAGAAGACTCTTGGTAGACTCAGTCAGGGATCATTTGGTTCCCCAAATATCACAAAAGAAGACCACTACGAAGATGTTCAGAACCCTAAAGGAATGATGATTGTTAATGGCCAAGCCTGACTTGTATAGGTGGCGACATTCAAATTCTGTTCATTATACACCCTTAGTGGTTGGTGGTGGACCACCATAGTGTTAGTGGGTTCCCACTAACACCTTGGTGGTCCACCATCGACCACTAAGGGTGTATAATGGAAGGCATTTTAAGGCTGTCGAGGATATAAGTCAGGCTTGGCCACTGACACTATTATGCCCCACAATCAAACTACAAGGGTATAGGACAAATGGAATTTAAAGGCCACTAGGAGTAGAATTTAGGCTCGGTGAACATCCATTTGGATGTACATCATTCTCTATTGAAAGGTCTGTGCTCGCGGGAGACAATAGTGTTGTATTGTCTATGGTTGGGAGGTGATAGATCATCACCGTGGTTAAATAATCTCCACACCCAGTTTGTTTATGTGCTCTGTCTTTCTTCTAGTGATCTTGGTTTTACAACTGCCAATTTTTAAAATGGTATAAAAGCAGTTCTAGAAGCCATTGTTGAAAGCTAGGGCTCGACATTCTGAGGCCTCCCCTCACCAATCTAGGAGAAAAAGTGACTTGGAAACTTTTCCCAAGGGAAGGCACATCTATTGATGAAGGAAAAACTCAGTTCTTAGAAGTTTGATTTTTGACCCAATTTCAGTCCATAGTTTTGGCTCAATCTTATCTCCTCTCATCTCGCCTTGATAAGCCACATTAACCTTTGGATTCAATTTCACAACATTCAAACTTCATTTTTGACCTAGCTCCTACTATGGTTTCAAGTTCAAATCTGTAGGAAAGATGATTGGAATGAAGGTTGAAGATCATCTTGATGGAGCCACAAAATTCATCTCTTGGAAGTCTAGAGTTCTCATCTTGGAAGAAAATGATCTCTTAAAGCTTGTCAATGAGAAGGTACCAGAACCAGAGGCTGAAGAAGACAAGTCTCATTAGAGGAAGAGTGATTCCAGAGCAAGAAGACTCTTGGTAGACTCAGTCAAGGATCATTTGGTTCCCCAAATATCGCAAAAGAAGACCACTAAGAAGATGTTAAAAACCCTAAAGGAATGATGATTGCTAATGGCCAAGCTTGACTTGTATAGGCGACGATGTTGAAATGTTGTTCATTATACACCCTTAGTGGTCAGTGGTGGACCACCACAGTGTTAGTGGGTGCCCACTAACACCTTGGTGGTCCACCATCGACCACTGAGGGTGTATAATGGAAGACATTTTAAGGCCATCGGGGATAGAAGTCAAGCTTGGCCACTGACACTATTATGGCCCACAATTAACCTACAAGGGTATAGGATGAATGGAATTTAAAGGCCACTAGGAGTAGAATTTAGGCTTGGTGAACATCCATTTGGATGTACATCGTTCTCTATTGAAAGGTCTGAGCTTGGGGGAGACAATAGTGTTGTATTGTCTATGGTTTGGAGGTGATAGATCATCTTCATAGTTAAACGAGGTACACACCCAATTTGTTTATGTGCTTTGTCTTTTTTCTAGTTATCTTGGTTTTACAACTGCCAATTTCTAACATGGTATCAAAGCATTTCTAGAAGTCATTGTTGAAATATAGGGCTTGACATTTTGAAGCCTCCCCTCACCAATCCAGGAGAAAAAGTGACTTGGAAACTTCACCCAAGGGAAGGCGCATGTATTGATGAAGGAAAAATCCAGTTTTGAGAAGTTTCATTTTTTACCCTATTTTGGTCCATAGTTTTGGCTCGATCTTATCTCCTCTCAAATATCCTTCATAAGGCACATTAACCTTTGGATTCAATTTCACAAGATTCCAAACTTCATTTTTGACCTAGATTCTACTAGGGTTTCTAGTTCAAATCTGCAGGCAAGATGATTGGAATGAAGGTTGAAGATCATCTTGATGGAGCCACAAACTTCATCTCTTGGAAGTCTAGAGTTCTCATCTTGGAAGAAAATGATCTCTTAAAGCTTGTCAATGAGAAGGTTCCAGAACTAGACGCTGAAGATGACAAGTCTCATTGGAGGAAGAGTGATGCCAGAGCAAGAAGAATCTTGGTAGACTCAGTCAAGGATCATTTGGTTCCTCAAATATCGCAAAAAAAGATTAGGAAGATGTTCAAAACCCTAAAGGAATGATGATTGTTAATGGCCAAGCTTGACTTGTATGGGTGACGACATTCAAATTTCATTCATTATACACCCTTTGTGGTCGGTGGTGGACAACCATAGTGTTAGTGGGCGCCCACTAACAACTTGGTGATCCACCTCCAACCACTGAGGGTGTGTAATGGAAGGAATTTTAAGGCCGTCTGGGATAGAAGTTAGGATTGGCCACTTACACTATTGTGGGCTACAATCAACCTACAAGGGTGTACGATGGATGGCATTTAAAGGCCAGTGGGAGTAGAATTTAGGCTCGGTCAACATCCATTTGGATGTACATCGTTCTTTATTAAAAGGTCTGAGCTCGGGGGAGACAATAGTGTTGTATTGTCTATGGTTGGGAGGTGATAGAC
Source organism: Pseudotsuga menziesii (assembly GCA_001517045.1). Classification (NCBI taxonomy): domain Eukaryota; kingdom Viridiplantae; phylum Streptophyta; class Pinopsida; order Pinales; family Pinaceae; genus Pseudotsuga; species Pseudotsuga menziesii. The sequence continues at coordinate 205,598 of LPNX010812675.1, forward strand.
CATCATTGTGGTTAAATGAGCTCCACACCTAGTTTATTTATGTGCTTTTTCTTTCTTCTAGTGATCTAGGTTTTCAAACTGCCAATTTCTAACATGGTATCAAAGCAGTTCTAGAAGCCATTGTCCAAAGCTAGGGCTTGACATTCTAAGTCCTCCCCTCACCGATCCAGGAGAAAATGTGACTTGGAAACTTTACCCAAGGGAAGGTGCATCTTGATGGCCTCCTATTTTGCTTGTTTACTACCCTATTTCTAGTTCGAATTTATAAGGAACTAGGCATCTTTGACTCCATCTTGTTATATATTTTATGTTCAAATATATATATTTCAAGGACTATATCCCAAGGTTCTTAAAATAGGTAATTTTTGGTATTTTTATTATTTTGTTTATCATTTTAATGGATTTCAATTTATATTTAAAAACTCTAACTTATGATTAAAAATGTTGATCCTTTGTCAAAGTCTTGTTTCTCGCACAGTTACTTTCTTTTCCTGGTGGCTTGATCCCACACCTGTTTCGGCACTCACTGAGCATGTATCGATTGGTTCAAATATTTGGGGGATTTGTTTTCCTGAAATAACATATGGGTTCTGCATTCAATTGCTTCCATATTGACCATGAGCTACCTATTGGAATTATTCAACCTTGCTCTATCCAAGAATTGTGGGCCCTAATCTTCAACAACGCGTGGGTTCCAGTCTATTTGATCGCTGGTTTGCAAATAATCCAAATCAAATCTGATGTTTTGACCTATTTTCTGCATTGGATCATTTGTTAGTTGTTTTCATTCTCCCAGATAAGCGTAGATCTTTTGGGCAGGGTCGACCCTTTTTAGTGGTCGACCCGTGATGTAATTCAAGCTATAAATATGTTTGTGAAACCTTAAAAGAACAGGATATGAAACATATTTCTTTTTGATAATGGAGTAGTTTTAGAACTCTGGTGTGTATAAAAGAAGAGTTTATTACATAGAGAAGTTATGTTGGAATTGTTTGAAGCATTAAATATTGACTAAATAGCATTTCTTTTGTAAGTAAGTTTGAGATTTGAGATCTCTTTTGATAGTAAGATCTCCTTTAAGATTGGAACATTCGATTGCTTAGTTTCTTTGATTCTAAGAGTGAGAAAATTAAAGGCAGATTAGTTATTTGGATGTGGAGATTTTGGAAAATAGATTAAAAGTTAGTATGGTTTGAAATTGCTTTAGGTTTCATTAATTGAACTTGGTAAACTTAGAATTTTCCTATTAGGATTGTAAACAACAATTAGAGATTGGTTCTTTTCCTAGATTAGACCTAACAGCTTTTGATCTGTGTTGCTCAAGAAAGTAGTTAGTTTTATGAACTATGTTCTTTCTCTTTGCATGAGAGTAGATTTAAGTCACCCTAGGAATTACCTTTAAACTATTTTAATCCGCACATATAGTGTAGCAACTCGAAGCGTACGTGTCCCGGTCGATAATTAAATTTAAGGTAAATTAATTGATTATATTTTACCCAACATTTTAGTTCCGTTGCCGGGGAGTTGCTCCAAGGTAAGCTGGTATTTTGCTTGTTTTATATTGATTTGTTGGTTGTTTCTTTTTGGTGTGATTAGTCTTTGCAGATTGGAGGAGAAGGGGTGGTAAGAAGAGAGGTAAGAACCTGCGCATCTATTATAATAGGTTCCTTCAAACCCATCTGTAGCGTAGGTGTTCTGATTTGATTTGTTAATTAGAAGTTCTGTTATTTATAGTTAATTTTTTATGAGACCTAGAGATAGTAGAGGTAGATACATTAAAATACATTCAGATTTTTTGGAAACAAAACCCCACCACTAACTAACCATAGGGATAGGTATACAGGAAAGGAGACAGAAGGAAATAGCACCCAAAGATCTGTTGAATTAAAAACTGGATTAGAGGAAACTGAGATCCCTCAAGGTGAACTGTTACATTCTATGGAGATACCACACACTCTTCAAACTTCACCAATAAAGGAAGACCCCAATTTGGTTGACATTGTGGACGTGGAAAAATTGAATGCCCTTTTTGGTCATACACAAAATTTGGTGATTTCATAGGTAGAATCTACCACAAATTCTCTTTTTCAACAACAACTTAGGAGAGAATGTTGGGATTTCATCCCATCCCCAAAGAAAGATAGGTTAGGTGTCAATTGGTTTAGTAATCCTCTTGTTATGAGTGACCAGGAAATATGACACCATATGGAAGGAGAAGGAGAACACGAGGGACGAACAGAAACAACCTTTGGCTTCCCCATTTTGGATCTTGCACGTGATGTCAGTATGAAAAATATCCCAACATCTTCATTACCTACTTTCTATGGTAAAAGTACTGAAGATCCAGATACTTTTTTGTTTGAATTTGACATATTGTGTAGGAGCTATAACTATTTACATGATGCACAAAAGTTAAAACTGTTTCCTGCCACCCTTAAAGACTCTGCACCTAGATGGATTATGGGTCTGGGAGAATCCACTATTCGAAGTTGGGATGAGATGAAGAGTGCCTTCCTTAAGAAACACCAACACTATTATGGACCTAAAGACTCTCAAAATTATATCTTTAAAATGCAACAGCATGAAGACGAGATTCTTGAGTATTTTCTTGAACGCTTTAGCTTTGTACTACAAAAGTCTAAGTATAATACTCTATAGGAAGATGCGGTCAGAACTCTTTTTCTAAAAGGGATTCTAGAAGAGTGTGTGGAAATCCTCAACCTCATGGAATCAATAGATGTGTCCCATAAATCCTTTGAAGAAATTACTGAATTATGTAGGAAATATTCTAGAAGTAGAGCCAAGGCTGGAAGAAATGTGAGGGAGGGTCCTTCCCGCACTTCTAGAACTGCGGGAACTAGTAGGGTCACAAGAACAGAATTAGGGAACTTGTTGGAAAATTTTAAAACTAATATTTTAGTAACCTTGAGTTCTCAATTCTATGCATTGAAAACTAAAAGGCAGCAAGAAGAAGAGGACATTGCAACACTACATATATTCTATCCTAAATGCAGAAAAAGACACCCTCTTAAAGAGTGTCCCCTTAATATTATTTCAGTTTGTGCTCTTTGTTCTGACAAACACCCTACTGATAATTGCCATTCATTACCAGAATTGCAAGCCCTTTATAAGATTAATAATGAACCCATGGATCAATCATATGCATAAAAAAGGCCATGGCAACCTAGACCCCAAAACATGTACCCAGATCCTACTTTTCAAAATCCTGCATATTACTACCCAATGCAGTAACCTCAGCAGCCATGGAGTCCACAAATGTGGTAAAATTGGCCATCTCATCCTACTCAAACCCAACCATGGTAGCAAGGCTGGCGAGGACAGTCTTATGGAGGAACTTATCCAAAAACTCCATTACATACTCCTCCTAGTTACACTCCACTTCCACCCAATGTGCAATAGTTATTACCTGGTTTTACACCACCTGCACTTCCTCCTATACCCCTAGTTCCACAATAGTATCAAAATCCAAACCCCCCTCGACCCACGTTGTTTCCTGCTCAACCTATACCGAATCCTAATAACAAACCATCCCAGCCTATTCATAATGCTGAAATACAAATGGCCCCAACTTATGTGATTCATTCAACTCCTATACAAGAAATACAATTAAGGTCTGGGAAAATTTTAAATAAAACTCCTCCAGTAGTGATTATTGAAGAAGAATGTGGAGAAGAAACTGGTGAAAAAGAAGTTTAAGAGGAGGAAGAGGTTCCAAATGTATTAGAAAGCACTAAAGTACATAGAACTCAAATTTCTCAATCAACTGCACAGCCACAATTGAATAATGATCCTCCTTATCCAGAAAGATTATTAATAGAGAAACCTGTAGTTCATTCGCAATTTGATCTTGAGAATGAGTTAAGAAATGTTTGTATTCAAATTCCATTACTCTAGGCCATTAGAGATGTTCCTATTTATTCAAAGATGTTAAGAGAGTTATGTTTGAAGAAGCTTGGTCAAAAACAAAAATATCCACCAACAATACATGTTATAGGCCAGTTGTCTGATTATATTTCAGACCATCCCTTACTTCCAAAGTTTGCAAACCTTAGGAACCCAGTTGTAACTATTTATATTAATGAGATTCCCATAGGAAACACTCTAGTTGACTTGGGGGAAGTAATCAATGTTATGTCTATGACCACCTTGCAGAAATTACAATTGTATAATCTCCTCAGACCTACTCCTACCATTTTGGAATTGGCTGATAGGAGTACAGTTAAACCTGTAGGGGCATTGGATGACATTACAGTCACTATAGCTTCTTGGGAGTATCCAGTGGATTTCCTGGTACTCCAAACCAAAGATCCAATTAAGGAACGTCCTATTATATTAGGTAGACCCTGGTTAGCAACTACTAATGCTTTCATAGGATGTAGAGAGGGTATTTTAACTATAACAAATGGTACTTCTCTACAGAACCTTATCAATTATCCACTAGCTCAACCTGTAACAAAAAACATGTTATGGTTAGAAATTCCTTATGGAGATGAGGATGTTGAACAAACTTTACTATCCATCAGTCAAACTAGGGAACTGGAAGACCAAACTGAAGATGATATTTTAGATCAATTTATTTCAGCCACTACTAGCGTTGATTTTCCCTAGTCCTTTTCTGACTTGGATTATGTTTTCACTGAAAATTTCCAAGAACAGTATGACCCTTCAACTATCTTATCATCCATAATTTTATTTATAGATGAGAAAGTTGGAGCTTTAACCATACCAATGGAGATCATTCCTGGAAGGTCTTTAATTATTAATGCAAATTTGACTCAAGACCAACAAAGTCAGTTAGTCCAATTACTAGAAGCACAATCTAGAGCATTTGCTTGGACTTATACTGATATGAAGGGAATTCACCCTGACACATGTATCCATCATATTTACATATTTACACTCAGGAGAACATTAGGCCTGTAAGGAAACCACAGAGGAGAATGAATCCTGGTCTTAAAGATATTGTAAAAGATTAGTTACAAAAATTACTTGATGCAGATTTTATTTATCCCATTTCTAATAGTAAATGGGTATCTCCTTTGGTGATTGTCCCAAAGAAGGGAGGTAAGTGGAGAATATGCATAGATTTTTGGGAACTGAACAAAGCAACCCTAAGAGACTATTTTCCTCTTCCCTTTATAGATCAGGTCTTGGACACTTTGTCTGGGAAACGATATTTTTATTTTCTTGATGGATACAGTGGATACAATCAAATTAGAATATCCCCAGAAGACCAAGATGAAACTACTTTCACTTGTCCATGGGGAGCATACGCTTACAAGGTGTTACCATTCGGATTGTGTAACGCCCTGCTACTTTCCAAAGTGAAGTGTTAGGAATTCTAGCTGACTTGGTTCATGATTGCATGGAAATATATATGGACAATTTTATAGTATATGGTAATTATTTCAAATAAGCCTTAGACAAATTAGAAAAAGTCTTAATCAGGTGCCAAGAAACAAACCTTGCCTTAAGTCATGAAAAGTGCAAAATGATGTTAACTGAGGGCATTGTGTTAGGACATCATATCTTGTCAGAAGGTATCAAGGTAGATCCAGCAAAGGTTGAAATCATTACCAGTTTACCTCCACCAACTACACAAAAGGAAGTTAGAAGCTTTCTGGGACATGCGGGTTACTACCGTACGTTTATTTCCAACTTTACTAAGATAGCAACCCCACTTTTCAAGTTGTTAGCCAAGGACATTGATTTTTGTTGGGATCAACACTGTTAGGCAGCTTTTGACACTTTAAAAATAGAATTGTCTTCAACATCGGTTTTGAAGGGACCAAACTGGTCTTTTCCCTTTCATATACAAACTAATGCTTCTGATACTACCATAGGGGGAGTGCTTGGACAAAAAGAAAATCAATCTTATTATGCTATTTATTTTATCAATAAGAATATAACACCAGTGGAACTAAATTATACAGTGACTGAAAACGAATTTTTAGCAGTAGTTCATGCTATTAATAAATTTCGACATTACATTACTGCCTATGATGTTTTTGTTCACACTAATCATTCTGCTATTAGATTTTTTATGAATAAACCTATAACTAGTGGCAGAGTTACTAGATGGCTTCTTTTGCTGCAGGAATTTAACATTACTATAATTGATAAACTAGGAAAGGAAATTTTGGTTGTAGATTTTCTTTCGCGATTGACTCATAATGATGATAATGTTCCTGTAGATGATACTTTTCCTGACGAACATTTGTTTGATTTCTTTGTTAAAATACCATGGTTTGCAGACATAGCTAATTATTTAGGCACAGGAAAAGTAACTGCTCATCTACCATTGTATGAAAAACGAAGGATCATACAACAAAGTGCCAACTATTCATGGGTAGGTAATGATCTCTTTCGCACTGATCCAGATTTGATTATCAGAAAATGTGTAAGAGAAGATGAGATGTATTATATCCTCCAAGCCTGTCATGATGGGCCCTGTGGAGGACATTTTTCAGACAAGCGGACAACATACAAGGTGTTACATCAAGGTTATTACTGGCCCACACTTTTCAAAGATGCTGCAAAATATGTACAGGGTTGTGATAGCTATCAATGGATGGGGAGACCCACTACTGCGGATGAAATTCCTTTACAAACCTAGGTACAGATTGAACCCTTTGAAAAGTGGGGATTGGACTTTGTTGGACCAATCTCACCAATGTCATGAAAAAAGACATATATATTAGTCTATACTGATTATGTGACTAAGTGGGTAGAAGCAAAAGCTCTGCTAAGGGCCACTGAGAAATCAGTCATAGAGTTTATTTATGAAGAAAGTTTTACTCGCTTTGGGATTCCTCATGAAATTGTGACTGACAATGGAGCACAGTTTGTATCTAAATCCATGAAATAACTGATAGAGCAGTATGGGATTAAACACTATAAATCCTCTCCTTACCACCCCCAACCAAATGGTCAGGTGGAGTCAACAAACAAAGTGTTAGAAGCCATTTTGACCAAAACTATGCAAATGCATCATAAGGACTAGGCAGATAGGCTTCTGGAGGCACTGTGGGCTTATAGGACTACGTGGAGAAATACCACAGGGCATACTCCATATAAGCTTGTTTATGGGAAACAGGTTTTGCTCCCTATAGAATTTCAAGTGAAAACCTTCTGTACTGCTGCACAATTAAGCCTGAATTTGGATGAATCCCAGGAATAGAGATTGATGCAGTTAAATGAACTTGTTGAAATTAAACAAGATGCTGTCCAACGAACTGCTTTAATCCAGAATCAAAGGACTAAATGGCATGACAAGTTCTTGAAGCAGAAAACTTTTCAAGAAGGTGATTGGGCCCTGTTGTTTGACTCAAGATTTAAACACTTCAAAAGTAAACTTACAACCAGGTGGATGGGACCATATGAAATTGTGACTATTTTTTATAATGGCTCTATCAAAATAATAACAATTGATGATGAACAAGTTACATTTGTGGTAAATGGACATCGATTGAAGGTATACCATAAACCTCTTTATAAGAAGGAATTCATTCATAATATGACTCAGTAATCCGAGCTAGAGTTGGTAGGTGAAGAAGTGACTTCTGCACCTCCTACTCTCTTGAAGTAATATCTAATGGAACTGTTTCTTTGTATATATGTACAGGAGTGTGTTTTTCTTATCATTAGGTTTTTTTGAATTATACAGGTATTTTCTTTGGTGAGAGCTCAGGGTATTTTAAAAGGGAAGTTTTTCTGTTACCTTTCTTACCTTAGAAAGTTGATTCCTTTCACAAAGGATTTTCAAGAACTTTCCTAAATTGAATCAATCTCTGAGAGATACTCTGAATATATTTACTGGTTTTGTTGAGTTATTAGAGTACCTGTATCAAATAAAAATTGAAAAATGTTTTGTCATATCTATAGGACTTGTTGTTTTTAGTTCATTTCTTTTATATGGACTTGTTCTTCTTTATTCATATAGGTTGTCTATCTATCTAGTTGTACCTCTATCAATGATTTAGAGACTCAAGGGTTTTCACTTATGGACTCATAATATACTAGTGCAATTTGACTTGGTTTCACACTTGATTGAACGAGTATTTTTACAAGTACTAACAGCTGGGGACATTGAGTTATTATCCAGAAAGGCACCCTCATAATTTTATAAGGGATGGTTTTCAAGACTGAAGAATCTTTTTATCATTATCCATTGGCTTTCATTATATATATATATTATAGATAATTCTAGCCATCTCATGTTTTTCAATTTATACACTTATAGGGGTTAGTTGTTCATACAGAGGAACCTTTATAAGCATGCTTCAAGAAAAAAATCTTCCAATTTAATACCATCCCACTCCTAGAAGGTTTTCAGAGCTACTCCCCAACTCATCTATGTGGAAGCAAATTATAAATTATATCTTCAAGATTAATTTGGGACAAGAGCCTCTGATAGAGAAAGGGTGTAAGAGGTTAACCCACTGAGGTACTGAACAGGTCCGCTGGCAGCGGGTACCGGCCTGCGGTATAAACAGGTAAACCCATCAGGGTACTGAACATACCTGTTGGCAATGGGGCATTCTACCCGTGGAAGAATTTTATTAGGTATTACAGTTACCCCACCGAAGTACTGAACAGGCTCGCTGGCAGTGGGTTCTGAATTTGATATCTATTTTAAATGCCTCATTTATACTTGTTTGGATGAACAATGTACTTTTGTAAATGTTAAAGAGAAGACATGTTTGGTTAAATAAAATTAAAATGAACTGTTTTTAATAGCCATTCGATAATCATCTTCAGATGTTTTAAGTCTCTATTACCTGATCTTTACTATAGAAGAGGTTCATGCCTCTAGAGTGTACTTATGTTGAGTGATTCAATGAACATAGCTGTGAACCTTATTTTCACCACTCAAACCCTCTTGTGTGAAGCTGAGCCAAGTTGACCAGTACACTATTGGTCTCATTTATTACTCCTCTTATCTTGTTTTTTTTTTTGAACGCACCATTTTTGTGGAGAAATTCTATATGGATAAAGAGGAGAAAGTCTGTATTTATGGATTGAAGTTTTGAATCTTTTTAATAGTTAGATGCGAGAATGAGATTGACAGATCATGGATTCCTTTTTAATTCTGCCTTTATATTGATAATAATGCATAGTTTTCTGACCTAACCTTGTTTATGTGTGGTCAGATGATGAAGCAACAATTGAATATCATTAATCGAAATTGTGCAAGGAACTTGTTGGATAGAACAATTTTTTCAAACAGTTTCAGTTTCTTTTTCAACTCACAAAAGTCGGACATTTTGGAGAAAGAAAGCTATTTGTCCTTGCTTGTAACATTGTCATCCTGCTGGAAACCATTTCCACCTCTGTGAGCTTGAAAATGCCCTTGTATCTGAACATGAAAATACTAGACTGAGGCTGGGTCAGGTGTTGGATGGGGTGTTGGAATAAGTACTAGGAAAACTGGTAAATTAAATTTTTGAGGTAACTTCCAAAATGTTGGAGTAAGTTTTAACTGTTGAAATCCAGGCATCTTTTTAATTTGAAAAATGATTAAATAATGGGAATTTACCTTGACTAATTATATCCCATAGTTTATGAGCATCTTAACTCTTCTGGTTCCTCAATCGGTCATAAGTATATTTTTAACCATGCTTAGAATCACCTCTTTTATTGTAAATAATTTAATGACATACAAACCGTGGAAAATTTTATTTCATATTATTGATTATTTTATACTAGTAATTTATACACCATAGTTTATGTTTTATATAATATTTTTCCATTCTAATTTTTATTTATGTCATTAATTGTTTAAAGTCCGAATCCTAACTCCATGACTAAAAGTAACATTTGATATGTCTTAATGCTATGAATTTATCCTGGGACATGTCGCTATTATTATAAGGCAGGGAAGTATGGGCAGTACGTGCCTTTATCTGTTATAATTTCCCTTGCACATCCGTCATTACCATTATAATTTTCCATTCCTTCCCATCATACTTTTAAATGGGTTGGTTCCAGTTTTCGTTGCTGCCATCTGGAGGGAGTCTGATAGAGGTTTTCGATGACCATTCAAATTGTTCTGTGTTCTCACTCCACCATTTACTCAGTTCCTCATCCTATCCCTATGTCTCCATGATGATCAATCACCATGAATCCACTGCGTATGATCAATTATTGGCCATGCCCAAGTTTTTAGCTTGTAGTGAGTTGTTTGTTCGAGCCGGATGGCATCCTTTCTTCACCAATCTTCAGGGGCATGATGATGCAGTATCTTTGCAATTTTCCCTAGGGTTCAATGGTCACACTGCCAAGGTAGGGTCATTGGTGTTTCAAGTCACAGAGGAATCGGTTGCGCAGGCCATAGGGCTTCCACGAACAAGGGACTCATGGTTCAAGAACTTCAAGCTGTCGCGCAAGGACTATGACTATGTTTTTAAAACAAAGTTCCTGACTATGAAGGGTGAAAAAGGGTTTTCAAAACTATGTATCAAAGAAGAGTTTATCAACCCTCTAGTGATTATTACCAAGTTGATCACTTGTGAAGGTCGGTTTTTTACTTTCAAAGCCTGCCATTTTCAACTGCTTTCACATTTTGAATTTGGTAAGCTCCTCAACTTCCCGTTTTATTTCTGGAAAATTTTATTGAAGATGGTCTCTCAGGTCAGAAAAAATGTAGAAAACCCTACTCACAGTCTGTATCATCATGGTCTTATTAAGATGGTTGTTTTAGCTGAATTGAAGAAAAATAATCAGACTTGGGAACAATTTCTAGACGAATTATCTAACTCCCATATTAGTTCACCTCTGGTCAATGAAGTAAGCGAACCCCATATTCCTAATCTTCCTAATAATGTATCCTCTGTGAATGTTTCTAAAGATTGAACTAGCCATATTCAAGAATAAGGAATTAAGAGTTGTAAGAGAGTAGGAAGGTCCAATGCTAAGAATCCTCAGGGGTTAAAAGGGCGACAAGCAAATTCTCAGTCTGATAGTGGGAAAGGACAGCCCGACTTTGGGAAATCTCATGTTCCATCAACCCATAGGTTTACCCGTAGTATGGCTGCCTAGGGGAAAAAGATAGAACCTAAAGATAAAACGCCTATTCACGTCTAGTTATATTCATCTACTTCTTCATCTGCACGTGATGATTCTCATTCAATTAATTCCCATTATAGTCCTCCAATGCCAAGTCCTGTTGCAGATTCTTCATTGCCAATCCATTTCTCAGCATCTCAGGTTTTAAAATCTGATCAGAAATTTATCAAATCTCATCGATCCGCTACTTCAGCCCAGCGGGTTGAATATTTTCAACAGAGAAACCTTGAGTTAACTAAACAGATACAGGAACATGTTCGATTGGATCGATTTATTAAACAAGAAAATGCATCCTTAAAAACTAAGGTGGCATCCCTGCAAACCCTAGTTGATGATATAACTGGGTCCAATCGTAGTCTTAGGAAGCAGTTGAGGAAAAAGGATAAACAACTTGAGGAATTGATCAAAGCACAATAGAGAACAGCTCCATCCCCTCCTCAAGTGCATGTGTTGTTTAACACTTCAGCTTCAGTCTTTGGAATTTAACTCAAATTTTGATCATCAATTTTGTTTCTCAATTTTGTATATTAGGGTCAAAATTTTCTTGCATTGGGACATGCAAGGTCTTCAGTCTGGGGGAGATGATGGCCTCCTGTTTTTCTTGTTTACTGCCCTATTTCTAGTTCAAATTTATAAGGAACCAAGCATCTTTGACTCCATCTTGTTATATATTTTATGTTCAAATATATATATTTCAAGGACTATATCCCAAGGTTCTTAAAACAGGTAATTTTTGGTATTTTTATTATTTTGTTTATCATTTTGATGGATTTCAATTTATTTTTAAAAACTCTAACTTATCATTAAAAATGTTGATCCTTTGTCAAATTCTTGTTTCCTGCACAGTTACTTTCTTTTCCTGGTGGCTCGATCCTGCACCTGTTCGGACGCTCACTGAGCATGTATCGGTTGGTTCAGATATCCGGGGGATTTGTTTGCCTAAAGTAGCATATGGGTTCTACATTCAATTGCTTCCATATTGACCATGAGCTACCAATTTGCATTATGCATCCTTTCTCTGTCAAAGAATCGTGGGCCCTAATCTTCAACAACACGTGGGTTCCAGGCTATTTGATCGCTAGTTTGCAAAGGATCTGAATCAAATCTGATGTTTTGACCTATTTTCTGCATTGGATCAGTTGTTAGTTGTTTTCATTCTTTTGGATAAGCGTCGATCTTTTGGGCAGGGTCAACCCTTTTCAGTGGTCGACCCGTGATGTAATTCAAGCTATAAATATGTATGTGAAACCTTAAAAGAACATGATATGACATACTGTAAAACTCTGATTTTAAGTTGTTGATTTACTACTGCATTTTTCTTTAAATCTTCAGTTCAAGATCTAGAAGTGTTGGAGGTAGGGCCCACCTTCAACCCTTGTTACATATGCGTAGTTTTGTTTTCTTCCTATTACTATAAGCAAACTCATATATCATTTATCCCTGATACTGTTTTTATATGTATACCGGTAGTTTTATAAATGAATAAGTAGGATTTGCAAGACTCATGATTGGGGATATATATATATGCTTGCGTTGGATTTCTTTATATTACTGAATGTGTGTGGACATGCTTGTTTATGTTACTGAGCATGTATAGACAGAGTATTTAATTCATGATTAATCTCAGCTTTATTTGCAGATTTAATTTGATGAATTGTGGATTTGAGAGAAATAGGAAGAGTAGTTAAATTTGTTGAATCTGAATTCCTTCTTCTTTTCTTTCCAGTAGCTAGATCATGTTGTAGGATTCAGTAATTGAATGATTGAACCTCTGGCCACAGTCTGTAGGTTAGCATTTTCATACTTGCTGTATAAGAGATTTAGAATATGTATTGTTTTTCAAATATTGTGAGGAAGTTGGATGAAATTAGAAAGAAAGAGTTTGCAGCCTGTTAATATTTGAAACCATGTAGTTTCTAGTGTGTTTTGATTTCATTTATTCATTTTCTCATCCATTCTTAGCCATCGATTGATTTTGGATGAATGATAGACCTCTTGGTTTGATTGAATTGAGTTGAAACGTAGATTAGTTAAAACCCTATCTTTTAGCTATGTCTGAATATTCTTTTCCAATTCACTTTTATAAGCATGGAGTTCAAGTAGTGTTGTTTCTTTTATTAGTAAATAGGTAAATTTATTTCAATGACTATCTTGTAAATGACAGTGTTGGTGTGAAGTAGGGTTGGTAGTCTTAAAGGTAATAAAATTCTAATTCCTGTAGAAGAGTTATTGTTCTTGAAACATATTTCTTTTTAATGATGGAGCAATTTTAGAACTCTAGTGTGTATAAAAAGAAGAGTTTATTACATAGAGAAGCTATGTTGGAATTGTTTGAAGCATCAAAGATTGACTAAATAGCATTCATTTTGTAAGTATGTTTGAGATTTAAGATCTCTTTTGATAGTAATATCTCCTTTAAGATTGGAACATTCGATTGCTTAGTTGCTTTGATTCTAAGAGTGAGAAAATTAAAGGCAGATTTGTTATTTGTATGTGGAGATTTTGGAAAATAGATTAAAAGTTAGTATGGTTTGAAATTTCTTTAGGTTTCATTAATTGAACTTGGTAAACTTAGAATTTTCCTATTTGGATTGTAAACAACAATTAGAGATTGGTTCTTTTCCTAGATTAGAACCAAGAAAGTAGTTAGTTTTATGAACTATGTTCTTTCTCTTTGCATGAGAGTATATTGAAGTCACCCTAGGAATTAGCTTTAAACTATTTTACCCCGCACATATAGTGTAGCAACTTGAAGCTTACGTGTCCCGGTCGATAATTAAATTTAAGGTAAATTAATTGATTATTTTACCCAACACATCTATTGATGAAGGACAAATCTAGTTCTGAGAAGTTTCATTTTTGACCCAATTTCGGTCCATAGTTTTGGCTCGATCTTGTCTCCTCTCAACTCGCCTTGATAAGGCACATTAACCTTTGGATTGAGTTTCATAAGATTCCAAACTTCAATTTTGATCTAGCTCCTATTAGGGTTTCTAGTTCAAATCTACAGGCAAGATGATGTAAATGAAGGTTGAAGATCATATTGTTGGAGCCACAAACTTCATCTATTGGAAGTCTAGAGTTCTAAACTTGGAATAAAATGATCTGTTAAAACTTGTCAATGAGAAGGTTCCAAAACCAGACACTGAAAAAGACAATTCTCATTGGAGGAAAAGTGATGCCAGAGCAAGAAGAATCTTGGTAGACTTAGTCAGGGATCATTTGGGTCCCCAAATATAGCAAAAGAATACGACTAAGAAGATGTTCAAAAACCTAAAGGAATGATGATTGTTAATTCCCAAGCCTGAATTGTATGGGAAAGGACGTTCAAATGCCATTCATTATACACCCTTAGTTGTCGGTGGTGGACCACCACAGTGTTATTGGGCGCCCACTAACACCTTGCTGGTCCACCACCGACCACTGAGGGTGTATAATGGAAGGCATTTTAAGGCCGTCAGGGATAGAAGTCAGGCTTGGCCACTGACACTATTGTGGCCCACAATTGACCTACAAGGGTGTATGACAAATGGAATTTAAAGTCCATTGGGAGTAGAATTTAGGTTCGGTCAACATCCACTTGAATGTAAATCGTTCTCTATTTAAAGTTCTGAGCTCAGGGGAGACAATAATGTTGTATTGTCTATGGTTTGGAGGTGATAGATCATCACCGTGGTTAAACAAGCTCCACACCCAGTTTCTTTATGTGCTCTGCCTTTCTTGAAGTGATCTTAGTTTTACAACTACCAATTTATAACATGATATCAAAGGAATTCTAGAAGCCATTGTTGAAAGCTAGGGCTTGACATTCCAAGGCCTCCCCTCATGAATCTAAGAGAGAAAGTGGCTTGGAAACTATTACCACCTAATTTGTACTTAGTGGTTTTTTATCAAGTGAGCCTGGTGAATCGGATAAGGATAACTTTTTCGGACTTCAGAAGACCTTCAGTCTTACTTTTGGGAAGCTTTGTTATACTATATCACATGTTCATAACCCATGGGGGAATTGTAATAAATGTTCTAGCATGATAGTGTTTGTAAAAGACTCGGTCTCTTAGACTTTATTTGTCAATCCGATCAGCCTAGGGTGTTTTTTCCCTTGGTTATTATTGGTTATTGAATAAACGACTGATAATTTCTAAGTTTTTCACTCCATACCTCCAAAGTTGGGGTGGTCGGCTTGGCATTTAGGCATATTGAGGTTATTAGAGTCTATGTGTCAATGTATAAACATGCTAGACATCATGGTCGAGTCATATGAACATGTCTAAGTCCCCCTAGGTTTTTTCAAATTTTTAGTTTTTTCAGTGTTTTTTATTAAAATTTATTTTTTCTAAAACTTAGTCTATTTTTTAATAGTTTACTTGGAAAAATTGATTTTGTAATAAAAGTGGGCCAAATAATCAGTTTCAGTCATGTAGGTGCTCATTTTCAAGCTAAGAGCACCATGTAAACCCATGGACCCACTATTTCCTAGTTTTGAGTGATTTTCCATCACTCAGGTCAGAAAGCCCCAAAAATCAATTAATGATTATTTTAATTAATAAATTGGTGAATAATGGAGCAAATCCAGAATCCTAGATCAGTGGATTCTCAACCGATTTGATTGAAATCAGTCAGATCTGAACCAGATTGACTGGATCTGACAAATCCTTGACTGAAGGAGGTGATCAAATCAGATCCAGAGTTGATC
Source organism: Pseudotsuga menziesii (assembly GCA_001517045.1). Lineage (NCBI taxonomy): Eukaryota > Viridiplantae > Streptophyta > Pinopsida > Pinales > Pinaceae > Pseudotsuga > Pseudotsuga menziesii. The sequence goes on from LPNX010812675.1 coordinate 221,379, forward strand.
TTCAACAACTTTTATGGGGAATTGTGCCCTCTCTCTCTCCTCCATGTGTGTGGACTCTCCTAGATGCTCTATGGACTGATGTGTCGGTTTATGGGTTGATGTGTCAGCTCAATCAACCCCCTGGTTGACAAGTAGGCTCAATTCAACTTTATATCTGCATTGATTGACTCTCCATCAACTGATTTGATCTATCTCCTTGGGATTTGCGCCCCCCTGGGATGGATCTCCTGGTTTTTGTATAAATCAAGGCACAAGCTCCCTCTTCCAAGCTAGTTAGAGTTAGATTGAAGGGCTTGCTATTGTAACATTGTTGTAATCTTTTGATTGTTGGAATAAAGAAGCTTTGGAGGCCAAATGGTGTAATTCTCTCATTTGTGTGGATTAAGCATTGTCTTACGGCTATTGATGTTGCCGGCTTTTCTCTCAATTTCTGCATCTGAACCCTGTCTGGCTTGAACGATTCAACTGAATCAATAGGAGTATAGTTGGGCAAGTAAGGTTACTTGTTTTTCTTATATCTCATAGCATATATGTTAGAAGATCTAGATTATACATGTTTAATAAGTTTATTTGCATGTAATTTTGGTCTCTTTTTCATATATATATCCAGATCTCATGAGGTTTCGTGCAGGATTGTGTGTTTAGCTTTCGGGTAGCAAGGATTGGAAGAGTTGTGGATCTAGTTTGACTGCACTATACATCCAAAATATTTGTGAAGACATTGCCCCTCTATATTCCATTAACAAGTTTCCATTGCAGATCCATCCAACAATGGGCCTTTCCCCTTCTCTTCCTCCTTTCTTTTAAAATCAATCTTCTGGTTACCTGTCTCTTCCTCTTATGATCAGATCTAGTTCTAAGAATTGAATATATATTGTTAGATATATTTTATAAGATTTTTTCCACTTAGATCTATAATTTCATAAATAATATCAGTTCATAAAGATAGATCTAGGTGTAGGAAATTCCTTTTTTTTGCAAGTAGCTAAAGCATAGATCTAAAGCTTGCTCATAAGGTAGCTTCCTTTTTTGTTCTTCAAAGATTTAAATTCTACAATAAAAGTTCACATCTCATTGGTTGCCCAAACAAAAATCCAAGATCCCAAGGAAAGCTTGCTTTCCTTGGTTCCTTTTTGCAGAAATTAGATTACCCCTGTTTAACAATTTTTACTTAGTTTTTTTTTGTAATTAGTGTGGTGACCCAAAACACTTTTAAAGTGTGTTTGGGCACATTTGATTTTAATTTCTTGCTTTTTTTTAGCGGTTCTAACATAAAATAGAAGGATACTCTACCAAATTTCTCACTCTTGGACGAACCAAATCTTCCCGGAAGCTTCCCCCACTGCTGTGTTTTAATTCAAGCTTGTTACAAGCTTGTTGTAAGCCTTTGGATCCCAGATAACAAGGACCAAAGTGCATCAATTTTAATTTTCTGATATTGTAAATCGATCCTAATAAAAATAAGAGGTCCTTTCGAATAGGCTCTTTCGAGCCTATTCACCATCCCCCTGGGGGGATTTGCGTCGGTGTCAATTTTTTTACTTTTTGTTCATCTCTTTTCAATCTAGCATAGTTCTAATCTGCAGGGCAGTATACTTTGATTTATTATCATTTCCATATTCCATATTTGATATTTCAAAGTAATCTTAATACTTACCCCACGACTTCCCGATTGACCCGAAAGGGGAAAGATATGCGTGGTTCCTGGAGGGTTTTATTTTTAACAGGTGAAAATCCAACACCTATATCAAACCATTACGATGGAAAAATACCCAAAGGAAGTGGGAACTCTTGAAAAGTGACCTCGGGGCACCGATATCTGTCACACCCTAACAGGTGCTTTATGAACAATAGCCCCAGAGACTCCATTCAACAAACATATTCCTTGCAGGTAGCCGTGTAGGTTTAGTTTTGGACATACCCCAAGTACTCTTGGGTATATCTAGAGTCCACCCCTTCGCCTAATTTTAATCAACTCATATTTCACATTAACTTAAAACATACCAAGAGGCAATTGCAAAATAGTCACTCCAAGCACATGCAAGTACATTGATTTTCTATTGACTCCATTTTAAGGCATCGACTATTTTCTTGCTATATATATATATATAGATATTGTGTCTCAGCATTGTGCTTTCGTGCGCTCATTTTGTATCTTGTCATCTATGGTTGTTTATGGTTAAATTTCAAACTCCTAAGTAACTCATTCAATTTAACATCGCCATACTAAATAATTTTTCCTTAGTAACTTAATAGGGTCTACCCTCCTTGGCTTCGTTAGGAGTTGAGCCTAAATGGAGGAGTAAAAAACAAGGTGACAGCCTTGACTTGAGACTTGCCCCCAAGGACACGCCGAGTGGCTTGAAGATTTCTGCCATGTGACCCAGGTGTGTGAAAGGCAGCAACACTTTTTGGCGTCGTTGTCGAGGATAAATCTTTTTATTCCTGAGTACGACTTATCTTAACTTTTTTCTAAACAAATAAAAAGATAAAAACTTTCGATTGATCTAGTCTTTAAAAAACATAAAAATTAAAACTCGATCCATCTAGCGACTCCACTGTCTAACATCCCTTCAAGAATTTCTACCCGAAGAAACCACCGACAATTATTCAATCCTCTCCCTGATCCCAAAAGGTTCATTAGGGAAAGATTGAATAGGCAGACTTCTCGTAGAAACCTTGAAAATTTAGGAGACCAATATCTCTCAGATATCCATCACATATTTGTAAAGAGTCATACCTTCCAATCTCAAGAAATGACAGAATTTTTCAAACCCCTTGAACTTTCTCAGATAGTAGGTAGTCCTCATGAAATTCTAAATGATGCTATCAAGAAGATCCCCATATTCCAGGGAAATAATTCCATCACTGCCAAGTCTCACATCCAAAAGTTTGATAAGCACCTGGTCAGTTATTGCAATGGTGTTGCCCATAACCATGAAGATTTCAAAATTAAGCTCTTTGCTTTATCCTTAGAGGATGATGCTGCAGAATGGTACTCTGACCTTGGTGATGATTTATATAAAACTCTTAATGAATTCCTAGAGGGTTTTAAGAAGAAATGGGGGGAAAAGAAAGAGCCAAGACATCTGCTTGCCGCCCTTCATAACATAAAGGAGATGGAGAATGAAACCATTGATGAATTTAATATTAAGTTTAGGCGTGTGGTTGCAGACCTCCCTAGAGAAATCAAGCCAAAGAATTCCTCCATCCGCATATCCTACATCGAAGCTTTCATTGGTGATTTGAGGTACTAGTTAAGGGACAAAGAGTCGGTCGATCTAAAAAATGCGCAGGAATTGGCCGAGAAAATAGAAAAGAATATGCAGTCTTCAGGAAAATCCAACATTCTAGGTTACACTAGGGGAAACACTTCATACAAATAAGAGAAAGGAAAATCCCTTGAATTAGAGGAAAATCAAACCTCTAAAGACCCCTTGGAAAAGGTAACTAACATGATAAAAGAATTGGTTACTAGTCAAAACCAAATCATGGAAAATCATTCTGCACAACTGAATCATATTCAGAACAGAATAGTCACAATGGAAAGAAATAATGGACCTAGGAACTTTCAGCCTAAACAGAATCAGATGTATCAGAAGAAATATCCTCAGCAAGAACCTAGAATTCCAAACCAGTTAGACTCAACTAACCTGGTAAAAGAAGTCATTCCATGGTGCAGACCTTGTGATCAATTCCACCAAGAAAGCACTAGTTATATCTCAAACTAGGTTATAGAACATGAAATGGCCGAGGTTAGTAATCAGGAAACAACATCAAGCGAGTCTGATCATGTGTACATGGTAGGCCGAACCTATCCTTTATCAAACCAGCATTGGCAACAGGCCACGGATTACAGTTACGAGAAGGATCTCCTTTCCAACTTTTATGGTGTAATTCCTTCTCTAGAAGCAATCAAGGAAATGAAGGAGGCTAGATTCAAGGGAGTAGTGTATCAAAGAAAGGAGAATCCATCATCATCTAAACAGTACAAGCCAAAGGTAACTGCTCCTCCTCTCCCGCATCCCCCTATTATCCCTGAATCAAATGTTGATATGGGATAATGGATAAGTAGTGGTAAGATTCATGTTTATGCAACTGATGTCCTTAAAATTCCTGGTCAAAAAGAAAATTTGTTTAAATCCATAGAGGATAGGTAAAGCAAAACTCATAATATTGTCAAAGAGGATCCTTTTCCTAATAATAATGCTATATTTGAAGCTGAACATATTGAACCTATAGATATGCCTATAGTCCTCAACAGTGTTGATCCAAGAAGAGAAGGCCACCCGCCTTTTAATGTCTCCCTCTTAGTTGACAACCTCCTCCTTCATAACTGCATGTTAGATTCAGGTGCTTCATCAAATGTCATGACAAGAAAAGTAATGGAACAGCTAAATCTAAGGGTCACCCGACCCTACCACAATGTTTGTGCTATGGATGCAAGAGAAGTTTAAGTGGTAGGGATAATATTAAATTTATAAGTTAAGTTGGCCAAGTATCCTGATATCAACATGTCGATGGATGTGGTGGTGATGGATGTTCCAGATAATTGGGGGATGTTTCTATCCAGAAAACGGGTCGTAACTCTTAGTGGGCACATTCAAATGGATTGGACATATGCTACTATACCCGCATCAGAGAACACTAGGGTGATTCTCCATAGAGAAAAGCTAAGGAAATGACATGTAGAAAACCCTAAGAAGCACGAAAATGAATTTGTTCATTTTACTGCTAACTTTGGAAACTATGCTATTTTGTCAAATTTCATGGCCCCTATTAAGGAAAACATTAAAAATGAAAATATCGATGAAGTTTGGCAAATGTGCTTTGATGAGGCTTATTCCAAAGCTAGAAAAGGTGTGGGCATCGTGATCATTTCTCCTTCAAATAAAGTCTACAAATTTGCTTTCAGGTTAGAGTTTGAAGCATCAAACAATGTGGCCGAGTATGAAGCATTGCTCCTAGGGTTAGAAACTACTAAAGATATGGGGATAAAGATGTTGAACATAAAAGGTGATTCATATTTAGTTGTCCTCCAGATTAAGAATCAGTATCAATGCAAAAATGACAAACTAAGAAAGTATAGAGATGCCACATGGGACACTATGGAGTGGTTTTATGCACTTAACATTCAAAAGATCCATAGGGAAATGAATGGGTTAGCAGATAAATTGGTAGTAGCAGTATCCACCCTCCAGCCATCAGATGAAATGATTATTGGGAATGGAAATATGGAAATTGATTTCATACCTTCAATTCCAGATAATATAGATCACTGGCAGGTGTTTAAAGATGATGAGGAACTCTTGAGATTCATTCACAATCTACAAGAGTTTGAAGGTTTCAAGATTAGTTATCAGTAGGAGGGTAAAGAGTATCAGGAGTGCAAGGATAATGTAAGAAATCACATCCCGAGTAGCCTTATATCTTTCGAGAATCCATTTGATCGACAGGATCATCATAAAAAAGAAAAGGAAGAAATAAATATTGGGAATTATATGGAAATAAACATAGGAACTAACAAGGACCCCAAGTTAATAAAAATTGGAAAGGGTACTTCGGAAAAGGAAAGGAACAACTTGATCAACTTAATGAAAGAGTATAGAGATGTGTTGGCCTTTAGTTATGATGGGCTTAAAGCCTATCAGGAGGATGTGTTTGAACACACTATTCCCCTCACATAAGAAGCTAAGGAGGTCAAACCTTTCTGAAAAAACTTAGGCGAATAAATCCTAAGTTGGCCCCCATTGTGCAGAAGGAACTTCAGAAGATGTTAGCAGCAGGGATCATGGCACCTACAATACATCCATCTTGGTGCTCCAACTTAGTTGTGGTCAGAAAGAAGAATGGGTCAATTAGAATATGTATATATTTTAGAAATCTAAATACATCATGCCTCAAAGATAATTACCCATTACTTGACATGGAAACATTGCTTCAAAGAGTAACAAGATTAGGAATGATGTCCATGTTGGATGGCTTTTCCGGTTATAACCAGGTGTTGGTAAATAAGGAGGATCAACATAAGACTACATTCACCACACCTTGGGATACCTATAAATTTCTAAGAATGCCTTTTGGCTTATTGAATGCGGGTGCCACCTTCCAAAGAGCCATGGATTTTTCCTTCAAAGAACTTATAGGCAAAATAATCGAAATATATCAAGGTGACTTAACTATTTTTTCAAAGGAAAGATATAACCACATAAGTCATCTTAGGCAGGTTTTTATAAGATGTCGGAAATATGGTATTTCCTTGAACCCTGCCAAGTCAATCTTTGGAGTTGATGAAGGCAAGTTGTTGGGGCACATCATTTCTAAGGATGGTGTCAAGGTTGATCCTGAGAGAATTGAAGCCATTAAGAAAGTCCCCTTGCCTTAGAATCTAAAAGCTCTCCAGTATTTTAATGGTCAAATCAATTTCATAAGAAGATTCATCCCAAATTTAATAGAATTAATGAAACCTCTACAAAAGTTATTAAAGAAAGATGCTAAGTTTGAGTGGACGGATGAAGGGAAAGTTGCATTCAAGTCTATAAAAAATGCCATATCCATGTCCTTGTTCTTGATTAGTCCAGATTATTCCAAGGAATTTCAGATATTTTCCTTTTCCTCAGAAGACACCATTGCCGGTGTTTTTCTTCAAAAGAATAAGGAGGGACAAGAGCAACCTATAGCCTTTATGAGTAGAGCCTTGCAAAATTCAGAGTTGAAGTATACCACCATGGAGAAACAGGCCTATGCTCTTGTCAAGTCCCTTAAACATTTCAAAACTTATGTAAGTTACTCCAAAATCATTGGGTATGTACCCCATGTAGCTGTCAAGGATATCATGTCTCAACAAGATTGTCTAGGAATCAGGGGTAAGTGGGTTTCAAAAATTCAAGAGTAGGATTTGGAGATAAAACCTACTAAGTTAATTAAGGGACAAGGTCTTGCAAAGAGTTTGACCCAAGGAAATGAAAAGGCCTTAGGAATAATCTGCCAGAACAGTGATTTAGAACAAAATGTATCAGACGAGCTTTAGAGATTAGAGCAGCACCCTTGGTACACCGACATCATTTTTTTCCTCCGCAACCTTACATGCCCCGATCACTTACTTGGCCATAAAAGAAGAGCATTAAGGTTAAAAGCAACTAAGTATTGTTTGACAAAAGATGGTTTGAGTTGGAGAAATCCCAATGGTTTAATACTTAGATGTGTCGATGAACCTGAGTCCAAAAAACTCATGGTTGAGTTCCATTCAGGATTTTGTGGTGGACATTTTGCAGCAAGAACAACCGCCCATAAAATCCTTAGAGCAGGCTACTATTGGCCGAACCTATTTTCAGATGTGCACAAGGATGTCCGAGTTTGCCCCTAGTGTCAGTTTTTCACCAGAAAGCAACAAATGAAGGCCTTGCCTTTAAATCCAATAGTAGTCCAAGCCCCTTTCCAACAATGGGGGCTTGATTTCATCAGTAAGTGCTAAATGGTCTAGCTGAATCAAGTAACAAGAACTATGACCATAATCAAAAAAATTGTGGGTGACAATAAGAAGGCTTGGGATAGCAACATCAAATTAGCATTATGGGCCGATAGAATCACCAAGAAAAGTTCAACCAGGAGGATCCCTTTCGAACTAGTCTATGGCCTAGATGTCACCTTACCAGTCCATTTCCTAGATGTCACCTTACCAGTCCATTTAAAGCTTCCAGTTTATCAGCTTCTCCAGACCTCCAGCTCAGATCAAGAGGCCATTCAGAACAGAATAAAACAGTTAATAGATCTAGATGAGAGTAGAAGAAATTCTCTTAACCAGAGTATTAGAAATTCAGACAAGGTCAAGAGAACCTTTGATAAGTATAACCGGCCAGGATCCTTCCAAGTAGGTGGCACAGTTTTGCGTTGGGACAAACGATGGGAGAAACCTAGGAAACATGGAAAGCTCGACAACTTATGGTTGGGACCATACATCATCGATGAAATAGCAGGAACGAACTCCTTCTATCTAAATGACCTAGAAGGAGAAAAGTTGAGCCTGCCAGCGAATGGTTTCCTCCTCAAGTTGTTTTTCGTCGAGACAGTTTGATGCCTTTATTGGCATCGGTGGTTTCAGGGCCAATTTCTAAACCTTTCCCTACCTGTATTTCTAAATCTTATATATCATGTTGTTGTATTATAGATATTGTTGTATTATAGTTATTTTGTACCATGTTTGAAAATTTTCCTTTGTATATTAGTTTTGTAAAATATTCCCTTTTGCACATCGTAAACTAATTATGTACATCCGTTTTCTTTTATAGTTAATTTTTTATATATACATGTTACTGGCAAAATCTAATTGCTATGCAGGACCCAGATATTTTGGAGTTCTCACATCCTCTCATCTGAAGAGAAGATCAGTCAGAGAACGTGTCCCTAGATGGAGCCAGAATGTTACCACCTAAGTTGTACTTAGTGGTTTTTTATCAAGTGAGCCTGGTGAACCAGACAAGGATAACTTGTTCATACTTTAGAAGACCTTCAGCCTTGCTTCTGGGAAGCTTTGTTGTACTATATCACATGTTCATACCCCATGGGGGAATTGTAATAAATGTTCTAGAATGATAGTGTCTATAAAATACTCAGTCTCTTAGACTTTATTTGTCAATCCGATCAGCCCAGGGTGTTTTTTCCCTTGGTTATTATTGGTTGTTGAATAAATGACTGATAATTTCTAAGTTTTTCACTCCATACCTCCAAAGTTGCGATGGTCAGCTTGGCATTTAGGACTATTGAGGTTATTAGAGTCTATGTGTCAATGTAAAAACATGCTAGACATCATGGTCGATTCATATGAACATGTCTAAGTCCCCCTAGGTTTTTTCAATTTTTCAAATTTTTAGTTTTTTCAATATTTTTTTATTAAAATTTAATTTTTCCAAAACTTAGGCTATTTTTTAATAGTTTAATTGGAAAAATTGATTTTGTAATAAAAAAGGGCCAAATAATCAGTTTTATTCATGTAGGTGGTCATTTTCAAGCTAAGAGCACCATGTAAACCCATGGACCCACTATTTCCTGGTTTTGAGTGATTTTCCATCACTCAGGTCAGAAATCCCCAAAAATCAATTATTGATTATTTTAATTAATAAATTGGTGAATAATGGAGCAAATCCAGAATCCTAGATCATTGGATTCTCAGCCAATTTGATTGAAATCAGTCAGATCTAAACCAGATTGAATGGATCTGACAAATCCTTGACTGAAGGAGGTGATCAAATCAGATCCAGAGTTGATCTTCAACAGATTTTATGGGGAATTACACCCTCTCTCTCTCCTCCACAAGTGTGGACTCTCCTAGATGCTCTGTGGATTGATGTGTGGGTTTATGGGTTGATGTGTCAGCTCAATCATCCCCCCGGTTGACAAGTAGGCTCATTTCATCTTCAGATCTACATTGATTGACTCTCCATCAGCTGATTTGATCTGTCTCCTTGGGATTTGCCCCCCCCCCCTGGGCTGGATCTCCTATTTTTTGTATAAATCAAGGCACAAGCTCCCTCTTCCAAGCTAGTTAGAGTTGGATCGAAGGGATTGCTATTGTAATATTGTTGCAATCTTTTGATTGTTGGATTAAAGAATATTTGGAGGCCAAATGGTGTAATGCTCTCATGTGTGTGGATTAAGCATTATCTTACGGCTATTGATGTTGTTGGCTTTTCTCTCAATTTCTGCATCTGAACCCTGTCTGGCTTGAATGATTCAGTTGAATCAATAGGAGTATAGTTGGGCAAGTAAGGTTGCTTGTTTTTCTTATATCTCATAGCATATATGTTAGAATATAAAGATTATACATGTTTAATAAGTTTATTTGCATGTAATTCTTGTCTCTTTTTCATATATATATCCACATCTCATGAGGTTTCATGCAGGATTGTGTGTTTAGCTTTCAGGTAGCAAGGATTGGACGAGCTGTGGATCTAGTTTGAATCCAATGTACATCCAAAATATTTGTGAAGACATTGCCCCTCTGTATTCCACTAACAATTTTCCATTGCAGATCCATCCAACAACGGGCCTTTCCCCTTCTCTTCCTCCTTTCTTTTAAAATCAATCTTCTGGATACCTGTCTCTTCCTCTTATGATCAGATCTAGTTCTAAGAATTGAATATATATTTTTAGATCTATTTTATAAGATTTTTTCTGCTTAGATCTATAATTTCATAAAGAATATTAGTTCATAAAGATAGATCTAGGTGTAGGAAATTCCTTTTCTTTGCAAGTAGCTAAAGCATAGATCTAAAGCTTACTCATAAGGTAGCTTCCTTTTTTGTTCTTCAAAGATTTAAATTCTGAAAAAAAAGTGCACATATCATTGGCTACCCAAACAGCAAGCCAAGATCCCAAGGAAATCTTGCTTTCCTTGGTTCCTTTTTGCAGAAATTAGATTACCCCGGTTTAACAATTTTTACTTAGTTTTTTTTTGGTAATTAGCGTGGTGACCCAAAACACTTTTAAAGTGTGTTTGGGCACATTTGATTTTAATTTATTGCTGTTTTTAGCAGGTCTAACATAAAAGAGAAGCAGACTCTGCCAAATTTCTGACTCTTGGACGAACCAGAGATTCCCGGAAGCTTCCCCCACTGTTGTGTTTTAATTCAAGCTTGTTACAAGCTTGTTGTAAGCCTTTGGATCCCAGATAACAAGGACCAAAGTGCATCAATTTTAATTTGTTGATATTGTAAATCGCTGCTAATAAAAATAAGAGGTCCTTTCAAATAGGCTCTTTTGAGCCTATTCACCATCCCCCCTAGGGGGATTTGCGTCGATGTCAATTTTTTTACTTTTTGTTCATCTCTTTTCAATCTAGCGTAGTTCTAATTTGTAGGGTAGTATACTTTGATTTATTATCATTTCCATATTCCATATTTGAGATTTCAAAGTAATTTTAATACTTACCCCACGACTTCCCCATTGACCTGAAAGGGGAACAAGATGCGTGGTAGGACTAATTAGAAAACCAAAATTATGTATCTGTGTTTTCCTTTTGCTCAATTGTTTCATCAACTATTATAAAATTAACCCCTCCTTGATTCTCCAATTGAGATCCACTTCAATAAAAAGAGGTTCCTTGAGGGTTTTCTTTTTAACAAGAACACCCATCTCAAAATTTACTAAAATTGACAAGACTCCGATGTGTATGCTCTGCACTTGGCTGCGGTTCATCCGATTAGTCAAGCTGTATCAAAAGCACTTGAGTGACTATAATAATTAGGATTCACTCTCCCAAATTGACAAACCATTAGGTGAAAATCCAACACCTAGATCAAACCATTATGGTGGAAAAATACCCAAAGGAAGCGGGAACTCTTGAAAAGTGACCTCGGGCGTCGATCTCTATCACACCCTAACGGGTGCGTTATGAACAATAGCTCCAGAAAATCCATTCAGCAAACATATTCCTTGCGGGTAGCCGTGAAGGTTTTGTTTTGGACATACCCCAAGTACTCTTGGGTATATCTAGAGTCCACCCCTTCGCCTAATTTTAATCAACTCATATTTCACATTAACTTAAAATGTACCAAGAGGCAATTGCAAAACATTCACTCCAAACACATGCAAGTACATTGATTATCTATTGACTCCATTTTAAGGAACTAGCTATTTTCTTGCTATATATATATATATATATTGTGTCTCAACATTGTGCTTTCGTGTGCTCATTTTGTATCTTGTCATCTATGGTGGTTTATGGTTAAATTTCAAACTCCTAAGTAACTCATTCACTTTAACATCACCATACTAAATAATTTTTCCTTAGTAACTTAATAGGGTCTACCCCCCTTGGCTTCGTTAGGAGTTGAGCCTAAATGGAGGAGTCAAGAACAAGGTGACAGCCTTGACTCGATACTTGCCCCCAAGGACACACTGAGTGGCTTGAAGATATCTACCACGTGACCCAGGTGTGTGAAAGGTGACAATAGAAACTTCACCCAAGGGAAGGCACATCTATTGGTAAAGGGAAAATTCAGTTCTGAGAAGTTTCATTTTGACCCAATTTAGGTCCATAGTTTTGGCTCAATCTTATCACCTGTCAACTCACCTTGATAAGGCACATTAACCTTTGGATTCAATTTCACAAGATTCTAAACTTCATTTTTGACCTAGCTCCTACTAGGGTTTCTAGTTCAAATCTACAGGCAAGATGATTGGAATGAACATTGAAGACCATCTTAATAGAGCCACAAACTTCATCTCTTGGAAGTCTAGAGTGCTCATCTTGGAAGAAAATGATCTCTTAAAACTTGTCAATGAGAAGGTTCCAAAACCAGACGCTGAAGAAGACAAGTCTCATTGGACGAAGATTGATGCCAGAGCAAGAATAATCTTGGTGGACTCAGTCAGGGATCATTTGGTTCCTCAAATCTCATAAAAGAAAACGACTAGGAAGATGTTCAAAACCCTAAAGGAATGATGATTTTTAATGGCCATGTCTGCCTTGTATGGGTGGTGACGTTCAAATGTCATTCATTATACACCCTTACTGGTCGGTGGTGGACCACCACAGTGTTAGTGGGCACCCACTAAAAACTTACTAGTCCACCATCGACCACTGAGGGTGTATAATGGAAGGAATTTTAAGATCATCGGGGATAGAAGTCAGGCTTTGCCACTGACACTATTGTGGCCCACAATTGACCAACAAGGGTGTATGACAAATGGCATTTAAAGGCATTTGGGAGTAAAATTTAGGCTCGGTCAACATCCATTTGGATGTACATAACTCTCTATTGAATGGTTTGAGCTTGGGGGAGAGAATAGTGTTGTATTGTCTATGGTTGGGAGGTGATAGATCATCACCATGGTTAAACGAGCGCCACACCCGTTTGTTTATGTGCTCTGTCTTTCTTCTAGTAATCTTTGTTTTACAACTGCCAATTTCTAACATGGTATCAAAGCAATTCTAGAAGCCATTGTTGAAAGCTAGGGCTTGATATTTTGAGCCCCCCCCTCACCAATCCAGTAGAAAACATGCCTTAGAAACTTCTGCCAAGGGAAGGCGCATCTATTGATGGAGGAAAAACCAGTTCTAAGAATTTTCATTTTTGACCCAATTTCGGTCCATAGTTTTGGCTTGATCTTATCTCCTCTCAACTAACCTTGATAAGGTACATTAACCCTTGGATTCAGTTTCACAAGACTTGAAACTTCATTTTTGACCTAGCTCCTACTAGGGTTTCTAGCTCAAATCTGCAGGCAAGATGATTGGAATGAAGGTTGAAGACCATATTGTTGGAGCCACAAACTTGATCTCTTGGAAGTCTAGAGTTCTCATCTTGAAAGAATATGATCTCATAAAACTTGTCAATGAGAACATTCCAGAGCTAGACGCTGAATAAGACAAGTCTCATTGGAGGGAGAGTGATGCGAGAGAAAGAAGAATCTTGGTTGTAATGTCCTCATCTGATTAGGTGTTAAGGACCAAAACTGCTAACTTATGTGATTCCTTTGGGTTCGAGCAGTTACTGATAGTTAGGGAATCAACTAAATATTGATGCCATCTACAGAAAATCTAGGGCATCAATATGATATCACCATTAGGTCAAAGAGGGCCACCGGGGCCAAAGGCCACCGTCATGCATGGCATCTAAGCATTATTGATCGATGCATGCACCCATTTAAGTCTCCATGCACATGCATGCAAGTCAACTACAAATTAGAAATTAAAGTGACCTAATTAGGTCAAAGTTAGGGTTTTCGCAGTTGAAAGTTATAAAAGGAAGATAAAGTGAAAGGAGACTTTACTTTTGATGATTATTGATTTTGGAGCTCTTGAGTAGCAGCACGATGTGCGGCCACAACAGTTGGGGTTGGAGATGGCGTCTTGAACTAACAGGGTTTCAGTAGTGAGATATCTACCCTAGTCTCATTTAGGGTAAGCCATCCAAGTTCACCATCCGTTCTTTAATTTATTCATAGCTATTCAGTATCCATAAAAATTTGTTTGCAGGGGCACGTGTTTTTCAGCTGGAAATCCCAAATCAGTCGCTGGGTCTTCAGCTCTCAGTTTACCTGCGAAACCCAGGCACCATTCTCATCATCGGTATCATACTCCAGTACCCAGTGATTATCAGATCCGGTCTTGCTCATCTTGAGTAGTTATCAGCAGTTTAGGGATCAGGGGGGCATGAACAGCTAAACCTCCAGATCAATTTGCTAGCCTACTAGAGACCTCAGAATTGCCGCATGTATCAGGAATTCTCTTCAGGACAGGAATACTATCCATCCTACAAATTATTAGCTTCATCGGACACCTCCTTCACTGAAAATGTCACCCTTAACTGATTTTGGGTTCGTGCTGCTGGGGTATCACCGGAAGAAAAAAGTACTAGATCATCTCTGATTCAGCTCTTGATGCATGCATATTCTCTCAGGAGCATTCCAGCCAGCTTATCAGTGGTAAGTGTTCATTCTATCCTACAAACTCTAACCCTAATTTTAGCTATAAAATAGGGAATTTTTGCATGGCAGTTTGCATGCCCGGTTGCTTCAGTATATTTGCATAGAATTAGAAAATATCAGGATTTGGGATTTTACAATGGTATCAGAGCTATCTTCTTGGCCAGCTGTGGGCTTAAGAAATGAGAAATAGATGAATACAGAAGAAGACCCTTTTGTAACCTATAGGAAAATGAGTAGATACATAGGGGACTTTGAGGATATCCAACTAGAGGATATCAGCTCAGACATGGAACAAACAGGTATACACCCTGACTGGGGAAAGGGAACAGGAGAAGAGGAGGACAGGATGGAGTTTTGCAACTTAGTATCTAAATTGCAAGACTTAGCCAAAGGGAAAAAATATGTACTCAATGAAATCAACAGATTATCAGCGAAACCAGAAATAGGTAACAACAGTACACCTCTCTCACCGGTAGATCGAGGATCCACGAGCAGTAGTGGAAAGGTTGCGTACACCAATATACAAAATACACCGCACATATATAGCAGACCTTCCAACAATCCTACTATGCCTCACTTCTTGGCAGATGTAGTAGGTGGTCTAGTCATGCAGGTGGAGCCTAGTGAACCTTTTGGGGATTATTTGCAGGAATATAGGGACTTAGGGGATGAGTTTCATACCGTCATGTATTTTTCATATTTTTGCAACATGAAGAGTAGGAACAGACCCAGGAATTTCAAAAAGGGATTCAATCACAACTATGAATTGTAGAAGACCTTAGGCAGGTTGACCATCCCAAAGTTTGATGGGACTTGTGGAGGTTCAGCGAGGATATGGGTTCAAAAGTTGGATACCTATTTCCAACTCAATCCCATGACATAGACAGATGCCATTAAATTGGCTACACTCCACCTGGACAGAGAGGATCATGAGTGGTGGTACCACGGATTGGTGACATTGGGTCACAACACCATACACTCCTATGGTGAGTTCACTCAGAAGCTCATGGAGTGGTTTGACAGGAAGGATCCAGAGATACATTTTAGGGAGTTGGCTCAACTCAAGTAGACAGGTAGTGCAGAAGCCTTTATCTTAAAATTCCAGAGGATAGCAGTCATGGTAACAGATGTGTCAGAGAGAATGTTGACTATGTTATTCACTGAGGCCCTAACAAAGCCGCTATGGGGATGGGTGAAAGCCTACAAACCCCCCACTCTGCAGGATGCCATTAGTAGAGCTAGAGATATACAGGATTCAGTCCCAAAGAACAGGTTCTCTCTCAAAACCAACTTTCCTGTTAGGGACAAAGACAAGAGACCTTTCCAGCAGGATGTTCCCAAGAAAACATGGTTAGATGAAGACACTTAAAAAGACTTCAGGAGGAAGAAACTATGTTTCACTTGTCATGAACCATGGGTGCCAAGACACAGGTGTGTGGGGAAGGTGAAGGCTCACTACATCGAAGTGTATTTAGACAGTGATGAGGAGGACTATGAGCAGGAAGCCATAGAAGAACTACGGGCAACTAAGGAAGGATCACTCTATGGTGATACACCAGAAGGAGTCATTGCTACATTATCTGGAGTACCAATATTTCATACTCTCAGGGTCAGAGGAGTAGTACAGGGTCACATAGTAGGAGTATTGATTGATGCGGGAGAAACCCACAATTTCATTGACTCTTCTTGGGTAGCCAAGAGAGGTATTCGGATCGAGAAGTTTGAAGGATTCATTGTAGCAGTAGCCAAGAACTCCAACATGGAGTGCAACTACTGGATTCCAAAATTGAATGTCACACTAGGTAACTATCAGATTAAATATTCATTTTATGTAGTAGATGTATCAGATACTCATGTAGTATTGGGTGTTTAATGGCTTTATTCAATAGGGAAATACACTATAGACTATCGGGCAATGGAAACGGAATTTTAGGGGCTAGACGGCAAACGGGTAGTTTTGATGGGCATGAAGACTTATCCCTCAAAACTAGTCTCGTCACAGAGAATGGAGGCAATACACAGATAGGATGATATAGAATGGGCTGCAGAATGTTTTGTCACCTTTAGGAAACCCCTAGAAACCAACACACAACACCCAAGTGACATTCAGGTCTTGTTACAGAAGCGCGAAAAGGTATTTTGGGACTTTCCATCAGGGAGACCGCCAGACCGAGGCTTTGAACACATTATTGAGCTAGAAGAGGGGACACAGGCAGTCATCACCACTCCTTATCGACATCCCAAAAGATACAAGGATGAGATCTAGAAAACGATCAAAGAATTGTTGGAGCTTGAATACATTTGGCCCAGTTCTAGCCCCTTCGCATCTTCAGTGGTCTTGGTCAATAAATGACACAAAAAATGCCTAAAATATCACCAACCCATGAAATTGCCCCATTTTGTCCAAAAAATCAAGAAAAATACATTGAAAAATGGTCTAGATGCAAAAAAGGAAGAAAAAAGAGACGCTAATCATAGAGTTTTGTTGTACTATCGAAAATGAATTTTGAAATTGGATTTAGATACCCATTTGAGAGATAAGCATGGACACCTATTTTTATGAGATTTGGAGCTATTTTGGCCCGCGTTGAAAAATATGCACTTTTGTTGAATTTCTCGGAATTGAGTTTTGAAAGACGATTTAGGTACCCATTTGAGAGATAAGCATGGACACCTATTTTTATGAGAAATGGAGCTATTTTGTTCCTCGTTCAAAGTTGGTCAAACCAAGGTTGAAAATATGCACTTTTGTTGACTTTCTCAGAATTGAGAGATAAGCATGGACACCTATTTTTAAGAATTTTCAATCTATTTTTGCCCCCGTTCAACATTGGTCAAACCAAGGTTGAAAATATCCACTTTTGTCAACCTTCTGGGAATTGAAATTTGGAATTAGATTTAGGTACCCATTTTAGAGATAGGCATGGACACCTATTTTTATGAGATTTGGAGCTATTTTGTTCAAGGTTGGTCAAACCAAGGTTGAAAAGATGTACTTTTGTCAACTTTCTCAGAAATCAGTTTTGAATGTGGATTCAGGTACCCATTTGAGAGATAAGCATGGACACCTATATTTATGAGATTTGAAGATATTTTAACCCTCGTTCAAGGTTGGTCAAACAAAGGTTGGAAATATGCACTTTTGTCGACTTTCTCGAAATTGAGCTTTGAAACTGGATTTAGGTACCCATTTGAGAGATAAGCATGGACACCTATTTATATGAGATTTGGAGCTATTTTGGCCTCGGTCAAGGTTTGTTAAACCAAGGCTAAAAATATACACTTTTGTCGACATTCTCAGAATTGAAATTTTAAAGTAGATTTTGTTACCCATTTAAGAGATAAGAATGGAGACCTATTTCTATGATATTTGGAGCTATTTTGGCCCTCGTTCAAGGTTGGTCAAACCAAGATTGAAACGATGCACTTTAGTCAACTTTCTAGGAATTGAGTTTTGAAAGTGGATTTAGGTACCCATTTGACAAATAAGCATGGACACCTATTTTTATGAGATTTGGAGTTATTTTGTCACTCGTTCAAGGTTGGTCAAAAAAAGGTTGAAAAGATGCACTTTTGTCAAGTTTTTTGGAATTGTGTTTTGAAAGTGAATTTAGGTACCTATTTGAGAGATAAGCATGGACACCTATTTTATGAGTTTTGGAGCTATTTTGGCCCATGTTCAAGGTTGGTCAAACCAAGGTAGAAAATATGCACTTTTGTTGACTTTCTCGGGATTGAAATTTTACAGTAGATTTAGATACCCATTTGAGAGATAAGCATGGAAACTTTTTTTGATGAGATTTGGAGCTATTTTGTCCCTTCTTCAAGGTTGGTCAAACCAAGGTTGAAACGATCAATTTTGTCGACATTCTCGGAATTGTGTTTTGAAAGTGGATTTAGGTACCCGTTTGAGAGATAAGCATGTACACATATTTTTTACGAGATTTGGAGCTATTTTGGTCCTTGTTAAAGGTTGGTCAAACCAAGGTTGAAAAGATGCATTTTTATCAACTTTCTCAGAATTGTGTTTTCAAAGTGGATTTAGGTACCCATTTGAGAGATAAGCATGGAAACCTAATTTTATGATATTTGGAGCAGTTTTGGCACTCGTTCAAGGTTGGTCAAACCAAAGTAGAAAATATGCACTTTTGTCAACTTTCTTCGAATTGAAATTTTAAAGTAGATTTAGATCCCATTTGAGAGATAAGCATACAAGCCTATTTTTATGAGATTTGGAGCTATTTTGGCCCTCGTTCAAGGTTGGTTAAACCAACATTGAAGATATGCACTTTTGTCGACTTTCTCGGAATTGAAATTTTAAAGTAGAATTAAATACCCATTTGAGAGATAAGCATGGACACCTATTTTAATGAGATTTGGAGCTATTTTGGCCCTCATTCAAGGTTGGTCAAACCAACATTGAAAAGATGCACTTTTGTCGACTTTTTCATAATTGAGTTTGAAAATGGATTTAGGTACCCATTTAAGAGATAATCTTGGACACTTATTTTTATGAGATTTAGAGTTATTTTTGGACCTCGTTCAAGGTTGGTCAAACCAAGGTTGAAAATATCCACTTTTGTCAAATTTCTCGGAATTGAAATTTGAAAGTGGATTTAGGTACCCATTTGAGAAATAAGCATTGAAACCTATTTTTATGAGATTTGGAGCTATTTTGTCCCTTTTTCAAGGTTGGTCATAACAAGGTTGAAAAGATGCACTTTTGTCGACTTTATCAAAATTGAGTTTTCAAAGTGGATTTAGGTACGCATTTTAGAGATATGCATGGACACCTATTTCTATGAAATTTGGAATTATTTTGGCCCTCGTTCAAGGTTGGTAAAACCAAGGTTGAAAATATGCACTTTTGTCGAATTTCTTGGAATTGAGTTTTTAAAGTGGATTTATATACCCATTTGAGAGAAGCAGGGACATCTATTTTTATGATATTTGAAACTATTTTGGCCATAGTTCAAGGTTAGTCAAACCAAGGTTGAAAATATGCACTTTTGTCTCCTTTCTTAGAATTGAAATTTTAAAGTAGATTTAGATACGCATTTGAGAGAGAAACATGAACACTTATTTTTTTGAGATTTGAAGATATTTTGTCACTCTTTCAAAGTTGGTTTGACCAGGGTTGGAAAGATGTAGTGTTTTTGAATTTCTCGGAATTGAGTTTTGAAAGTGGATTTACGTACCCATTTGAGAGATAAACATGGACACCTATTTTTATGAAATTTGGAGCTATTTTTCCCCTCTTCAAGGTTGGTCAAACCAAAGTTGAAAATATGCACTTTGGTTGACTTTCTCAGAATTGAAATTTTAAAGTAGATTTAGATACCCATTTGAGAGATAACCATAGAGACCTATTTTTATGAGATTTTGAGATATTTTTGCCCTCGTTAAAGATTCATTAAATAAGGTTGAAAATATGCACTTTTTCCGAATTTGTCCGAATTGAATTTTGAAAGTGGATTTAGGTACCCATTTGAGAGATAAGCATGGAATCTATTTTAATGAGATTTGAAGCTATTTTGGTGCTCGTTCAAGGTTGGTCAAACCAAAGTTGAAAATATGCACTTTTGTCGACTTCCTTGGAATTGAAATTTGGAAGTGGATTTAGGTACCCATTTGAGAGATAATCATAGACACCTATTTTTATGAGATTTGGATCTATTTTGGCCCTCGTTCAGGTTGGTCAAACCAAGGTTTTAAAATATCCACTTTTATCAACTTTCTCGGAATTGAATTTGAAAGTGGATTTAGTTACCCATTTGAGAGATAACCATGGACACCTATTTTTATGAGATTTGGAGCTACATTGGCCCTCGTTCAAGGTTGAAAAGATGCACTTTTGTCGACTTTCTCATAATTGAGTTTTGAAAATGCATTTAGGTACCTATTTGAGAGATAAGCATGGACACCTATTTTTTATGAGATTTGGAGCTATTTTGGCCCGTGTTCAAGGTTGTTCAAACATAGGTATAAAATATGCACTTTTGTTGAGTTTTTCGGAATTGAAATTTTAAAGTAAATTTCGATACCCATTCGAGAGATAATAAGCATGGACACCTATTTTTATGACATTTGGAGCTATTTTGGCCCTCATTCAAGGTTGGTCAAACCAAGGTTGAAAAGATGCACTTTTGTCAACTTTCTTGGAATTGAGTTTTAAAAGTGGATTTAGGTACCCATTTCAGAGATAAACATGGACACCTATTTTTATGAGATTTGGAACTATTTTTTCCCTCGTTCAAGGTTCATCAGACCATGGTTCAAAATATGCACTTTTCTCGTCTTTCTCAAAATTGAGTTTTGAAAGTGGATTTAGTTACCCATTTGAGAGATAAGCATGGACACCCATTTTTATGAGATTTGGAGCTATTTTGGCCCTTGTTCAAGGGTGGTCAAACCAAGGTTGAAAATATACACTTTTGTCAACTTTCTCAGAATTGAAATTTTAAAGTAGATTTAGATACCCATTTAAGAGATAAGCGTGGACACCTATTTTTATGAAATTTGGAGCTATTCTGGCCCTCGTTTAAGGTTGGTCAAACCAACGTTGAAAAGATGCAATTTTGTTGACTTTCTCAAACTTGAGTTTTCAAAGTGGATTTAGGTACCCATTTGAGAGATAAGCATGGATGCCTATTTTTTTGAGATTTGGAGTTATTCTGACCCTTGTTCAAGGTTGGTTAAACCAAGGTTTAAACGATGCACTTTTGTCGACTTTCTCGAAATTGAGTTTTGAAAGTGGATTTAGGTACCCATTTAAGAGATAAGCATGGACACCTATTTTTATGAGATTTGGAGCTATTTTGGCCCTCATTCAAGGTTGGTAAAACCAAGGTTGAAAAGATGCACTTTTATCGACTTTCTCAGGATTGTGTTTTGAAAGTGGATTTAGGTACCCTTTTGAGAGATAAGCATGGACACCTATTTTTCTTATATTTGGAGCTATTTTAGACCTCGTTCAAGGTTGGTCAAACCAAGCTACAAAATATGCATTTTGTCGACTTTCTCTGAATTGAAATTTTAGAATAGATTTAGATACACATTTGAGAGATAAGCATACACACATTTTTTAGGAGATTTTGAGATATTTTGTCCCTTGTTAAATGTTGGTAAAACCAAGGTTGACAAGATGCAATTTACTTGACTTTCTCGGAATTAAATTTTGAAAGTGGATTTAGGTACCGATTTGAGAGATAAGAATGGACAACTATTTTTATGAGATTTGGAGTTGTTTTGGCCCTCATTCAAGGTTAGTCAAACCAATGTTGAAAATATGCACTTTTGTCGACTTTCTCGAAATTGAGTTTTGAAAGTGGAGTTAGGTACCCATTTGAGACATAAGTATGGATACCTATTTTTCTGAGATTTGGAGTTATTTTGGCCCTCATTCAAGGTTGGTCAAACCAAGGTTGAAAAGATGCACTTTTGTGGAAATCTGGGAATTGAGTTTTGAAAGTGGATTTAGGTACCCATATGAGAGAAATGGATGGACACCTATTTTAATGAGATTTGGAGCTATTTTGTCCCTCGTTGAAGGTTGGTCAAACCATGGTTGAAAATATGCACATTTGTTAACTTTCTCATAATGGATTTAGGTTCCCATTTGAGAGATAAGCATGGAAACCTATTTTTATGAGATTTGGAGCTATTTTGGCCCTCATTCAAGGTTGGTAAAACCTAGTTTGAAAATATCCATTTTTGTTGACGTTATCGGAATTGAAATTTTAAAGTAGATTTAGATACACATTTGAAAGATAAGCGTGGACACCTATTTTTATGAGATTTGGATCTATTTTGGCCCTCGTTCAAAGTCAAACCAAGGTTGAAAATATGCACGTTTGTCAACTTTCTCAGAATTCAGTTTTGAAAATGGATTTAGGTACCCATTTGAGAGATAAGCATGGACACCTATTTTTATGAGATTTGGCGGTATTTTGGCCCTCGTTCAAGGTTGGTTAAACCAAGGTTGAAAAGATGCACTTTTGTCGACTTTCTTAGAATTGAGTTTTGAAAGTGGATTTAGGTACCCATTTCAGAGATAAGCATGGGCACCTATTTTTCTGAAATTTGGAGCTATTTTAGCCCTCGTTCAAAGTTGGTCAAACCAAGGTTGAAAATATGCACTTTTGTCAACTTTCTCGGAATTCAGTTTTGAAAATGGATTTAGGTACCCATTTGAGAGATAATCATGCACACCTATCTTTATGATATTTGACGCTATTTTGGCCCTCGTTCAAGGTTGGTTAAACCATCGTTGAAAAGATGCACTTTTTTCAACTTTCTCGGAATTGAGTTTTGAAAGGGGATTTAGGTACCCATTTGAGAAATAAACCTGGACACCTTTTTTTATGAGATTTCAAGCTATTTTGGCCCTTGTTTAAGGTTGGTCAATTCAAGGTTGAAAATATGCATTTTTTTCAACTTTCTCGGAATTGAGTTTTGAAAGTGGATTTAGGTACCCATTTGAGAGATAAGCATGGACAACTCTTTTTATGAGATTTGGAGCTATTTTGGCCCTTGTTCAAGTTTGGTCAAACCAAGGTTGAAAATATGCACTTTTGTCAACTTTCTCAGAATTCAGTTTTGAAAGTGGATTTAGGTACCCATTTGAGAGATAAACACACTTATTTTCATGAGATTTTTAGCTATTTTGGCCCTCGCTCAAGGTTTGTGAACCGAGGGTTGAAAATATGCACCTTTTTTTTTATTTCTCAGAATTCAAAATTTAAAGTAGATTTAGATACCTATATGAGAGAAAAGCATGGACACCTATTGTTATGAGATTTGGATCTATTTTGGCCCTTGTTCAAGGTTGGTCAAACCAAGGTTGAAAAGTTGCAATTTTGTCGACTTTCTTGGAATGGAGTTTTGAAAGTGGATTAGGTACCCATTTGAGAGATAAGCATGGACACCTATTTTTATGAGATTTGGAGCTATTTTGGCCCTATTTCAGGGTTCGTCAAACCAAGGTTGAAAATATGCACTTTTGTCGACTATATCGGAATTGAGTTTTGAAAGCGAATTTAGGTACCCATTTGAGAGATAGGCATGGAAACCTACTTTTATGAGATTCAGAGCTATTTTGGCCCTCGCCCAAGGTTGCTCAAACCAACGTGTAAAATATGCACTTTTATTGACATTCTTGAAATTGAGTTTTGAAAGTGGATTTAGGTACCCATTTAAAAGATAAGCTTGGAAACCTATTTTTATGTGATTTGGAGCTATTTTGGCCCTCGTTCAGGGTTGGTGAAACCAAGGCTGAAAATATGCACTTTTGTTGACTTTCTTGAAATCAAGTTTTGAAAGTGGATTTAGGTACCCATTTAAGAGATAAGCGCACCTATTTTTATGAGATTTTGAGCTATTTTGGCCCTCATTCAACGTCGGTCAAACCAACATTGAAAATATTTACTTTTGTCGACTTTCTCATAATTGAAATTTTAAAGTAGATTCAGATGCCCATTAGAGAGATAAGCATAGACACCTATCTTTATGAGATTCAGATCTATTTTGGCCCTCCTTCAAGGCTAGTCAAACCAAGGTTGAAGAGATAAAGGTTTGTTGTCTTTCTCGGAATTGAGTTTTTAAAGTGGATTTAGGTACCCATTTGAGAGATAAGCATGGAAACCTATTTTTATGAGATTTGGAGCTATTTTGGCCTGCGTTGAAGGTTGGTCAAACCAAGGTTGAAAATATCCACTTTTGTGGGATTCCTCGAAATTGAAATTTTAAAGCGGATTTAGGTACCCATTTGAGACATAAGCATGGACGCCTATTTTTATGAGATTTGGAACTATTTTGGCCCTCTTTCAAGGTTTGTCAAAACCAAGGTTGAAAATATGCGCTTTTGTCGACATTCTTAAAATTGGAATTTTAAATAGATTTAAAAGATGCAGTTTTCTTATTGTTATCGAAATTGAGTTTTCAAAGTGGATTTAGGTACCCATTTGAGATATTAGCATGGACACCTATTTTTATGAGATTTTGAGCTATTTTGGCCCTCATTGAAGGTTGGTTAAACCAAGGTTGAAAATATCCACTTTTGTCGGCTTCCTCGGAATTGAAATTTTAAAGCAGATTTAGGTACCCATTTGAGACATATGCATGGACATCTATTTTTATGATATTTGGAGATATTGTGGCCCTTGTTCAAGGTTTCTCAAACCAAGGTTGAAATTATACACTTGTGTTGACTTTCTCGAAATTGAAATTTTAAAGTAGATTTTAGATAACCATTTGAGAGATAAGCATGGACGCCTATTTTTATGAGATTTGGAGATATTTTGGCCCTCGTGCAAAGTTGTTCAAACCAAGGTAAAAAAGATGGACTTTTTTCGACTTTCTCAGAAATGAGTTTTGAATGTGGATTTAGCTACCCATTCGAGAGATGAGCATGGACACCTATATTTATGTGATTTGGAGCTATTTTGACCCTCGTTCAAAGTTTCTCAAACAAGGGTTGAAAATATGCACTTTTGTCGACTTTCTTGGAATTGAGTTTTGAAAGTGGATTTAGGTACCCATTTGAGAGATAGTGATGGACACTTATTTTTCTGATATTTGGAGCTATTGGCCCTCGTTCAAGGTTGGTCAAACCAAGTTTGAAAATATGCACTTTTGTCGAATTTGTCGGATTTTAAATTTCAAAGTAGATTTAGATACCCATTTGAGAGATAAGTAAGGACACCTAATTTGATGAGATTTGGAGCTATTTTGGCCTTCATTCAAGGTTGGTAAAACAAAGGTTTGAATGATGCACTTTTGTCGAATTTATGGGAATTGAGTTTTAAAAGTTGATTTAGGTACCCATTTGAGAGATAAGCATGGACACCTATTCTTATGAGATTTGGAGCTATTTTGGCCCTTGTTCAAAGTTGGTCAAACGAAGGTTGAAAATATGGACTTTCATCGAATTTCTTGGAAATGAGTTTGGAAAGCGGATTTAGGTACCCATTTGAGAGATAAGCATGGACACATATTTTTATGAGATTTGGATCTATTTTGGCCCTCGTTCAAGCTTGGTTAAACCAAGGTTGAAAAGATGCACTTTTTTTTACTTTCTTAGAATCAAGTTTTGAAAGCGAATTTAGGTACCCCACTGAGAGATAAGCATGGACACCTATTTTTATGAGATTTGGAGCTATTTTTCTGCCCGTTGAAGGTTGGTCAAACCAAGGTTGAAAATATGCACTTTTGTTGACTTTCTAAGAATTGAGTTTTTAAAGTGGATTTAGGTACCAATTTGAGAGATAAGCATGGAAACCTATTTTTATGAGATTTGGAGCTATTTTGGCCCTCGTTCAAGGTTGGTCAAACCAAGGTTGAAAATATGCACTTTTGTCGAATTTGTCGGATTTTAAATTTCAAAGTGGATTAAGATACCCATTTGAGAGATAAGTAAGGACACCTAATTTCATGAGATTTGGAGCTATTTTTCCCCTCGTTCAAGGTTGGTCAAACCAAGGTTGGAAAGATCCACTTTTTTCAATTTTATCATAATTGAGTTTTAAAAGTGGATTTAGGTACCCATTTAAGAGATAAGCATGGACACCTATTGTTATGAGATTTGGAGCTATTTTGGCACTTGTTCAAAGTTGCTCAAACCAAGGTTGAAAAGATGCACTTTTTTGACTTTATCTAAATTAAAATGTTAAAGTAGATTTAGATAGCCATTTGAAAGACAAGCCTAGACACATATTTTTATGAGAATTGGAGCTATTTTCGCCCTCGTTTAAGGTTGGTCAAACCAAGGTTTAAAAGATGCACTTTTCTCGACTTTCTCGAAATTGAGTTTTGAAAGTGGATTTAGTTACACATTTGAGAGAGAAGCATGGACACCTATTTTTATGAGATTTGGAGTTATTTTGTCCCGTGTTGAAGGTTGGTCAAACCAATGATGAAAATATGCACTTTTTTTGAATTCTCGAAAATGAAATTTTAAAGTAGATCTATATACCCATTTGAGAAATAAGCATGTACACCTATTTTTATAAGATTTGAAGCTATTTTGGCCCTCTTTCAAGTTTGGTCAAAGAAACGTTGAAAAGATGTACTTTTGTCGATGTTCTCATAATTGAGTTTTCAAAGTGGATTTAGCTGCCCATTTGAGAGATAAACATGGACACCTATTTTTATTAGATTTGGAGGTATTTTTTCCCTCGTCGAAGTTTGGTCAAACCAACGTTGAAAATATAAACTTTTGTCGACTTTCTAGGAATTGAGTTTTGAAAGTGGATTTAGGTACCCATACGAGAGATAAGAATGGACACCTATTTTTATGAGATTTGGAGCTATTTTGGCCCTCGTTCAAGGTTGGTGAAAATAAGGTTGAAAATATGCACTTTGTTGACTTTCTCGAAATTGAAATTTTAAAGTAGATTTAGATACGCATTTGAGAGATAAGCATGGACACCTATTTTTATGAGTTTGGAGATATTTTGGCCCTCGTGCAAGGTTGGTCAAACCAAGATTGAAAAGATGCACTTTTTTCGACTTTCTCTGAATTTAGTTTTGAAAGTCGATTTAGGTATCCATTTGAGGGATAAGCATTGAAACCTATTTTTATGAGATTTGCAGCTATTTTGGCCTTCGTTCAAAGTTAGTCAAACCAAGGTTGAAAATATGCACTTTTGTTGACTATCTCAAAATTGAAATTTTAAAGCGGATTTAGGTACCCATTTGAGACATAAGCATCGACACCTATTTTTATGAGATTTTGAGTTATTTTGGCCCTTATTCAAGGTTGAAAATATGCACTTTTGTCGACTTTCTCGGAATTGAAATTTCAAATTAGATTTAGATAGTCGTTTGAGAGATAAGCATGGACACCTATTTTTATGAGATTTGGAGATATTTTTTCCCTCGTTAAAGATTTGTCAATCCAAGGTTGAAAAGATGTAATTTTGCCGACTTTCTAGGAATTGTATTTCGAAAGTGGATTTAGGTACCCATTTGAGAGATAAGCATGGACACCTATTTTTCTGAGATTTGAAGATATTTTGGGCTTCGTTCAATGTTGGTCAAACCAAGGTTGAGAATATGCATTTTTGTCGACTTTCTTGGAATTGAGTTTTGAAAGCGGATTTACGTACCCATTTGAGAGATGAGCATGGACACCTATTTTTATGAGTTTGGATCTATTTTGGCCCTCGTTCAAGGTTGGTCAAACTGAGGTTGAAAATATGCACTTTTGTCAACTTTCTTGAAATTGAAATTTTACAGTAGATTTAGATACCCATTTGAAAGATAAGTATGGACACCTATTTTTATGAGATTTGGAGATCTTTTGGCCATCGTGCAAGGTTAGTCAAACCTAGTTTGAAAATATGCATTTTTTTTACTTTCTCAAAATTGAGTTTTGAAAGTGGATTTAGGTACCCATTGGAGAGATAAGCATGGAAACCTATTTTTATGAGATTTGGAGCTAGTTTGGACCTCGTTCAAAGTTGGTCAAACCAAGGTTGAAAATATGCACTTTTGGTTACTTTCTCGGAATTGAGTTTTGAAAGTGGATTTAGGTCCCATTTGAGAGAGAAGCATGGACACGTATTTTTATGAGATTTGGAGCTATTTTGGCCCTCATTCATGTTTGGTCAAACCAAGGTTGAAAATATGCACTTTTCATAACATTCTACCCTTTTCTATAGTGTATACTTTTTGCTCATAACACAGAATTGGGAGTAGTTTAGTAAGAAAACATCTTTTAAAAGATGTTTTTTAAAAGCATCTTTTAAAAGATGCTTTCTTACTAATACGCCTAGCCCGGACAAAAGGTAAGAAATTAGAAAAAAATAAAAACCGAAACTTTGTACAAAATTTCAAGAGCTTTCCAATGGTCTAATGTCCTCCCAATTCTGAGGTACGAGCGAAACCTTATGCCTAAAATACGAAAGATTCCAGGAATATTTTTACTTTTTGCTAAATAGGATACATTTTGCGAAAAATAATTCCTTATGTTGTCGACTTTCTCATAATTTAGTTTTGAAAGTGTATTTACGTACCCATTTGAAAGATAAGCATGGACACCATTTTTTATGAGATTTTGAGCTATTTTGGCCGTCATTCAAGGTTGGTTAAACCAAGGTTGAAAATATGTACTTTTGATGACTTTCTCGGAATTGAAATTTTAAGGTAGATTTAGACACCTCTTTGAGAGATAAGCATTGAAACTATTTTTATGAGATTTGGAGCTATTTTGGCCCTCATTCAAGGTTGGTCAAACTAAGGTTGAAAATATGCACTTTTGTCGACTTTCTCAGAATTGAAATTTTAAGGTAGATTTAGATACCCCTTTGAGAGATATGCATTGAAATTATTTTTATGAGATTTGGAGCTATTTTGGCCCTCGTTCAAGGTTGGTCAAACTAAGGTTGAAAATATGCACTTTTGTCGACTTTCTCAGAATTGAAATTTTAAGGTAGATTTAGATACCCCTTTCAGAGATAAGCATTGAAACTATTTTTATGAGATTTGGAGCTATTTTGGCCCTCGTTCAAGGTTGGTCAAACAAAGGTTGAAAATATGCACTTTTGTCGACTTTCTCAGAATTGAAATTTTAAGGTATATTTAGATACCCCTTTGAGAGATAAGAAGTGAAACTATTTTTATGAGATTTGGAGCTATTTTGGCCCTCATTCAAGGTTGCTCAAACCAAGGTTGAAAAAATGCACTTTTTTTTAACTTTCTTGGACTTGAGTTTTGAAAGTGCATTTAGGTACGTGTTTGAGAGATAACCATGGACACCTATTTTTTAGAGATTTTGAGCTATTTTGGCCCTGTTTAAAGCTTGGTCAAACCAAGGTTTAAAATATGCACTTCTATCAACTTTCTAGGAATTGAATTTTGAAAGTGGATTTAGGTACCCATTTGAGAGATACGCAAGGTGGAATATATGCACTTTTGTCGACTTTCTCGGAATTGAAATTTTAAAGTAGAATTAGATACCCATTTGAGAGGTAAGCATGGACACCTATTTTAATGAGATTTGGAGCTATTTTGGCCCTCGTTCAAGGTTGGTCAAACTGACGTTGAAAAGATGCAATTTTGTCAACTTTCTCGAAATTGAGTTTGAAAGTGGATTTAGGTACCCATTTGAGAGATAAGCTTGGACACCTAATTTTATGAGATTTAGAGTTATTTTGGCCCTCATTGAAGGTTGGTCAAACCAAGGTTGAAATTATACACTTTTGTCGACTTTGTCAGAATTGAAATTTGAAAGTGGATTTAGGTCTAAGGTACCCATTTGAGAAATAAGCATTGACACCTAGTTTTATGAGACTTGGAGTTGTTTTGGCCCGAGTTCAAGGTTGAAAATATGCACTTTTGTCGCCTTTATCAAGTTTGAAATTTTAAAGTAGATGTTGATACCCATTTGAGAGAAAAACATGGACACCTATTTTTTTTTAGATTTGAAGCTATTTTGGGCCGTATTGAAAGTTGGTCAAACCAAGGTTGGAAAGATGTACTTTTTTCAACTTTCTCGCAATTGAGTTTTGAAAGTGCATTTAGGTACCCATTTGAGAGATAAGCATGGAAAACTATTTTTATGAGAATTGGAGCTATTTTGGCCCTCATTCAAGGTTGGTCAAACCAAAGTTGAAAATATGCAGTTTTATCGACTTTCTCAGAATTGAATTTTAAAGTAGATTTAGATACCCATTTGAGAGATAAGCATGGACACCTATTTTTACGAGATTTGGAGATATTTTGGCCCTCGTTCAAGGTTCTCCAAACCAAAGTTGAAAGGATGCACTTTTTCTGACTTTCTCGAAAATGAATTTATAAAGTGGATTTAGGTACCCATTTGAGAGATAAGCATAGACACCTATTTTTATGAGATTCGAAGCTATTTTGGCCCTCGTTTAAGGTTGTTAAAACCAAGGTTGAAAATATGCACTTTTTTCCACTTTCTTAGAATTGAAATTTAAAAGTGGATTTAGGTAAACATTAGAGAGATAATCGTGGACACCTATTTTTATGAGAGTTTGAGCTTGTTTGGCCCTCATTCAAGGTTGGTCAAACCAAGGTTTTAAAATATCCACTTTTGTCCACTTTCTCGAAATTGAAATTTGAAAGTGGATTTAGGTAGCCATTTGAGAGATAAGCATGGAAATTTATTTTTATGAGATTTGGAGTAATTTTGGTCCTCGTTTAATGTTCGTCAAACCAAGGTTGAAAAGATGCACTTTTTCGACTTTCTCAGAATTTGAGTTTTTAAAGTGGATTTACGTACCTATTTGAGAGATAAGCATGGACACCTAGTTTTATGAGATTTGGAGTTATTTTGGCTCACGTTCAAGGTTGTTCAAATGAAGGTTGAAAATATGCACTTTTGTCAACTTTCTTGGAATTGAAATTTTAAAGTAGATTTCGATACCCATTTGAGAGATATGCATGGACACCTATTTTTATGAGATTTGGAGCTATTTTGGCCCTTGCTCAAGGTTCGTCAAACAAAGGATGAAAAGATGTACTTTTGTCGACTTTCTTGGAATTGAGTTTTGAAAGTGAATTTAGGTACCCATTTGAGAGATAAGCATGGACACGTATTGTTTATGAGATTTGGAGCTTTTTAGGCCCTCGTTCAAGGTTCGTTAGACCAAGCTTGAAAATATTCACTTTTGTCGTATTTCTCGAAATTGGGTTTTGAAAGAGGATTTAGTCACCCATTTGAGAGATAAGCATGGACACCTATTTTTGTGAGATTTGGAGCTAATTTGGCCTCCATTTATTGTTGGTCAAACCAACGTTGAAAAGATGAACTTTTGTCGACATTCTTGGAATTCAGTTTTCAAAGTTGATTTAGGTACCCATTTGAGAGATAAGCATGGACACGTATTTTTTTGAGATTTTGATCTATTTTGGCCATAGTTGAAGGTTGGTCAAACAAAGATTTAAAATATGCACTTTTGTCGGCTTTATAGGAATTGAGCTTGAAAGTGGATTTAGGTAGCCATTTGGGAGATAAGCATGGACACCTATTTTTACAAGATTTGGATCTATTTCGGCCCTCATTCAAGGTTGGTAAAACCAAGGTTGAAAATATGCACTTTTGTCAACTTTCATGGAATTGAAATTTTGAAGTAAATTCAGATACCCATTTGAGAGATCAGCATGTACACTTTTCTTTATGAGATTTGGAGATATTTTGGGCCTCGTTCAAGGTTGGGCAAAGCAATGCACTTTTATGGACTTTCTGGGAATTATGTTTTAAAAGTGGATTTAGGTACCCATTTGAGAGATAAGCGTGGACACAGATTTTTAAGAGATCTGGAGTATTTTGGCCCTCTTTCAAGGTTGGTAAAACCAAGGTTGAAAATACGCACTTTTGTCGACTTTCTCAAAATTGAATTTTGAAAGTGGATTTAGGTACATATTTGAGAGACAAGCACGGACACCTATTTTTATAGGATTTGGAGTTATTTTTGTCGTCATTCAAGGTTGGTCAAACCAAGGTTTTAAATATGCACTTTTGTCGACTTTCTCAAAATTGAGTTTTGAAAGTGGACTTATGTACCCATTTGAGGGATAAGCATGGACACCTATTTTTATGAGATTTGAAGCTATTTTGGCCCTCTTTCAAGGTTGGTCAAACCAAGGTTGAAAATATCCACTTTTGTCAGCTTTCTTGGAATTGAAATTTTGAAGCGAAGTGAGGTACCCATTTGAGAGATAAGCATGGACACCTATTTTTATGAGATTTGGAGCTATTTTGACCTTTGTTCAAGGTTTGTCAAACCAAGGTTGAAAATATGAACTTTTGTCGACTTTCTCTAAATTGAAATTTTAGAGTAGAGTTAGATAGCCATTTGAAAGATGAGCATGGAGACCTATTTTTATGAGATTTGGAGCTATTTTGGCCCACGCTCCAAGTTGGTCAAACCAAGGTTAGAAAGGTGCACTTTTGTTGACTTTCTCATAATTGAGTTTTGAAAGTGGATTTAGGTACACATTTGAGAGATAACCATGGGCACCTATTTGTATTATATTGGGAGCAATTTTAGCGCTAATTCAAGGTTCATCAAACCAAGCTTGAAAATATGCACTATTGTGGACTTTCTTGGAAATGAGTTTTGAAAGCGGATTTAGGTACCCATTTAGGAGATAAGCATGGACCCCTATTTTTATGATCTTTGGAGTTACTTCGGCCTAAGTTCAAGATTGGTCAAACTAAGTTTGAAAATATGCACTATTGGAGTTGGGATAAGTTTGGACCATTGGAACGTTCTTGAAATTCTCTAGCATTTGATAGTTTGATTTGTTTCTAATTCCTTACCATTTGTCCGAGTCAGGCATTTTAGTAAGAAACTATCTTTTAAAAGATGTTTTTTAAAAAGAAAATTTTAAAAGATGCTTTCTTACTAAGGTTGAAAATATTCACTTTTGTCTACTTTCTCGGAATTGAAATTTTAAGCTAGATTTGGATTAACAATTTGAGAGATAAGCATTGGCACCTACTTTTATGAGATTTGGAACTATTTTGTCCCTTGTTCAAGGCTCGTCAAACCAAAATTTAAATGATGCACTTGTGTCGACTTTCTCGAAATTAAGTTTTGAAAGTGGATTTAGGTGGGTTTGAGAGATAAGCATGGACACCTATTTTTATGAGATTTGGAGCTATTTTGTCCCTCGTTCAATGTTGGTCAAACCAAAGTGGTTTAAAATTTGCACTTATGACGTCTTTCTCGGAATGAGTTTCGAAGAGATATGCATGGACACCTATTTTTATGAGATTTGGAGCTATTTTGGCCCTCGTTCAAGTATGGTGAAGCCAAGTTTGAAAATATGCATTGTTGTCGACTTTCTCGAAATTGAGTTTTGAAAGTGGATTTATATACCCATTTGAGAGATTAGATCGAACATCCATTTTTATGAGATTTGGAGATATTTTGTCCCTCATTAAATGTTGGTAAAACCAAGGTTGACAAGATGCAATTTACTTGACTTTCTCAGAATTGAATTTTGAAAGTGGATTTAGGTACCCATTTGAGAAATAAGCATGGACAACTATGTTTATGAGATTTGGATTTATTTTGGCCCTCATTCAAGGTTAGTCAAACCAATGTTGAAAATATGCACTTTTGTCGACTTTATTGAAATTGAGTTTTGAAAGTGGAGTTAGGTACCCATTTGAGAGATAAGTATGGACACCTATTTTTCTGAGATTTGGAGTTATTTTGGCCCTCATTCAAGGTTGGTCAAACCAAGGTTGAAAAGATGAACGTCTGTGGAATTCTGGTAATTGATTCTTGAAAGTGGATTTAGGTTCCCATTTGAGAGATAAGCATGTAAACCTATTTTTATGAGATTTGGAGCTATCTTGGCCCTCGTTCAAGGTTGGTAAAACCAAGGTTGAAAATATGCATTTTTGTCAACTTTATCGAAATTGAAATTTTAAAGTAGATTTATATACACATTTGAAAGATAAGCATGGACACCTATTTTTATGAGATTTGGAGCTATTTTGGCCCTCGTTCAAAATTGGTCAAACCGAGGTTGAAAATATGTACTTTTGTCAACTTTCTCGGAATTCGGTATTTAAGATGGATTTAGGTACCCATTTGAGAGATAAGCATGGACACTTATTTTTATGAGATTTGGCGGTATTTTGGCCCTTGTTCAAGGTTGAAAAGATGCAGTTTTGTCGACTTTCTTAGAATTGAGTTTTGAAAGTGGATTTAGGTACCCATTTCAGAGATAAGCATGGAAACCTATTTTTATGAGATTTGGAGCTATTTCGGCCCTCGTTCAAGGTTGGTCAAACCAAGGTTGAAAATATGCAGTTTTGTCGAATTTGTCGGATTTTAAATTTCAAAGTGGATTTAGATACCCATTTGAGAGATAAGCAAGGACACCTAATTTGATGAGATTTGGAGCTATTTTTCCCCTCATTCAAGGTTGGTCAAACCAAGGTTGTAGAGATCCACTTTTGTCGACTTTATCGGAACTGAGTTTTAAAAGTGGATTTAGGTACCCATTTGAGAGATAAAGATGCACTTTTTCGACTTTCTCTAAATTGAAATTTTAAAGTAGATTTAGATAGCCATTTGGAAGATAAGCCTAGACACATATTTTTATGAGAATTGGAGCTATTTTCACTCTCGTTTAAGGTTGGTCAAACCAAGGTTTAAAAGATGTACTTTTGTCGACTTTCTCAGAATTGAGTTTTGAAAGTGGATTTAGTTACACATTTGGGAGATAAGTATGGACACCTATTTTTATGAGATTTTGAGTTATTTTGGCCTGCGTTGAACGTTGGTCAAACCAATGATGAAAATATGCACTTTTTTCGAATTCTCGGAATTGAAATTTTAAAGTAGATTTATATACGCATTTGAGAAATAAGCATGTACACCTATTTTTATAAGATTTGAAGCTATTTTGGCTCTCTTTCAAGGTTGGTCAAAGCAACGTTGAAAAGATGTACTTTTGTCGATGTTCTCAGAATTGAGTTTTCAAAGTGGATTTAGGTACCCATTTGAGAGATCAGCATGGACACCTAATTTGATGAGATTTGGAGCTATTTTTCCCCTAGGTCAAGGTTGGTCAAACCAAGGTTGGAAAGATCCACTTTTGTCGACTTTATCGGAATTGAGTTTTAAAAGTGGATTTAGGTACCCATTTGAGAGATAAGCATGGACACCTATTTTTATGAGATTTGAAGCTATTTTGGCCCTTGTTCAAAGTTGCTCAAACCAAGGTTGAAAAGATGCACATTTTCGACTTTCTCTAAATATAAATTTTAAAGTAGATTTAGATAGCCATTTGGAAGATAAGCCTAGACACATATTTTTATGAGAATTGGAGCTATTTTTGCCCTCGTTCAAGGTTGGCCAAACCAAGGTTTAAAAGATGCACTTTTGTCGACTTTCTTGGAATTGAAATTTTAAAGTAGATTTAGATACCCATTTGAAACATAAGTATGGACACCTATTTTTATGAGATTTGGAGATATTTTAGCCGTCGTGCAAGGTTAGTCAAACCTAGTTTGAAAAGATGCATTTTTTTTACTTTCTTGAAATTGAGTTTTGAAAGTGGATTTTGGTACCCATTTGAGAGATAAGGATGGAAACCTATTTTTATGAGATTTGGAGTTAGTTTGGCCCTTGTTCAAAGTGAACCAAGGTTGAAAATATGCACTTTTGGTTACTTTCTCGGAATTGAGTTTTGAACATGGATTTAGGTCCCATTTGAGAGATAAGCATGGACACGTATTTTTATGAGATTTGGAGCTATTTTAGCCGTCGTTCATGTTTGGTCAAACCAAGGTTGAAAATATGCAATTTTCATAACATTCTACCCTTTTCTATAATTTATACTTTTCGCTCGTAACAAAAAATTGGGAGTAGTTTAGTAAGAAAGCATCTTTTAAAAGATGCTTTCTTACTAAGACGCCTAGCCTGGACAAATGGTAAGGAATTAGAAAAAAATCAAAACCGAAACTTTGTACAGAATTTCAAGAGCTTTCCAATGGTCTAATGTCCTCCCAATTCCAACGTATGAGCGAAACCTTATGCCTAAAATATGAAAGATTCCAGGAATATTATTACTTTTTGCTAAATAGGATACATTTTGCGAAAAGTAATTCCTTATATTGTCGACTTTCTCATAATTTAGTTTTGAAAGTGGAGTTACGTACCCATTTGAGAGATAAGCATGGACACCATTTTTTATGAGATTTTGAGCTATTTTGGCCATCGTTCAAGGTTGGTTAAACCAAGGTTGAAAATATGTACTTTTGACGACTTTCTCGGAATTAAAATTTTAAGGTAGATTTAGATACCCCTTTGAGAGATAAGCATTCAAACTATTTTTATGAGATTTGGAGCTATTTTGGCCCTCGTTCAAGGTTGGTCAAACTAAGGTTGAAAATATGCACTTTTGTCGACTTTCTCAGAATTGAAATTTTAAGGTAGATTTAGATACCCCTTTGAGAGATAAGCATTGAAACTATTTTTATGAGATTTGGAGCTATTTTGGCCCTCGTTCAAGGTTGGTCAAACTAAGGTTGAAAATATGTATGTTTGATGACTTTCTCAGAATTGAAATTTTAAAGTAGATTTAGATACCCATTTGAGAGATAAGCATGGCCACCTATTTTTATGAGATTTGGAGCTATTTTGGCCCTCGTTAAAGGTTGGTCAAACCAAGGTTGAAAATATGCATTATTGTCGACTTTCTCAAAATTGAGTTTTGAAAGTGGATTTAGGTACCCATTTGACAGATAAGCATAGAGACCTATTTTTATGAGATTTGGAGCTATTTTGTCCCTCATTCAAGGTTGGTCAAACTAAGGTTGAAAATATGCACTTTTGTCGACTTTCTCAGAATTGAAATTTTAAGGTAGATTTAGATACCCATTTGAGAGATAAGCATTGAAACTATTTTTATTAGATTTGGAGCTATTTTGCCCTCATTCAAGGTTGCTCAAACCAAGGTTGAAAAAATGCACTTTTTTTTACTTTCTTGGAATTGAGTTTTGAAAGTGCATTTAGGTACCCGTTTGAGAGATAACCATGGACACCTATTTTTATGAGATTTGGATCTATTTTGGCCCTCTTTCAAGCTTGGTCAAACCAAGGTTTAAAAAATGCACTTCTATCGACTTTCTCAGAATTGAGTTTTGAAAGTAGATTTAGGTACCCATTTGAGAGATATGAATGGAAACCTATTTTTATGAGAGTTGGAGCTATTTTGGCACGCGTTCATGGTTGGTCAAATGAAGGTGGAATATATGCACTTTTGTTGACTTTCTTGAAATTGAAATTTTAAAGTAGATTTAGATGCCTATTTGAGAGATAAGCATGGACACCTATTTTTATGATATTTGGAGGTATTTTAGCCCTAGTTCAAGGTTGGTCAAACCAACGTTGAACAGATGCAGTTTTGTCGACATTCTCGAAATTAAGTTTTCAAAGCGGATTTAGGTACCCATTTGAGAGAAAATCATGGACACCTATTTTTTTGAGATTTGGAGCTATTCTAGCCATCATTGAAGGTTGGTCAAACCAAGGTTCAAAGTATGCACTTTTGTCTACTTTCTCAAAATTGAAAATTTAGAGTGGATTTAGGTAGCCATTTGAGAGATAAGCATGGACCCCTATTTTTATGAGATTTGGAGCTATTTTGGCCCTCGTTCAAGGTTGGTCAAACCAACATTGAAAATATGCACTTTTATCGATATCCATTTGAGAGATAAGCATGCACTCTTATTTTGATAAGATTTGGAGCTATTTTTTCCCTTCTTCAAGGTTGGTCAAATCAACGTTGAAAATATGAACTTTTGTCGACTTTCTCATAATTGAGTTTTGAAAGTGGATTAGGTACCCATTTGAGAGATAAGAAAGGACGCCCATTTTTTGTATATTTCGTTCTATTTTGGCCCTCATTCAAGCTTGGCTAAACCAAGGTTGAAAATATGCACTTTTGTCAACTTTCTCAGAATTGCGTTATGAAAGTGGATTTAGGTTCCCTTTTCAGAGATAAGGATGGACACCTATTTTTATGAGATTTGGAGCTATTTTAAGCCTTGTTTAAGGTTGGTCAAACCAAGGTTAAAAATATGTACTTTTGTCGAATTTCTCAGAATTGAGTTTTGAGAGTGGATTTAGGTACCCATTTGAGAGATAAGCACAACTATTTTTATAATATTTTGAGCTATTTTTGGCCCTCATTCAAGGATTGGTCAAACTAAAGTTGAAAATATGCACTTTCGTCAACTTTATTGGAAAAGAAATTTTAAAGTAGATTTAGATACCCATTTGATAGATCAACATGAACACCTACTTTTATGATATTTGGAGCTATTTTGGCCCTCGTATAAGGTTTGTTAAACGAAGGTCGAAAATATGCACTTTTGTCGAATTTCTTGGAATTGAGTTTTGAAAGTGGATTTAGGTACCCATTTGAGAGATAAGCATTGACACCTACTTTTATGAGATTTGGAGCTATTTTGGTCGTCATTCAAGGTTAGTAAAACCAAGGTTGTAAATATGCACTTTTGTTGACTTTCTCAGAATTGAGTTTTGAAACAGGATTTAGGTACACATTTTAGA
Source organism: Pseudotsuga menziesii (assembly GCA_001517045.1). Classification (NCBI taxonomy): domain Eukaryota; kingdom Viridiplantae; phylum Streptophyta; class Pinopsida; order Pinales; family Pinaceae; genus Pseudotsuga; species Pseudotsuga menziesii. The sequence continues at coordinate 259,877 of LPNX010812675.1, forward strand.
GATAAGCATGGACACCTATTTTTATGGGATATGGACCTATTTTGGTCCTCGTTCAAGGTTGGTCAAACGAAGGTTGAAAATATGCACCTTTTGTTGACTCTCTCGAAATTCAAATTTTAAATTAGATTTAGATACCCATTTGAGAGATAAACCATGCACACCTATTTTTTATGCATTCAAAGCTATTTTGGGCCTCGTGCAAGGTTGGTCAAACCAAGGTTGAAAAGATGCAGTTTTTTTACTTTCTCGAAATTGAGTTTTGAAAGTGGATTTAGGTACCCATTTGAGAGATAAGAATGGACACCTATTTTAATAGGAATTGGAGCTATTTTGGCCCTTGTTCAAGGCTGGTCAAACCAAGGTTGAAAATATGCACTTTTGTTAACTTTCTCAAAATTGACTTTCGAAAGATGATTTAGTTACCCATTTGAGAGATAAGCATGGAAACTTATTTTTATGAGATTTGGAGCTATTTTGTCCCTCGTTCAAGGTTGGTCAAACCAAGGTTGAAAAGATGTACTTTTGTCGACTCTCTTGGAATTGAAATTTTAATCTAGATTTAGATACACGTTTGAGAGATAAGAATGCCACCCATTTTCATGAGATTTGGGGCTATTTTGGCCCTCATTCAAGGTTGGTCAAACCACGATAGAAAAGATGCAATTTTGTCGCCTTTCTCAGAATTTAGTTTTGAAAGTGGATGTAGGTACCCATTTGAGAGATAACGATGGACACCTATTTTTATGAGATTTGGAGCCATTTTGGTGCTCGTTCAAGGTTGAAAATATGCACCTTTGTCGAGTTTCTTGGAATTGAGTTTTGAAAGTTGATTTAGATACCCATTTGAGAGATAAGAATGGAAACCTAGTTGATTTAGATACCCATTTGAGAGATATTTGGAGCTATTTTGGCCCTAATTCAAGGTTGGTCAAACCAAGGTTGGAAATATGCACTTTTGTCGAGTTTCTCAGAATTGAGTTTTGAAAGTGGATTTAGGTACCGATTTGGGAAATGAGAATGGACACCTATTTTTATGAGATTTGGAGCTATTTTGGACCTCATTCAAGGTTGGTTAAACCAAGGTTGAAAAGATGTTGTCTTGCGACTTTCCCAGAATTGAGTTTTGAACGTGGATTTAGGTACCCATTTGAGAGATAAGTATGGAAACCTATTTGTATGCCAATTTGGAGCTATTTTGCCCTTCATTCAAGGTTGTTCAAACCAACGTTGAAAATATGCAATTTTGTCGACTTTCTTGGATTTGAAATTTTAGTGTAGATTTAGATACCTTTTTGAGAGATAATTATGGGCACCTATGTTTATGAGATTTGGAACTATTTTGGCCCTCGTTCATGGTTGGTCAAACCATGAACGAAAATATGAACTTTTGTTGACTTTCTCAGAATTGAGTCTTGAAAGTGGATTTAGGTACCCATTTGAGAGATAAGCATTGATACCTATTTTTATGAGATTTGGATCTATTTTTCCCTCGTTCAAGGTTGGTCAAACCAAGGTTGAAACTTTACACTTTTGTCAACTTTCTTGGAATTGAGTTTTGAAAGCAAATTTAGGTACCCATTTGAGAGATAAGCATGGACACCTATTTTTATGATATTTGGAGCTATTTTGGTCCCCGCTCAAGGTTGGTCAAACCGAGATTGAATAGTATGCACTTTTGTTGACTTTTTCTGAATTGAATTTTAAATGCAAATTTAGGTACTCACTTGAGAGATAAGCATGTGCAACTATTTTTATGAGGTTTGGAGCTATTTTGACCCTCGTTCAAGTTTGGTCAAACTAAGGTTGAAAATATGCACTTTGGTTGACTTTCTCAGAATTGAAATTTTAAAGTAGATTTAGATACCCATTTGAGAGATAACCATGGACGCCCATTTTTATGAGATTTTGAGATATTTTGGCCCTCGTTAAAGGTTCGTTAAACAAGGTTGAAAATATGCACTTTTGTTGACTTTATCAGACTTGAATTTTTAAAGTGGATTTAGGTACCGATTTGAGAGATAAGCATGGACACCTATTTTAGTGAGATTCGAAGCTATTTTGGTGCTCGTTCAAGGTTGGTCAAACCAAGGTTAAAAATATGCACTTTTGTTGACTTCCTTGGAATTGAAATTTGGAAGTGGATTTAGGTACCCATTTGAGAGATAATCATGGAGACCTATTTTGATGAGATTTTGGAGCTATTTTGTCCCTCGTTCAAGGTTGGTCAAACCAATGTTTTAAAATATCCTCTTTTGTCGACTTTCTCGGAATTGAAATTTGAAAGTGGATTTAGTTACCCATTTGAGAGATAAGCATGGACACCTATTTTTATGAGATTTGGAGCTATTTTGGCCCTCGTTCAAGGTTGATAAGATGCACTTTTGTCAACATTCTCATAATTGATTTTTGAAAATGCATTTAGGTACCTATTTGAGAGATAAGCATGGACACCTATTTTTACGATATTTTGAGCTATTTTGGCCCATGTTCAACATTGTTCAAACCATGGTATAAAATATGCACTTTTGTCGAGTTTTTCGAAATTGAAATTTTAAAGTAGATTTCGATACCCATTCGAGAGATAAGCATGGACACCTATTTTTATAACATTTGGAGCTACTTTGGCCCTCGTTCAAGGTTGGTCAAACCAAGGTTGAAAAGATGCACTTTTGTCAACTTTCTCGGAATTGAGTTTTGAAAGTGGATTTAGTTACCCATTTGAGAGATAAGCATGGACACCTATTTTTATGAGATTTGGAGCTATTTTGGCCCTTGTTCAAGGGTGGTCAAACCAAGTTTGAAAATATACACTTTTGTCAACTTTCTCAGAATTGAAATTTTAAAGTAGATTTAGATGCCCATTTAAGAGATAAGCGTGGACACCTATTTTTATGAAATTTGGAGCTATTTTGACCCTCGTTTAAGGTTGGTCAAAGCAACGTTAAAAAGATGCACTTTTGTCAACTTTCTCGAAATTGAGTTTTCAAAGTGGATTTAGCTACCCATTTGAGAGATAAGCATGCACACCTATTTTTCTGAGATTTGGACTTATTCTGACCCTTGTTCAAGGTTGGTCAAACCAAGGTTGAAACAATGCACTTTTTTCGACTTTCTTGAAATTGAGTTTTGAAAGTGGATTTAGGTACCCATTTGAGAGATAAGCATGGACACCTATTTTTATGAGATTTGGAGATATTTTGGCCCTCATTCAAGGTTGAAAAGATGCACTTTTATCGACTTTCTTAGGATTGTGTTTTGAAAGTGGATTTAGGTACCCTTTTTAGAGATAAGCATGGACACCTATTTTTCTTATATTTGGAGCTATTTTGGCACTCGTTCAAGGTTGGTCAAACCAAGGTACAAAATATGCATTTTTGTCGACTTTCTCTGAATTGAAATTTTAGAGTAGATTTAGATACACATTTGAGAGATTAGCATACACACCTTTTTAATGAGATTTGGATCTATTTTGGCCCTCGTTCAAGGTTGGTGAAACCAACGTTGAAGATATGCACTTATGTCAGCTTTCTTCAAATTGAAATTTTAAAGTAGAATTAGATACCCATTTGAGAGGTAAGCATGGACACCTATTTTAATGAGATTTGGAGCTATTTTGGCCCTCGTTCAATGTAGGCCAAACTAACGTCCAAAAGATGCACTTTTGTCCACTTTCTCAGAATTGAGTTTGAAAGTGGATTTAGGTACCCATTTGAGAGATAAGCTTGGACAACTAATTTTATGAGATTTAGAGTTATTTTGGCCCTCATTCAAGTTTGGTCAAACCAAGGTTGAACGTATCCACTTTTGTCGACTTTCTCGGAATTGAAATTTGAAAGTGGTTTTAGGTTTAAGGTACCCATTTGAGAAATAAGCATTGACACCTATTTTTATGAGACTTGGAGTTGATTTGGCCCTAGTTCAAGGTTGGTCAAACCAAGGTTGAAAATATGCACTTTTGTCACCTTTCTCAAGTTTGAAATTTTAAAGTAGATTTAGATAGCCATTTGAGAGAAAAACATGGACACCTATTTTTTTAGATTTGAAGCTATTTTGGGCCTTATTGAAAGTTGGTCATGCCAAGGTTGGAAAGATGTACTTTTTTCAACTTTCTAGCAATTGAGTTATGAAAGTGGATTTAGGTACCCATTTGAGAGATAACGATGGAAAACTATTTTTATGAGAATTGGAGCTATTTTGGCCTGCGTTCAAGGCTGGTCAAACCAAAGTTGAAAATATGTAGTTTTATCGACTTTCTCGGAATTGAATTTTAAAGTAGATTTAGATACCCATTTGAGAGATAAGCATTACACCTATTTTTATGAGATTTGGAGATATTTTGGCCCTCGTTCAAGGTTCATCAAACCAAAGTTGAAAAGATGCACTTTTTTCTGACTTTCTCAAAATTGAATTTTTATAGTGGATTTAGGTACCCATTTGAGAGATAAGCATGGACACCTATTTTTATGAGATTTGAATCTATTTTGGCCCTCGTTCAAGGTTGTTAAAACCAAGGTTGAAAATATGCACTTTTTTCGACTTTCTCAGAATTGAAATTTAAAAGTGGATTTAGGTAAACATTAGAGAGATAATCATGGACACCTATTTTTATGAGAGTTGGAGCTTGTTTGGCCCTCGTTCAAGGTTGGTCAAACCAACGTTTTAAAATATCCACTTTTATCGACTTTCTCGAACTTGAAATTTGAAAGTGGATTTAGGTATCCATTTGAGAGATAAGCATGGACACCTATTTTTATGAGATTTGGAGCTATTTTGGTCCTGGTTTAATTTTGGTCAAACCAAGGTTGAAAAGATGCACTTTTGTCGACTTTCTCAGAATTTGAGTTTTTAAAGTGGATTTAGGTACCTATTTGAGAGATAAGCATGGACACCTAGTTTTATGAGATTTGGAGCTATTTTGGCTCACGTTCAAGGTTGTTCAAACGAAGGTTGAAAATATGCACTTTTTTCGACTTTCTTGGAATTGAAATTTTAAAGTAGAATTCGATACCCATTTGAGAGATAGGCATGGACACCTACTTTTATGGGATTTGCAGCTATTTTGGCCCTCGTTCAAGGTTGGTCAGACAAAGGATGAAAAGATGCACTTATTTCGACTTTCTCGGAATTGAGTTTTGAAAGTGAATTTAGGTACCCATTTGAGAGATAAGCATGGACACGTATTGTTTATGAGATTTGGAGCTTTTTAGGCCCTCGTTCAAGGTTCGTTAGACCAAGCTTGAAAATATTCACTTTTGTCATATTTCTCGAAATTGGGTTTTGAAAGTGGATTTAGTTACCCATTTGAGAGATAAGCATGGACACCTATTTTTGTGAGATTTGGAACTATTTTGGCCCTCGTTTAAGGTTGGTCAAACCAACGTTGAAAAGATGAACTTTTGTCGACATTCTTGGAATTTAGTTTTCAAAGTTTATTTAGGTACCCATTTGAGAGATAAGCGTGGACACTGATTTTTAAGAGATCTAGAGTATTTTGGCCCTCTTTCAAGGTTGGTAAAACCAAGGTTGAAAATACGGACTTTTGTCGACTTTCTCAAAATTGAATTTTGAAAGCGGATTTAGCTACATATTTGAGAGATAAGCATAGACACCTATTTTTATAAGATTTGGAGTTATTTTTGCTGCCGTTCAAGGTTGGTCAAACCAAGGTTGAAAATATGCACTTTTGTCGACTTTCTCGGAATTGAGTTTTGAAAGTGGACTTACGTACCCATTTGAGAGATAAGCATGGACACCTATTTTTATGAGATTTGAAGCAATTTTGGCCCTCGCTCAAGGTTGGTCAAACCAAGGTTGAAAATATCTACTTTTGTCGGCTTTCTCGGAATTGAAATTTTGAAGTGAAGTGAGGTACCTATTTGAGAGCTTAGCATGGACACCTATTTTTATGAGATTTGGAGATATTTTGACCTGCGTTCAAGGTTTGTCAATCCAAGGTGGAAAATATGAACTTTTGTTGGCTTTCTCTAAATTGAAATTTTAGAGTAGATTTAGATAGCCATTTGAGAGATAAGCATGGAGACCTATTTTTATGAGATTTGGAGCTATTTTGGCCCATGTTCCAGGTTGGTCAAACCAAGGTTGGAAAGGTGCACTTTTGTCGACTTCCCAATAATTGAGTTTTGAAAGTGGATTTAGGTACCCATTTGAGAGATAACCATGGACACCTATTTGGATTACATTTGGAGCAATTTTGGCCCTAATTCAAGGTTCGTCATACCAAGGTTGAAAATATGCACTATTGTGGACTTTCTTGGAATTGAGTTTCGAAAGTGGATTTAGGTACCCGTTTAGGACATAAGCATGGACCCCTATTTTTATGATATTTGGAGTTACTTTGGCCTTCGTTCAAGATTGGTCAAACCAAGTTTGAAAATATGCACTATTGGAGTTGGGATAAGTTTGGACCATTGGAACGTTATTGAAATTCTCTACAATTCGATCTTTTGATTTGTTTCTAATTCCTTACCATTTGTCCAGGTCAGGTGTTTTAGTAAGAAAGTATTTTTTAAAAGATGCTTTCTTACTAATGTTGAAAATATGGACTTTTGAGAGATAAGCATTGACACCTATTTTTATGAGATTTGGAACTATTTTGGCCCTCATTCAAGGTTGTTCAAACCAAAATTTAAATGCTACACTTGTGACTTTCTCGAAATTAAGTTTTGAAAGTGGATTTAGGTGGGTTTGAGAGATAAGCATGGACACCTATTTTTATGATATTTGGAGCTATTTTGTCCCTCGTTCAACGTTGGTCAAACTAAGGTGGTTTAAAATTTGCATTTATGATGACTTTCACAGAATGATTTTTGAAGAGATATGCATGGACACCTATTTTTATGACATTTGGAGCTATTTTGGCCCTCGTTCAAGTGTGGTGAAGCCAAGTTTGAAAATATGCATTGTTGTCGACTTTATCGAAATTGAGTTTTGAAAGTGGATTTATATACCCATTTGAGAGATAAGATCGAACACCAATTTTTATGAGATTTGGAGATATTTTGTCCCTCGTTAAATGTTCTTAAAACCAAGGTTGGCAAGATGAAATTTACTTGACTTTCTCAGAATTGAATTTTGAAGGTGGATTCAGGTACCCATTTGAGAGATAAGCATGGACAACTATGTTTATGAGATTTGGAGTTATTTTGGCCCTCGTTCAAGGTTAGTCAAACCAATGTTGGAAATATGCACTTTTGTCGACTTTCTTGAAATTGAGTTTTGAAAGTGGAGTTAGATACCCATTTGAGAGATGAGCATGGAAACCTATTTTTCTGAGATTTGGAGTTATTTTGGCCCTCGTTCAAGGTTGGTCAAACCAAGGTTGAAAAGATGCACATTTGTGGAATTCTGGTAATTGATTTTTGAAAGTGGATTTAGGTACCCATTTGAGAGAAATTGATGGACACCTATTTTTATGAGATTTGGAGCTATTTTGTCCCTCGTTGAAGGTTGGTCAAACCAAAGTTGAAAATATGCACTTTTGTTGACTTTCTCAGAATTGAGTTTTTAAAGTGGATTTAGGTTCCCATTTGAGAGATAAGCATGGAAACCTATTTTTATGAGATTTGGAGCTATTTTGGCCCTCGTTGAAGGTTGGTAAAACCAAGGTTGAAAATATGCATTTTTTTCGACTTTATCGGAATTGAAATTTTGAATTAGATTTATATACACATTTGAAAGATAAGCATGGACACCAATTTTTATGAGATTTGGAGCTATTTTGTCCCTCGTTCAAAGTTTGTCAAAATGAAGTTGAAAATATGTACTTTTCTCAACTTTCTCGGAATTCAGTTTTTAAAATGGATTTAGGTACCCATTTGAGAGATAAGCATGGACACCTATTTTTATGAGATTTGGCGGTATTTTGGCCCTCATTCAAGGTTGGTCAAACCAAGGTTGAAAAGATGCACTTTTGTCGACTTTCTTAGAATTGAGTTTTGAAAGTGGATTTAGGTACCCATTTCAGAGATAAGCATGGACACCTGTTTTTCTGAAATTTGGAGCTATTTTGGCCCTCGTTCAAAGTTGGTCAAACCAAGGTTGAAAATATGTACTTTTTTCAACTTTCTTAGATTTCAGTTTGAAAATGGATTTAGGTATCCATTTGAGAGGTAAGCATGCACACCTATCTTTATGAGATTTGACGCTATTTTGGCCCTCGTTCAAGGTTGGTTAAACCATCGTTGAAAAGATGCACTTTGGTTGACTTTCTCGGAATTAAGTTTTGAAAGCGGATTTAGGTACCGATTTGAGAAATAAACCTAGACACCTTTTTTTATGAGATTTCAAGCTATTTTGTCCCTCGTTTAAGGTTGGTTAAATCAAGGTTGAAAATATGCACTTTTTTCAACTTTCTCGGAATTGAGTTTTGAAAATGGATTTAGGTACCCATTTGAGAGATAAGCATGGACAACTCTTTTTATGAGATTTGGAGCTATTTTGGCCCTTGTTCAAGGTTGGTCAAACCAAGGTTGAAAATATGCACTTTTGTCGACTTTCTAAGAATTCAGTTTTGAAAGTGGATTTAGGTACCCATTTGAGAGATAAACACACCTATTTTCATGAGATTTTTAGCTACTTTGGCCCTTGCTCAAGGTTTGTAAATTGAGCGAGGGTTGAAAATATGCACTTTTTTTTACTTTCTCAGAATTCAAATTTTAAAGTGGATTTAGATACCTATTTGAGAGATAAGCATGGCCACCTATTCTTATGATATTTGGATCTATTTTGGCCCTCGTTCAAGGTTGGTCAAACCAAGGTTGAAAACATACAATTTTGTCGACTTTCTCGGAATGGAGTTTTGAAAGTGGATTAGGTACCCATTTGAGAGATAAGCATGGAAACCTATTTTTATGAGATTTGGAGCTATGTTGGCCCTATTTCAAGGTTCGTAAAACCAAGGTTAAAAATATACACTTTTGTGGACTTTATCGCAATTGAGTTTTGATAGCGAATTTAGGTACCCATTTGAGAGATAAGCATGGACACCTATTTTTATGAGATTCAGAGCTATTTTGGCCCTCGCTCAAGGTTGCTCAAACCAAAGTGTAAAATATGCACTTTTATTGACATTCTCGAAATTGAGTTTTGAAAGTGGATTTAGGTACCCATTTGAAAGATAAGCATGGAAACCTATTTTTATGAGATTTGGAGCTATTTTGGCCCTCGTTCAGAGTTGGTGAAACCAAGGCTGAAAATATGCACTTTTGTTGACTTTCTCGAAATCAAGTTTTGAAAGTGGTATTAGGTACCCATTTAAGAGATAAGCGCACCTATTTTTATGAGATTTTGAGCTATTTTGGCCCTCGTTCAACGCTGGTCAAACCAAGATTGAAAATATTTACTTTTATCGACTTTCTTGTAATTGAAATTTTAAAGTAGATTTAGATACCCATTAGAGAGATAAGCATAGACACCTATCTTTATGAGATTCAGATCTATTTTGGCTCTCATTCAAGGTTGGTCAAACCAAGATTGAAGAGATACACTTTTGTTGTCTTTCTCGGAATTGAGTTTTTAAAGTGGATTTAGGTACCCATTTGAGAGATAAGTATGGACACCTATTTTTATGAGATTTGGAGCTATTTTGGCCTGCATTGAAGGTTGGTCAAACCAAGGTTGAAAATATCCACTTTTGTGGGATTCCTCGAAATTGAAATTTTAAAGCGGTTTTAGGTACCCATTTGAGACATAAGCATGGACACCTATTTTTATGAGATTTGGAGCTATTTTGGCCCTCGTTCAAGGTTTGTCAAACCAAGGTTGAAAATATGTGCTTTTGTCGACATTCTCAGAATTGAAATTTTAAAATAGATTGAAAAGATGCATTTTTCTGAACGTTATTGAAATTGAGTTTTCAAAGTCGATTTAGGTACCCATTTGAGAGATAAGCATGGACACCTATTTTTATGAGATTTGAAGCTATTTTGGCTCTCGTTGAAGGTTGGTTAAACCAAGGTTGAAAATATCCACTTTTGTTGGCTTCCTCGGAATTGAAATTTTAAAGCGGATTTAGGTACCCATTTGAGGCATATGCATGGACATCTATTTTTATGATATTTGGAGCTATTTTGGCCCTCGTTCAAGGTTTGTCAAACCAAGGTTGAAATTATGCACTTTTGTTGACTTTCTCGGAATTGAAATTTTAAAGTAGATTTAGATACCCATTTGAGAGATAAGCATGGACGCCTATTTTTATGACATTTGGAGATATTTTGGCCCTCGTGCAAAGTTGTTCAAACCAAGGTAAAAAAAATGGACTTTTTTTTACTTTCTCGTAATTGAGTTTTGAAAGTGGATTTAGGTACCCATTCGAGAGATAAACATGGACACCTATATTTATGTGATTTGGAGCTATTTTGTCCCTTGTTCAAAGTTTCTCAAACAAAGGTTGAAAATATGCACTTTTGTCGACTTTCTTGGAATTGTGTTTTGAAAGTGGATTTAGGTACCCATTTGAGAGATAAGGATGGACACTTATTTTTATGATATTTGGAGCTACTTTGGCCCTCATTCAAGGTTGGTCAAACCAATTTTGAAAATATGCACTTTTGTCGAATTTGTCGGATTTTAAATTTCAAAGTAGATTTAGATAACCATTTGAGAGATAAGTAAGGACACCTAATTTGATGAGATTTGGACCTATTTTGGCCTTCATTCGAGGTTGGTAAAACCAAGGTTGGAATGATGCACTTTTGTCTATTTTATCAGAATTGAGTTTTAAAAGTGGATTTAGGTACCCATTCGAGAGATAAGCTTGGACACCTATTTTTATGATATTTGGATCTATTTGGCCCTTGTTCAAAGTTGGTCAAATGAAGGTTGAAAATATGGACTTTTGTCGAAGTTCTTTGAAACGAGTTTGGAAAGCGGATTTAGGTACCCATTTGAGAGATAAGCATGGACACATAGTTTTATGAGATTAGGATCTATTTTGGCCCTTGTTCAAGATTGGTCAAACCAAGGTTGAAACGATGCAATTTTTTCGACTTTCTCAGATTCATTGAGTTTTGAAAGTGGATTTAGGTACCCATTTGAGAGATAAGCATGGACACCTACTTTTAGGAGATTTGGAGCTATTTTTTCCCTCATTGAAGGTTGGTCAAACCAATGATGAAATTATGTACTTTTGTCAAATTTCTTGGAATTGAAATTTTAAAGTAGATTTATATACCCATTTTATAAATAAGCATGGACACCTATTTTTGTGAGATCTGAAGCTATTTTGTCCCTCGTTAAAGGTTGGTCAAACCAACGTTGAAAAGATGCACTTTTGTCGATGTTCTCAGAATTGAGTTTTCAAAGTGGATGTAGGTACCCATTTGAGAGATAACCATGGACACCTATTTTTATGAGATTTGGAGCTATTTTGGCCCGCGTTGAGGGTTGCTCAAACCAAGGTTGAAAATATCCACTTTTGTTGGATTTCTCAGAATTGAAATTTTAAAGCGGATTTATGTACCCATTTGAGACATAAGAATCGACACCTATTTAAAAGATGCCCTCTTGCTAAGGTTGAAAATATGCACTTTTGTTTACTTTCTCGAAACTGAAATTTTAAGCTAGATTTAGATTACCAATTTCAGACATTTGCATTGACACCTATTTTTATGATATTTGGAGCTATTTTGGCCCTCGTTCAAGGTTGGTCAAACCAAGGTTTAAAATTTGCACTTTTGTCGACTTTCAAGAAATTGAGTTTTGAAAGTGGATTTAGGTAGGTTTCATAGATAACCATGGACACCTATTTTTATGATATTTGGAGCTATTGTGTCTCTCATTCAACGTTGGTCAAACCAACGAGGTTAAAAATATGCACTTTTGTCGACTTTCTCAGAATTGAGTTTTGGAGAGATAAGCATGGACACTTATTTTTATGAGATTTGGAGCTATTTTGGCTCTTGTTCAAAGTTTGGTCAAGCCAAGTTTTAAAATATGCATTGTTGTCGACTTTCTCAGAATTGAGTTTTGAAAGTGGATTTATATGCATTTGAGAGATAAGCTCGAACATCTATTTTGGCCCTCACTGAAGGTTGGTCAAACCAAGGCTGAAAATATCTACTTTTATCGGATTTCTTAGAATTTAAATTTTAAAGTGGATTTAGGTCATTTGAGACATAAATAAGCATGGACACCTATTTTTATGAGATTTGGAGCTATTTTGGCCCTCGTTCAAGGTTTGTCAAACCAAGGTTGAAATTATGCACTTTTGTCGACTTTCTCAGAATTTAAATTTTAAAGTAGATTTAGAGACCCATTTGAGAGATAAGCATGGACCCCTATTTATATGAGATTTGGAGATATTTTGGCCTGTGTGCAGAGTTGGTCAAACCAAGGTTGAAAATATGCACTTTTTTTGACTTTCTTGGGATTGAGTTTTCAAAGTGAATTTAGGTACCCAATTGAGAGATAAGCATGGACACCTATTTTTATGCACTTTGGAGCTATTTTGGCCCGCATTCATAGTTGGTCAAACAAAGGTTGAAAATATGCACTTTTGTTGACTTTCTCAGAATTGAGTTTTGAAAGTGGATTTAGGTACCAATTTGAGAGATAAGCATGGAAACCTATTTTTATGAGATTTGGAGCTATTTTGGTCCTTGTTCAAGTTTGAAAATATGCAATTTAGTCGAATTTGCTGGATTTTAAATTTCAAAGTGGATTTAGATACGCATTTGAGAGATAAGCAAGGACACCTAATTTGATGAGATTTGGAGCTATTTTCCCCTCATTCAAGGTTGGTCAAACCAAGGTTGGAAAGATCCACTTTTGTCGACTTTATCGGAATTGAGTTTTAATAGTGGATTTAGGTACCCATTTGAGAGATAAGCATGGACACCTATTTTTATGAGATTTGGAGCTATTTTGGCCCTTGTTCAAAGTTGCTCAAACCAAGGTTGAAAAGATGCACTTTTTCGACTTTCTCTAAATTGAAATTTTAAAGTAGATTTAGATAGCCATTTGAAAGATAAGCCTAGACATATATTTTTATGAGAATTGGAGCTATTTTCGCCCTCGTTCAAGGTTGGTCAAACCAAGCTTTAAAAGATGCACTTTTGTTGACTTTCTTTGAATTGAGTTTTGAAAGTGGATTTAGTTACACATTTGAGAGATAAGCATGGACACCTATTTTTACAGGATTTGGGGTTATTTTGGCCTGCGTTAAAGGTTGGTCAAATCAATGATGAAAATATGCACTTTTTTCAAATTCTTGAAATTGAAATTTTAAAGTAGATTTATATACAGATTTGAGAAATAAGCATGTACAACTATTTTTATAAGATTTGAAGCTATTTTGGCCCTCTTTCAAGGTTGGTCAAAGCAACGTTGAAAAGATGTACTTTTGTCGACATTCTCAAAATTGAGTTTTCAAAGTGGATTTAGGTACCCATTTGAGAGATAAACATGGACACCTATTTTTATTAGATTTGGAGGTATTTTTTCCCTCGTCGAAGGTTGGTCAAACCAAGGTTGAAAATATACACTTTTGTCGACTTTCTAGGAATTGAGTTTTGAAAGTGGATTTAGGTACCCTTATGAGAGATAAGAAGGGAGACCTATTTTTAAGAGATTTGGACCTATTTTGGCCCTCGTCCAAGGTTGAAAATATGCACTTTTGTCGACTTTCTCGGAATTGAAATTTGAAATTAGATTTAGATACACATTTGAGAGATAAGCATGGAAACCTATTTTTATGAGTTTTGGAGATATTTTGTTCCTCGTGCAAGGTTGGCCAAACAAAAGGTTGAAAAGATGCACTTTTTGACTTTCTCAGAATTTAGTTTTGAAAGTCAATTTAGCTACCCATTTGAGGGATAAGCATTGAAACCTATTTTTATGAGATTTGGAGCTATTTTGGCCTTCGTTCAAAGTTAGTCAAACCAAGGTTGAAAATATGCACTTTTGGTGACTATCTCAAAATTGAAATTTTAAAGCGAATTTAGTTACCCATTTGACACATAAGCATAGAAACCTATTTTTATGATATTTTTAGTTATTTTGGCCCTCGTTCAAGGTTTGTTAAAGCAAGGTTAAAAATATGCACTTTTGTTGAGTTTCTCGGAATTGAAATTTCAAAGTAGATTTAGATAGCCATTTGAGAGATAAGCATGGACACCTATTTTTATGAGATTTGGAGATATTTTTTCCCTCGTTAAAGGTTTGTCAATCCAAGGTTGAAAAGATGCAATTTTGTCGACTTTCTAGGAATTGTATTTTGAAATTGGATTTAGATACCCATTTGAGAGATAAGCGTGGACACCTATTTTTCTGAGATTTGAAGATATTTTGGCCTTCGTTTAAAGTTGGTCAAACCAAGGTTGAAAATATGCACTTTTGTCGACTTTCTTGGAATTGAGTTTTGAAAGCGGATTTAGGTACCCATTTCAGAGATGAGCACGGACACCTATTTTTATGAGATTTGGAGCTATTTTGGCCCTCGTTCAAGGTTGGTCAAACCGAGGTTGAAAATATGCACTTTTTTCGACTTTCTCGGAATTGAAATTTTAAAGTAGATTTAGATACCCATTTGCAAGATAAGTATGGACACCTATTTTTAAGAGATTTGGAGATATTTTGGCCCTCGTGCAATGTTAGTCAAACCTAGGTGGAAAAGATGCTTTTTTTTACTTTCTCAGAATTGAGTTTTGAAAGTGGTTTCAGGTACCCATTTGAGAGATAAGAATGGAAACCTATTTTTATGAGATTTGAACCTAGTTTGGCCCTCGTTCAAAGTTGTTCAAACCAAGGTTGAAAATATGCACTTTTGGTTACTTTCTCGGAATTGAGTTTTGAAAGTGGATTTAGTTCCCATTTGAGAGATAAGCATGGCCACATATTTTTAAGATATTTTGAGCTATTTTGGCCCTCGTCCATGTTTGGTCAAACCAAGGTTGAAAATATGCACTTTTCATAACATTCTACCCTTTTCTATAATGTATACTTTTCCCTCGTAACAGATAATTGGGAGTAGTTTTTACCATTGGGAAGGTCTTGAAAAATATCTACAACTTTGATATAATTAGTTGTTTCTAATTCCTTACCATTTTTCCGTGTCGGGCATTTTATTAAGAAAGCATCTTTTAAAAGATGCTTTGTTACTAAGACGCCAAGCGCGGACAAACAGTAAGGAATTAGTAAAAAATCAAAACTGAAACTTTGTACATAATTTCAAGAACTTTCCAATGGTCTAATGTCGTCCCAATTTCAAGGTACGAGCAAAACCTTATGCCTAAAATATGAAAGATTCCAGGAATATTTTTACTTTTTGCTAAATAGGGTACATTTTGTGAAAAATAATTCCTTATGTTGTCGACTTCCTCAAAATTTAGTTTTGAAAGTGGATTTATGTACCCATTTGAGAGATAAGCATGGACACCAATTTTTATGATATTTTCAGCTATCTTCTACGGCCTTCAAGGTTGGCCAAACCAAGGTTGAAAATATGTACTTTTGATGACTTTCTCACAATTGAAATTTTAAAGTATATTTAGATACCCATTTGAGAGATAAGCATGGGCACCTTTTTTTATGAGATTTGGAGGTATTTTGGCCCTCGTTAAAGGCTAGTCAAACCAAGGTTGAAAATATGCATTGTTGTTGACTTTCTCAAAATTGAGTTTTGAAAGTGGATTTAGATACCCATTTGATAGATAAGCATGGAGACCTATTTTTATGTGATTTGGAGCTAATTTGGCCCTCGTTCAAGGTTGGCCAAACTAAGGTTGAAAATATGCACTTTTGTCAACTTTCTCAGAATTGAAATTTTAAGGTAGATTTAAATACCCATTTGAGAGATAAGCATTAAAATTATTTTTATGAGATTTGGAGCTATTTTGGCCCTCATTCAAGGTTGCTCAAACCAAGGTTGAAAAAATGCACTTTTTTTTACTTTCTTCGAATTAAGTTTTGAAAGTGCATTTAGGTACCTGTGTGAGAGATAACCATAGACACATATTTTTATGAGATTTGAAGCTATTTTGGCCCTCTTTCAAGCTTGGCCAAACCAAGGTTTAAAATATGCACTTTTGTCGATTTTCTCAGAATTGAGTTTTGAAAGCGGATTTAGGTATCCATTTGAGATATACGCATGGAAGCATATTTTTATGAGAGTTGGAGTTATTTTGGCACTCGTTCATGGTTGGTCAAACCAAGGTGGAATATATGCACTTTTGTCGACTCTCTCGAAATTGAAATTTTAAAGTAGATTTAGATGCCCATTTGAGAGATAAGCATGGACACCTATTTTTATGATATTTGGAGCTATTTTGGCCCTAGTTCAAGGTTGGTCAAACCAACATTGAAAAGATGCAGTTTTGTCGACATTCTCGAAATTGAGTTCTCAAAGTGGATTTAGGTACCCATTTGAGAGATAATCATGGACACCTATTTTTTTGAGATTTGGAGCTATTCTAGACATCGTTGAAGGTTGGTCAAACCAAGGTTCAAAGTATGCACTTTTGTCTACTTTCTTAGAATTGAAAATTTAGAGTGGATTTAGGTACCCATTTGAGAGATAAGCATGGACCCCTATTTTTATGAGATTTGGAGCTATTTTGGCCCTCGTTCAAGGTTGGTCAAACCAACATTGAAAATATGCACTTTTGTTGATATCCATTTGAGAGATAAGCATGCACGCCTATTTTCGTGAGATTTGAAGCTATTTTGGCCCTTCTTCAAGGTTGGTCAAATCAACATTGAAAATATGCACTTTTGTCGACTTTCTCAGAATTGAGTTTTGAAAGTGGATTAGGTACCAATTTGAGAGATAAGAAAGGACACCTATTTTTTGGATATTTCGAGCAATTTTGGCCCTCGTTCAAGCTTGGTTAAACCAAGGTCGAAAATATGCCCTTTTGTCGACTTTCTCGGAATTGCGTTATGAAAGTGGATTCAGGTGCCCTTTTGGGGGATAAGCATGGACACCTATTTTTATGAGATTTGGAGCTATTTTAGGGCCTTGTTTAAGGTTGGTCAAACCAAGGCTAAAAATATGTACTTTTGTCGACTTTCTCAGAATTGAGTTTTGAGAGTGGATTTAGGTACCCATTTGAGAGATAAGCACAACTATTTTTTTAATATTTTGAGCTATTTTGGTCCTCATTCAAGGTTGGTCAAAGTAAAGTTGAAAATATGCACTTTCGTCGACTTTCTTGGAATTGAAATTTTAAAGTAAATTTAGATACCCATTTGAGAGATCAACATGAACACCTGTTTTTATGATATTTGGAGCTATTTTTTCCCTTGTTCAAGCTTTTGTCAAACCAAGGTCGAAAATATGCACTTTTGTCAAATTTCTCAGAATTGAGTTTTGAAAGTGGATTTAGGTACGCATTTGAGAGATAAGCATTGACACATACTTTATGAGATTTTGAGCTATTTTGGTTCTCGTTGAAGGTTAGTAAAACCAAGGTTGTAAATATGCACTTTTGTCGACTTTCTTGTAATTGAGTTTTGAAAGAGGATTTAGGTACCCATTTTAGAGATAAGCATGGACACCTATTTTTATGGGATGTGGACATATTTTGGCCCCCGTTCAAGGTTGTTTAAACCAAGGTTGAAAATATACACGTTTTGTTGACTCTCTCGGAATTCAAATTTTAATTTAGATTTAGATACCCATTTGAGAGATAAGCATGCACACCTGTTTTTTATGCATTCAAAGATATTTTGGGCCTCACTCAAGGTTGGTCAAACCAAGGTTGAAAAGATGCAGTTTTTTTACTTTCTCGAAATTGAGTTTTGAAAGTGGATTTAGGTACCCGTTTGAGAGATAAGTATGGACATGTTTTTTAATAGGAATTGGAGCTATTTTGGCCCTTGTTCAAGGCTGGTCAAACCAAGGTTGAAAATATGCACCTTTGTCTACTTTCTCGGAATTGAGTTTTGAAAGACGATTTAGTTACCCATTTGAGAGATAAGCATGGACACTTATTTTTATGAGATTTGGAGCTATTTTGTCCCTCGTTCAAGATTGGTCAAACCAAGGTTGAAAAGATGTACTTTTGTCGACTTTCTTGGAATTGAAATTTTAATCTATATTTAGATACACATTTGAGAGATAAGAATGGACACCTATTTGTATGATATTTGGGGCTATTTTGGCCCTCGTTCAAGGTTGGTCAAACCAAGGTTGAAAAGATGCACTTTTGTCGCCCTTCTTAGAATTTAGTTTTTAAAGTGGATTTAGGTACCCATTTGAGAGATAAGCATGGACACCTACTTTTATGAGATTTGGAGCCATTTTGGCGCTCGTTCAAGGTTGAAAATGTGCACCTTAGTCGAGTTTCTCAAAATTGAGTTTTGAAAGTTGATTTAGATACCCATTTGAGAGATAATAATGGAAACCTATTTTTATGATATTTGGAGCTATTTTGGCCCTCGTTCAAGGTTGGTCAAACCAAGGTTGAAAATCTACACTTTTGTCGAGTTTCTCGGAATTGAGTTTTGAAAGTGGATTTAGGTACCAATTTGGGAAATAAGCATGGACTGTTAGATTTTCATCATTAGGCTAGCAATACATTAGGATCTGTAACTGAGAGAATAACAAGCACATCAATCAAACACAAGAGACAATGAACACAGTGTTTATCCTCTAGGAAACCATAAATGGTGAAAACTGTGCAACTTCCTCAGAGATAGAATCAGCACCAAAAGTAGAATCCAAAACAATAGGTGATCTCTCGACAGCAGTAACCTTCTTTCTATCTAGCCCCAATGTCTTCTCCTTCCTCAACTATGCGCTACACTTGAGTGTGTATGAGATGTGTGATAAATAGAGAGGTCAGCTCTCTATTTATACTAATTCCCAACTTAACTAAACCCTACTAGGGTCGACCTCACTAGGAGAGTCTAATAACCCTAGTGCCCCGGAACTGCGGGGACTTTAACCCTTAACCAATAGGAGGGTTACCCATAATGACTTGACATGATTTTTTTACATTATAGGTCTTCCCGATGGGAATATAGGGGCATGACATGACTCAAGTACCTTAGGCTACAATATATAAGAAATACAAGTGAAATACATTCTGAAGTTACATATACATCAACACTCCCTCTTAACTAGGAAGGTATTCTTTCAACACAATTTTCAGCAAAAGTATTCTTCTTTGTATCTTCTGGATCATCGTCGAGTCCTCGTCGGCTTCAAGTCATCTTCCTCTTTAAGTCATCTTCATCTTCAAGTCATGTTCATCATTGGATCTGGATCATCGCTTGATTTGGATCGTCACTGGACATCATCACTGGATCTGGATCATCACTCGACATTGTCACTGGATCTGGATCATCGCTAGGTCATCATCACGAGTGCTATCTCTTGATTCTTCTCGTCATAGGAATTTCTACAGATCCAGCCCTTTTTCATGCTGGATGTACATGTATAGAGCCAGTCCTTTTTCATACTGTATGTATCATCACAGAGCTAGTCCTTTTTCATACTATATGTGGAACACACTATAGAGCCAGTCCTTTTTCATACTGGATGAGTCTTCACAGAGCTAGTCCTTTTTCATACTAGATGTGGAACACACACAGAGCCAGTCCTTTTTCATACTAGATGAGTCTTCACAGAGCTAGTCCTTTTTCATACTAGATGTGGAACACACACAGAGCCAGTCCTTTTTCATACTGGATGAGTCTTCACAGAGCTAGTCCTTTTTCATACTAGATGTGGAATACACACAGAGCTAGTCCTTTTTCATACTAGATGTGTATTCATAGAGCTAGTTGTTTTTCATACTGGATGTGGCATCCACATAGAGCTAGTCCTTTTTCATACTAGATGTATCTTCACAGAGCCAGCCCTTTTTCATGTTGGATGTGGCATCCAAAAAAAGCTAGTCCGTTTTCATACTAGATGTGTCTTCATAGAGCTAGCCCTTTTTCATGCTGGATGTGGCATCATCACATACATATGACAATGGAAGGAACCAATCCTCTCACCATGTCACAACTCTTACATCCGACCATGGAAGGAACCAATCCTCTCACCATGTCGGAAGGGCACAACACTTATATCTGACCATGGAAGGAACCAATACTCTCACCATGTCAGAATGGCACAGCACGGACACATCACTTCCTCTTGGGAGGAATCTCTATCTGGAGAACACCAAGCTTCTCCCTAAAGTACTCAAACGTCACCCTAGCCAATGGCTTAGTCAACACATCAGCTATCTGTTCATCCGTCGCAACATAATGGAGCTTCACTGATCCTCTATGCACCATATCCCTGATATAGTGATACTTTATCTCGATATGCTTCGACTTGTCATGGAATACTGGATTCTCTGACAACTTTACACAACTCTGGTTTTCATAGTATATACAAGTAGCATCTAACTGGAGATCAAATAAATCAGACAGTAGCTTCTTCAGCCATACTACCTCACAACTAGCTGAACAAGTTGCGACATACTCTGCTTCAGCTATACTCAGTGCCACATAGGATTTCTTCCTACTAAACCACGAGATCACACCTGATCCCATATCGAAGCAACACCCTGAAGTACTCTTCTTATCAATGGCACTGCCTACCCAATCTGAATCAACATAACCCTCCAGGTTAATCCTTTGATCAGTCTTATACTTGAGCCCATAATCAACCGTACCCTTCAGATACCTCAGAATATGCTTTGCAGTAGTCAAGTGAACATGTCTCAGATCTGTCAAGTATTGGCTCAAGGTGTTCACAACACAACAAATATCTGGTCTCATGTTCATCAGGTACATCAAGGACCTAATCATCTGACGATACATTGTGGCATCGATCGACTCTGATGAAGCATCACTCAATAGCTTCAGATTCGATGCCATAGGTGTGGTTAATTCCTTGCAGTCCATCATCCCAAATCTCTTCAGGATCTCTACTACATACTTCCCTTGTCCAAGGAAGATTCCATCTGTATTCTACCACACCTCCATACCTAGAAAATAATGCATCATACCCAAGTCCTTCATTTCAAACTCAGCAACAAGCTTTCTCTTCGTATCAGCAATCAACCCATCCATACCCGTAACAAAAAGATCATCTACATATAGTAGGAGCATCACTGGGTTTCCATCTTCAACCTTGTAGTAAAGGTTGGAATCTTCTTTACTCTTGGTAAAGCCCAAACTGGATAGAAATCTATTAATACTACCATACCATCTCTTGGGTGCATGTTTCAAACTGTACAGGGCTTTCTTCAGTCTACACACATGAGACTCCCTGTAATGTGTCTCAAAATCGAGTGGCTGCTCCACATACACTTCCTCTTCCACTACACCATTCAAGAAGGCAGTCTTGACATCCATTTGGTGTATCTTCCATTTCATCACTACATCTAGAGCAAGTACCAATCTGATGGAAGTGTATCTAGCTATAGGTGCAAAGGTTTCTTCATAGTCTATTCCTTCTTTCTGTGAGAAACCATGAGCAACAAATGTTGCTTTATATTTTTCTCTATGCTACAGTCTGCAACATGATTAATCTTGTAGATCCATTTGGAAGTTACAACTGACTTCCCTTCTGGTCTTAGGACAACATCCCAAACATCATTCTTTATGATCGATTGATACTCTTCAATCATAGCATCCTTCCATTCTTTTCGTTCTGTCACTTCTTCATAATTGGAAGGTTCTTTATCAATGAAATCACATAGTAATGCTACATAACTGGAATAGGATCTGGTCCTCTTTCTTTCTCTGAGATTCTCTTCTAGAACCCCATATCTTTTTGCACCTTGGATAATCTCTTGTACCCAAGCAGGTTTCCTCTTGTGAGGATTCTTCTCCTATGGTGGATCTACAGGTCTTTGTGGGTCTTCAACTTCTCAATATTCTTCTTGAGTTTCTTCGTTCATGATTGTATCATGAATTCTGGGAGCTTCTGCTTCTTCATGTTCTTTAGCAGGTTTCTTTCTAGATTTGATGTAGGATGAATCTTTTCCAAATGTTACATCCTTGCTGATGTCAATCTTGTTGAACCCTGGGAAGTATATTTTGTAAGCCTTCGAGCTTTCAGAGTATCCCACAAATATACCCTTCTTTCTTGAAGGATCTAATTTTGTCCTCTTCTCTTTTGGAATGTGTATGTACACTGGACAGCTGAATATTCTGAGATGGATGACTTCTGGTTTTTGTCAGAGAATACTTCTTCAGGAGTCTTGTTCTCAAGTACTCTATGTGGAGTACGGTTCTGTACATACACTGTTGTTTTGGCTACTTCTTCCCAAAGATGCATAGGAAGATCTTGATCATGAAGCATAGCTCTTGCAGATTCCATGGTAGTTCTATTCTTCTTTTCTACAATCCCATTCTATTGTGGATTATAAGGGGTGGACAACTCCCTCTTAATTCTTGAGTCTTTACATAGTTCCTTGAACTCATTTGAAGTGAATTCTCCGCCATTGTCTGATTGAAAAGTCTTGATCTTCTTTTCAGTGTGGTTCTCGATCAAGGCTTTGAATTCTTTGAACTTGCTGAATACTTCATATTTGTTCTTCATGAAGTAAATCCATGTCTTCCTAGAAAATTAATCAATAAAATAAACATAGTATGCATACCCGCTTAGAGAACTTGATGACATTGGTCTGCATACATCAGAGTGGATGATTTCCAAGATTTATTTTGCTTTGCTTCTGCTACTTGGAAATGTCTTCTTTGTGTTCTTTCCTTTCTCACATCCTTTGCAGAACCCTTCATGTTTTGCTTGAATTTCTAGAAGACCTTCAACAACTTTTCCTGCAAGTGGTAGTGCTCTGTAATGCACATGTGCAAGCCTTCTATGCCAAAGTTAATTTGGTTCTACTGAGTCAAGAACCAAAGCTTGTTATGGTTGGCCCTTTAACTTGTATAGACCTCCTTCTTGTTCCCCAATCACTATTGCATCGTCAAAAGTCTTTCCCTTTGGAGAAATAATAACTTGGCCATCTATGAAAGAAACCCTCATTCCTTTTGCATCCAATGCAGATATGGAGAGGAGGTTCTTCTTTAGTCCTGGAACAAATAATACATTCTTCATCTTCATAAAATTTTCAGAGTCTAGTATATAGGAGTATTCACCACTACCTTTTATTGGATACTGGTAGTCATCCCCAAGTTTCTTCACCTTGTGAGGTGACTCATGTTCAGATAGCTTCACAAATGATTCTTTGAATCCCTTCATATGCTTGGAAGCACCATTGTCTATGAGCCAATCATTGATTCCATGTGAAACAGTTCCCGTAAGAGCAGAGATCAGCACATATTCTTCATCACTTGAATAATCAATTTCTTGTTTGATTCTCTTTGTGGAAGGTTCATCATCCTCTTCAGCATGAGCATGATGTCTTCTCTTATTTTCCTTCTTCTTCTTTAAATTACCTTTATTAGGGCAGAACCTGGATATGTGACCTTTCTCATCACATGTGTAACATCTAATGGTAGACAGATCTCTTTTAGAGTGTGATATCTTACCTTTGGAGTGATGATGGTTCCTTCTAGTTTTCTTGGAGTGAACAGTGAGATCTTGATCTTCATTTCCCATCTTCTCTTCTCGAGCTGCTATCTGAGCTTCTTCTTGAGAGCATTCTTCCAATAGTCTACTAAACTTGACTAACTTCTTTCTGGCACAGATCCCTTGAATGAAAGAGTCCCATGATCTAGGGAGACCATTCAAGGTGGTCATCACAATCTTTGCATTTTCCACTTCTTCATCTACTGCTTCTAGATGTTCCTTGATCTGAGATACTCTTGTAAAGTAAGACTGAATAGTCTTAGCATTCTAGATCTTTACATTCTTCAATTGGTTTCTCAGATTCATCTTCCTGTTTATGTTCTTCCCTTCAAACAATTTGGTTAGGGCATCAAACATAGCTTTAGGTGTCTTGAGGGAGGACACCTGTGGTATGAGGTGATCCTTGATAGAATCAGCAATGATTCTCTTTTCCATAACCAACTTCTTCATATGTAAGGCCTTAGCCTCATCTCCCTCTCGAATTGGAACCTCCTCATTGATATAGGAGTCCAATCATTTTCTTCTAGGACTAGGGAGATCCTATACTTCCAGGCTTGGAAGTTATCAGCTCCCTCAAGCTTTTCATCAAGCTTGGTATGATGAGACATCATAATTTGAGAACCTCAAATGGAAATAGAAAATATTTAGATCTTACCAGGTCAAGATGTCGGATCTGGATTTGGAGCTGAAATCCTGTAGTGCTGGTTCAATAGCAAATTAGGGTTTTGCTTTTCTAGAGTTCTATCCAACCAAATTCTTTGAATTTGATCCCTAACTTCGATTTTGGGGAGGAGATCAATCCAGGCCTGGGCTCGCTGAAAAATTCCTCTTCTGTGAAAAGCCCTAATTTCCAGCAGTAGTGTCGGGTCCAAAATTGAAAAACCTCAGAATTGGATTATGCTTCGACAGAAAGATGAAACTTAAGGAGGAGAGTTAATCCAACCTTCTTTTGCTGAAAATCTATGGAGGAAGATCCACTAAGTAGGAAGCCCTAGTTCCCGCAGCTACACAGTGCCTTCTTCTTAGGTTAGCTCTGATACCATGTTAGATTTTCATCATTAAGCTAGCAATACATTAGGATCTTTAACTGAGAGAATAACAAGCACAACAGTCAAACACAAGAGACAATGAACACAGTGTTTATCCTCGGGGAAACCATAAATGGTGAAAACCCCACAACTTCCTCAGAGATAGAATCAACACCAAAAGCTGAACCCAAAACAATAAGTGATCTCCCGACAACAATAACCTTCTTTCTATCTAGCCCCAGTGTCTTCTCCTTCCTCAACTATGAGCTACACTTGAGTGTGTATGAGATGTGAGATAAATAGAGAGGCCAGCTCTCTATTTATACTAATTCCCGACTTGACTAAACCCTACTAGGGCCGACCTCACTAGGAGATTCTAATAACCCTAGTGCCCCGGAACTGCGGGGACTTTAACCCTTAACCAATAGGAGGGTTACCCATAATGACTTGACTCAAGCACATGGGGTTACAATATATAAGAAATACAAGTGAAATACATTCAGAAAGTTACATATACATCAACATGGACACCTATTTTTATGAGGTTTGGAGCTATTTTGGCCCTCATTCAAGGTTGGTTAACCCAAGGTTGAAAAGATGTTGTTTTGCGACTTTCCCAAAATTGAGTTTTGAAAGTGGATTTAGGTACCCATTTGAAAGATAAGTATGGACACCTATTTGTATAATATTTGGAGCTATTTTGGCCTTCATTCAAGGTTTTCAAACCAATGTTGAAAATATGCAACTTTGTCAACTTTCTTGGAATTGCAATTTCAGTGTAGATTTAGATACCTTTTTGAGAGATAATTATGGGCACCTATGTTTATGAGATTTGGTGCTATTTTGGCCCTCGTTCATGGTTAGTCAAACCATGAACGAAAATATGAACTTTTGTTGACTTTCTCGGAATTGAGTTTTGAAAGTGGATTTAGGTACCCATTTGAGAGATAAGCATCGATACCTAATTCTATGAGATTTGGATCTATTTTTCCCTCGTTCAAGGTTGGTCAAACAAAGGTTGAAACTTTACACTTTTGTCAACTTTCTCGGAATTGAGTTTTGAAAGCGGATTTAGGAACCCATTTGAGAGACAAGCATGGACACCTATTTTTTTTTATTTTTGAAGCTATTTTGGCCCTCGATCAAGGTTGGTCAAACCAAGATCGAATAGTATGCACTTTTGTCGATTCTCTCAGAATTGAATTTTAAATGCGGATTTAGGTACTCATTTGAGAGATAAGCATGTGCAACTATTTTTATGAGGTTTGGAGCTATTTTGACCCTCGTTCAAGGTTGGTCAAACCAAGGTTGAAAATATGCACTTTGGTTGACTTTCTCAAAATTGAAAATTTAAAGTAGATTTAGATACCCATTTGAGAGAAAACCATGGACACCTATTTTTATGAGATTTGGAGATATTTTGGCCCTCATAAAAGGTTCATTAAACAAGGCTGAAAATATGCACTTTTGTCGACTTTGTCAGAATTGAATTTTGAAAGTGGATTTAGGTACGCATTTGAGAGATAAGCATGGACACCTATTTTAATGAGATTCGAATCTATTTTGGTGCTCGTTCAAGGTTGGTCAAACCAAGGTTGAAAATATGTAGTTTTGTCGACTTCCTTGGAATTGAAATTTGGAAGTGTGTTTAGGTACCCATTTGAGAGATAATCATGGACACCTAATTTTATGAGATTTGGAGCTATTTTGGCCCTCGTTCAAGGTTTGTCAAACGAAGGTTTTAAAATATCCACTTTTGTCGACTTTCTCAGAATTAAAATTTGAAAGTGGATTTAGTTACCCATTTGAGAGATAAGCATGGACACCTATTTTTATGAGATTTGGAGCTATTTTGGCCCTCATTCAAGGTTGAAAATATGCACTTTTGTTGACTTTCTCAGAATAGAGTTTTGAAAATGCATTTAGATACCTATTTGAGAGATAAGCATGGACACCAATTTTTATGAGATTTGGAGCTATTTTGGCCCATGTTCAAGGTTGTTCAAACCAAGGTATAAAATATGCACTTTTGTCGAGTTTTTCGGAATTGAAATTTTAAAGTAGATTTCGATACCCATTTGAGAGATAAGCCTGGACACCTATTTTTATGACATTTGTAGCTATTTCATCCCTCATTGAAGATTGGTCAAACCAAGGTTGAAAAGATGCACTTTTGTCAATTTTCTCGGAATCGAGTTTTGAAAGTGGATTTAGGTACCCAGTTCAGAGATAAGCATGGACACCTATTTTTATGAGATTTGGAACTATTTTTTCCCTCATTCAAGGTTCATGAGACCAAGGTTCAAAATATGCACTTTTCTCGTCTTTCTCGAAATTGAGTTTTGAAAGTAGATTTAGTTACACATTTGAGAGATAAGCATGGACACCTATTTTTATCAGATTTGGAGCTATTTTAGCCCTTATTCAAGGGTGGTCAAACCAAGGTTGAAAATATACACTTTTGTCAACTTTCTTATAATTGAAATTTTAAAGTAGATTTAGATACCCATTTAAGAGAAAAGCGTGGACACCTATTTTTATAAAATTTGGAGCTATTTTGGCCCTCATTTAAGGTTGGTGAAACCAACGTTCAAAAGATGCACTTTTGTTGAGTTTCTTGAAATTGAGTTTTCAAAGTGGATTTAGGTACCCATTTGAGAGATAAGGATGGACACCTATTTTTTTGAGATTTGGAGTTATTCCGACCCTTGTTCAAGGTTGGTCAAACCAAGGTTGAAATGATGCACTTTTTTCGACTTTCTCGAAATTGAGTTTTGAAAGTGGATTTAGGTACCCATTTGAGAGATGAGCATGGACACCTATTTTTATGAGATTTGGAGCTATTTTGGCCCTCATTCAAGGTTGGTCAAACCAAGGTTGAAAAGATCAACTTTTATCGACTTTCTCAGGATTGTGTTTTGAAAGTGGATTTAGGTACCCTTTTGAGAGATAAGCATGGACACCTATTTTTCTGATATTTGGAGCTATTTTGGCCCTCGTTCAAGGTTGGTCAAACCCAGATACAAAATATGCGTTTTTGTCGACTTTCTTTGAATTGAAATTTTAGAGTAGATTTAGATACACATTTGAGAGATAAGCATACACACATTTTTTTATGAGATTTTGAGCTATTTTGGCCCTCGTTCAAGGTTGGTCAAACCAACGTTGAAGATATGCACTTATGTCGACTTTCTCGGAATTAAAATTTTAAAGTAGAATTAGATATCCATTTGAGAGATAAGCATGGACACCTATTTTACTGATATTTGGATCTATTTTGGCCCTCGTTCAAGGTTGGTCAAACTAATGTTGAAAAGATGCACTTTTGTCAACTTTCTCGGAATTGAGTTTGAAAGTGGATTTAGGTACCCATTTGAGAGATAAGCTTGGACACCTAATTTTATGAGATTTAGAGTTATTTTGGCCCTCATTCAAGGTTGGTCAAACCAAGGTTGAAAGTATCCACTTTTGTTGACTTTCTCGAAATTGAAATTTAAAAGTGGATTTAGGTACCCAGGGATGATTTTAAGGAACCATACTTATTTAAAAATGTATAGATGTTTACCAATTCTTAAAATTCCAACAATAAAATTATTGGTGATATTTTTCAAAAAATATTTTAATTTCCAAGGATTTTATATCATTTATATAATAATTTGGCGATTTTTAGGGTGAAATTTTTTTACCCTATCAAAATTGGGTGAAACAGGGCTTCAAAAAATACAAAATGGTGAAATTGTTTTGGGAGAAAAACATGGAAAAATAGCCCACTGGGTTAAAATTCGCTCCTAAAATTATCCCTATTGATACCCATTTGAGAAATAAGCTCGAAATTGAATTTTTAAAGTGGACTTAGCTACCCATTTGAGAGATAAGCATGGACACCTATTTTTATGAGATTCGAAGCTATTTTGGCCCTCGTTCAAGGTTGTTAAAACCAAGGTTGAAAATATGCACTTTTTTCGACTTTCTCAGAATTGAAATTTGAAAGTGGATTTAGGTACAAATTAGAGAGATAATCATGGACACCTATTTTTATGAGAGTTGCAGCTTGTTTGGCCCTCGTTCAAGGTTGCTCAAACCAAGGTTTTAAAATATCCACTTTTGTCGACTTTCTCGAAATTGAAATTTGAGAGTGGATTTAGGTAGCCATTTGAGAGATAAGCATGGACACTTATTTTTATAAGATTTGGAGCTATTTTGGTCCTCGTTTAATGTTGGTCAAACCAAGGTTGAAAAGATGCACTTTTGTCGACTTTCTAAGAATTTGAGTTTTTAAAGTGGATTTAGCTACCTATTTGAGAGATAAGGATGGACACCTAGTTTTATGAGATTTGGAGCTATTTTGGCTCACGTTCAAGGTTGTTCAAACGAAGGTTGAAAATATGCACTTTTGTCGACTTTCTTGGAATTGAAATTTTAAAGTAGATTTCGATACCCATTTGAGAGATAGGCATGGACACCTATGTTTATGCGATTTGGAGCTATTTTGGCCCTCGGTCAAGGTTGGTCAAACAAAGGCTGAAAATATGCACTTTTGTCGATTTTCTTAGAATTGAGTTTTGAAAGTGAATTTAGGTACCCATTTGAGAGATAAGCATGGACACGTATTTTTTATGAGATTTGGATCTTTTTAGGCCCTCGCTCAAGGTTCGTAAGACCAAGCTTGAAAATATTCACTTTTGTTGACTTTCTTGGAATTGGGTTTTGAAAGCGGATTTAGTTACCCATTTGAGAGATAAGCATGGAGACATATTTTTGTAAGATTTGGAGCTATTTTGGCCCTCATTTAAGGTTGTTCAAACCAACGTTGAAAAGATGAACTTTTGTCGATATTCTTGGATTTCAGTTTTCAAAGTTGATTTAGGTACCCATTTGAGAGATAAGCATGGACACCTAATTTTTTGAGATTTTGATCTATTTTGGACCTAGTTGAAGGTTGGTCAAACCAAGATTTAAAATATGCACTTTTGTCGACTTTCTAGGAATTGAGTTTGAGAGTGGATTTAGGTAGCTATTTGGAAGATAAGCATGGACACCTATTTTTACGAGATTTGGAGCTATTTCGGCCCTCATTCAAGGATTGTCAAACCAAGGTTGAAAATATGCACTTTTTGCAACTTTCACGGAATTGAAATTTCGAAGTAAATTCAGTACCCATTTGAGAGATAAGCATGTACACTTTTTTTAATGAGATTTGGAGATATTTTGGGCCTTGTTCAAGGTTGGGCAAAACAAGGTTGAAAAAATGCACTTCTGTGGACTTTCTGGGAATTAAGTTTGAAAAGTGGGTTTAGGTACCCATTTGAGAGATAAGCGTGGACACTGATTTTTAAGAGATATGGAGTATTTTGGCCCTCTTTCAGGGATGGTAAAACCAAGGTTGAAAATATGCACTTTTGTCGACTTTCTCAAAATTGAATTTGGAGTACATATTTGAGAGACAAGCACAGACACCTATTTTTATAATATTTGGAGTTATTTTTGCCACCGTTCAAGGTTGGTCAAACCAAGGTTGAAAATATGCACTTTTGTTGACTTTCTCGGAATTGAGTTTTGAAAGTGGACTTACATACCCATTTGAGAAATAATCATGGACACCTATTTTTATGAGATTTTGGCCCACGTTCCAGGTTGGTCAAACCAAGGTTGAAAATGTGCACTTTTGTCGACTTTCTCATAATTGAGTTTTGAAAGTGGATTTAGGTACCCATTTGAGAGATAAGCATGGACACCTATTTGTATTATATTTGGAGCAATTTTGGCCCTAATTCAAGGTTGGGCAAACCAAGGTTGAAAATGTGCACTATTGTGGACTTTCTCCGAATTGAGTTTTGAAAGTGGATTTAGGTACCCATTTAGGAGATAAGCATGGACCCCTATTTTTATGATATTTGGAGTTACTTTGTCCTTTGTTCAATATTGGTCAAAACAAGTTTTAAAATATGCACTATTGGAGTTGGGATAACTTTGGACGATTGGAACGTTTTTGAAATTCTCTACAATTTGATATTTTTATTTGTTTCTAATTGCTTACCATTTGTCCAGGTTAGGCATTTTAGTAAGAAAGTATCTTTCAAAAGATGTTTTTTGAAAAGAAAATTTTAAAAGATGCTTTCATACTGAGGTTGAAAATATGCACTTTTGTCTACTTTCTCGGAATTGAAATTTTAAGCTAGATTTAGATTACCAATTTGAGAGATAAGCATTGACACCTATTTTTATGAGATTTGGAACTATTTTGGCCCTCATTCAAGGTTGGTCAAACAAAATTTTAAATGATGCACTTGTGTCGACTTTATCGAAATTAAGTTTTGAAAGTGGATTTAGGTGGGTTTGCAAGATAAGCATGGACACCTATTTTTATGAGATTTGGAGCTATTTTGTCCCTCGTTCAACGTTGCTCAAACCAAGGTGGTTTAAAATTTGCACTTATGTCAACTTTCTCGGAATGATTTTTGAAGAGATATGCATGGACACCTATATTTATGAGATTTGGAGCTATTTTGGCCCTCGTTCAAGTTTGGTCAAGCCAAGTTTGAACATATGCATTGTTGTTGACTTTCTCGAAATTGAGTTTTGAAATTGGATTTATATACCCATTTGGGAGATAAGATCGAACAACAATTTTTATGAGATTTGGAGATATTTTGTCCCTCGTTAAATGTTGGTAAAACCAAGGTTGACAAGATGCAATTTACTTGACTTTCTCGGAATTGAATTTTGAAAGTGGATTTAGGTACCCATTTGAGAGATAAGCACAAGTATTTTTATAATATTTTGAGCTATTTTGGCCCGCTTTCAAGGTTGGTCAAACTAAAGTTGAAAATATGCACTTTTATCGACTTTCTTGGAATTGAAATTTTAAAGTAGATTTAGATACCCATTTGAGAAATCAGCATGAACACCTATTTCTATGATATTTGGAGATATTTTGGCCCTCGTTCATGGTTTGTCAAACCAAGGTAAAAAATATGCACATTTGTCGACTTTCTCGGAATTGAGTCACTGAAAGTGGATTTAGGTACCCATTTGAGAGGTACGTATTGACACCTACTTTTATGAGATTTGGAGCTATTTTGGTTCTCGTTCAAGGTTAGTAAAACCAAGGTTGTAAAAATGCACTTTTGTCGACCT
Source organism: Pseudotsuga menziesii (assembly GCA_001517045.1). Taxonomy (NCBI): domain Eukaryota; kingdom Viridiplantae; phylum Streptophyta; class Pinopsida; order Pinales; family Pinaceae; genus Pseudotsuga; species Pseudotsuga menziesii. Next base: position 291,539 of record LPNX010812675.1, read on the forward strand.
TCTCAGAATTGAGTTTTGAAAGAGGATTTAGGTAGCCATTTTAGAGATAAACATGGACACCTATTTCTATGGGATATGCACCTATTTTGGCCCTCGTTCAAGGTTGGACAAACCAAGGTTGAAAATATGCACCTTATGTCGACTCTCTTGGAATTCAAATTTTAAATTAGATTTAGATACCCATTTGAGAGATAAGCATGGACACCTATTTTTTATGCATTCAAAGCTATTTTGGGCCTCGCTCAAGGTTGGTCAAACCAAGGTTGAAAACATGCATCTTTTTTAGTTCCTCAGAATTGAGTTTTGAAAGTGGATTTAGGTACCCATTTGAGAGATAAGTATGGACACCTATTTTTATAGGAATTGGAGCTATTTTGGCCCTCATTCAAGGCTGGTCGAACCAAGGTTGAAAATATGCACTTTTGTCTACTTTCTCGGAATTGAGTTTTGAAAGATGATTTAGTTACCCATTTGAGAGATTAAGCATGGACACTTATTTTTATGAGATATGGAGCTATTTTGTCCCTCATTCAAGGTTGGTCAAACCAAGGTTGAAAAGATGTACTTTTGTCGACTTTCTTGGAATTGAAATTTTAATCTAGATTTAGATACACATTTGAGAGATAAGAATGGACACCTATTTTTATGACATTTGGGGCTATTTTGGCCCTCATTCAAGGTTGGTCAAACCAAGGTTGAGAAGATGCACTTTTGTTGCCTTTCTCAGAATTTAATTTTGAAAGTGGATTTAGGTACCCATTTGAGAGATAAGCATGGACACCTAACTTTAAGAGATTTGGAGCCATTTTGGCGATCGTTAAGGTTGAAAATATGCATTTTTGTTGGGTTTCTCAGAATTGAGTTTTGAAAGTTGATTTAGATACCCGTTTGAGAAATAAGAATGGACACCTATTTTTATGATATTTGGATCTATTTTGGCCCTCGTTCAAGGTTGGACAAACCAAGGTTGAAAATATGCACTTTTGTCGAGTTTCTCGGAATTGAGTTTTGAAAGTGGAGTTAGGTACCGATTTGGGAAATAAGCATGGACACCTATTTTTATGAGATTTGGAGCTATTTTGGCCCGTGTTTAAGGTTGGTTAAACCAAGGTTGAAAAGATGTGTTTTGCGACTTTCCGAGAATTGAGTTTTGAAAGTGGATTTAGGTACCCATTTGAGAGATACGTATGGGCACCTATTTGTATGATATTTGGAGCTATTTTTGCCTTCATTCAATGTTGTTCAAACCAACGTTGAAAATATGCAATTTTGTCGACTTTCTTGGAAATGAAATTTTAGTGTACATTTAGCTACCTTTTTTAGAGATAATTATGGGCACCTATGTTTATGAGATTTGGAGCTATTTGGGCCCTCGTTTATGGTTGGTCAAACCATGAACAAAAATATGAACTTTTGTTGACTTTCTCGAAATTGAGTTTTGAAAGTGGATTTAGGTACCCATTTGAGAGATAAGAATTGATACCTATTTTTATGAGATTTGGATCTATTTTTCCATCGTTTAAGGTTGGTAAAACCAAGGTTGAAACTTTACACTTTTGTCAACTTTCTTGGAATTGAGTTTTGAAAGCGGATTTAGGTACCCATTTGAGAGATAAGCATGGACACCTATTTTTATGATATTTGGAGCTATTTTGGCCCTCGTTCAAGGTTGGTCAAACCAAGATTGAATAGTATGCACTTTTGTCGACTTTATTAGAATTGAATTTTAAATGAGGATTTAGGTACTCATTTGAGAGATAAGCATGCACAACTATTTTTATGAGCTTTGGAGCTATTTTGACTCTCGTTCAAGGTTGGTGAAACCAAGGTTGAAAATATGAACTTTTGTCTAGTTTCTTGGAATTGAGTTTTGAAAGAGGATTTAGTTACCCATTTGAGAGATAAACATGAACACTTATTTTTATTAGATTTGGCACTATTTTATCCCTCGTTCAAGGTTGGTCAAACCAAGGTTGAAAATATGCAATTTTGTCAAATTTCTTGGAATTGAAATTTTAAAGTAGAATTAGATACACATTTGAGAGATAAGAATGAACACATATTTTTATGGGATTTGGGGACTTTTTTGCCCTTGTTCAAGGTTAGTTAAACCAAGGTTGAAAAGATGCACTTTTGTCGCCTTTCTTGGAATTGAGTTTTGTAAGTGGATTTATGTACCCATTTGAGAGATAAGCATGGACGCCTATTTTTAAGAGATTTGGAACTATTTTGGCCCTCGTTCAAGGTTGGTCAAACCAAGGTTGAAAATAAGCACTTTTGTCGACTTTCTCAGAATTGAAATTTTAAAGTAGATTTACATACCAATTTGAGCGATAAGAATGGACACTTAATTTTTATGAGATTTGGAGCTATTTTAGCCATCATTCAAGGTTGGTCAAACCAAGGTTGAAAAGATGCACTTTTGTAGACTTTCCAAAATTGAATTTTGAAATTGGATTTAGGTACCCATTTGAGAGATAAGCATGGGCACCTCTTTTTATGATATTTAGAGCTATTTTGTGCTTGTTAAAGGTTGGTCAAACCAAGGTTGAAAATATGCACTTTTGCCGACTTTCTTCGAATTGAGTTTTGAAAGAGGACTTAGGTACCCATTTGAGAGATAAGCATGGACACCTATTTTTATGAGATTTGGAGCTATTTTGGCCCTTGTTCAAGGTTGGTCAAACCAATGTTGAAATAATGTACTTTCTTCACTTTCTCAGAATTGAGTTTTAAATGCGGATTTAGGTACCCATTTCAGAGATAAGCATCCACACCTATTTTTATGAGATTTTGAGCTATTTTTTCCCTTGTTCAATGTTTTGGTCAAACCAAGGTTGAAATATGCACTTTTGTCAACTTTCTTGCAATTGAGTTTTGAAAGTGGATTTAGGTACCCATTTGAGAGATAAGCAAGGACAATTATTTTAATGAGATTTGGATTGTTTTGGCCATCGTTTAAGGTTGGTCAAACCAAAGTTGCAAATATGCACTTTTGTCGACTTTCTAAAAATTGAAATTTTAAAGTAGATTTATATACCCATTTGAGAGATAAGCATGGACACCTATTTTTATGAGATTTGGAGCTATTTTGGCCCTCGTGCATGGTTGATAAAACCAAGGTTGAAAAGATGCACTTATGTCAACTTTTTAAAAATTAGGTTTTGAAAGTGAATTTAGGTACGCATTTGAGAGATAAGCATGGACACTCTTTTTTTATTGACATTTGGAGCTATTTTGGCCCTCGTTCAAGGTTGGTCAAACCAAGATTGAAAATACACACTTTTGTCGACTTTCTCAGAATTTAATTTTAAATGCAGATTTAGGTACCCATTTGAGAGATAAGCATGCGCAAATATTTTTATGAGGTTTGGCGCTATTTTGGCCTATGTTCAAGGTTGGTCAAACCAAGGTTGAAAATATGCACTTTTGTCTACTTTCTTGGAATTGATTTTTGAAAGCGGATTTAGTTACCTATTTGAGAGATAAGCATGGACACTTATTTTTATGATATTTGAAGCTATTTTGTCCCTTATTCAAGATTGGTCAAACAAAGGTTGAAAATATGCACTTTTGTTGACTTTCTTGGAATTGAAATTTTAAAGTAGATTTAGATACACCTTTGAGAGATAAGAATGAACAGATATTTTTATGAGATTTGGGGCTATTTTGGCCCTCGTTCAAGGTTGGTCAAACCAAGGTTGAAAAGAAGCACTTTTGTTGCCTTTCTCAAAATTGAGTTTTGAAAGTGGATTTAGGTACTCATTTGAGATATAAGCATGGACACCTATTTTTATGAGATTTGGAGGTATTTTTGCCCTTGTTCAAGGTTGGTTAAACCAAGTTTAAAAATATGTACTTTTGTTGACTTTCTCGATATTGAGTTTTGAAAGTTGATTTAGATACCCATTTGAGTGCTAAGTATGGACACCTATTTTTATGAGATTTGGAGTTATTTTGGCCCTTATTCAAGGTAGGTCAACCCAAGGTTGAAAATATGCACTTTTGTCGACTTTCTTGGAATTGAAATTTTAAAGTAGATTTAGATACCCATTTCCGCGATAAGAATTGACACTTATTTTTATTTGATTTGGAGCTATTTTAGCCCTCATTCAAAGTTGGTCAAACCAAGGTTGAAAAGATGTACTTTTGTTGACTTTCTCGGAATTGAGTTTTGAAACTGGATTTAGATACCCATTTTAGAGATAAGGATGGGCACCTCTTTTTATGAGATTCTGAGCTATTTTATTCTTGTTTAAGGTTGGTCAAACCAAGGTTGAAAATTTGCACTTTTTCCGACTTTGTTGGAATTGAGTTTTGAAAGAGAATTTAGGTACCCATTTGAGATATAAGAATGGACACCTATTTTTATGAGACTTGGAGCTATTTTGGCCCTCGTTCAAGGTTTGGTCAAGCCAAGTTTGAAAACATGCACTTTTCTCGAATTTATCGAAATTGAGTTTTAAATGGGAATTTAGGTACCCATTTCAAAGATAAGCATCCTCACATAATGTTTTTGAGATTTTGAGCTATTTTGTCTTGCGTTCAAGGTTTTGGTCAAACCCAGGTTGAAAATATGCCTTTTTGTCGACTTTTTCCGAATTTTGTTTTGAAACTGGATTTAGGTACCTATTTGAGAGATAAGCATGGACACCTATTTTTATGAGATTTAAAATTATTTTAGGCCTCATTTAAGGTTGGTCAATTCAAGGTTGAAAATATGGAGTTTTGTCGACTTTCCCGAAACTGAAATTTTATAGTACATTTAAATACCCATTTGAGAGATCAGCATGAACACCTATTTTTATGAGATATGGAGCTATTTTGGCCCTTGTTCAAGGTTTGTCAAACCAAGGTCGAAAATATGTACTTTTATCGAATTTCTCAGAATTGAGTTTTCAAAGTGGATTTAGGTACCCATTTGAGAGATAAGCATTGACACCTACTTTTATGAGATTTGGAGCTATTTTGGTCCTCATTCAACATTAGTAAAACCAAGCACGTAAATATGCACTTTTGTCGACTTTCTCAAAATTGAAATTTTAAAGTAGATTTAGAAACCCATTTGAGAGATAAGCATGGACACCTGTTTTTATGTGATTTGGATCTATTTTGGCCCTCATTCAAGGTTGGTCAAACCAAGGTTGAAAAGATACGATTTTGTCGAATTTCTCAGAATTAAGTTTGAAAGTGGATTTAGGTACCCATTTGAGAGATAATCATGGGTACCTATTTTTATGAAATTTGGACCTATTTTGCCCCTTGTTCAAGGTTGGTCAAACCAAGGTTGAAAATATGCACCTTTATCAAGTTTCTCAAAATTGAGTTTCAGAAGTTGATTTAGGTACCCATTTGAGATATAAGAATGGAAACCTGTTTTTATGAGATTTGGAGCTATTTTGGCCCTTGTTCAGGGTTGGCGAAACCAAGGTTGAAAATATGCACTTTTGTCGATTTCTCGGAATTGAGTTTTGAAAGTGGAATTAGGTACCCATTTAAAAAATAAGCATGGACACATCATTTTATGAGATTTGGAGCTATGTTGGCCCTCATTCAAAGTTGGTTAAACCAAGGTTCAAAAGATGCAATTTTGTCAACTTTCTCGGAAATGAGTTTTGAAAGTCGATTTAGATACCCATTTGAGAGATAAGTATGGACACCTATTTTTATGATATTTTGAGCTATTTTGGCCTTCATTCAAGGTTGGTCAAACCAACGTTGAAAATATGCAATTTTGTCGACTTTCTTGATATTGAAATTTTAGAGTAGATTTAGATACCCATTTGATGGCGCCTATTTTTATGATATTTGGAGCTATTTTGGCCCTCGTTCAAGTTTTTTCAAACCAAGATTGAAATATGCACTTTTGTCGACTTTCTTAGAATTGAATTTTAAATGCGCATTTAGGTACCCATTCGAGAGATAAGCATGTGCAAATATTTTAATGAGGTTTGGAGCTATTTTGGCCCTCGTTCAAGGTTGGTCAAACCAAGGTTGAAAATATGCACTTGTGTCGCCTTTCTCAGAATTGAGTTTTGAAAGTGGATTTAGGTACCCATTTGAGAGATAACCATGGACACCTATTTTTATGAGATTTGGAGCTATTTTTTCCCTCATTCAAGGTTGGTCAAACCAAGGTTGAAAATATGCACTTTTGTCGACTTTCTCGGAATTGAAATTTTAAAGTAGATTTAGAAACCCATTTGAGAGATAAGCATGGACACCTATTTTTTGGTGATTTGGAGTTACTTTGGACCTCATTCAAGGTTAGTCAAACCAACGTTGAAAAGATGCACTTTTGTCGAATTTCTGGGAATTCAGTTTTGAAAGTGGATTTAGGTTCCCATTTGAGAGATCAGCATGGATACCTATTTTTATGAAATTTGGAGCTATTTTGGCCCTCATTCAAGTAGAAAATATTCACACCTATTTTTATGATATTTCGAGCTATTATGGCCTTCCTTCAAGTTTTGGTAGAACTAAATTTAAAAATATCCACTTTTGTCAACTTTCTTCGAATTGAGGTTTGAAAGGGGATTTAGGTACCCATTTGAGAGATAAGCATGGACACCTATTTTTATGAGATTTGGAGCTATTTTGGTCCTAGAAGAATGTTGGTCAAACCAAGGTTGAAAATATGATATTTTGTCGACTTTATCGTAATTGATTTTGAATGCGGATTTAGGTACCCATTTGAGAGATAAGCATACACACCTTTTTTTATGAGATTTGGAGTTATTTTGGCCCTCGTTGAAGGTTTTGGTCAAACTAAGGTTGAAAATATGCACTTTTTTTACTTTCTCATAAATGAAATTTTAAACTAGATTTAGATAGCCATTTGAGAAATAAGTATGGACACCTATTTTTATGAGATTTGGAACTTTTGGCCCTCGTTCAAGGTTGGTTAAACCAAGGTTGAAAAGATACACCTGTGTCGACTTTCTAGGAATTGAGTTTTGAAACTGGATTTAGGTACCCATTTGAGAGATAAGTATGGACACCTATTTTTATGAGATTTGGAGCTATTTTGGCGTTCATTCAAGGTTGGTCAAACCAACGTTGAAAATATTCAATTTTGTCGACTTTCATGGAATTGAAATTTTAGAGTATATTTAGATACTCATTTGAGAGATAAGCATGGGCACCTATTTTTATGAGATTTGGAGCTAATTTGGCCCTTTTTCATGGTTGGTCAAACCAAGTTTGAAAAGATGCACTTTTGTTGACTTTCTCGGAATTGAGTTTTGAAAGTGGATTTAGGTACCCATTTGAGAGATAGGCATGGGCACCTATTTTTCCCTCGTTCAAGATTGGTCAAACCAAGGTTGAAAATATGCACTTTTGTCAACTTTCTCAGAATTGAGTTTTGAAAGTGGATTTAGGTACCCATTTGAGAGATAAGAATGGACACCTATTTTTATGATATTTGGAGCTATTTTGGCCCTCGTTCATGGTTGGTCAAACCAAGGTTGAAAATATGTACTTTTGTCGACTTTCTCAAAATTGAATTTTACTTGCGGATTTAGGTACCCATTTGAGAGATAAACATGCACAACTATTTTTATGAGGTTTGGAGCTATTTTGTCCATCGTTCAAGGTTGGTGAAACCAAGGTTTAAACTATGCACTTTTTTCGCCTTTCTCGGAATTGAGTTTTGAAAGTGGATTTAGTTACCCATTTGAGAGATAAGCATGGACACCTATTTTTATGATATTTGGAACTATTTTGGCCCTCGTTCAAGTTTGGTCAAACAAAGGTTGAAAATATGTACTTTTGTTGAGTTTCTCAAAATTGCATTTTGAAAGTGGATTTAGATACCCGTTTGAGAGATAAATATGAACACCATTTTTTATGAGATTTGGAGCTATTTTGGCCCGTGTTCAAGGTTGGTCAAACCAAGGTTGAAAATATGTACTTTTGTCAACTTTCTTGAAATTGAAATTTTAAAGTAGATTTAGGTGCCCATTCGAGAGATAAGAATGGACACCTATTTTTATGAGATTTGGCGTTATTTTGGCCCTCATTCAAGGTTGGTCAAACCAAGGTTTAAAAGATGCACTTTGGTCGAATTTCTCGGAATTGAGTTTTGAAAGTGAATTTTGGTACCCATTTGAGAGATAAGCATTGGCACCTATTTTTATGAGATTTGGAGCTATTTTGTCCTCATTCAAGGTTGGTCAAACCAAAGTTGAAAATATGCACTTTTGTCGACTTTCTTGGAATTGAGTTTTGAAAGAGGATTTAGGTACCCTTTTGAGAGATAAGCATGGACACCTATTTTTTTTAGATTTGGAGCTATTTTGACCCTAGTTCAAGGTTGGTCAAACCAAGGTTGAAAATATGCAATTTTTTTCAACTTTCTTGGAATTGTGTTTAGAAAGTGGATCTAGGTACCCATTTTAGAGATAAGCATGCACAACTAATTTGATGAGGTTTGGAGCCATTTTGGCACTCATTCAAGGCTCGTCAAAACAAGGTTGGAAATAAGCATGAACAACTATTTTATAATATTTGGAGCTATTTTGGCCCTCAGTCAAGGTTGGTCAAACCAAGATTGAAAATATGCAGTTTTGTCGACTTTCTCGGAATTGAACTTTTAAAGTGGATTTAAGTACACATTTGACAGATAAGCATCAGCGGCTATTTTTATGATATTTGGAGCTATTTTGTCCCTCATTCAAGGTTGGTCAAACCAAGGTTGAAAATATGCACTTTTGTCGACTTTCTCAGAGTTTAAATTTTAAAGTAGATTTAGATAACCATTTGAGAGATAAGCATAGACAACTATTTTTATAAGATTTGGAGATATTTTAGCCCTCGTTCAAGGTTGGTCAAACCAACGTTGAAAAGATGCACTTTTGTCGACTTTCTCAGAATTCAGTTTTAAAATTAGATTTCGGTTCCCATTTGAGAGATAAGCATGGATACCTATTTTTATGAGATTTGGAGCTATTTTGACCCTCATTCAAAGTTGAAAATATGCACTTTTGTTGACTTTCTCAAAATTGAGTTTTGAGAGTGGATTTAGATACCCATTTAAGAGATAGGTATGGACATCTATTTTTATGAGATTTGGAGCTATTTTTTCCCTCGTTCAAGGTTGGTCAAACCAAGGTTGAAAATATGCATTTTTGTCGACTTTCTCACAACTACTATTTGAAAGTAGATTTAGATACCCATTTGAAAGAAGACCATGGATACCTATTTTTATGAGATTTGGAGTTATTTTTGCCCTTATTGAAGGTTGGTCAAACCAAGGTTGAAAACATGCACTTTTGTGAACTTTCTCGTAATTGAATTTTGAAAGTGGATTTAGGTACCCATTTGAGAGATAAGCATGGATAGCTATTTTTATGATATTTAGAGCTATTTTGGCCGTCATTCAAGATTGGTCAAACCAACATTGAAAATATGCACTTTTGTCAACTTTCTCAGAATTGAGTTTTGAAAGTTGATTAGGTACCCATTTGAGAGATAAGAATGGACACCTTTTTTTATGATATTTCGAGCTATTTTGGTCGTCGTTCAAGGTTGGTCAAAACAAGGTTGAAAATATGCACTTTTGAGGACTTTCTCGGAATTGAGTTTCGAAAGCGGATTTAGGTACCCATTTGAGATATAAGAATGGACATCTTTTTTTATGAGATTTGGAGTTATTTTGGCCGTCGTTCAAGGTTGGTCAAACCAAGGTTGAAAATACGATCTTTTGTCGACTTTATCGTAATTTAGTTTTGAATGCGGATTTAGGTACCCATTTGAGAGATAAGCATGCGTACCTATTTTTATGAGATTTACAATTATTTTGGACCTTGTTCAAGGTTTTGGTCAAACCAACATTGAAGATATGCACTTTTTTTTTTACTTTCTTGTAATTGAAATTTTAAAGTAGACTTAGATACCCTTTTGAGAGATAAGCATGGACACCTATTTTTATGAGATTTGGAGCTATTTTGGCCTTCGTGCATGGTTGGTTAAACCAAGATTGAAAAGATGCACTTTTGTCGACTTTCTTGAAATTGGGTTTTGAAAGTGGATTTAGGTACCCATTTTAGAGATAAGAATGGACACTCTTTTTTTTATAACATTTGGAGCTATTTTTACCCTCGTTCAATGTTGTTCAAACCAAGGTTGAAAATATGCACTTTTGTTGCCTTCTCTTGGAATTGAAAATTTGAAAGTGGATTTAGGTACCCATTTGAGAGATAAGCATGGACACCTAATTTTATGAGATTTGGAGCTATTTTTCCCCTCATTCAAGGTTGGTAAAACCAAGGTTGAAAATATGTGCTTTTTTCAACTTTCTCGTAATTGAGTTTTAAAATTGAATTTAGGTACCCATTTGAGAGATAAACGAGGACACCTATTTTTATTAGATTTGGAGCTATTTTGGCCCTTGTACAAGGTTGGTGAAGCCAAGGTTGAAAATATGCACTTTTGTCGACTTTCTCGGAATTAATGTTTTAAAATATATTTAGATACCCATTTGAGAGATAAGAATGGACACCTATTTTTATGAGATTTGGAGTTATTCAAGGTTGGTCAAACCATGGTTGAAAAGATGGACTTTTGTCGACTTTCTCATAATTGATTTTTCGAAGTGGATTTAGGTACCCATTTGAGAGATATGCATCGACACCTATTTTTAAGAGATTTGGAGTTATTTTGGCTCACGTTCAAGGTTGGCGAAACCAAGGTTTAAACTATGCACTTTTCTTGACTTTCTAAGAATTGAGTGTTGAAAGTGGATTTAGGTACCCATTTGAGAGATAATCATGGACTCCTATTTTTCTAAGATTTAGAGCTATTTTGTCCCTCGTTCAAGGTAGGTCAAACCAAGGTTGAGAATATGCACTTTTGTCAACTTTCTCGGAATTGAAATTTTAAAGTAGACTTAGATACCCATTTTAGAGATGTGCATGGACACCTATTTTTATGAGATTTGGAGTTATTTTGGCCGTCGATCAAGGTTGGTAAAACCAAGGTTGAAATGATGCACTTTTGTCGACTTTCTCGGAATTGAGTCTTGAAAGATAATTTAGGTACCCATTTTAGAGATAAACATGGATACCTATTTTTATGTTATTTGGAGCTATTTTGTCCGTTGTTTCAAGGTTCGTCAAACCAAGGTTGAAAATATCCACTTTGGTTTACTTTCTCTAAATTAAGTTTTGAAAGTGGATTTAGGTACCCATTTGAGAGATAAGCATGTACAATTATTTTTATGACATTTGGATCTATTTTGTCCCTCGTTCAAGGTTGGTCTAACCAAGGTTGAAAATATGCACTTCTTTCGACTTTCTCGAAATTGAAATTTTAAAGTAGATTTAAATACTCATTTGAGAGATAAGACTAAACATCTATTTTTATGAGATTTGGAGCTATTTTGGCCCTCGTTCAAGGTTGGTCAAATTAAGGTTAAAAATATACACTTTTTTTTACTTTCTCGTAATTGAGTTTTAAAAGTGGATTTTGGTACCCATTTGAGAGATAACCATGGAATCTTATTTTTATGAGATTTGGAGCTCTTTTAGCCCTAATTCAAGGTTGCTCAAACCAAGGTTGAAAATATGCATTTTTGTCGACTTTCTCGAAATTGAGTTTTGAAAGTGGATTTATATGCCCATTTTAGAGATAAGTATCGACACCTATTTCTATGAGATTTGGAGCTATTTTGGCCCTCTTTCAAGATTTTTCAAACCAAGGTTGAAAATATGCACTTTTGTCGACTTTCTCGGAATTGAAAATTTAAAGTAGATTTAGATACCCATTTGAGAGATAAGAATGGACACTTATTTTTATGAGATTCAGAGGTATTTTAGCCCTCGTTCAAGGTAGGTCAAACCAAGGCTGAAAATATACACTTTTGTCGACTTTCTCATAATTGAGTTTTGAAAGTGGATTTATGGGCACCTATTTTTATGATATTTGGAGCTATTTTGACCTGGTTCAAGGTTGGTCGAACCAAGGTTGAAAATGTGCATTTTTTCGACTTCCTTGGAATTATGTTTTGAAAGAGGATTTAGGTACCCATTTGAGAGATAAGCCTTGGACACCTATTTTTATGAAATTTGGAGCTATTTTTGCCCTCGTTCAAGGTTGGTAAAGCCAAGGTTGAAAATATGCGCTTTTCTCCACTTTGTTGGAATTGAGTTTTGTATGCGGATTTTTGATACCCATTTGAGAGATAAGCATGCACACCTATTTTTATGAGATTTTGAGCTATTTTGTCCCTCATTCAAGGTTTTGGTCAAACCAAGGTTGAAAATATGCACTTTTGTCGACTTTCTCGGAATTGAGTTTTGAAAGTATATTTTTGTACCCATTTGAGAGATAAGCATGGACACATATTTTTATGAGATCTGGATTTTTTGGCCCTCGTTTAAGGTTGGTCAAACCAACGTTGAAAATATTCAGTTTTGTTAACTTTCTTGAAATTGAAATTTTAAAGTAAATTTAGATACCCATTTGAGAGATAAGCATGGACACCTATTTTTATGAGAGTTGGATCTATTTTCCCCCTCATTCAAGGTTGGTCAAACCAAGGTTGAAAATATGCACTTTTGTCCACTTTCTCAAAATTGAGTTTTGAAAGTGGATTTAGGTACCCATTTGAAAGATAAGCATGGGCACCTATTTTTAAGAGATTTGGAGCTATTTTGGACATCGTTCAAGGTTGGTCAAAGAAAGGTTGAAAATATGCACCTTTATCGAGTTTCTCAGAATTGAGTTTTGAAAGTTGATTTAGGTACCCATTTGAGAGATAAGCACGGACACCTATTTTTATAAGATTTAGAGCTATTTTGGCCCTTTTTCAAGGTTGGTCAAACCAAGGTTAAAAATATGTAATTTTAAAGTAGATTTAGATATCCATTTGAGAGATAAGCATGGACACCTATTTTTGTGAAATTTGGATCTATTTTGGCCCTCGTTCAAGGTTGGTTAAACCAAGGCTGAAAAGATGCACTTTTGTCTACTTTTGCGTAATTGAGTTTTGAAAGTGGATTTAGGTACCCATTTGAGAGATAAGCATGGACGCCTATTGTTATGAGACTTGGAGCTATTTTCTCCCTCATTCAAGGTTGATCAAACCAAGGTAGAAAATATGCACTTTTGTCGACTTTCTCATAATCTAGTTTTGAAAGTGGATTTAGATACCCATTTGAGAGATAATAATGGACACCTATTTTTATGAGATTTGGAGCTATTTTGGCCTTCGTTCAAGGTTGGTCAAGCCAATGTTGATACCCATTTGAGAGATAAGCATGGACACCTATTTTTATGAGAGTTGGATATATTTTGGCCCTTGTTTAAGGTTGGTCAAACCAAGGTTAAAAATATGCACTATTGTCGACTTTCTCGAAATTGAGTTTTGAAAGTGGATTTAGGTATCTATTTGAGAGACAAGCACGGGCACCTATTTTTAAGAGATTTGGAGCTATTTTGACCCTTTTTCAAGGTTGGTCAAACCAAGGTTTAAAATATGTACTTTTGTAGAGTTTCTCATAATTGAAATTTTAAAGTAGATTTACATACCCATTTGAGAGATAAGCATGGACACCTATTTTAATGAAATTTGGAGCTATTTTGGCCCTCGTTCAAGGTTGGTTATACCATGGTTGAAAAGATGCACTGTTGTCTACTTTCTCAGAATTGAGTTTTGAAAGTGGATTCAGGTACCCATTTGAGAGATAAGCATGGGAACCTATTTTTGTGAGATTTGGAGCTATTTTTTCCCTCATTCAAGGTTTGCCAAATGAAGGTAGAAAATATGCTCTCTTGTCGACTTTATAGGAATGTAGTTTTGAAAGTGGATTTAGCTAACCATTTGAGACATAAGCCCGAAAACCTATTTTTATGAGATTTGGAGCTATTTTGGCCCTTTTTCAAGATTGGTCAAACCAAGGTTTAAAATATGTACTTTTGTCGAGTTTCTCGTAATTGAAACTTTAAAGTAGATTTAGATAGCTGTTTGAGAGATAAGTATGGACACCTATTTTTAAGAAATTTGGAGCTATTTCGGCCCTTGTTCAAGTTTGGTTAAACCAAGGTCGAAAAGATGCACTTTTGTCGACTTTCTCAGAATCTAACTTTGAAAGTGGATTTAGATACCCTTTTGAGAGATTATTATGGACACCTACTTTTATGAGATTTGGAGCTATTTTGGCCTTCATTCAAGGTTGGTCAAGCTAACATGGAAACATTAGAGGAAATTTCAATTTAAAATGGGCCTTCCAAAACTAATACAAATTCCATGTCATCATGTATTAGCCAATCAAAATGCTTTAAAATTCAAAAAAGGAGCACCTCTTAAACAATTTTTCAATATAAATTTGGGGGTAGGTATCATAAAAAGTACCCACTCGACATACTTTTTACGGGCCCCGCTACCCCAAAAACAAGAAATACCTGAAAAAATGTGATGGTGATGTCATCATCACATGTTTTCAAGTATTTCTTATTTTTGGGGTAGCGGGGCCCGTAAAAATTATTTCGACTGGCTAATCATTGGATTCAGAATTTAATTCCGCATCCATCGAGCTTTCCGATCAAAAATTGAGTAAAAACAGAGGGAGATATGTCGAAAATACGAACAAAAATGTAATTTTTTCTTTTCTTCCTCCAAAATTAATAAATATTATTTTATTATTTTAACTATTATTTTATTAATTTTCCTTAGGAGGCCCATTTTGAGTTGAAATTTCCTCTAATGATATGTAATTTGGTCGCCTTTCTTGGAATTGAAGTTATTTTTATGAGATTTGAAGTTATTTTGTCCCTCATTCAAGGTTGGCCATACCAAGGTTCAAAAGATTCACTTTCATCAGCTTTCTCGGAATTGAGTTTTGAAAGTGGATTTAAGTATGCACTTGAGAGATAAGCATCGACACCTATTTTTATGAGATTTGGAATTATTTTGGCCCGCGTTCAAGATTGGTCAAACAAAGGTTGAAAATATGAAATTTTATCGACTTTCTCGGAATTGAGTTTTGAAATTGGATTTAGGTACCCATTTGAGAGATAATCTTGCAGACGTATTTTAATGAGATTTGGAGCTATTTTGGCCCTTCTTCAAGGTTGGTGAAACCAAGTTTGAAAATAAGCACTTCTGTTGACTTTCTCATAATTGAAATTTTAACATAGATTTGGATAACCATATGAGAGATAAGCGTGGACACCTATTTTTATGATATTTGGAGCTATTTAGGCCCTCGTTCAAGGTTGGTGAAAACAAGGTTGAAAAGATGCACATTTTTGGATTTCTCGAAATTGAGTTTTGAAAGTGGATTTAGGTACCCATTTGAAGGACAAGCATGGACAGCTACCTTTATGAGATTTATTCAGCTTTCACAGAATTGAGTTTTGAAAGTGGAATTAGGTACCCATTTGAGAGATAAGTATGGACACCTGTTTTTAGGAGATTTGGAGCAATTTTGGCCCTCGTTCAAGGTTGGTCAATCCAAGGTTGAAAATATGCACTTTTATCGACTTTCTCGAAATTGAAATTTTAAATTAGATTTAGATATCCATTGAGAGATAAGCATGGACACCTATTTTTATGAGATATGAAGCTATTTTGGCCCTCATTCAAGGTTGGTAAAACCAAGGTTGAAAATATGCACTTTTGTCGACATTCACGTAATTGATTTTTGAAAGTGGATTTAGGTACCCATTTGAGAGATAAGCACGTACCACTTTTCCCACTTTCTCGAAATTGAGTTTTGAAAGTGCATTTAGGTAACCATTTGAAAGATAAGCATGGACAATTTTTTTTATGAAATTTGGAGCTATTTTAGATCTCATTTAAGGTTGGTCAAACCACAGTCTAAAATAAGCATTGTTGTTGACTTTCTCGGAATTGAAATTTTAGAGCTATTTTGGTCCTCGTTCAAGGTTGGTCAAAGCAACTTTGAAAAGATGAACTTTTATAGATTTCCTTGTAATGGAGTTTTTAAAGTGGATTTAGGTACGCATTTGAGAGATAAGCATGGAAACCTATTTTTATGAGAGTTGGAGCTATTTTGGCTCTCATTCAAGGTTGGTCAAACTAATGTTGAAAATATGCACTTTTGTCGACTTTCTTGGAATTGAAATTTTAAAGTAGATTTAGATACCAATTTGAGAGCTATGAATTGACACCATTTGTATGAGATTTGGAGCTATTTTGGCCCTCGTTCAATTTTGGTCAAACCAAGGTTGAAAAGATGCACTTTTGTCGACTTTCTTGAAATTTACTTTTGAAAGAGGATTTGAGTACCCATTTGAGAGATAAGCAAGGACACCTATTATTATGAGATTTAGAGCTATTTTGGACCTTGTTCAAGGTTGGTCAAACCAAGGTTGAAAATATGCACTTTTGTCAACTTTCTCGGAATTGGTTATTGAAAGCGGATTTAGGTACCCATTTGAGAGATAAGCATGGACATCTATTTTTATGAGATTTGGAGCCATTTTGGCCCTCATTAAAGGTTGGTCAAACTAGGGTTAAAAATATGCACTTTTGTCAACTTTTTCGGAACTGAAAATTGAAAGTGGATTTAGGTACCTACTTGAGAGATAAGCATGGACACCTATTTGTATGAGATTTGGAGATATTTTGGGCGTCATTCAAGGTTAGTCAAACCAAGGTTGAAAAGATGCGCTTTTGTTGACTTTTGCGGAATTGAGTTTAGAAATTTGAAAGTGGATTTAGGTACCTATTTGAGAGATAAGCATGGGCACCTATATTTATTAGATTTAGAGTTAGTTTGGCCCTCGTTCAAGGTTGGTCAAACAAATTTTTAAAAGATGCACTTGTGTCAATTTCCTTGGAATTCAGTTTTGAAAATTGATTTAGGTAACCATTTGAGAGATAAGCATGGACACCTATTTTTATGAGACTTGGTTCTATTTTGGCCCTCATTCAAGGTTGGTCAAACCAAGATTGAAGATATGCACTGGGGGGAGGTACTTCTGGATCGGATGTTCGGTATTTCCCCTTGCTGGGGTAGATGGGATTGCTTGCTGGATGGAGTTACTAGACAGGCTGAATGGATTTCTCAATTTTCTCTGAATTGAGATTTGAAAGTAGATTTAGGTACACATTTGAGAGATAAGCATGGACACCGATTTTTATGAGATTTGGAGCTATTTTTTCCCTTGTTCAAGTTTGGTACAACCAAGGTAGAGAATATCCTCTTTTATCGACTTTCTCATAATTGAAATTTGAAAGTGAATTTAGGTAACCTTTAAGAGATGAGTATGGACACCTATTTTTATGAGATTTGGAGCTATTTTGGCCCTCAGTCAAGCTTGGTCAAACCAAGGTTGAAACTAGATTTAGATACCCATTTGAAAGTGTATATACATACCCATTTGAAAGTGGATTTAGTTACCCACTTGAAAGTGGATTTAGAGACCCTTTTGAAAGATAAGCACAGACACCTATTTTTATCAGATTTGGAGTTATTTCGGCTCTCGGTCCAGGTTGGTCAAACCAAGGTTGAAAATATGTACTTTTGTCGACTTTCTTAGAATTGAGTTTTGAAAGTGGATTTAGGTACCAATTTGAGAGATAAGCATGGACACCTATTTTTATGAGGTTTGGAGCTATTTTGGCACTCGTTCAAGGTTGGTCAAACCAAGGTTGAAAAGATGCACTTTTGTCGACTTTCTCGGAATAGAGTTTTGAAAGTGGATTTAGGTACAGATTTGATGATAAGCATGGCACCTATTTTTATGAGATTTGAAGCTATTTTGCCCCTCGTTTAAGGTTGGTAAAACCAAGGTTGAAGATATGCACTTTTGTCAACTTTCTCGCAATTGAGTTTTGAAAGTGGATTTAGGTACCCATTTGAGAGATAAGTATGGACACCTATTTTTATGAGATTTGGATCTAGTTTGGTGCTCATACAAGGTTGAAAATATGCTCTTTTATTGACTTTCTCATAATTGAAATTTTAAAGTAGATTTAGATACCCATTTGAGAGATAAGCATGGACACCGTTTTTTATGATATTTGGAGCTATTTTGGCCCTCGTTCAAGGTTGGTCAAACCAAGGTTGAAAATATGCACTTTTTTCGACTTTCTCGGAATTCAGTTTTGAAAGTGATTTAGATACCCATTTGAAAGATAAACATGGACACCTATTTTTATGTGATTTGGAGCTATTTTGGCCCTCATTCAAGGTTGGTCAAACCAAGGTTGAAAATATGCACTTTTCTCCACTTTCTCAGTATGGAAATTTTAAAGTGCATTTAGATACCCATTTGAGAGATAAGCATGGACACATAATTTTATGAGATTTGGAGTTATTTTTTTTCTCATGCAAGGTTGGTTAAACCAAGGTTGAAAAGTTCCACTTTTGTCGACTTTCTCGGAATTGAGTTTTGAAAGTGGATTTTGGTACCCATTTGAGAGATAAGCATGGACACCTATTTTTATGAGATTTTCATCTTTTTTGGCCCTCATTCAAGGTTTCTCAAATAAAGGTTTAAATATGTGCTTTTGTCGACATTCTCGGAATTAAGTTTTAAAAGAGGATTAGGTACCCATTTGACAGCTAAGCCTGGACACCTATTTTTATGAGATTTGGAGTTATTTTGGCTCTTGTTAAAGGTTGGTCTAACCAAGGTTGAAAATATTCACTTTTGTTGACTTTCTTGGAATTGAAATTTTAAAGTAGATTTAGATACCCATTTTAGAGATAAGCATGGACACCTATTTTTATGAAATTCGGAGCTATTTTGTCCTGCATTAAAGGATGGTCAAACCAATATTGAAAAGATGCACTTTTGTCGAATTTCTCGAAATTGAGTTTTGAAAGTGGATTTAGGTACCCATTTGAGAGATAAGAATGGACACCTATTTTTTATGAGATTTGGAGCTATTTTGGCCCGTGTTCAAAGGTTGGTCAAATAAAGTTTGAAAATATGCACTTTTGTTGACTTTCTAGGAATTGAAATTTGAAAGTGGATTTAGGTATCGACTTGAGAGATAAGCATGGACACCTATTTGTATGAGATTTGGAGCTATTTTGGCCCTTGTTCAAGGTTAGTTAAACTAAGGTTGAAAAGATGCACTTTTATTAATTTTCTCGGAATTGAGTTTTGAAAGTGGATCTAGGTACCCATGTGAGAGATAAGAATGGACACCTATTTTTATGAAATCTGGAGATATTTTGGCCCTCATCTCAAGGTTTAAAATATGCACTTTTATATTTCTTAGAATTGCGTTTTGATATTGTATTTAGGTACCCATTTGCGAGATAAGCATGGAAACCTATTTTTATAATATTTGGATCTATTTTGGCCCTTATTCAAGCTTGGTCAAACCAAGATTGAAAATATGCACTTTTATCGACTTTCTCAAAATTGAGTTTTGAATGTGGATTTAGGTACCCATTTGAGAGATAAGCATGGACACCTCTTTTTATGAGATTTGGAGCTATTTTTGGCCCTCGTTACAAGTTGGTCAAACCAAGGTTGAAAAATATGCACTACTTTCATGATATTTGGAGTTATTTTTTCCCTCTTTCAAGGTTGGTCAAACCAAGGTTAGATACCCATTTGGAAGATAAGCATGGACACCTATTTTTATGATATTTGGAGATATTTTGGACCTCATTCGAGATTGGTCAAACCAAGGTTGAAAAGATGCACTTTTGTCGACTTTCTTGGAATTGAGTTTTGAAAGTGGATTTAGGTACGGATTTGACAGATAAGCATGGACACCTATCTTTTAATATTTGATTCTATTTTTCCCCTCGTTCGAGGTTGGTCAAACCAAGGTTAAAGATATGCAGTTTTGTCAACTTTCTCACAATTGAGTTTTGAAAGTGGATTTAGGTACCCATTTGAGAGACAAGTATGTACACCTATTTTTATGAGATTTGGATCTATTTTGACTCTCATTCAAGGTTGGTCAAACCAAGGTTGAAAATATGCACTTTTATTGAGTTTCTCAGATTTGAAATTAAGTAGATTAAGATACCCATTTGATAGATAAGCATGGACACCTTTTTTATGAGATTTGGATGTATTTTGGCACTCGTTCAAGCTTGGTCAAGCCAAGGTTGAAAAGATGCACTTTTGTCGACTTTCTTGGAATTCAGTTTTGAAAATGGATTTAGATACCCATCTAAAAGATAAGCATAGACACCTATTTTTATGATATTTGGATTTATTTCAGCCCTCGTTCAAGGTTGGTCAAACCAAGGTTGAAAACATGCACTTTTATCGACTTTCTCAGAATTCAAATTTTAAATTAGATTTAGATACCCATTTGAGAGGTAAGTATGCAAACCTATTTTTATGAGGTTTGGAGCTATTTCGCACTCGTTAAGGTTGGCCAAACCAAGGTTGAAAATATGCACTTTTGTCAATTTTCTCAGAATTAAGTTTTGAAAGTGGATTTAGGTACCCATTTGAGAGATAAGCATGGACACCTAGTTTTATGAGATTTGGAACTATTTTGGCCCTTGATCAAGGTTGCTCAAAATAAGTTTTAAAATATGCACTGTTGTCGACATTCTCGTAATTAAGTTTTGAAAGCATATTTTGGTAGCCATTTCAAAGCTAAGCATGGACACCTATTTTTATGAGGTTTGGAGCTATTTTGGCCCTTGTTCAAGGTTGGTCAAACCAAGGTTGAAAATATGCACTTTTGTCTTCTTTCTCAGAATTGAGTTTGGAAAGCGGGTTTAGTTACCCATTTGAGAGGTAAGCATGGACACCTATTTTTATGAGATTTGGTGCTTTTTTTGCCGTCGTTCGTGGTTAGTGAAACCAAGGTTGAAAATATGCAATTTTGTTGATTTTATCGGAATTGAGTTTTGAAAGTGGATTTAGTTACCATTAGAAAGATTAGCATGGACACCTATTTTTATGAGATTTGTAGCTATTTTAGCCCTCATTCAAGGTTGGGAAAATCAAGGTCGAAAATATGACCTTTTGTCGAGTTTCTCAGAATTAAGTTTTGAAAGTGTATTTAGGTACCCATTTGAGAGATAAACATGCAAACCTATTTTTATGAGATTTTGTGCTATTTTCTCTCTTGTTCAAGTTTGGTCAAACCAAGGTTGAAAATATGCAATTGTGTTGACTTTCTTGGAATTGAGTTTTGAAAGTGGATTTAGGTACCCATTTGAGAGATAAGCATGGACACCTCTTTTTATGAGATTTTGAGTTATTTTGGCCCTCATTACAAGTTGGTCAAATCAAGGTTGAAAAATATACACTTTTGTCGAATATTTAAGAATTAAGTTCTGAAAGTGGATTTACCTATCCATTTGAGCGATAAGCATGGACACCTATTTTTATGAGATTTGGAGCTATTTTTTCCCTCGTTCAAGGTTGGCCAAACCAAGGTTGAAAATATCCACTTTTGTCGTCATTCTCAGAATTGAAATTTCAAAGTGGATTTAGGTACCCATTTGAGAGATAATCATGTACACTTATTCTTATGAGATTAGGAGCTATTTTGGCCCTCATTCAAAGTTGGTCAAACCAAGGTTTAAAAGATTCACTTTTGTCTACTTTCTCAAAATTGAATTTTGAAAGTGGATTTACTTACCCATTTGAGAAATTAGCATCGACACCTATTTTTATGAGATTTGGAGGTATTTTTTCCCTCCTTCAACGTTCATTAAACCAAGGTTGAAAATATGCAATTTTTTTACATTGATAGGTAAGGATGGACACCTATTTTTGTGAGATTTGGAACTATTTGGCCCTTATTCAAGGTTGGTAAAACCAAGGTTGAAAAGATGCACTTTTGTCTACTTTTTCGAAATTGAGTTTTGGAAGTGGATTTAGGTACCCATTTCAGAGATAAGTATGGACACCTATTTTTATGAGATTTGGAGCTATTTTGGGCCTCATTCAAGATTGGTCCAACTAAGGTTGAAAATATGCAGTTTTGTCGACTTTCTCGGAATTGAAATTTTAAAGTAGATTTAAATACCCATTTGATAGATAAGGCTGGACACATATTTTTATGAGATTTGGAGATATTTTGGCTATTGTTCAAGGTTGGTCAAACCAAGGTTCAAAAGATGCACTTTTGTCAACTTTCTCATAATAGAGTTTTGAAAGTATTTAGTTACCCATCTGAGAGATAAGCATGGACACCTATTTTTATAAGATTTGGATCTATTTTAGCGCTCACTCAAGGTTGGGAAACCAAGGGTTAAAATATTCACTTTTGTCGACTTTGTCCAAATTGAGTTTTGAAAGCGGATTTAGGTACCCATTTGAGGGATAAGCATGGACACCTATTTTTATGAGAATTGGAGCTATTTTGGCCATCATTCTAGGTTGGTCAAAACAACATTGAAAAGATGCACTTTTGTCGACTTTCTCATAATTGAGTTTTGAAAGTGGATTTAGGCACCCATTTGAGAGATAAGCATGGACACATATTTTTATAATATTTTGAGCTATTTTGGCCCGTGTTCAAGGTTGGTCAAACCAACGTTGAAAATATGCATTTTTTCAACTTTCTCGGAATTGAAATTTGAAAGTGAATTTAGGTACCCATTTGTGAGATAAGCATGGACACCTACTTTTATAAGATTTGGACCTAGTTTTTTCCTCATCCAAGGTTGGTAAAACCAGGGTTGAAAATATCCACTTTTGTCGCTTTCTCAGAATTGAAATTTGAAAGTGTATTTAGGTACCCATTTGTGAGATAAGCATGGACACCTATTTTTATGAGATTTGGAGTTGTTTTTGCCCTCATTCAAGGTTGGTCAAACCAAGGATAAAGATGTGCACTTTTGTCGACTTTCACAGAATTGATTTTTGAAAGTGGATTTAGGTACCCATTTGAGAGATAAGCATGGACACCTATTTTTAAGGGATTTGGAGCTATTTTGGATCTCGTTCAAGGTTGTTCAAACCAAGGTTAAAAATATGTACTTTTCCCATTTTCTCGAAATTGAGTTTTGAAAGTGGATTTAGGTAACTATTTGAGAGATAAGCATAGACAACTATTTTTATGAGATTTGGAGCTATTTTGGCCCTTGTTCAAGGTTGGTCAAACCAAGGTTGAAAATATTCACTTTTGTCGACTTTCTCGGAATTGAAATTTTAATGTAGATTTAAAAAACCATTTGAGAGATAAGCATGGACACCTATTTTTATGAGATTTGGAGCTATTTTGGCCCTCGTTCAAGGTTAGTTAAACCAACGTTGAAAATATGAAATTTTGTTGACTTTCTCAGAATTGAGCTTTGAAAGCGGATTTAGGTACCCATTTGATCGATAAGAATGGGCAACTATTTTTATAAGATTTAGAGTTATTTTGGCCCTTGTTCAAGATTGGTCAAACAAATGTTGAGAATATGCACTTTTTCGAATTTCTAGGAATTTAAATTAGATTTAGATACTGATATAAGAGATAAGCATGGTCACTTATTTTTTTGAGATTTCTAGTTATTTTGGCGCTCGTTCAAGGTTGGTAAAACCAACATTGAAAAGATGCAATTTTGTCGACTTTCTAGGAATTGAATTTTGAAAGTAGATTTAGGTACCCATTTGAGAGATAAGCATGGACACCTATTTTTATGAGATTTGGAGCTATTTTTCCCCTCGTTCATGGTTTGTCAAACCAAGGTTGAACATATGTGCTTTTGTCAACTTTTTCGCAATTGAGTTTTGAAATTTGATTTTGGTACCCATTTGAGAAGTAAGTATGGACACCTATTTTTATGAGATTTGGATCTATTTTCGCGCTGGTTCAAAGTTGGTCAAACCAAGGTTGAAAATATCCACTTTTATCGACTTTCTCAGAATTGAAATTTTAAAGTAGATTTAGGTACCCATTTGAGAGATGAGCATGGACACCTTTTTTATGAGATTTAGAGCTATTTTGGTCGTCAATTAAGGTTAATCAAACCAAGGTTGAAAAGATGCACTTTTGTCGACTTTTTCGGAATTCAGTTTTGAAAGTGGATTGAGATACCCATTTGAAACATAAACATGTTAGGATATTTAGACACTTAGGAGTTAGTTAAGATCAACTTGTGCAATATATCCGTTAGGTAAAAGTGTGTTTCTTTAGTATACATATTCTAATCAAATGGTCACGATATGTTCTAGACATAGAGTGATCCGACAGTTCAACTTCTCTTAGATCATACCTACCATTGATCCTTGGCTTAACACTTGATTGGTCTATGATCTTTATTTAAAGAGCATAGAGGGTCCTTGGATATTTGATCGATTATGAGAAGCTCATGTAACTTTCTTTCTTTTGCATAATAAATTGCTCCAAGTATCTATTTGGCTGGGGCCATGGACTATTTCCCTCTTGAGGGTTTTAACCACATGACAAACATTGGTGTGTTGATCTATGATCTATTTGTGTGAAGAAGTTGCTCAAGGTGTTTGGTATTTAGGGAGTACCCTCTATACCTGAACATGGTATCAGATCTTTTATGAAGAGCCACTTTCGGTTTTGATTAAGATCTGGAACCGGTGTTGCCAAAATTTTGAAAGGGTTTCTGGTTCTTGATTTTTTGTGCATTTTTTGCCTATGGGAGCTATTCAATTGCATCCGGAGTGTCATTTCCATTGGTAAATAGTTTTCGTTTCACCAAAAACCATTTCCATTTGTTCCAGAAACACCCATTTCGGCAAATATGAAGGTATAATGTTACAGTGACAGATTTGTTTTTTTTTAAATATCTCATATCTTATCAGTTTTATTGTTATATATTTTCTTGTTTTAGTCTTGGATTGTTGCCTTCCCTCACTACGTATGCTCTTTGTCGTGCACCTTGTGTGATCGCGGCGAATCAAAAACAGTAAGGGAAAGTTTTTTTTCTTGTCTTCTCGGCTACGTATGCTCTTTGTCGTGCACCTTGTGCGATCACGGCAAATTAGAAACAGTGAGAAAACTTGAAAACGTAGACTTTTTGGGTAAGTTAACCAATATCTAACCCCATTGTGTGGAAAAAGTTTTTTTTTGTTTTTGTTTTTCGTTTTTTTTTGTGATTTGCAGGAAAAAAAGGCAAGCACAAAGAACGAGAGAGAAGAGTAAAAAAAAAACCCCTTCCTCTTTCCATTCTTTTACCTACCTTTTAAACTTAGCTCACTTGGTCTAAAGTTGCTTTATTCCTTAATAGGTCTTGAGTTCAAGTCTTATTAAGCTGATTTTCAGTGCATGAAATTTCTATTTTCAAGTTACTTTATTGTAAAAGTGCATCTCACATAAATAAAATAAAATAAAAAGTGAGTCAGTTAAGTCTTTTAATTTATTGCCTCACTATTTGAAAGTAACATTATTGTAAAAGTGAACCTCACTTATTCTACAAAAGGGATTCACTTCAAAGCAACTTTATTGTAAAGTGATTGTCAAAGGTTGATCTTGGGAAGATGGGGGTTCTTTTTTTTAGTTGGTCAAGTTAATATCTGCCACGTCACTATTGGGGACATCTTCAACATTTTCTTTGATCAAGCATAACTTCATCATCCAGAATTAGTTTTCAGTGTCATTTTTTTAAAACCGCATATTTTTTCTAGCTCTTTGCAACCAGATAGTTAGTTTTTGTTTTTCAGCCATTATTTTATAGTATGGCCGCCCCTTGTGATATTATACTTACAAGTTCTAACTATTTCTCATGGAAATCTCGTATGGAGGATGTTATACGAAGTAGGGGACTTTTCAGGATAACCTCAGGGAAAGAAACCGAACCCACTGATGATGATAAGAAAAATTAAATCGAAAAATAGATACGATGAAGCTCATGGATTGATTGGGATGTCAATTTCTACTGATTTGCGATTCCACATATCTGGAATTGATGAGCCTGATAAAGCTTGGGAAAAGTTGGAATCTGTGTTTGGTAAACACAATGAAATTCGGGGTCATCAACTTGAGAATGAGTTGCTTTCCTTGAATCCAAATGATTTTTCATGCATTCAAGACTATTTATCTAAGTATAAAACTCTTAAACTCTTATGTGCAGAATGCAAGATTAAGAAAGAAGACAAAGAATATATTTATCATATTCTTTCCAAACTTTGACCTGCATATTCTATTTTTGTATCTACATTCTACTCCATGAAAGAATTCTTGACTACAGATATCTATCAAGAGCCTAGTCTTGAATCCTTTTGTGATTCCTTAATTAGAGAGCAAGATAAGTTCATTCATCTTGGAATAATTAACAGTGCAGATACATCTGGGAAAGCCTTATTTTCCCAACAGAAAGAAAATTCCAAGCCTCCCAAGAAACAGAATTTTCGGAATAATAAGCCAAACAACAAGGGTCCCAAACCCTCTCAGTCAGCTCCTTCTTTAAAAAATGACAAAGGATCCAAGCAAAAAGGAAAGAAGAATGAGCGTCATTGCAAGTTTTGTGGGAAAGATAATCATGATGAATCTAAGTGTTTCAAGAAGATGGCAGCCTTGGAAGTTGCAATGAAGAAGCACCACATCAGCATAGATTCGTCTTCAGAATCTAACTCTCATGGACATGCACTTTCTGCTTCTGGTTACTCTTATACTGCATCTTCTTCTTCTACTTCAAATGAATGGCTTATTGATTCTAGAAAATCTTATCATATGGCTAAGGATCAAGCCATATTTTCTACTATGCATGAATGTAAAACCAAACAAATATTTGTCGGCGATGATAGATCTCTAAGTGTTGTAGGATCTGGAACAGTTCCAGTAGAAAATGGTCATTTCAGTGATGTACTATGTGTTCCAAAAATTTCATGCAATTTGTTATTAGTCTATCAAATTACTCATTCAGGTGAAGGTAAAACTGTGACTTTTACACCTCACCAAGTTGTAATCAAGGATTTTAAAAATCCTCAAAATGTCCTTGCTACTGGAACTATTTATGATATTACCAGGTTGTATAAATTTAACAACTTTGGGTCATCACCTTTTCCTTCAGTTTTTGTTGCTCATAGTGATAACTTGAGCAAACTTTGGCATGAGCGATTTGGTCACTTAAATTATCGCTCATTGCAACAACTATGTAAAGACAATATGGTGACTGGTCTTCCAATGGTATCTTGCAAGGATGGTGTTTGTTCCGGTTGTGTACTCGAAAAACATCATCGGTACAGTTTTGACAAACGTGTCTCTTGGCACGCCTCGGTTCCTTTGGAGCTTGCACATACTAACTTGTGTGGTCCTCTTCCATCTGCTTCCTTTTCAAGTTTCAAATATTTCTTAACTTTCATTGATGACTACTCCAGATGCACTTGGTTTTACTTTCTAAAACTTAAGAGCGAAGTATTTAACATGTTCTTGGCCTGCAAGGCCCTTGTTGAAAAATAATTTGGTCATCAAATTATTAAGTTAAGAACTGACAATGGAGGAGAATATGTTAACAACAAGTTCACTACTTAACTGGGAAGTCCATCAAATGGATGTCAAGTTTTCCTTCTTACCTGGTGATTTACATGAGGAAATTTACATGGAACAACCTCCTGGATATGTTCAGAATAACTCTAGCCTTGTTTGTCTCCTTAAGAAATCCTTATATGGCCTTAAGCAAGCTCCTAGAGCTTGGTATGCCAAAATGGATAGCTTTCTCCTAGACACTGGTTTTTCAAGATGTCATTCTGACCCCAATGTCTATACCAAGAAAGTAGGAAACCATCTCATCATACTTGTTCTTTATGTTAATGATCTTATCCTTACTGGTAGTGACCCTAAACTTATAATCCATGTGAAATCCATTCTTAAGCAAAATTTTGAAATGTCAGACTTAGGACATTTGCATTATTTTCCTGGTCTCCGAGTCTTGCAAACCAAAGAAGGAATCTTTCTTTCCCAGTTTAAGTATGCTTGTGACCTTCTTCGTTGCTTCCACATGGAAGACTATAAATCAGCCCCTTCTCCCTTCCATTCTGGAGTCAAACTTTTTTCCACTTATACTTCCCCTGAAGTAGATGCCACCTTGTATCATCAGCTTGTTGGTATTCTTTTATACTTGACTCATTCTCATCGTGACCTTTCCTTTGCCGTTGGTCGTGTTTCCCGTTATATGCAAAATCCTCATGAAAGTCATTGGAAAGTAGCAAAAATAATACTTTGATATATTCGAGGTACAATTCAGTTTGGGATTCATTACAGTACAGGGGAGAAACCTTTGTTGGTTGGTTTCACTGATTCAGAATGGGCCGGCGATCCTGATGATCGAAAGTTTATTGCAGGTTATGTTTTTAGTCTGGGATCTGGACCTATCACTTGGGCTTGTAAGAAACAACATAACAACAAGATCTTTCTCTTTCTTCTGCAGAAGCAGAATATCGAGTTGCATTTAATGCCAGTTAGGAAGCTTTATGGCTTCGACAGATCCTTTTAGATTTTGGATTCGAGCAGCAGCAGCCTACTCCACTTTGGTGCGAAAAATCAAAGTGCCATCAAGCTTGCTAAAGATCCAGTTCTACATCAACGCAGCAAACACATTGAGATACACATGCACTTCATCAGAAGTCTTGTTCATGATAGTGTAATTGAAGTTCTCTATTGCCCTACAGATGATCAAGTTGCAGAAATATTCACCAAGTCTCTTACAGCGAAGTTTTCTAAACTTCGGTCTATGTTAGGAGTTCAGGAAAGTGTCCTTAAGGGGGAAAGGCTCTAATGCCTCCTTCCTTCTCCTAACAGTGCCACTTTTGTAAATCCTTCAATCCTATCCCAAGTTGTTCTTAAGGGGGGATGTTAGGATATCTAGACACTTAGGAGTTAGTTAAGATCAACTTGTGTAATATATCCGTTAGGTAAAAGTGTGTTTCTTTAGTATGCATTTGTAAATATTCTAATCCGACGGTCACAATATGTTCTAGACATAGAGTGATCTGACAGCTCAACTTCTCTTAGATCATACCTACCATTGATCAGTGGCTTAACACCCAATTGGTCTATGATCTCTATTTAAAGAGCATAGAGGGTCCTTGGCTAGTTGATCGATTATGAGAATCTCATGTAACTTTCTTTCTTTTGCATAATAAATTGCTCCAAGTAGCTATTTGGTTGGGGCGTGGACTGTTTCCCTCTCAAGGGTTTTAACCACGTGACAAACATCAGTGTGTTTATCTGTGATCTATTTGTGTAAAGCAGTTGCTCAAGGTGTTCGGTATTTTGGGAGTACCCTGTGTACCCAAACAAAACATGGACACGTATTTTTATGACATTTGGTGTTATTTTGGCCCCCGTTCAAGGTTGGTCAAACCAAGGTTGAAAATATGCACTTTTATCGACTTTCTTAGAATTGAAATTCTAAAGTAGATTTAGCTACCCATTTGAGAGATAAGCATGGAAACCTATTTTTAGGATATTTGCAGCTATTTTGGCACTCGTTCAACGTTGGTCAGCTCAAGGTTGAAAAGATGCACTTTTGTTGACTTTCTCAGAATTGAGTTTTGAAAGTGGAACTAGGTAACCATTTGAGAGATAACCATGGACACCCATTTTTCTGAAATTTGGAGCTATTTTGGCCCTCGTTAAAGGTTGGTCAAAACCAAGGTTGAAAATATGCACCTTTGTCAACTTTCTCGGATTTGAGTTTTGAAAGTGGATTTAGGTACCCATTTGAGAGATAAGCATGGACACCTCTTTTTATGATATTTGGAGCTATTTTTGCCCTCCTTACAAGTTGGTGAAACCAAGGTTGAAAAATATTCACTTTTGTCGACTTTCTCGTAATTGTGTTTTGAAAGTGGATTTACCTATCCATTTGAGTGATAAGCATGGACACCTATTTCTATGAGATTTGAAGCTATTTTTTCCCTCGTTCAAGGTTGGTTAAACCAAGCTTGAAAATATCCACTTTTATCATCATTCTTGGAATTGAAATTTTAAAGTGGATTTAGGTACCCATTTGAGAGATAATCATGCACAACTATTTTTATGAGATTTGAAGCTATTTTGGCCCTCGTTCAAGGTTGGTCAAACCAAGGTTTAAAAGATGCACTTTTGTCAACTTTCTCGTAATTGAGTTTTGAAAGTGGATTTAGGTACCCATTTTAGAGATAACCATGGACACCTATTTTTATGAGGTTTGGAGCTATATTAGCCCTCGTTCAAGGTTGGTCAAACCAAGGTTGAAAATTTTCACTTTTGTCTACCCTCTTGGAATTGAGTTTTGAAACTAGATTTACTTACCCATTTGAGAGATTAGCATGGGCACCTATTTTAATAAGATTTGGAGCTATTTTTTCCCTCATTGAACGTTGGTTAAACCAAGGTTGAAAATATGCACTTTTGTCAACTTCTGGGAATTGAAATTTTAAACTAGATTTAGATACCCATTTGAGAGATAAGGATGGACAACTATTTTTTTGAGATTTGGAACTATTTTGGCCCTCATTCAAGGTTGGTAAAACAAAGGTTGAAAAGATGCACTTTTATCGACTTTTTTCGGAATTGAGTTTTGAAAGTGGATTTAGGTACCCATTTCAGAGATAAGCATGGACAGCTAATTTTATGATATTTGGAGCTACTTTTGTCCTTGTTCAGGTTTGGTCCAACAAAGGTTGAAAATATCCACTTTTGTTTACTTTTCTCAGAAATTTGAAATTTTAAAGTAGATCTAGATACCCATTTGGTAGATAAGGATGGACACATATTTTTATGAGATTTGGAGGTATTTTGGCTCTCGTTCAAAGTTGGTCAAACCAAGGTTCAAAAGATGCACTTTTGTCCACTTTCTCAGAACCCATTTGAGAGATAACCATGGAAACCTATTTTTATAAGATTTGGAGCTATTTTAGCCCTCATTTAAGGTTGCTAAAAACAAGGGTTAAATATTCACTTTTTTTTACTTTCTCGAAATTGAGTTTTGAACGTGCATTTAGGTACCCATTCGAGGGATAAGCATGGACACCTATTTTTATGAAATGTGGAGCTATTTTGGCCCTCGTTCAAGGTTGCTCATACAAAGGTTTAAAATATGCACTTTTGTCGACATTCTCAGAATTAAGTTTTGAAAGCGGATTTAGATACCCATTTGAGAGTTAAGCATGGACACCTATTTTTATGAGATTTGGAGTTACCTTGTCTCTCGTTAAAGGTTGGTCAAACCAAGGTTGAAAATATAAACTTTCGTCCACTTTGTCGGAATTGAAATTTTAAAGTAGATTTCGATACCCATTTGGGAGTCAAGCATGGACACCTATTTTTATGAGATTTGGAGCTATTTTGTCCCGCATTAAAGGCTATTCAAACGAACGTTGAAAAGATGCACTTTTGTCGACTTTCTTGGAATTGAGTTTTGAAAGTGGATTTAGGTACCCATTTGAGAGATAAGCATGGAAACCTATTTTTTATGAGATTTGGAGCTATTTTGGTCCTCGTTCAAGGTTTGTCAAACCAAGTTTTAAAATATGTACTTTTGTCGACTCTCTTAGAATTGAAATTTCAAAGTGGATTTATGGACCCACTTGAGAGAAAAGCATTGATACCAATTTGTATGAGATTTGGAGCTATTTTGGCCCTTGTTCAAGGTTAGTAAAACCAAGGTTGAAAAGATGCAGTTTTGTTAATTTTCTCGGAATTGAGTTTTGAAAGTGGATCTAGGTACCCATTTGAGAGATAAGCATGGACACCTATTTTTATGAAATTTGGAGATATTTTGGCCCTCATTTCAAGGTTGGGCAAACGAAGGTTGAAAATATGCAATTTTTCGACTTTCTTGGAATTGAGTTTTGAAAGTGTATTTAGGTACCCATTTGAGAGATAAGCATGGAAACCTATTTTTATAATATTTGGAGCTATTTTGGCCCTCGTTCAACCTTGGTTAAGCCAAGGTTGAAAATATGCACTTTTGTCGACTTTCTCAGAATTGAGTTTTGAAAGTGGATTTAGGTACCCATTTGAGAGATAAGCATGGACACCTCTTTTTATCAGATTTGGAGTTATTTTAGCCCTCGTTCCAAGTTGGTCAAACCAAGCTTGAAAATATTTGGAGTTATTTTTTCCCTCTTTCAAGGTAGGTTAAGCCAAGGTTGATAATTTGCACTTTTGTTGACATTATCAAAATTGAAATTTTAAAGTAGATTTACATACCCATTTGAAAGATAAGGATGGACACCTATTTTTATGATATTTGGAGCAATTTTGGACCTCATTCAAGGTCGGTCAAACCAAGGTTGAAGATATGCCCTTTTGCCAACTTTCTCGCAATTGAGTTTTGAAAGTGGATTTAGATACCCATTTGAGAAATAAGTATGGACACCTATTTTTATGAGATTTGGATATATTTTGGCCGTCATTCAAGGTTGGTCAAACCAAGGTTGAAAATATGCCCTTTTATCGACTTTCTTAGAATCGAAATTTTAAAAGTAGATTTAGATACCCATTTGAGAGAGAAGCATGGACACCTTTTTTTATGAGATTTGGAGCTATTTTGGCCCTCGTTCAAGGTTGTTCAGACCAAGGTTGAAAAGATGCACTTTTGTCGACTTTCTCGAAATGTAATTTTGAAAGTGGATTTAGTTGAGGATTTGAGAAATCAGCATGGACACTTATTTTTATGATATTTGGACTATTTTGGCCCCTGTTCAAGGTTGGTGAAACCAAGGTTGAAGATATGCACTTTTGTCAACTTTCTCACAATTGAGTTTTGAAAGCTGATCTAGGTACCCATTTGAGAGATAAGCATGGACACCTATTTTTATTAGATTTAGATTCATTTTGGCCCTCGTCCAAGGTTGGTCAAACCAAGGCTGATTATATTGACTTTTGTCGACTTTCTCGGATTTACGTTTTGAATGTGGATTCAGGTTTCCATTTGAGAGATAAGCATGGAAACCTATTTTTATGAGATTTGGAGCTATATTGGCCCTCGTTCAGGGTTGATCAAACCAAGGTTGAAAATATGTACTTTTGTCAACTTTCTCAGAATTATATGTCGAAAATGGATTTAGGTACCCATTTGAGAGATAAGCATGGACACCTATTTTTATGAGATTTGGAATTATTTTAGCCCTCACTCATGGTTGTTGAAACCAAGGTTTAAAATATGCACTTTTGTCGACATTCTCAGAATTAAGTTTTGTAAGTGTATTTTGGTACCCATTTGAGAGCTAAGCATGGACACCTATTTTTATGAGATTTGGAGCCATTTTTTTCCTCGTTCAAGATTTGTCAAACCAAGGTTGAAAAGATGCACTTTTGTCGACTTTCTCGGAATTGAGTTTTGAAAGTGGATTTAGGTACCCATTTGAGAGATAAGCATGGACACCTAGTTTTATGAGATTTCAAGCTATTTTGTCCCTCGTCCAAGGTTTCTCAAACCAAGGTTTAAAATATGGACTTTTGTCAACATTCTCGGAATTAAGTTTTGAAAACGGATTTATGTACCCATTTGAGATCGAAGCATGGACACCTATTTTTATGAGATTTGAATTTATTTTGGCTCGCGTTAAACGTTGGTCAAACCAAGGTTGAAAATATGCACTTTTGTCGACTTTCTTGGAATTGAGTTTTGAAAGTGGATTTAGGTACCGATTTGAGAGATAAGCATGGACACCTATTTTTATGAGATTTGGTGTGTATTTGGCCCTTGTTAAAGGTTAGTCAGATCAAGGTTGAAAAGATGCACTTTTGTTGATTTTCTCGGAATTGAGTTTTGAAAGTGGATTTACCATTTGAGAGATTAGCATGGACACCTATTTTTATGAAATTTGTAGCTATTTTGGCCCTCATTCAAGGTTGGGGAAACCAAGGTTGAAAGTATGCACTTTTGTCGAGTTTCTCAGAATTGAGTTTTGAAAGTGTATTTAGGTACCCATCTAAGAGATAAGCATGGAAACCTATTTTTATGAGATTTGGTGCTATTTTCTCCGTTATTCAACCTTGGTCAAACCAAGGTTGAAAATATGCACTTTTGTTGACTTTCTCAAAATTGAGTTTTGAAAGTGGATTTAGGTACCCAATTGATAGATAAGCATGGACACCTCTTTTTATGAGACTTTGAGTTATTTTTTCCCTTGTTACAAGTTGGTCAAACCAAGGTTGAAAAATATCCACTTTTTTCGACTTTCTCGGAAATGAGTTTTGAAAGTGGATTTACCTATCCATCTGAGGGATAACCATGGTCAAACCAAGGTTAAAAATATCCACTTTTGGTGTCATTCTTGGAATTGAAATTTTAAAGTGGGTGTAGGTACGCATTTGAGAGATAATCATGTACACCTATTTTTATGAGATGTGGAGCTATTTTGGCCCTCGTTCAAGGTTGGTCAAACCAAGGTTTAAAATATGCACTTTTGTCAACTTTCTCGGAATTGAGTTTTGAAAGTGGATTTAGGTACCCATTTTAGAGATACACACGGACACCTATTTTTTTGAGTTTTGGAGCGATTTTATTCCACGTTCAAGGTTGGTCAAACCCAGGTTGAAAATTTTCATTTTTGTCTAATTTCTCGGAATTAAGTTTTCAAAGTGGATTTACTGACCCAATTGAGAGATTAGCATCAACACCTATTTTTATGACATTTGGAGCTATTTTTTCCCTTGATCAATGTTTGTTAAACCAAGGTTAAAAATATGCACTTTCTTTTACTTTGTCAGAATTGAAATTTTAAAGTAGATTTAGATACCCATTTTAGAGATAAGGATGGACACCTATTTTTGTGAGATTTGGAGCTATTTTGGCTCTCATTCAAGGTTGGTAAAACCAAGGATGAAAAGATGCACTTTTGTCGAATTTTTCGGAATTGAGTTTTCAAAGTGGATTTAGGTACCCATTTTAGAGATAAATTTTTATGATATTTGGAGCTCTTTTGGGCCTCGTTCAAGATTGGTCCAACCAAGGTTGAAAATATGCATTTTTGTCAACTTTCTTGGAATTGAAATTTTAAAGTATATTTAGATACCCATTTGAGAGATAAGGATGCACACATATTTTTATGAGATTTGGATTTATTTTGGCTGTCATTCAAGGTTGGTAAAACCAAGGTTCAAAGATGCACCTTTGATGACTTTCTCATAATAGAGTTTTGAAAGTATTTAGTTACCCATTTGAGAGATAAGTTGGACACCTATTTTTATAAGATTTGGAGCTATTTTAGCCCTAATTCAAGGTTGGTCAAACCAAGGGTTAAAATATTAACTTTTGTTGACTTTCTCGAAATTGAGTTTTGAAAGTGGATTTAGGTATCCATTTGAGGGATAAGCATGCACACCTATTTTTATGAGATTTGGAGCTATTTTGGCCATCGTTCTAGGTTGGTCAATCCAACGTTGAAAAGATGCACTTTTGTTGACTTTCTCGTAATTGAGTTTTGAAAGTGGGTTTAGGTACCCATTTGAGAGATAACCATGGACACCTATTTTTAAGAGATTTTGAGCTATTTTGGCCCGAGTTGAAGGTTGGTCAAACCAACGTTGAAAATATACACTTTTTGGACTCTCTCGGAATTGAAATTTGAAACTGAATTTAGGTACCCATTTGAGAGATAAGCATGGACACCTATTTTTATGAGATTTGGAGCTATTTTTGCCCTCGTTCAAGGTGGGTAAAACAAAGGTTGAAAATATCCACTTTTATCGCTTTCTCGAAATTGAAATTTAAAAGTATATTTAGGTACCCATTTGAGAGATAAGCATGGACACCTATTTTTATGATATTTGGAGTTGTTTTGGCCCTCGTTCAAGGTTGGTTAAACCAAGGCTAAAATTGTGCACTTTTGTCGACTTTCAGAAAATTGATTTTTGAAAGTTGATTTAGGTACCCATTTGAGAGATAAGCATGGACACCTATTTTTATGGGATTTCGAGCTATTTTGGATCTCGTTCAAGGTTTGTCAAACCAAGGTTAAAAATATGCACTTTTTCCCATTTTCTTAGAATTGAGTTTTGAAAGTGGATTTAGGTAACCCTTTGAAAGATAAGCATGGAAAACTATTTTTATGAGATTTAGAGCTATTTTGGCCCTCGTTCAAGGTTGGTCAAACCAAGGTTGAAAATATGCACTTTTTTCGACTTTCTTGGAATTGAATTTTTAATGTAGATTTAGACAACCATTTGAGAGATAAGCATGGACACCTATTTTTATGAGATTTAGAGCTATTTTGACCCTCGTTCAAGGCTAGTCAAGCCAAGGTTGAAAAGATGCACTGTCGTTGACTTTCTTGAAATTGAGTTTTGAAAGTGGATTTACTTACCTATTTGAGAGATAAGCATGGCCACCTATTTTTATAATATTTGGATCTATTTTGGCTCTCATTCAAGGTTGGTCAAACCAAGGTTGAAAATATGCACTTTGTTGAGTTTCTCAGAATTGAGTTTTGAAAGTGGATTTAGGTATCCATTCGAGAGATAAGCATGGAAACATTATTTTTATGAGATTTGGAGCTATTTTTGGCCCTCCTTCAAAGTTCAAAAATATGCACTTTTGTCGACATTCTCGCAATTAAGTTTTGAAAGTGGATTTAGGTACCTATTTGAGAGATAAGCATGGAAACCTATTTTTATTAGATTTGGACGTATTTTGGCCCTCATTCAAGGTTGGTTAAACCAAGGTTGAAAATATGCACTTTTGTCAACTTTCTTGGACTTGAAATTTTAATGTAGTTTTAGATAGCCATTTGAGTGATAAGCATGGACACCTATTTTTATGAGAATTGGAGCTCTTTTTTCCCTCGTTCAAGGCTGGTCAAACCATCGTTAAAAGGATGCACTTTTATCAACTTTCTTAGAATTGAGTTTTGAATGTGGATTTAGGTACCCATTTGAGAGATAAGCACGAACACCTATTTTTATGAGATTTCGAGCTATTTTGGCCCTCATTCAACGTTGGTCAAACCAAGTTTGAAAATATGCACTTTTGTCGACTTTCTCGGAATTGAAATTTTAAAGAGGATTTAGGTACCCATTTGAGAGATAAACATGGACACCTATTTATATGAGTTTGGAGCTATTTTGTCCTGCATTCAAGGCTAGTCAAACCAAGGTTGAAAAGATGAACTTTTGTTTATTTTCTTGGAACTGAGTATTGCAAGTGGATTTAGGTACCCATTTGAGAAATGAGCATGGACACCTATTTTTATGAAATTTGGAGCTATTTTGGCCCTTATTCAAGGTTGAAAATATGCACTTTTGTCGACTTTTTCAGAATTGAGTTTTGAAAGTGTATTTAGGTACCCATTTGAGAGATAAGCATGAACACCTCTTTTTATGAGATTTGGAGCTATTTTTGCCCTCATTACAAGTTGGTCAAACCAAGGTTGAAAAATATGGACTTTTGTCGACTTTCTCGCAATTGAGTTTTAAATGTGGATTTACCTATCCATTTGAGCGTTAAGCATGGACACGTATTTTTATGAGATTTGGAGTTATTTTGGCCCTTGTTACAATTGGTCAAACCAAGGTTTAAAAATTGCTCATTGTTTTACTTTATCGGAACAAAAATTTTAAAGTAGATTTAGATACCAATTTGATAGATAAGCGTGAACACCTGTTCTGATGAGATTTCGAGATATTTTGGTCCTCGTTCAAAGTTGGTCAAACCAAGGTTGAAAATATGGACTTTTATCATCTTTCTCGAAATTGAAATTTTAAAGTAGATTTAAATACCCATTTTAGAGATAAGCATGGAGACCTATTTTTAAGAGATTTGAATATATTTTGGATCTCATTCAAGGTTGGTCAAACAAAGGTTGTAAAATGCAAATTTGTCGACTTTCTTGGAATTGAGTTTTGAAAGAGGATTTTGGTACCCATTTTAGACATAATCATGGACACCTATTTTTTATGAGATTTGGAGCTATTTTGGCCCTTGTTCAACGCTGCTCAAACCAAGGTAGAAAATATGCACTTTTGTCGACTTTCTCGTAATTGAAATTTTAAAGTAGATTTAGATACCCATTTGAAAGATAAATATTGACACCAATTTTTATGATATTTGGAGTTATTTTGGCCCTTGTTCAAGGTTTGGCCCTAGTTCAAGGTTGGTGAAACCAAAGTTGAAAAGATGCACTTTTGTCGAATTTCTCAGAATTGAGTTTTGAAAGTGGATTTAGGTATCCATTTGAGATATAAGCTTGGACACCTATTTTTATGAGATTTTGAGCTATTTTGGCCCTCGTTCAAGGTTGGCCAAACCAAGGTTGAAAATATGCAATTTTGTCGA
Source organism: Pseudotsuga menziesii (assembly GCA_001517045.1). Taxonomy (NCBI): domain Eukaryota; kingdom Viridiplantae; phylum Streptophyta; class Pinopsida; order Pinales; family Pinaceae; genus Pseudotsuga; species Pseudotsuga menziesii. The sequence goes on from LPNX010812675.1 coordinate 329,623, forward strand.
CATTCTTGGAATTGAGTTTAGAAAGTGGAATTAGGTACCCATTAGAGAGATAAGTATAGACACCTATTTTTAGTACATTTGGAGCAATGTTGGCCCTTGTTCAAGGTTGGTCAAACCAAGGTTCAAAATATGCACTTTTGTCGACATTCTTGGAAGTGTTTTTTGAAAGCAGATTTAGGTACCCATTTGAGAGATCAGAATGGACACCTATTTTTATAAGATTTGGAGCTATTTTGACCCTTGTTCAATGTTGGTCAAACCAAGGTTTAAAAGATGCACTTTTGTCGACTTTCTCAGAATTGAGTATTGAAAGTGGATTTAGGTACGCATTTGAGAGATAAGCCTGGACACCTAATTTTATGAGATTTGGAACTATTTTGGCCCTCGTTCAAGGTTGGTCAAACCAGGGTCAAAAATATGCACTTTTGTCGACTTTGTGGGAATTGAGCTTTGAAAGCGTATTTAGGTACCCATTTGAGAGATAAGTATGGACACTCATTTTTATGAAATTTGAAGTTATTTTGGCCATCGTTCAAGGTTCGTCAAACCAAGGTTGAAAATATGTGCTTTTGTCGAATTTATCGGAATTTAAATTTTAAAGTAGATTTAGATACCCATTCGAGAGATAAGCACAGACACCTATTTTTATGATATTTCGAGCTATTTTGGACCTCTTTCAAGGTTATTCAAACCAAGGTTGAAAATAAGCACTTTTTTCAACTTTCTTGGAATTGAAATTTTAAAGTAGATTTAGATACCGATTTGAGAGATAAGCATGGACAACTATTTTTATGAGATTTGGAGCTATGTTGGCCCTCATTTAAGGTTAGTCAAACCAAGGTTGAAAAGATGCACTTTTGTCGACTTGCTCGAAATTGAGTTTTGAAAGCGGATTTTGGTACCCATTTGAGACATAAGCATGGACACCTATTTTTAAGGGATTTGGTGCTATTTTGCCCCTCTTTCAATGTTGGTCAAACCAATGTTGAAAATATGTACTTTTGTTGACTTTCTCGGAATTGAGTTTTGAAAGTGGATTTAGGTACCCCTTTGAGAGATAAGTATGGACACCTATTTTTATGAGATTCGAATCTATTTTGGCCCTTGTTCAAGGTTGGTCAAACCAAGGTTGAAAATATGCACTTTTATCGACTTTCTCAAAAATTATATTTTAATGTAGATTTAGATACACATTTGAGAGATAAGCATGGACACCTATTTTTATGAGATATGAATTTATTTTGGCCCTAATTCAAGGTTGGTCAAACCATAGTTGAAAATATGCACTTTTGTCCACTTTCCCTTAATAGAGTATTGAAAGTTGATTTAGATACCTCTTTGAGAGATAACTATGGACACCTATTTTTATGATATTTGGAGCTATTTTGGTCCCCAGTCAAGGTTGGTCAAACCAAGGTTGAAAATATGCACTTTTGTTGACTTTGTTGGATCTAAGTTTTAAAAGCGGATTTAGGTACCCATTTGAGACATAAGCATCGACAACTAATTTTATGACATTTGGAGCTATTTTGGCCCGCGTTCAAGATTGGTCAAACCAAGGTAGAAAATATGAACTTTTGTTGACTTTCTCAGAATTGAGATTTGAAAGTGGATTTAGGGAATTTGAGAGATAAGCATGGGTAGCTATTTTTATGATATTTGAAGTTATTTTGGCCTTCGTTCAAGGTTGGTCAAACGAAGGTAGAAAATATGCACTTTTGTTGACTTGCTCGGAATTTAAATTTTAAATTAGATTTAGATACTCATTTGGGAGATAAGCATGGAGACCTATTATTATGAGATTTCTAGTTATTTCCGCGCTCGTTCAAGGTTGGTGAAACCAACATTGAAAATATGCAATTTTGTCAACCTTCTAGGAATTGAGTTTTGGAAGTAGATTTAGGTACCCATTTGAGCGATAAGCATGGACACCTATTTTTAGTTGATTTATAGCTATTTTGGTTCACATTAAAAGTTGGTCAAACCTAGGTTGAAAATATGCACTTTGTCGACTTTCTCAGAATTCAAATTTGAAAGTGGATTTAGGTACCCATTTGAGAGATAAGCATGCACACCTATTTTTATGAGATTTGGAGCTATTTTGGCCCTCGTTAAAGGTTGGTCAAGCCAAGGTTGAAAAAATCCAGTTTTATCGACGTTCTCGAAATTGAAATTTTAAAGTTGATTTAGGCACCAATTTGAGAGATTATCATGTACACCTATTTTGTATGAGATTTGTAGTTATTTTCGCCCTCATTCCTGTTTGGTCAAACCAAGGTTTAAAAGATGCACTCTTGTTGAATTTCTAGGAATTGAGTTTTGAAAGTGGATTTAGTTACCCATTTGAGAGATAAGCATGGACACCTATTTAGATGACGTTTAGAGGTATTTAGTCCATCGTTCCAGTTTGGTCAAACTAAGGTTGAAAATATGCATTTTTGTCTACTTGAGAGAGTAGCATGGACACCCATTTGAGAGAGTACCATGGACACCTATTTTTATGAAATTTGGAGCTATTTTGACCCTGGTTCAAGGTTGGTTAAACCAAGGTTGAAAATATGCACTTTTGTCGACTTTCTCAGAATTGAAATTTTAAAGTAGATTTGGATACCCATTTGAGAGATAAGGATGGACACCTATTTTTATGGGATTTCAAACTATTTTGGCCCTCTTTCAAGGTTGGTCAACCTAAGGTTGGAAAAATGCACTTTTGTCGACTTTCTCATAAATTGAGTTTTGAAAGTGAATTTAGGTACCCATTTGAGAGATTAGGAGCTATTTTGGCCCTCATTCAATGTTGGTCAAGCCAAGGTTGAAAATATGCATTTTTGTCGATTTTCTCATAATTGAGATTTGAAAGTAGATTTAGGCACCCATTTGAGAGATAAGCATGGACACCTATTTTTATGAGATTTGGATCTATTTTAGCCCTCATTCAAGGTTGGTGAAACCAAGGTTGAAAAGATGCACTTTTGTCGAATTTCTCGAAATTTAGTTTTGAAACTGGATTTAGATACCCATTTCAAAGATAAGCATAGAAGCCTATTTTTATGACATTTTGGGTTATTTCGGCCCTCGATCCAGGTTGGTCAAACTAAGGTTGGAAAGATGCACTTTTATTGACTTTCTCGGAATTGAGTTTTGAAAGTGGATTTAGGTACCCATTTGAGAGATAAGCTTGGGCACCTGTTTTTATGAGATTTGGATTTGTTTTGGCCCGCGTTCAAGGTTGGTCAAAGCAACGTTGAAAATATGAACTTTTGTCGACTTTCTTGGAATTGAAATTTTAAAGTAGATTTAGATACACATTTGAGAGATAAGCATGGACATCTATTTTTATGAGGTTATGAGCTATTTTGGCACTCGTTCAAGGTTGGTCAAACCAAGGTTGAAAATATGCACTTTTATAGACTTTCTTGGAATTGAGGTTTGAAAGTGGGTTTAGGTACGGATTTGAGAGATATGCATGGACGCCTAATTTTAGGAGATTTGGAGCTATTTTGCCCCTCATTCAAGGTTGGGCAAACCAAGTTTGAAGATAAGCACTTTTGTCAACTTTCTCACAATTTAGGTACCCATTTGTGAGATAAGTATGGACACCTATTTTTATGAGATTTGGACCTATTTTGGAGCTCATTCAAGGTTGGTCCAACCAAGGTTAAAAATATGCACTTTTATTTACTTTCTCAGAATTGAAATTTTAAAGTAGATTTAGATACCCTTTTGAGAGATAAGCATGGACACATTTTTTCATGAGATTTGGAGCAATTTTGGCTGTCGTTCAAGGTTGGTCAAACCAAGGTTGAAAAGATGCACTTTTGTGGATTTAGGTACCCGTTTGAGAGATAAGCATGGAAACCTATTTTTATGATATTTGGAGTTATTTTTTCCCTCGGTTAAGGTTCGTCAAACCAAGGTTGAAAATATCCACTTTTGTTGACTTTCTCGTAATTGAAATTTGAAAGTGGATTAAGGTACGCATTTGAGAGATAGACATGCACACCTATATGTATGAGATTTGGAACTATTTTGGCCCTCATTCAAGGTTGGTCAAACCAAAGTTGAAAAGATGCACTTTTGTCAACTTTCTCATAATTGAGTTTTGAAAATGGATTTAGATACCCATTTGAGGGATAAGGATGGACACCTTATTTTAGGAGATTTGGAGCTATTTTGGCCCTCCTTCAAGGTTAGTCAAACCAAGGTTTTAAAATATGCACTTTTTTTACTTCCTCGGATTTGAGTTTTTAAAGTGGATTTAGGTACCCATTTGAGAGATAAGCATGGACACCTGTTTTTATGAGATTTGGAGTTATTTTGGACCTCGTTTAAGGTTGGTCAAACCAAGGTTGAAGATATCCACTTTTGTTGACTTTCTCGAAATTGAAATTTGAAAGTGGATTAAGGTACCCATTTGAGAGATAGACATGCACACCTATTTTTATGAGATTTGGACCTATTTTGGCCCTCATTCAAGGTTGGCCAAACCAATGTTGAAAAGTTGCAGTTTTGTCGACTTTCTCGGAATTGAATTTTGAAAATGGATTTAGATACCCATTTGAGAGATAAGCATGGACACCTGTTTTTATGAGATTTGGAGCTATTTTGATCCTCATTCAAGGTTTGCCAAACATGCACTTTTGTCAAGACGCACTTTTGTCGACTTTATCGAAATTCAAATTTGAAAGTGGATTTAGGTACCCATTTGAGAGATAAGCATGACACCTATTTTTATGATAATTGGACCTATTTTGGATGTCATTTAAAGTTGGTCAAAGCAAGGTTGAGAATACCCACTTTTGTTGACTTTCTCATAATTGATATTTGAAAGTGGATTAAGGTACCCATTTCAGAGACAGACATGCACACCTATTTTTATGAGATCTGGAGCTATTTTGGCCCCCATTTAAGGTTGGTCTTACCAAGGTTGAAAAGATGGAGTTTTTTCAACTTGCTCAGAATTGAGTTTTGAAAATCAATTTAGATACCCATTTGAGAGATAAGCATGGACAGTTGTTTTTATAAGATTTGGAGCTATTTTGGCCCTCGTTCAAGGTTGGTCAAACCAAGGTTGAAAATATGCGCTCTTTTTTACTTTCTCAGATTTGAGTTTTGAAAGTGGATTTAGGTACCCATTTTAGAGATAAGCATGGACACCTATCTTTATGGGATTTGTAGCTATTTCGGCCCTTGTTCAAGGTTCGTCAAACCAAGGTTGAAATTATGGACTTTTGTTGACTTTCTCGAAATTGAAGTTTTAAGGTAGATTTAGATACCCATTTGAGAGATAAGCATGGATACCTATATTTATGAGATTTGGAGCAATTTTGGCCCTTGTTCAAGGTTGGTCAAACCAATGTTGAAAATATGCACTTTTGTCGACTCTCTCGGAATTGAAAATTTAAAGTAGATTTAGATTCCCTTTTGAGAGATAAGCATGGACACCTATTTTTATGAGATTTGGATCTATTTTGGCCCTCATTCATGGTTCGTCAAACCAAGGTTGAAAAGATGCACTTTTGTCAAATTTCTCAAATTAAAGTTTTGAAAATATTTAGTTACCCATTTGAGAAATAAGCATGTACACCTATTTTTATGAGATTTGGATTTATTTTAGCCCTCGTTCAAGGTCGGTCAAATCAAGGGTTAAAATATGCACTTTTGTCAACTTTCTTGGAAATGAGTTTTGGAAGCGGATTTAGGTACCCATTTGAGAGATAAGCACGCACACCTTTTTTTATGAGATTTTGAGATATTTTGGCCCTCATTCTAGATTGGTCAAACCAACGCTGAAAAGATACACTTTTGTCTACTTTCTAGTAATTGAGTTTTGAAAGTGGATTAAGGTACCCATTTGAGAGATAAGCATGGACACCTATTTTTATGAGATTTGGAGCTACCTCGGCCCTCGTTCAAGGTTGGTAAAACCAAGGTTGAAAATATCCACTTTTGTCACTTTCTCGTAATTTAAATTTGAAAGTGGATATAGGTACCCATTTGAGAGATAAGCATGGATAGCTATTTTTGTGAGATTTGGATATGTTTTGGACCTCATTCAAGGTTGGTCAAACCAAGGTTGAAAATGTGCACGTTTGTCGATGTTCATGGAATTGATTTTTGAAAGTGGATTTAGGTACCCATTTAAAAGATAAGCATGGACACCTATTTTTATGAGATTTGGAGCTATTTTGGGCATCGTCAAGGTTGGTCAAACAAGGTTTAAAATATGCACTTTTTCCGACTTTCTCTGAATTGAGTTTTTAAAGGGGATTTAGGTAACCATTTGAGAGATAAGCATGGACAACTATTTTTATGAGATTTGGAGCTATTTAGACCCTCGTTCAAGGTTGTTCAAACAACAGTTGAAAATATGCACTTTCGTCGACTTAGATACCCTTTTGAGAGATAAGTATGGACACCTATTTTTATCAGATTTGGATATATGTTGGCCCTTGTTCATGGTTGGTCAAACCAAGGTTGAAAAGATGCACTGTTTTCGAATTTCTCAAAATAAAGTTTTGAAAATATTTAGTTACCCATTTGAGAAATAAGGATGGACACCTATTTGTATAAGATTTGGATTATTTTAGCCCTTATTCAAGGTTGGTCAAACCAAGGGTTAAGATATGCACTTTTGTCGACTTTCTAGGAATTGAGTTTTAAAGGTGGATTTAGGTACCCAATTGAGAGATAAGCATGGACACCTATTTTTATGAGATTTGGAGCTATTTTGGCACGCGTTCAAGGTTGGTCAAACCAACGCTGAAAAGATCCACTTTTGTCTACTTTCTAGTAATTGAGTTTTGAAAGTGGATTTAGGTATCCATTTGAGAGATAAGCATGGACACCTATTTTTATGAGATTTGAAGCTATTTTTTCCCTCGTTCAAGGTTGGTCAAACCAAGGTTCAAAATATGCATTTTTTTACATTCTTGGAATTGAAATTTAAAAGTTGATTTAAGTACCCATTTGAGAGATAAGCATGGACACTTATTTTTCTAACATTTGGAGCTAATTTGGCCCTTGTTCAAGGTTGGTAAAACCCAGGTTGAAAATATCGAGTTTTGTCGCTTTCTCATAATTTAAATTTGAAAGTGGATTTAGGTACCCATTTTAGAGATAACCATGGACACCTATTTTTCTGAGGTTTGGAGCTATTTTGGCCCTCGTTCAAGGTTGGTCAAACCAAGGTTGAAAATTTTCACTTTTGTTTACTTTCTTTGAATTGAGTTTTGAAACTAGATTTACTTACCCATTTGAGAGATTAGCATGGGCACTTATTTATATAAGATTTTGAGCTATTTTTTCTCTCATTGAACGTTGTTTAAACCAAGGTTGAAAATATGCATTTTTGTCAACTTTTGGGAATTGAAATTTTAAAGTAGATTTAGATACCAATTTGAGAGATAAGGTTGGACAGCTATTTTTCTGAGATTTCGAACTATTTTGGCACTCAATCAAGGTTCGTAAAACAAAGGTTGAAAAGATGCACTTTATCGAGTGTTCGGAATTGAGTTTTGAAAGTGGATTTAGGTACCCATTTCAGAGATAAGCATGGACACCTATTTTTATGATATTTGGTGCTACTTTTTCCCATGTTCAGGTTTGGTCCAACAAAGGTTGAAAATATGCACTTTTGTTTACTTTTCTCAAAAATTTGCAATTTTTAAGTAGATCTAGATACCCATTTGATAGATAAGGATGGACACATATTTTTAAGAGATTTGGAGGTATTTTGGCTCTCGTTCAAGGTTGGTCAAACCAAGGTTCAAAAGATGCACTTTTGTCCACTTTCTCGGAATAGAGTTTTGAAACTTAGTTACCCATTTGAGAGATAACTATGGACACCTAATTTTATAAGATTTGGAGCTATTTTAGCCCTCATTTAAGGTTTCTCAAACCAAGGGTTAAATATTCACTTTTGTCGACTTTCTCAGAATTGAGTTTTGAACGTGGATTTAGGTACCCATTCAAGGGATAAGCATGGACACCTATTTTTATAATATGTGGAGCTATTTTGGCCCTCATTTAAGGTTGCTCAAACAAAGGTTTAAAATATGCACTTTTGTCGACATTCTCAAAATCAAGTTTTGAAAGTGGATTTACGTACCCATTTGAGAGTTAAGCATGGACACCTATTTTTATGAGATTTGGAGTTACTTTGGCTCTCGTTAAAGGTTGGTCAAACCAAGGTTGAAATTATAAACTTTTGTCGACTTTCTTGGAATTGAAATTTTAAAGTAGATTTAGATACCCATTTGAGAGTCAAGCGTGGACACCTATTTTTATGAGATATGGAGCTATTTTGTCCCTCATTAAATACTGTTCATACAAACGTTTAAAAGATGCACTTTTGTCGACTTTCTCAGAATTGAGTTTTAAAAGTGGATTTAGGTACCCATCTGAGAGATAAGCATGGAAACCTATTTTTTATGAGATTTGGAGCTATTTTGGCCCTCATTCAAGGTTTGTCAAACCAAGTTTTAAAATATGTACTTTTGTCGACTCTCTTGGAATTGAAATTTCAAAGTGGATTTATGTACACACTTGAGAGATAAGCATTGACACCTATTTGTATGAGATTTGGAACTATTTTGGCCCTCGTTCAAGGTTAGTAAAACCAAGGTTGAAAAGATGCACTTTTGTTAATTTTCTCGGAATTGAGTTTTGAAAGTGGATCTAGGTACCCATTTGAGAGATAAGCATGGACACTTATTTTTATGAAATTTGGAGATATTTTGGCCCTCATTTCAAGGTTAGGCAAACTAAGGTTGAAAATATGCAATTTTTCAACTTTCTTGGAATTGAGTTTTGAAAGTGTATTTAGGTACCCATTTGAGAGATAAGCATGGAAACCTATTTTTATAATATTTGGAGCTATTTTGGCCCTCGTTCAACCTTCATCAAACCAAGGTTGAAAATCTGCACTTTTGTCGACTTTCTCGGAATTGAGTTTTGAAAGTGGATTTAGGTACCCATTTGAGAGATAAGCATGGACACCTATTTTTATCATATTTGGAGTTATTTTGGCCCTCGTTACAAGTTGGTCACACCAAGGTTGAAAATACTTGGAGTAATTATTTCCCTCTTTCAAAGTAGGTGAAGCCAAGGTTGATAATTTGCACTTTTGTTGACATTATCAAAATTGAAATTTTAAAGTAGATTTACATACCAATTTGAAAGATAAGCATGGCCACCTATTTTTATGATATTTGGAGCTATTTTGGACCTCATTCAAGGTCGATCGAACCAAGGTTGAAGATATGCACTTTTGTCAACTTTCTCGCAATTGAGTTTTGAAAGTAGATTTAGGTACCCATTTGAGAAATAAGTATGGACACCTATTTTTATTAGATTTGGATATATTTTGGCCATCATTCAAGGTTGGTCAAACTAAGGTTGAAAATATGCACTTTTATCGACTTTCTCATATTCGAAATTTTAAAGTAGATTTAGATACCCATTTGAGAGAGAAGCATGGACACCTTTTTTTATGAGATTTGGAGCTATTTTGGCCCTCGTTCAAGGTTGTTCAAACCAATGTTGAAAAGATGCACTTTTGTCAACTTTCTCGAAATGTAATTTTGAAAGTGCATTTAGTTAAGGATTTGAGAAATAAGCATGGACACCTATTTTTATGAGATTTGGAGCTAAGTTGGCCCTCATTGAAGGTTGGTGAAACCAAGGTTGAAGATCAGCACTTTTGTCAACTTTCTCGCAATTGAGTTTTGAAAGTTGATCTAGGTACCCATTTGAGAGATAAGCATGGACACCTATTTTTATTAGATTTAGATTCATTTTCACCCTCATCCAAGGTTGGTCAAACCAAGGCTGATTATATTCACTTTTGTCGACTTTCTCAAATTTACGTTTTGAATGTGGAATTAGGTAGCCATTTGAGAGATAAGCATAGAAACCTATTTTTATGAGATTTGGAGCTATATTAGCCCTCGTTCAGGGTTGATCAAACCAAGGTTGAAAATTTGTACTTTTGTCAACTTTCTCATAATTATATGTTGAATGTGGATTTAGGTACCCATTTGAGAGATAAGCATGGACACCTATTTTTATGAGATTTGGAACCATTTTGGCCCTCGCTCAAGGTTGCTGAAACCAAGGTCTAAAATATGCACTTTTGTCGACATTCTCGGCATTAAGTTTTGTAGGTGTATTTTTGTACCCATTTGAGAGCTAAAGCATGGACACCTATTTTTATGAGATTTGGAGCCATTTTTTCCCTCGTTCAAGGTTAGTCAAACCAACGTTGAAAAGATGCACTTTTGTCGACTTTCTCGGAATTGAGTTTTGAAAGTGGATTTAGGTATCCATTTGAGAGATAAGCATGGACACCTAGTTTTATGAGATTTCGAGTTATTTTGTCCCTCGTCCAAGGTTTCTCAAACCAAGGTTTAAAATATGCACTTTTGTCGACATTCTTGAAATTAAGTTTTGAAAGAGGATTTATGTACCCATTTGAGATCTAAGCATGGACACCTATTTTTATGAGATTTGGATTTATTTTGGCCCGCGTTAAACGTTGGTCAAACCAAGGTTGAAAATATGCACCTTTGTCGACTTTCTTGGAATTGGGTTTTGAAAGTGGATTTAGGTACCCATTTGAGAGATAAGCATGGACACCTATTTTTATGAGATTTGGTGAGTTTTTTGCCCTTGTTCAAGGATAGTCAAACCAAGGTTGAAAAGATGCACTTTTGGTGATTTTCTCGGAATTGAGTTTTGAAAGTGGATTTAGGTACCGTTTGAGAGATTAGCATGGACACCTATTTTTATGAAATTTGTAGCTATTTTGGCCCTCATTCAAGGTTGGGCAAACCAAGGTTGAAAATATGCACGTTTGTCGAGTTTCTCAGAATTGAGTTTTGAAAGTGTATTTAGGTACCTATCTGAGAGATAAGCATGGAAACCTATTTTTATGAGATTTGGAGCTATTTTCTCCCTCATTCGACATTGGTCAAACCAAGGTTGAAAATATGCACTTTTGTTGGCTTTCTCAGAATTGAGTTTTCAAAGTGGATTTAGGTACCCAATTGAGACATAAGCATGGACACCTCTTTTTATGAGATTTTGAGTTATTTTGGCCCTCGTTACAAGTTGGTCAAACCAAGGTTCAAAAATATCCACTTTTTTTTACTTTCTCGGAATTGAGTTTTGAAAGTGGATTTACCTATCCATTTGAGCGATAATCATGGTCAACCAAGGTTGAAAATATCCACTTTTGGCATCATTCTCGGAATTGAAATTTTAAAGTGGATGTAGGTACGCATTTGAGAGATAATCATGTACACCTATTTTTATGAGATTTGGAGCTATTTTGGCCCTCGTTCAAGGTTGGTCAAACCAAGGTTTTAAAGATGTACTTTTGTTGACTTTCTCGGAATTGAGTTTTGAAAGTGGATTTAGGTACCCATTTTAGAGATACACATGGACACCTATTTTTATGAGGTTTGGAGCTATTTTATCCCTTGTTCAAGGTTGGTCAAACCCAGGTTGAAAATTTTCACTTTTGTCTACTTTCTCGAAATTGACTTTTGAAAGTGGATTTAGTTACCCAATTGAGAGATTAGCATCGACGCCTATTTTTATGACATTTGGAGCTATTTTTTCCCTTGTTCAACGTTTGTTAAACCAAGGTTGAAAATATGCACTACTTTTTTCTTTGTCGAAATTGAAATTTTAAATTAGATTTAGATACCCATTTTAGAGATAAGGATGGACACCTATTTTTGTGAGATTTGGAACTATTTTGGCTCTCATTCAAGGTTGGTAAAACCAAGGATGAAAAGATGCGCTTTTGTCGACTTTTTTGGTATTGAGTTTTCAAAGTGGATTTAGGTACCCATTTCAGAGATAAGTATGGACACCTATTTTTATGAGATTTGGAGCTCTTTTGGGCCTCGTTCAAGATTGGTCCAACCAAGGTTGAAAATATGCAGTTTTGTCAACTTTCTTGGAATTGAAATTTTAAAGTAGATTTAGATACCCATTTGAGAGATAAGGATGCACACATATTTTTATGTGATTTGGAGGTATTTTGGCTGTCGTTGAAGGTTGGTGAAACCAAGGTTCAAAGATGCACTTTTGATGACTTTCTCATAATAGAGTTTTGAAAGTATTTAGTTACCCATTTGAGAGATAAGTTGGACACCTATTTTTATAAGATTTGGTGCTATTTTAGCCCTCATTCAACGTTGGTCAAACCAAGGGTTAAAATATTCACTTTTGTCGACTTTCTCGAAATTGAGTTTTGAAAGTGGATTTAGGTATCCATTTGGGGGATAAGCATGGACACCTATTTTTATGAGATTTGGAGCTATTTTGGCCATCGTTCTAGGTTGGTGAAACCAACGTTGAAAACATGCACTTTTGTCGACTTTCTCATAATTGAGTTTTGAAAGTGGATTTAGGTACCCATTTGAGAGATAAGCATGGATACTTATTTTTATGAGAGTTTGAGCTATTTTGGCCCGCATTCAAGGTGGTTCAAACCAATGTTGAAAATATACACTTTTTCAACTCTCTCGGAATTGAAATTTGAAACTGAATTTAGGTACCCATTTGAGAGATAAGCATGGACACCTATTTTTATGAGATTTAGAGCTATTTTTGCCCTCGTTCAAGGTTGGCAAAACAAAGGTTGAAAATATCCACTTTTGTCGCTTTCTTGGAATTGAAATTTGAAAGTGTATTTAGGTACCCATTTGAGAGATAAGCATGGACACCTATTTTTATGATATTTGGAGTTGTTTTGGCCCTCGTTCAAGGTTGGTCAAACTAAGGCTGAAAATGTACACTTTTGTCGACTTTCACAGAATTGATTTTGGAAAGTTGATTTAGGTACCCATTTGAGAGATAAGCATGGACACATATTTTTATGGGATTTGGAGCTATTTTGGATCTCGTTCAAGGTTTGTCAAACCAAGGTTAAAAATATGCACTTTTTCCCATTTTCTTAGAATTGAGTTTTGAAAGTGGATTTAGGTAACCATTTGAAAGATAAGCATGTAAAACTATTTTTATGAGATTTGGAACTATTTTCGCCCTCGTTCAAGGTTGTTCAAACCAAGGTTGAAAATATGCACTTTTGTCGACTTTCTCGGAATTGAATTTTTAATGTAGATTTAGATAATTGTTTGAGAGATAAGCATGTACACCTATTTTTATGAGATTTAGATCTATTTTGACCCTCGTTCAAGCCTAGTCAAGCCAAGGTTGAAAAGATGCACTATCGTTGACTTTCTTGGAATTGAGTTTTGAAAGTGGATTTAGGTACCTATTTGAGAGATAAGCATGGGCACCTAGTTTTATAATATTTGGATCTATTTTGGCTCTCATTCAAGGTTGGTCAAACCAAGGTTGAAAATATGCACTTTTGTCGAGTTTCTTGGAATTGAGTTTTGAAAGTGGATTTAGGCATCCATTCAAGAGATAAGCATGGAAACATATTTTTATGAGATTTGGAGCTATTTTGGCCCTCCTTCAAAGTTTGTCAAACCAAGGTTGAAATTATGCAGTTTTGTCGAATTTCTCCGAATTGAAATTTTAAAGTAGATTTATATACTCATTTACGAGATAACCATGGACATATATATTTATGAGATTGAGAGCTATTTTGGCCTGCGTTCAAGGTGAGTTAAACCAACATTTAAAAGATGCACTTTTATCAACTTTCTAGGAATTGAGGTTTTAAAGTGGATTTAGGTACAAATTTTGAGAGATAAGCATGGGAACCTATTTTTATGAGATTTGGAGCAATTTTGGCCCTCGTTAAACGTTGTTCAAACCAATGTTGAAAATATGCACTTTTGTCAACTTTCTTGGAATTGAAATTTTAAAGTAGATTTAGATACCCATTTGAGACATAAGCATTGACACTATTTTTATGAGATTTGGACTTATTTGGCCCTCATTCAAGGTTGGTCAAACCAAGGTTGAAAAGATACACTTTTATCGACTTTCACGAAATTTCGTTTTAAAAGCAGAATTAGGTACACATCTAAGAGATGAGCATGGACACCTATTTTTATGAGATTTGGATCTATTCTGACCCTCCTTCAAGGTTGGTCAAACCAAGGTTGAAAATATGCACTTTTGTCAAGTTTCTAAGAATTGAGTTTTGAAAGCGGATTTAGGTACCCATTTGAGAGATAAGGATGGGAACCTACTTTTATGAGATATGGAGTTATTTTGGCCCTCATTCAAGGTCGGTCAAACCAGCATTGAAAAGATGCACTTTTGTCAACTTTCTTAGAATTGATTTTTTGAAAGTGGATTTAGGTACCCATTGTAGAGATAAGCATGGACAACTATTTTTATGAGATTTGGACCTATTTTTTCCCTCGTTCAAGGTTGTTCAAACCAAGGTTGAAAATATGCACTTTTGTAGACTTTTTCAGAATTGAAATTTGAAAGTTGAGTTAGGTAGCTATTTGAGAAATAAGCATGGACAGTTATTTGTATGAGATTTGGAGCTATTTTTGCCCTCGTTCAAGCTTAGTCAAACCAAGGTTGAAAAGATGCACTTTTGTTGACTTTCTCAAAGTTGAGTTTTGAAAGTTGATTTAGGTATCAATTTGAGAGATAAGCACGGACACCTATTTTTATTAGATTTAGAGTTATTTCGGCCCTCATCCAAGGTTGGTCGAACCATGTTTTAAAATATACACTTTTTTCGACTTACTCGCAATTAAGTTTTGAAAGTGGATTTAGGTACCCATTTGGGAGATAAGCATGGAAACCTATTTTTATGAGATTTGGAGTTATTTTGGCTCTCATTCAAGGTTGGTTAAGCCAAGGTTGAAAATATGCATTTTTGTCAACTTTCTCGGACTTGAAATTTTAAAGTAGATTTAGATACCCATTTGAGTGATAAGCATGGACCCCTATTTTTATGAGAATTGGAGCTTTTTTTTCCCTCGTTCAAGGCTGGTCAAACCATCGTTAAAAAGATGCACTTTTATCGACTTTCTCATAATTGAGTTTTGAACGTTGATTTAGGTACCCATTTGAGAGATGAGCATGGACACCTATTTTTATGAGATTTGGAGATATTTTGGCCCTCATTCAAGGTTGGACAAACCAAGTTTTAAAATATACACTTTTGTTGACTTTCTCGGAATTGAAATTTTAAAGAGGATTTTGGTACCCATTTGAGAGACAAGCATGGACACCTATTTATATGAGATTTGGAGCTATTTTGGCCCTCTTTCAAGGTTAGTCAAACGAAGGTTAAAAAGATGCACTTTTGTTTATTTTCTTGGAATTGAGTTTTGCAAGTGGATTTAGGTACCCATTTGAGAAATAAGCATGGACACCTATTTTTATGAAATTTGAAGCTGTTTTGGCCCTCATTCATGTTGAAAAACTGAGTTTTACTGCTTGCTGGTTTAAATGAACAATTTGCGTTTTTCACTTCAGCCGGTTTTGCATAGGCTTGAAGCTACTTAAAATTTTGCCGAACAATTTTAAACACACAGTAAAATCAAATACTAACAGGCTGAAACAAATACATGCACACCATAAATTTGACTCAGAGATTTTTGGCTAATCAGCCCTGGAAAAACCCCCACGGGGAAAACCAGTCAGAGAGAGGAGAGATTTTTATTATTCTTCAGCAAAATAAAAGGACAGAAATGCAGGAGAAATACAACTTATCTCCACCCAGAATTTATCCCAAAGTCTGGACACTGTGCTCAGCAAACCAGCCGTACACCCTTTCTCGATTTCTGTGCCAAGTTAAATGCAGACCGTACAACCCAGAAAAATTCGTACCAGCAACAATAAATGCACCATACAGTCTCGATTTCTGTGCTGTAATAAATGCTATCCGTACAGCAATTAATGCAGCCCGTACAGTCAATAAAACCTTGATTTCTATGCAGGAAAAATGCCTCGAAAATAGTGCTAAAGTAAATGCAGCCGTACAGCAGCAAGGCCGTACTCTACCTCGGTTTCTGTGCTAATAAAAGCAATCCGTACAGCATTAAATGAGAGCCGTACTGTACCTCAATTTCTGTGCTGACTTCAAATGGCTGTCTCGATTTTCTTCCTCAGGAAAACTCGTGCCCTTCTCAAGCTCTCGACCTCCTCTCTCAGCAGTCTCTTCTCCTCATCAAAAAAATGAAAAGTAAAACCCTTTTGCCTCCCTCATGCCTTTTTGTTTGACCTAAGTGAGTTTCTTAATCCAATGGTGGAAAAGGAATCAATCCAATGGATGAGATTGAATGTGAGTGAAAATCCCTTTTATTTATTTCTCATAAATAAAATCACTCACCCACTTAAATTTATCAAAAAGTGACTTTATTGTTATAAAGTCTCATTAAGTGACATTTAATGTGAGGGTCACCTTTTTCCCTCTTTAAGTGACTTAGGAAAAAATTAAGTCACCTAGGGAACATCTGCCTAGGTACAAAAACTAACACTCCCTCTTACCGAGGAAGGTGTTCCGTACCACTCCCAACTTATCTCTGAAGAAGATGAACTTGCCCCTCCCCAAAGACTTCGTCAAGATGTCAGCTACCTGCTCATCAGTAGAAATATGCCGAAGCTCAACTACCCCTCTCTGAACATAGTCTCGAATGAAATGGTATCTGAGCTCTATGTGCTTTGACCTGTCATGGAACATTGGATTCTCAGAGAGCTGAATGCAACTCTGATTGTCGCAGTAGATCACCATAGGCCTAAGCTCCTGATCAAACAAATCTACCAAAAGCTTGCGAAGCCACAGTGCTTCACAAGTAGCTTGACTGGCTGCCATATACTCAACCTCAGTCGAAATCAATGCAACGGACCTCTATTTCCGGCTGAACCACGACACTGCTGCCGAGCCCAAACTGAAACAACAACCGAAAGTGCTCTTTCGATCCCGCACGCAACCTGCCCAGTCTGAATCTATAAAACCAATCAATCCGACTCCATCCGAACCCCTGTATTCTAGACCATAGTCCACTGTCCCTGCAAGATATCTCAAAATGTGCTTTGCAGCTGTCCAGTGCACACTCCTAGGCTCAACCATGAACTGGCTAAGAGTGTTCACCGCAAAGCACAAATCTGGCCTAGTGTTGACCAGATACATCAACGACCCAATAAGCTGACGATATACAGTGGGATACACCAACTAGCCCTCGGAAGCATGGAGTTGCTTCCAGCTGGTGATCATAGGTGTACTCATAGGCCTACAGTCCTCCATCCGGAATCTCCTCAGAATATCAGCTGCATACTTTCCCTGTCCAAGGAAAATATGCCCAGGCTCCTGCCACACCTCCATCCCCAAATAATAGTGCATAAGCCCAATATCATTCATCTCATACTCCAAAGCTAAGTCTCTCTTGCAATGTGCAATGAGACGCTCAGCACCTGTGATGAACAAATCATCAACATACAACAAAATAATGAGCGATTCACCCCCAACCACAATGAAGTAAAGGTTGGGATCAGCCTCACTCTTCTGAAATCCCATCGATGTCAGATACTCATCTATCCTGGAGTACCAAGCTCTAGGAGCTTGCTTTAGCCCGTACAAAGCTTTCTTCAACCTGCACACATGAGAATCCCTCCCATGTATCTCGAATCCTTGTGGTTGCTCTAGATATACTTCCTTCATGCAGAAGACCATTGAGAAATGTGGTCTTCACATCCATCTGGTGGATCCTCCAACCCATCTCTGCTGCTATACAAATCACTGCCCTGATAGAAGAATATCGTGCAACTGGAGAAAAAGTCTCATCATAGTCGACTCCCTCAACCTGTGAGAAACCCCGCGCCACAAATCTAGCCTTGTACTTCTCTACGCTGCCATCTGCAGCATGCTTTACCTTGTAAAGCCATCTGGAAGTCACAACTGACTTCCCCTCCGGTCTCGGTACTATCTCCCATGCATCATTCTTCATGATGGAATGGTACTCTTCCATCATGGCATCTCTCCAAACCAGATGCTTTGAAGCCTCCTCAAAAGTAGATGGCTCAGAGTCACGAAGGCATGCAACAAGAGCCATATCATCCCAGACCACACCAAGCCTCTCAGGCTCCACTACTGCCTTGATCCTCTCCCGGGGTCTACCAACTGCCTCTGCATCCTTCAAGGTTTCCTGAAGCCACTTAGGCTTCCTCTTCCTTGAAGGTTTCTCCTCCTCATCTGAGGAAGTCCCTGTACCTGAAGGTCCAAAACCCCGAGGACCAGTAACTGAAGATCATGTGCCTGCCGATGCTGTCACCTAAGGACTCAAACCTGTACCTGTCCCAGACACTGTCCCTAAAGAGCCTGTCACCTGAACCACTGAACTAGTAGATGCAGTACCTGTACCCTGTGATCCTGTCCCTCCAAAAACCTATGGACCTATAAGCTGTATCGAAGAAGCCTGTACCTGCTGAGGTGTGGGAGCTGGTGTCTCCCCCTGCTCTAACTCTCTGGAATTCCGGAAGGCTCTCTCCTCATCAAACTTTACTTCCCGGCGGACAACAACTTTCCGCGAACAAGGTAAGTAAATCCGATAAGCCTTCGAAGTCTCATCATATCCCACAAAGATACCTTTCTCTGCAGTGGGATAAAACTTCATCCTCTTCTCAGAAGGGACGTGAGAGTAAGTCATCGAGCCAAATATGCGAAAATGGCTCACCTCAGGCTTCTTGCCCGAATACATCTCCTCAGGAGTCTTGCTCCCCACTGCCCTGTGAGGACTCCTGTTCTGCAGATAAATAGTAGTACTACATGCCTCAGCCCAAAGAAAGAAAGGTAGTCCCTGATCATGGAGCATCGCCCTGGCTGCCCCCACAATAGACCTGTTCTTCCTCTCATCTACTCCGTTCTGCTCAGGAGTATAAGAAACCGTCAGCTGTCTCTGTATCCCCTCCTGCCTGCAGTAAGCATCGAACTCCTTGGAGGTGAACTCACCCCCATTGTCCGATCTCAACATCCGGATATGTCTACTTGTTTGCTTCTCCACAAGGGATTTGAACCCTTGGAAGACTCTCAATACAAGCTCGGACTTCTTGCTCCTCAAGAAGTAGATCCAAGTCTTCCTGGAGTAGTCATATATGAAGCTGATGTAATACTCAAATCCTATCAAAGAACGTGACGGCATGGAACCGCAAATATCAGAATGGATCAAATCAAGCACCCCGATAGCTCTCGTGTCACTGCTCGGGAAAACAGTCTTGGTGTACTTTCCCAAAGCACACCCTCTGCACACATCCTCCTGCTCAGTGCTGAACTCTGGTAAACCTGTAACCATGCTCCTCAGCAATCTAAGAGCGGGGTGATGAAGGTGGGCCATCCTCCGATGCCAAAGCTCACAAAGCTCGCTGCTGCTGCTATGTGCCAAAGCACACTGTGGCTGAAATAATAGCTTGTACATCTTTCCACACCTGACCCCGATGTCCATGGCACTGGACATACCTGCAGCCTTGGGATATACCTGTACTCTCCCATCCGAAAAGCACACCCCAAGTCCCCTGTCCTCAATAGTGGAAACTGATACAAGGTTCTTTTTCAGCCCTGGGACATACAACACATCCCGCAGAGTCATGGGACTCATGGACTCCCTCTGAAATGTGATGGTACCCCTACCAACAGCTCTCACAACGGTGTTGTCCCCAAGGACAACCTTCACATCCCTACCTGACTCTGACAACTCTGAGAACACCCCTCGAGCTCCTGTCATGTGGCTCGTGGCTCCACTGTCAATGTACCAAGTAGAAGAGGTGGATGGACCCCCCTCATGTCCTGCCAACAAGGAATGCTCCCTGTCCTGATCCATATCTATGCTGGTGGCTAAGGTGACTCTCTCTCTCTCAGTCTGTCCAGCATAAAGGGAAAACTCCCTCTGAAATGCAATACTAAACTCATCAACCTCAGCTGAGGCTACAGTCTGCTGTCCCTGCCCCTTCTTCTTCTTCTTGCTTGGACACTGTGATGCATAGTGTCCAAACGCCTGACAAGCATAGCACTTGATTTTACTCAAGTCCTTCTTCTGTCCACTCTGCTGTCCCTGCTGCTGCTGCTTGGCCCCACCCTTCTTGGGACCCTTCTTCTTCTTACCCTTGGCTGCCAAAGCCACATCCTCATCATCAGCTCCTCTCTGAGAAGTACTACCCTGTACAAGACCCCTCCTGGTCTCCTCCTGTACAAAGTCATCCCATAACCTCTCCCAGTCAGGTAGGTTCTCCCTGCCCACAATAGCCTGCACAAAATCCCCCCAGGACTTTGAAGCCCCGTTCACTGCTGTCCGCACAAGCTCTGTAGGGGCAACCTTCTCCCCAACTGCTGCAAGTTCATCTCGAACTGCAGAAATCCTAGTAAGGTAAGCTGTGACTCCCTCTCCTCCATTCATCCTGATACTCTTGAGTTTTTCTCTGAGAACCATTTTCTGGTTCTCATTAGAACTCTCATACAGACTGGTCAAGGTTGTCCACATCTCATGAGCCTTGTCCTTCCCTGAAATGTGAGGAATAATGTGATCTTTCACGGCATCAAGAATAATTCTTCTGGCTTTGTAGTCCTTCTTATTGAAGGCTGTGAGGGCTGCTGCATCTGTAGATGCAGGAATGGTAATGGGGTTTGTAGTAGTGTTCCTCACTATGTCTGGCCACAACTCATTCTCTTCAAGTAACAACAGAATCCTAGCCTTCCACGGCCCAAAATTCCCTGTCCCATCCATCCTATCCTCCAACCTAAGTCCTGTAGCCATCTCAACAACAACTCAACAAAGTGTTGTTCACTGACAGAAGTAAAATAACAAAAAATTTCTGAATGCTGCAAATTACTGTGTGTCTGCAAAAATCACTCTTTCTGCCCCCTTTGCTCTGATACCATGTTGAAAAACTGAGTTTTACTGCTTGCTGGTTTAAATGAACAATTTGTGTTTTTCACTTCAGCCGGTTTTGCATAGGCTTGAAGCTACTTAAAATTTTGCCGAACAATTTTAAACACACAGTAAAATCAAATACTAACAGGCTGAAACAAATACATGCACACCATAAATTTGACTCAGAGATTTTTGGCTAATCAGCCCTGGAAAAACCCCCACGGGGAAAACCAGTCAGAGAGAGGAGAGATTTTTATTATTCTTCAGCAAAATAAAAGGACAGAAATGCAGGAGAAATACAACTTATCTCCACCCAGAATTTATCCCAAAGTCTGGACACTGTGCTCAGTAAACCAGCCGTACACCCTTTCTCGATTTCTGTGCCAAGTTAAATGCAGACCGTACAACCCAGAAAAATTCGTACTAGCAACAATAAATGCACCGTACAGTCTCGATTTCTGTGCTGTAATAAATTCTGTCCGTACAGCAATTAATGCAGCCCGTACAGTCAATAAAACCTCGATTTCTGTGCAGGAAAAATGCCTCGAAAATAGTGCTGAAGTAAATGCAGCCGTACAGCAGCAAGGCCATACTCTACCTTGATTTCTGTGCTGATAAAAGAAATCCATACAGCATTAAATGAGAGCCGTACTGTACCTCGGTTTCTGTGCTGACTTCAAATGGCTGTCTCGATTTTCTTCCTCAGGAAAACTCGTGCCCTTCTCAAGCTCTCGACCTCCTCTCTCAGCAGTCTCTTCTCCTCATCAAAAAAATGAAAAGTAAAACCCTTTTGCCTCCCTCATGCCTTTTTGTTTGACCTAAGTGAGTTTCTTAATCCAATGGTGGAAAAAGAATCAATCCAATGGATGAGATTGAATGTGAGTGAAAATCCCTTTTATTTATTTCTCATAAATAAAATCACTCACCCACTTAAATTTATCAAAAAGTGACTTTATTGTTATAAAGTCTCATTAAGTGACATTTAATGTGAGGGTCACCTTTTTCTCTCTTTAAGTGACTTAGGCAAAAATTAAGTCACCTAGGGAACATCTGCCTAGGTACAAAAACTAACAATTCAAGGTTGGGAAAACCAAGGTTGAAAATATGCACTTTTGTCGACTTTCTCGGAATTGAGTTTTAAAAGTGTATTTAGGTACTCATTTGAGAGATAAGCATGGACACCTATTTTTATGAGATTTGGAGCTATTTTTTCCCTCATTACATGTTGGTCAAACCAAGGTTGAAAAATATGCACTTTTGTCGACTTTCTCGCAATTGAGTTTTAAAAGTGGATTTACCTATCCATTTGAGCGTTAAGCATGGACACCTATTTTTATGAGATTTGGAGCTATTTTGGCGCTCGTTACAATTGGTCAAACCAAGGTTTAAAAATTTCACATTTTTTTACTTTATCAGAATAAAAATTTTAAAGTAGATTTAGATACCCATTTGACAGATAAGAGTGGACACCTGTTCTGATGAGATTTCAAGATATTTTGGCCCTCGTTCAAAGTTGGTCAATGCAAGGTTGAAAATATGCACTTTTGTCAGCTTTCTTGGAATTGAAATTTTAAAGTAGATTTAAATACCCATTTGAGAGATAAGCATGGAGACCTATTTTTATGAGATTTGAATATATTTTGGCCCTCATTCAAGGTTGGTCAAACAAAGGTTATAAAATGCAATTTTGTTGACTTTCTCAGAATTGAGTTTTGAAAGAGGATTTTGGTACCCATTTGAGAGATAAGCATGCACACCTATTTTTTATGATATTTGGAGATATTTTGGCCCTTGTTCAACGCTGCTCAAAGCAAGGTTGAAAATATGCACTTTTGTCCACTTTCTCGGAATTGAAATTTTAAATCAGTTTTAGATACCCTTTTGAGAGTAAATTTGGACTCCTATTTTTATGATATTTGGAGTTATTTTGGCCCTTGTTCAAGGTTTGGCCCTAGTTTAAGGTTGGTGAAACCAAAGTTGAAAAGATGCACTTTTGTCGAATTTCTCAGAATTGAGTTTTGAATGTAGATTTAGGTACCCATTTGAGAGATAAGCTTGGAAACCTATTTTTATGAGATTTGGAGCTATTTTGGCCCTCATTCAAGGTTGGCCAAACCAAGGTTGAAAATATGCAAGTTTGTCGACTTTCTTGGAATTGAGTTTAGAAAGTGGAATTAGGTACCCATTAGAGAGAGAAGTATAGACACTTATTTTTATGATATTTGGAGCTATGTTGGCCCTTGTTCAAGGTTGGTCAAAGCAAGGTTCAAAATATGCACTTTTGTCGATGTTCTTGGAAGTATGTTTCGAAAGCAGATTTAGGTACCCATTAGAGAGATAAGAATGGACACCTATTTTTATGAGATTTCAAGTTATTTTGTCCCTCGTCCAAGGTTTCTCAAACCAAGGTTTAAAATATGCACTTTTGTCGACATTCTTGAAATTAAGTTTTGAAAGAGGATTTATGTAGCCATTTGAGATCTAAGCATGGACACCTATTTTTATGAGATTTGGATTTATTTTGGCCCGCGTTAAACGTTGGTCAAACCAAGGTTGAAAATATGCACCTTTGTCGACTTTCTTGGAATTGAGTTTTGAAAGTGGATTTAGGTACCCATTTGAGAGATAAGCATGGACACCTATTTTTATGAGATTTGGTGAGTTTTTTGCCCTTGTTCAAGGTTAGTCAAACCAAGGTTGAAAAGATGCACTTTTGGTGATTTTCTCGGAATTGAGTTTTGAAAGTGGATTTAGGTACCGTTTGAGAGATTATCATGGACACCTATTTTTATGAAATTTGTAGCTATTTTGGCCCTCATTCAAGGTTGGGCAAACCAAGGTTGAAAATATGCACTTTTGTCGAGTTTCTCAGAATTGAGTTTTGAAAGTGTATTTAGGTACCCATCTGAGAGATAAGCATGGAAACCTATTTTTATGAGATTTGGAGCTATTTTCTCCCTCATTCGACATTGGTCAAACCAAGGTTGAAAATATGCACTTTTGTTGGCTTTCTCAGAATTGAGTTTTCAAAGTGGATTTAGGTACCCAATTGAGAGATAAGCATGGACACCTCTTTTTATGAGATTTTGAGTTATTTTGGCCCTCGTTACAAGTTGGTCAAACCAAGGTTCAAAAATATCCACTTTTTTTTCTTTCTCGGAATTGAGTTTTGAAAGTGGATTTACCTATCCATTTGAGCGATAATCATGGTCAAACCAAGGTTGAAAATATCCACTTTTGGCATCATTCTCGGAATTGAAATTTTAAAGTGGATGTAGGTACACATTTGAGAGATAATCATGTACACCTATTTTTATGAGATTTGGAGCTATTTTGGCCCTCGTTCAAGGTTGGTCAAACCAAGGTTTTAAATATGTACTTTTGTTGACTTTCTCGGAATTGAGTTTTGAAAGTGGATTTAGGTACCCATTTTAGAGATACACATGGACACCTATTTTTATGAGGTTTGGAGCTATTTTATCCCTTGTTCAAGGTTGGTCAAACCCAGGTTGAAAATTTTCACTTTTGTCTACGTTCTCGAAATTGAGTTTTGAAAGTGGATTTAGTTACCCAATTGAGAGATTAGCATCGACGCCTATTTTTATGACATTTGGAGCTATTTTTTCCCTTGTTTAACGTTTGTTAAACCAAGGTTGAAAATATGCACTACTTTTTTCTTTGTTGAAATTGAAATTTTAAATTAGATTTAGATACCCATTTTAGAGATAAGGATGGACACCTATTTTTGTGAGATTTGGAACTATTTTGGCTCTCATTAAAGGTTGGTAAAACCAAGGATGAAAAGATGCGCTTTTGTCGACTTTTTTGGTATTGAGTTTTCAAAGTGGATTTAGGTACCCATTTCAGAGATAAGTATGGACACCTATTTTTATGAGATTTGGAGCTCTTTTGGGCCTCCTTCAAGATTGGTCCAACCAAGGTTGAAAATATGCAGTTTTGTCAACTTTCTCGGAATTGAAATTTTAAAGTAGATTTAGATACCCATTTGAGAGATAAGGATGCACACATATTTTTATGTGATTTGGAGGTATTTTGGCTGTCGTTGAAGGTTGGTGAAACCAAGGTTCAAAGATGCACTTTTGATGACTTTCTCATAATAGAGTTTTGAAAGTATTTAGTTAACCATTTGAGAGATAAGTTGGACACCTATTTTTATAAGATTTGGTGCTATTTTAGCCCTCATTCAACGTTGGTCAAACCAAGGGTTAAAATATTCACTTTTGTCGACTTTCTCGAAATTGAGTTTTGAAAGTGGATTTAGGTATCCATTTGGGGGATAAGCATGGACACCTATTTTTATGAGATTTGGAGCTATTTTGGCCATCGTTCTAGGTTGGTGAAACCAAAGTTGAAAAGATGCACTTTTGTCGAATTTCTCAGAATTGAGTTTTGAATGTAGATTTAGGTACCCATTTGAGAGATAAGCTTGGAAACCTATTTTTATGAGATTTGGAGCTATTTTGGCCCTCGTTCAAGGTTGGCCAAACCAAGGTTGAAAATATGCAAGTTTGTCGACTTTCTTGGAATTGAGTTTAGAAAGTGGAATTAGGTACCCATTAGAGAGAGAAGTATAGACACTTATTTTTATGATATTTGGAGCTATGTTGGCCCTTGTTCAAGGTTGGTCAAAGCAAGGTTCAAAATATGCACTTTTGTCGATGTTCTTGGAAGTATGTTTCGAAAGCAGATTTAGGTACCCATTAGAGAGATAAGAATGGACACCTATTTTTATGAGATTTGGAGCTATTTTGACCCTCATTCAACGTTGGTCAAACCAACGTTGAAAAGATGCATTTTTGTCGACTTTCTCGAAATTGAGTTTTGAAATTGGATTTAGGTACCCATTTGAGAGATGAGCATGGACACCTAATTTTATAAGATTTGGAACTATTTTGGCCCTCGTTCAAGGTTGATCAAACCAAGGTCGAAAATATGCACTTTTGTCGACTTTATCAAAATTCATCTTTGAAAGCGTATTTAGGTCCCCATTTGAGAGATAAGTATGGACACTCATTTTTATGAAATTCGGAGTTATTTTGGCCCTCGTTCAAGGTTCGTCAAACCAAGGTTGAAAATATGCACTTTTGTCGAATCTATCGGAATTGAAATTTTAAAGTAGATATAGATACCCATTCGAGAGATAAGCATAGACACCTATTTTTATGATATTTGGAGCTAGTTTGGCCCTCATTCAAGGTTGTTCAAACCAAGGTTGAAAACAAGCACTGTTTTCAACATTCTCGGATTTGAAATTTTAAAGTAGATTTAGATACCGATTTGAGAGATAAGCATGGACAACTATTTTTATGAGATTTGGAGCTATGTTGGCCCTCGTTGAAGATTAGTCAAACCAAGGTTGAAAAGATGCACTTTTGTCGACTTGCTCGAAATTGAGTTTTGAAAGTGGATTTTGGTACCCTTTTGAGACATAAGCATGGACACCTATTTTTAAGGGATTTGGAGCTAGTTTGCCCCTCTTTCAAGGTTGGTCAAACCAATGTTGAAAATATCTACTTTTGTCGATTTTCTCGGAATTGAGTTTTGAAAGTGGATTTAGGTACCCCTTTGAGAGATAAGTATGGACACCTATTTTTATGAGATTCGAATCTATTTTGGTCGATAAAATATGCACTTTTATCGACTTTCTCAAAATTTAAATTTTAAAGTAGATTTAGATACACATTTGAGAGATAAGCATGGATACCTATTTTTATGAGATATGAATTTATTTTGGCCCTGATTCAAGGTTGGTCAAACCATGGTTGAAAATATGCACTTTTGTCAACTTTATTGGATCTGAGTTTTAAAAGTGGATTTAGGTACCCATTTGAGACATAAGCATCGACAACTAAGTTTATGAGATTTGGAGCTATTTTGTCCCGCGTTAAAGATTGGTCAAACCAAGGTTGGAAATATGAACTTTTGTTGACTTTCTTAGAATTGAGCTTTGAAACGGATTTAGGTATCCATTTGAGAGATAAGCATGGGTAGCTACTTTTATGTATTTGGAGTTATTTTGGCCCTCGTTCAAGGTTGGTCAAACGAAGGTTGAAAATATGCACTTTTTTCAACTTTCTCGGAATTTAAATTTTAAATTAGATTTAGATACTCATTTGGGAGATAAGCATGGACTCCTATTTTTATGAGATTTCTAGTTATTTTGGCGCTCGTTCAAGGTTGGTAAAACCAACAATGAAAAGATGCAATTTGGTCACCTTTCTAGGAATTGAGTTTTGGAAGTAGATTTAGGTACCCATTTGAGCGATAAGCATGGACACCTATTTTTAGTTGAGTTATAGCTATTTTGGTTCGCATTAAAAGTTGGTCAATGCTAGGTGGAAAATATGCACTTTGTCGACTTTCTCAGAACTCAAATTTGAAAGTGGATTTAGGTACCCATTTGAGAGATAAGCATGCACACCTATTTTTATGAGATTTGGAGTTATTTTGGCCCTCATTAAAGGTTGGTCAAGCCAAGGTTGAAAATATCCAGTTTTGTCGACATTCTCGTAATTGAAATATTAAAGTGGATTTAGGTACCCATTTGAGAGATTATCATGTACACCTTTTTGTATGATATTTGTAGCTATTTTGGCCCTCGTTCCTGTTTGGTCAAACCATGGTTTAAAAGATGCACTCTTGTTGACTTTCTCGGAATTGAGTTTTGAAAGTGGATTTAGGTACCCATTTGAGAGATAAGCATGGACACCTATTTATATGACATTTAGAGGTATTTAATCCATCATTTCAGTTTGGTCAAACTAAGGTTGAAAATATGCATTTTTTTCTACTTTCTCAGAATTGAGTTTTGAAAGTGGATTTAGGTACCCATTTGAGCGATTAGAATGGACACCTATTTTTATGAGATTTAGAGCTATTTTGACCCTATTTCAAGTTTGGTTAAACCAAGGTTGAAAATTTGAAAATAGATTTGGATACCCAAGGATGGACACCTATTTTTATGGGATTTCAAACTATTTTGGCCCTCGTTCAAGGTTGGTCAACCTAATGTTGGAAAGAGGCACTTTTGTCGACTTTCTCAGAAATTGAGTTTTGAAAGTGAATTTAGGTACCCATTTGAGAGATAAGCATGGATACCTATTTTTATTAGATTTGGAGATATTTTGGCCCTCATTCAATGTTGGTCAAACCAAGGTTGAAGATATGCAATTTTGTCGATTTTCTCATAATTGAGATTTGAAAGTAGATTTAGGCACCCATTTGAGAGATAAGCATGGACACCTATTTTTATGAGATTTGGATATTTTAGCCCTTGTTCAAGGTTGGTGAAACCAAGGTTGAAAAGATGCACTTTTGTCAAATTTCTTGAAATTTAGCTTTGAAACTAGATTTAGATACTCATTTCAAAGATAAGCATAGACACCTATTTTTATGAGATTTGGAGTTATTTCGGCCCTCAATCCAGGTTGGTCAAACTAAGGTTCGAAAGATGCACTTTTATCAAATTTCTCGGAATTGAGTTTTGAAAGTGGATTTAGGTACCCATTTGAGAGATAAGCTTGGACACCTGTTTTTATGAGATTTGGATTTATTTTGGCTCATGTTCAAGGTTGGTCAAACCAACGTTGAAAATATGAACTTTTTTCGACTTTGTTGGAATTGAAATTTTAAAGTAAATTTAGATACGCATTTGAGAGATAAGCATGGACATCTATTTTTATGAGGTTATGAGCTATTTTGGCACTTGTTCAAGGTTGGTCAAACCAAGGTTGAAAATATGCACTTTTATCGACTTTCTCGGAATGGAGGTTTTAAAGTGGTTTAGGTACAGATTTGAGAGATAAGCATGGACACCTATTTTTATGAGATTTGGACTTATTTTCATTCAAGGTTGGTCAAACCAAAGTTAAGAATATGGACTTTTGTCAACTTTCTCGGTATTGAAATTTTAAAGTAGATTTAAATACCCATTTGAGAGATAAGCATGGACACCTACATTTGTGATATTTGGAGGTCGTTTGGCCCTCGTTCAAGGTTGGTCAAACTAACGTTGTAAAGATGCCCTTTTGTCGACTTTCTCAGAATTGACTTTTGAAAGTGGATTTAGGTACCCGTTTGAGAGATAAGCATGGAAACCTATTTTTATGATATTTGGAGTTATTTTTTCCTTCAATTAAGGTTGGTCAAACCAAGGTTGAAAATATCCACTTTTGTTGACTTTCTCGTAATTGAAATTTGAAAGTGGATTAAGGTACCCATTTCAGAGATAGACATGCACACCTATTTTTATGAGATTTCGAACTATTTTGGCCCTCATTCAAGGTTGGCCAGACCAAAGTTGAAAAGATGCACTTTTGTCAACTTTCTCATAATCGAGTTTTGAAAATGGATTTACATACCCATTTGAGAGATAAGGATGGACACCTCTTTTAGGAGATTTGGAGCTATTTTGGCCCTCCTTCAAGGTTAGTCAAACCAAGGTTGAAAATCTGCACTTTTTTCGACTTTCTCGGATTTGAGTTTTTAAAGTGGATTTAGGTACCCATTTGAGAGATAAGCATGGACACCTATTTTTAGTTGATTTATAGCTATTTTGGTTCTCGTTAAAAGTTGGTCAAACCAAGGTTGAAAATATGCACTTTTTTCGACTTTCTCATATTTGAGCTTTGAAAGTGGATTTAGTTACCCATTTTAGAGATAAGCATGGACACCTATCTTTATGAGATTTGTAGCTATTTCGGCCCTTGTTCAAGGTTCGTCAAACCAAGGTTGAAATTATGTACTTTTGTTGACTTTCTAGAAATTGAATTTTTAAGGTAGATTTAGATACCCATTTGAGAGATAAGCATGGATACCTATATTTATGAGATTTGCAGCAATTTTGGCCCTCGTTCAAGGTTGGTCAAACCAATGTTGAAAATATGCACTTTTGTCGACTCTCTCGGAATTGAAATTTTAAAGTAGATTTAGATACCCTTTTGAGAGATAAGCATGGCCACCTATTTTTATGAGATTTGGATCTATTTTTGCCCTTGTTCATGGTTGGCCAAACCAAGGTTGAAAAGATGCAGTTTTGTTGAATTTCTCAAAATAAAGTTTTGAAAATATTTAGTTACCCATTTGAGAAGTAAGCATGTACACCTATTTTTATGGGATTTGGAGTTATTTTAGCCCTCATTCAAGGTCGGTCAAACCAAGGGTTAAAATATGATCTTTTGTCGACTTTCTTGGAAATCAGTTTTGGAAATGGATTTAGGTACCCATTTGAGAGATAAGCATGGACACCTATCTTTATGAGATTTTGAGATATTTTGGCCCTTGTTCAAGGTTGGTAAAACCAACGCTGAAAAGATCCACTTTTGTCTACTTTCTAGTAATTGAGTTTTGAAAGTGGATTAGGGTACCCATTTGCAGAGAGATAAGCATGGACACCTATTTTTATGAGATTTGGAGCTACCTCGTCCCACTAGCTTAATTAGTTGGCATCCACTTGCACCTTAAAGTCAATACATGCCATCTATATCCTAGGAATGATTTATTTCCAATTCTTGGTTGATATTGACCACCTTTTGACCATCCAGAATTAGTATACAAGACTTTACAGCAAATTCCGCTTTATTTTGCTTTTTCTGTTTTTTCTGCTTTTTTATGGATAAGATAAAAGCTAGTCAACTAGGAAAATGGGAGCTTTTGTTTCCAACCCATCCTCCATTAATTTTTCTCCATTTTCTAGGATTAGCATGTTTTTTTCATCTCCTTGACAACTCACTCATGCTTTTTCTGACTCGTGAGGTCCTTGATAGATTTGGTAAGTGCTTTAGCCACCTATGGGGGTTTGCTATATTTTGGTAAGTCAACCCTTTTGATATTTATGATTTGTTTCCATATAATTCGATTTTCCTATGAGGGATGTAATATTTATGTACAATATTATTCATAATTATTCAATGGAAGGATACACACCAATATTCATCTCTTCATTCATGTGATTCAGTCTCTTTTCTTCTCTCTAGTTTTCCTGTGTATGCTTGTGAGAATTCTTAGTAGCAAGATCTATTTCCTGTGCTTCTTATTAGAATCCTTGCACATAGAATTGATCTATTATTTCTCCATGGTATCAGAGTAGCAGGTTGATCAATTTCTACAGAGTTGAGGAGCGCATCCAGTCTCTTATCTCTCTCTGAAGAAGAGCTTGTCTAGCTTACAAGATTTTCTCCTAGTTTGTTTTGCAGGTTGCAGAGAGTATCTCCTAGAGCATATCAACAACTTCAATATGGATTCAAAATTTTCAACTATGCTGATTGGAATCCAAAGATGAGTGCATACTTGAAGAGGCAATGTCTCTTTGATGTCTCCATTGGTGCATTGAGTGAACCTGAGTCTTATGAAGAGAAGATTGATTGGATAAATAATTGTGATAGAGATTATGGAATTATGTGTTTGGTAATGTCTCCAAATATATATCATCTCATATATTGTGCTGAATTTCTATTTGAGCTTTGGAAAATTTTGGACAAAGCTTTTGGTTTGCAGGAAATTGAAGATGAAGCATGGAGCGAACCTAGCATCTCCTCTTGTTCTCTTTCTCAAGATTTGTTGGCCTCTACATTCTCTGATGAAGTTTATCATGATGAAGAATTTTCTCATATAGTTCATGTTGCTTCTTCCCTCTTTCATTCGAATGCTTCCTCCTTCAATGAAGAAGCAAATATTGAAGAGCCATATTTTTCTGTGTCTCTTGAAGGTGATTTTTCTTCTTGTGATACTATTGATGAAAAAAAAGTAGCATATGGAGCTGCTGCTGATATTTATTATGATAATATAACCCATTCATTGTTCTCTCAATCTCCTATATTAGATTCTGAGATCTATGTGCCAGATTCTTCACACCTCTTGCATACCTCTCTCATTGATGGTGCGCAACCCAGTGACTTCCAGGATGTTTGCTTAGCCACATCAAGCCTTATTTGTGTCATACCACTTACCTTAATTGATCTCATGTGCTTCAACATATCCTCCTTTTTTCTTGGAATCAATACTCAGAGCCTTCTTGAAGATTGTGAACATCTCATTCTTTCCTCCTTTCATATAGAGGATTCATTACCAGTGTATTCCCATGAGTCTATTGATATGCTTATATGTGATCCTTTGGATTCTGATTTAGAAGCATATTTACAGGTTGATACACATATAATACCACCATACATACCATCTACCATAGCTCTAAATAATCCAAATACTATACAAATCCCAAGATCACTAGTTGATTCCTCATTGGTCTCTTATGCAGTGATATTTATCTTACATGGTTTGAAGTCTTTCCTATCTTTAATTGGCTGGTTATCCATGTCCTTAGTCATATTTGGACTGATATTAAACATGTTTGGATCTGTTCTAAACACTTATTGTTCATATCTTAAGCCCATCCATCATTCAGATTTTTACACCTATCAGTTTTCCCCAGTTGTTCATAATTTTCCTAGTCTAGCCCTATATCCTCATGGAGCCACTGAAGCCTTTGTATTTGCTGTTCCATATGCTAATGTTTCTGATATATCATAGTTTTATCATCCTCATATCATATCTATACAGTTTCTACAGCATATTGGAATATTTACATGTGATTCACATCACAATTTTGCAGCTATTCAGGGAATTGGGTGTGAAATAAATTGTCTTAACTTTTGTACTCTTTGGGAAGGAGTATGCACAGATCTCTTTTCCATTTTAGATTATGTTTGCAGATCAGAGTTTGACAGCATCAAGAAGCATTCATATAATGCTCCTACTTCATCAAATGATGAGATACAAGGAGTCTCTCCTCTTCCTTCTTGCAGGTTCTACACTCCAGCGCATGATCATGGAGTTCATGATTTCTTCAACAAGTCCTTCATCCAGAAGCAGTTCAGTCAGCTCATTAAAGTGAAGATGAAGATATGTTGAAGACATATTTCAAATTTTGTGCCTTGTCCTATCATGAGGGAGGATTTTTCCCATGTGGTTTTGCCTCTTTCTTCACTTTTCTGGACATAATAATTGTTAAAGGGTGACCATAGCCTTGTTGCTGGGCCCTATATGCATCCATATGCATCTATATTTTTTGTCATACCATCATAAAGTCAGACTTATAGGGGGGTGTAGGAATATATTAAACCCACTCACAACTTAGGATAAAATAATTAATCATTATTTGATTAATTATTCACCCACTAGCTTAATTAGTTGGCATCCACTTTCACCTTAAAGTCAATACATGCCATCTATATCCTAGGAATTATTTATTTCCAATTCTGGGTTGATCTTGACCACCTTTTGACCATCCATAATTAGTATACAGGAATTTACAGCTGATTCTACTTTATTCTGTTTTTTCTGCTTTTCCTGCTTTTCTATGGATAAGATAAAAGCTAGTCAACTAGGAAACTGGGAGCTTTTGTTTCCAACCCATCCCCCATTAGTTTTTCTCCATTTTATAGGATTGGCATGTTTTTTCCATCTCCTTGACAACTCACTCATGCTTTTTCCAACTCCTGAGGTCCTTGATAGATTTGGTAAGTGCTTTAGCCACCTATGGGGGTTTGCTATATTTTGGTAAGTCAGCCTTTTTGAGCTTTATGAGTTGTTTCCATACAATTCAATTTTCCTATGAGGGATGTACTATTTATGTACAATATTATTCATAATTATTCAATGGAAGGATACACACCAATATTCATCTCTTCATTCATGTGATTTGGTCTCTTTTCTTCTCTCTAGTTTTCCTGTGTATGCTTGTGAGAATTCTTAGTATCAAGATCTATTTCCTATGCTTCTTCTTAGCATCATTGCACATAGCATTGATCTATTATTTCTACATTTTTTCCCTCGTCAACTTTCTCAAAATTGAAATTTTAAAGTAGATTTAGATACCCACTTTAGAGATAAGCATGGACACCTATCTTTATGAGATTTGGAGCTATTTTGGCCCTCGTTAAAGGATGGTCTAACCAACATTGAAAATATGCACTTTTGTCGACTTTCTGAAAATTGAATTTTGAAAGTGTATTTAGGTACCCATTTTAGAGATAAGGCTCGACACCTACGTTTATGAGGTTTGGAGCTATTTTTGGCCCTCGTTCAAGATTGGTCAAACCAAGCTTGAAAATATGCACTTTCTTCTACTTTCTTGGAATTGAGTTTTGAAAGTGGGTTTAGTTACTCATTCGAAAGATAAGCATGGACACCTATTTTCCTGAGATTTGGATTTATTTTGGCCTTTGTTCAAGGTTGGTCAAACCAAGGTTGAAAATATGCACTTTTGTCGACTTTCTCGGAATTGAAATTTTAAATTAAATTTAGATACCTATTTGACACATATTTTAATGAGATTTGAAGCTATTTTATCACTCGTTCAACGTTGGTCAAACCAAAGTTAAAAAGATCCACTTTTGGCAAATTTCTCGGAATTGAGTTTTGAAAGTATATTTAGTTACCCGTTTGAGAGATAAGCATGGACACCTACTTTTATGGTATTTGGAGCTATTTTAGCCCTCATTCAAGGTTTGTCAAACCAAGGTAAAAATTATGCAGTTTTGTCGACTTTATCGAAATTAAGTTTTGAAAGTGAATTTAGGTACCCATTTGAGAGAAAAGCATGGACACCTAGTTTTATGATATTTGGAGCTATTTTGGCCCTCGTTGAAGGTTGGTACAACCAAGGTTAAAAATATACATTATTGTTGACTTTATCAAAATCGAGTTTTGAAAGTGGATTTACATACCCATTTGAGAGATAACAATGGACGCCAATGTTTATGAGATTTGGATTATTGTGTCCCTCATTCAAGGTTGGTCAAACCAAGGTTGACAATATGCACTTATGTCGACTTTCTCGGAATTGAAATTTGAAAGTGGATTTATGTACCCATTTTAGAGATAAGAATTCACACCTATTTTTATGATATTTGGAGTTATTTTGTCCCTCGTTCAAGGTTGTTCAAACCATGGTTGAACTATCCAATTTTGTCAACTTTTTCGGAATTGAAATTTGAAAGGGGATTTAGGTACCCATTCGAGAGATAAGCATGGACACTTATTTTTGTCGATAATTTGCACTTTTGTTGAATTTCTTGGAATTCAATTTTGAAAGTGGATTTAGATACCGATTTGAAAGATAAGCATAGACACCTATTTTTATGAGATTTCAAGTTATTTCAGTGCTCGGTCCAGGTTGGTCAAACCAAGGTTGAAAATATAAAATTTTATCAACTTTCTCGAAATTGAGTTTTGAAAGTGGATTTAGGTACCCATTTGAGATATAAGCATGGACACTTATTTTTATAAGATTTGGAGCTATTTTGTCCCTCGTTCAAGGTTGGTCAAGCCAAGGTTGAAAAGGTGCACTTTTGTCGACTTTCTTAGAATTGAGTTTTGAAAGTGGATTTAGGTATCCATTTGAGAGATATGCATGAACACCTATTTTTATGAGATTTGGAGCTATTTTGGTCCTCGTTCAAGCTTGGTCAAACCAAGGTTGAAAACATTCACTTTTGTCGACTTTCTCAGAATTAAGTTTTGAAAGTGGATTCAGGTACCCATTTGAGAGATAAGCATGGACACCTATTTTTGTGATATTTGGAGCTATTTCAGGCCACATTCAAGGTTGGTCAAACGAAGTTTGAAAATATACACTTTTGTCGACTTTATTGGAATTGAAATTTTAAAGGAGATTTAGATACCCATTTCAGAGATAAGCATGGACACCTATTTTTATGAGATTTGGAGTTATTTTGGCCCTTGTTCAAGATTGGTCAAACCAAGGTTAAAGAGATGCACTTTTGTCGACTTTGTCGGAATTGAGTTTTGAAAGTGGATTTAGTTACGCAATTGAGAGATAACCATGGACACCTATTTTATGAGATTTGGAGCTATTTTGGCCCTCGTTCAAGGTTGGTCATACCAATGTTGAAAATATGCACTTTTGTCGACTTTCTTGAAATTGAAATTTTGAAGTAGATTTAGATAACCATTAGAGAGAAAAGAATCAACACCTATTTTTATGAGATTTGGAGCTATTTTGTCCCTTGTTCAAGCTTGTTCAAACCAAGGTTGAAAAGATGCACTTTTTTCGATGTTATCAGAATTTAGTTTTGAAAGTGGATTTTGGTACCCATTTGAGAGAAGCATGGACACCTATTTTTACGAGATTTGGAGTTATTTTGACCCTTGTTCAAGGTTGGTGAAACCAAGGTTGAAGAGGTGCACTTTGGTCGACTTTTTCGTAATTGAATTTTTTTAGTGTATTTAGGTACCCATTTGAGAGATAAGCATGGACACCTATTTTCATGATATTTGGAGCTATTTTGGCCCCCATTCAAGGTTGGTCAAACCAAGGTTGAAAATATGCACTTTTGTTGACTTTCTCAGAATTCATTTTGGAAAGTTGATTTAGGCACCCATTTGAGAGATAAGTATGGACACATAGTTTTATGAGATTTGGAGCTATTTTGTCCCTCGTTGGTTGGTCAAACCAAGGTTGAAAAGATGCACATTTATTAACTTCCCTGGAATTGAGTTTTAAAAGTTGATTTAGGTACCCATTTGAGAGATAAGCATGGACACGTCTTTTTGTGAGATTTGGATCTATTTTGGCCCTCATTGAAGGTTGGTCAAACCAAGGTTAAAAATATGCACTTTTGTCGACTTTCTCAGAATTGAGTTTTGAAAGTGGATTTAGGTACTGATTTGAGACATAAGCATGGACACCTATTTTTATGAGATTTGGAGCTATTTTGGCCCTCGTTCAAGGTTGGTCAAACCAACGTGTAAAAGATGCACTTTTGTTAACTTTCTAAGAATTGAGTTTTGAAAGTGGATTTAGGTACCCATTTAAGAGATTAGAATAGACACCTAGTGTTACACTCGAATTTTGTCACCAGCATGTGATAGGGTCGTTAACATAGATATTTGCCCTAAAATCCCAAACTTGAAGTCAAACATGCTCGAGATGTTAGTTTAATACACAAAAATTCAGCACCGCACTTACCCTCAAGCAGATAAGCAGTACCTTATGCAACACCGTACAAGTTATGTGGAAACTAGGTTGTGCCACTGCCTTTAAATTTTATTGTTGGTGTGGTTCCCACCCTTCACCGCTCTGGCATAAAGGAGTATAAGAGGTACCCTTGGTAAAAAGTGAAAATGGAGGTTTCACAAAGCTTATAGAATAAAATATTTGTGTCTAGCCTTATCGCTACTCACCTGGGTTAGTTAAGCTCGAGATCGCTCCTTTGAGGATCTCATGGGCACCTCACCCACCAATTTCTCAACCATTCCTATCCCTTTGAGCCCTATAAATACAAGCTCATACTCCATGGTTGAGGAGGGAGAGAAAAAAGAAGTAAATTTATGCTGTTGAATTAACATTGTGGTCTAATCCATTAGAGAGCATAGAGGAGCAAATTGGAGCTATCAGAGATGAGGTTCTAGTCTTGTGAACGAGTGCATCGACACTAAGGAAAAACGGTTGTAAGCTCTTTTAGTCATCTATTAGTGCAAAGTTGATTTCCTTCCAATATATTTGTTTTGTTTAAATATCACATATATATTATTGGATTCCTTAATCACTAATATGGATCTATGGATAGTTTTCTGGTATCTTTGATGTTGTTGTATGTTTGATGTGCTTCTACAGGTCTACC
Source organism: Pseudotsuga menziesii (assembly GCA_001517045.1). Lineage (NCBI taxonomy): Eukaryota > Viridiplantae > Streptophyta > Pinopsida > Pinales > Pinaceae > Pseudotsuga > Pseudotsuga menziesii. The sequence goes on from LPNX010812675.1 coordinate 367,103, forward strand.
AGTATTTCATCAGAGTTTTATTCCAGGAATCTATAGTTTTTAGGGAAAGACTTCAACCTAGTGGTTACTCATTTGTTCTGGATCTGAACCATTCAAACCACAGGAACAGCTTTTGTCCACAGAAGGTGCTATATTCCTGATAACAAATTTGGTGACTCCACTGGGGAAAATACTTATCTGTTCTGATCTTCCTCAATTTTTGAACTACTCTTATCCAAATCCAAGCTCCAACCTCCCATCTTTGCAGTCATATCTACATCTAACCTAGTGAATTTTTGGTTTGAAATCTTCAGATCTATTCGGATCTGAGCCACCTTGACATTATATGCTCTCTATTGTTGTTGATTCATCATTTTTTGTAGAGTTTTTGCAATTTTTAACTTGATTTTTTTTCTCTCCATGTGTTCTAGATTTTTACAGGGAACCGCACATGTGCCTTAGGCAATAAGCGGTGCCATCACCTGAGTCAAGTTTGCAATAAGCGGTGCCATCGCCTGAGTCCAGTGAACCAGAAGCGGTTCTGCTTTGAAACTGCTCTATTAGTAACCCCTTTGGCACGGTGCCAGGTAGGCCTGTCCTAGACCTTGATTTTTTCAAATTTTTGCAAAAGAGTTGTGATTTTTGGATTTTTTATGTGTTCATATAGTTTTGTCCAGACTTGTTTGAAGTTGCCTGAGTCATTGAAATCTAAAATTTTCTATGTGGAAATTGCTTGTTTGTCAAAATAAAAAAAGCTAGGTTAGATCTATCATTCATTATTGCTTGTAAGTTTGTTCTAAAAGGAGTTTTTGGAAGATTCAGGTCAGATTAGATCTCTACCTGTTATAGACTAGTACTAAAAAGAAAGACTCCCTTATATCTGTTTGCTTGTTTCTATTTTTCATTAAGTGTGAGAAAGACTTATTTTTCGCTCTAAAAAAGAAATTTTGTTGAGACTAGGTTATTGTTTTATTGGGATTAATTCATTGGGTCTCTGATTAAACTCACAAGATTTCAAGATTCCTTTGTTCTTTTGTCTCTTTTGCATCGTTATCTCATCAAAAGGAAAAAATATCAATAGTTTAAGTTAGATATTTCCATGTTTTAGAAAAATAAAAAAAAATAGCTTGCATATGCATATTTGAGTGTTGTTTGTCTTTCTTCTTCGTTGAAAAGAGATCTTACACTACCTGTTTTCTTTCAAAAAGAGTTGATTTGAAGAAGTGTTGTTTGATGTACACTCAGAAAAATATTTTTTTTCTAGTATAGCTATTTGGGGAATTTTTTGATTTTGAACCAAGATTGAAAAGAAAACACTCTCTCTCTTTCCCGTAATTAGGAATACGAAATGGAAAAGTGAATTGCATTTTCATATTTGCATGGTTTTACTTTTCTGTCAAAACCTCATGCATTCACCTAACCATCCACTTTAAAATTAACGGTAGTTATAGGCTTAAACTTTGTATAGAAATTGGAGTGATAGGTTAGAGACGTGTTTTGGCATCGTTAAACGTATGAGCTGAAATTATTTGTCCGCACTACAACCTAGGACTCGCGCGGTTCTTCCTTGTACCATCGGTATATCAAACGTCCTTTCACATACCCTTGAGGTATATAGAAAGGTACTTCACGTACTCCATTGTATATCGAAAGGTCCCTTGTGAATGGTTGTGCATTAAACAACACTACTACTGATTTGAGCTCCCACGTACCTTGAGTATATCGGGAGACCCCACTAGGATACCTTATCTACCTGAGAAAAGCCCTTTGGCCATCTTGTGTGGAGAAATACACTGAAAACAACATTCAGGTAGATTACTACGCATGTACCCTTGTGGCATATCACGAGTTGCACCTACTTGAAAATCCTGGTGAGAGACCAACCATCTGAGCTCATCCTCTCATTTAAATTTTCTTGTTAGCCTATAGCTTGAGTAGGAGAAAGTTTTTTTTGTGTGGTTTTTCTTAGCTCTGAAACCCTAGGTTAGAGTAGTGACTGTACAATCTAGTTGAGTTTTGATTGAGATGGTCCATAAGAACACAAGGCTTACCACCCGACTTTCCTCCTGTTACAGGAGAAGGTCCAATGGAAGCTACTGAACAAGGAGCTACAACTACTTCCCATTTGGAAGAGAACCTAGTTGTAGAAGGCGGGGACCAATTCGCTTCATATGTTACTCCCTTGGTCCAATAACCTCCTGTGGGTGACACTTATTTCCATGGTCCTATGGAAGGTCATGTTGATAGTCCTATTCGTCCAGATTCTGGTCTAGATGCTCCGTTTTGGGGAGCTTATATGGGAGATGCCATTGCTTCATTTGGAGTACATAGGCCCTCTCTTGAACATTCTTCACTAAGTGACAAGGAATATAGACAAATTCAATCAGCTATTCATCATGCACAAGATTTTCAGGAGAGAATGCAAAGAATAGATACTATCTTAGCAACCCCAATCCCTCATAAAGAACCTATGTCATCTCTTCTTCCCCATAATACAGATCCTTGTCCAGTTGGATATCATTCACTGGATGATTATACGAAACCTATTGTTCTTGTTTAGACTTCACACCACCCAGTTCAAACTTTCGACCCTATGGTTGCAAATGCTAGGTCTGTTTCTAGTCCTCCTAGGTCTTCTAGGGCTAGGGGGAAACCTTCAACTCCAGTTGTATCAGTAACTTATAATGCCAGCATTCAACCACCGGCAAGTTCTACATTACCTTGTGGTGGATTTGTTACTTATAACAGACATGCCTCTAATGTCGGCACATCCATGGTTTACATTCCTCCTACGAATATAGTTAACCCTCCATTGAGTTTAGGTCAACCTTTAGTGGCACAACCTGTAGTTAATCAAGTTTCCTAGGGGTATGGTCACCCAGCAAACCAAGTACCTAGAGGAAATATGAATTACCAACCAACCCCTATAGGCATTTCATACACTAGAATTCCATATCCTGGAAATACTTTCACTCCATGGGGGCAACCCAACTGGTCCTGCGTGCCAGCATTGAGATTAATAACTATTCATACAGCTGGATTTGCCAGAGGGCCACCTTACGGAGGTCCTCCCCTTGCAGGTCCTAGTGGTCCTGGAGAACCTGGGGGGCCACCTTACAGAGGCCCTCCCCCTTGGGGGCCCAATGGCCCACCTCCAGGTGGTCCTCCTCCTAGCGGTCTTGGAGGTCCTCCTCCTGGTGCTCCTGGAGGTCTTGGTGTTCCTCCCCCTAGTGGTCTTGGTGGTCCCGATGGTCACGGAGGTCCTGGTGGTCCTGGTGGTCCCGAAGGTCCTGGTGGTCCTCCTCCTAATCCTCCTTGTGGACCTGGTGGTTCTAGCGGCCCTAACCCTGGAGGTTCATCATCTCATCATCCTTTTCAACAACTTATGTATCGGTCCACTTATCACCCTACTAGTGGTTACATGCCTTATCAATATTACCAGTATGTTGAACTTTGGACTTTCCTGATTTATCCAAGTTGATTAATGACCCCATCCAACACAATCCTTCATGGCCCCCCATTCTAGTCAAGTTACCATCAGATATTCCAAAATTTGATGGAAAGCAGGGGGATGATCCCAAAAATCACATTATGACTTTCCATCTACGATGTTCGTCAAATTCCTTGATGGATGATTCTATTTGATTGAGACTCTTCCAACACACTTTGACTGGTACAGCCACGAAGTGGTATATTGAACTTCCACAACACTCGTTTATGGATTTTAGTGCTTTGGAAATTTACTTCCTCACATTCTTTCAGCTACTCATTCACTACGAAACGGTACAAACCTTTTGACCTCTCTACGTCAAAACACCTTCACACATATTTCAGATCATATTCATGAGTGGAGAAGGTGGAGAAGGCTCATTAAAGCTCCTCTCCTATACCAACTCTTGGCTGATTGGTTTACAAAGTCTTTGTTGCCACTCATTGCTCGAGATGTGGCTATGGGGGGTGTTGTTACTGAAGAGTAGTCCATTAGTCATGCTTAATATCTAGACTTGGTGTATTCCTGGTCTAGAACTTTGTATGACCTTATTCCTCAAGCTCCTCATCCCAGCACATACCAGGTTAAGCCACCTACAGAAACTCCTATTGATGGGGTTATCAATTCAATCCAGCCTCCGCCAATAGTAAAAGCTGCCAAAAAACCCAGTCCTTCCACTACTGTTGCTTCCAATCCTACAGTTTTTGCCTAGGTGAATTATATTTAGAGTACACAATCATCTGGTAGTAAGAAGAAGGGAAAAGGTAAAAACAAGAAGCCCAGAAACCAACAGGAAAATCCCAAACCTACGGCCCCGGAGAATGACAATAAAGGAAAAAGAAAAGCTAAATATTCCTGCATGTTGTGTGGTGGTGATCATTTCACAAAGGAGTGTCCCCAACGTGATGAAATTAATATTTTTTTAAAGATTAAACCAGCACCAACATTTCTTATTGATCCTTTTCCTTCTCAACAACAACTGGAAGACCACATGTCTAACTAGGCAAATTCTAGTTCTACAGAGGAAATTTGAATGATGTCATTAGAAACTATTAATATAGAAACTCGAAGTCAGTTATATGACAAACCTAAGGAGAAGAAAATTGACAAACCTTCTCCAAATAAAGCTCCTTCTACTAGTTCTCATGCATCCTTGTCTAAAGGCCCCTTAACAATCGAGAAGCTTAATCTCGACATGATTTTGCATCCACCCAAGATTACTCTTATGAAGGTTGTTTTTAACCCTAATTCCCGAGCTGTACCTTTCTATAATGCTGTAGAAGACCTAGCTCAAGAACCATGTGCAATGTCTACCTTAGAAGTGCTCCAAAGCTATCCCACACAATGCAAAAACTTATTGACTGCCTTAGGATCCATGGACCCGAGTGACATGAATATGATTCATTTCAATTTGGAGAACCTCAAACCTAGATTACCTCACCAACTGGATTTTCAAATCGTAACAAGAGTAGTTGGGAAAAAGGTCTTTAGGATTGTTTTAGATGAAGGTGCTTCAACTTCAGTTCTGTCTCTGTCCTGTTGGAAAGCCATTGGCTCTTTTGAGCTTGTAAAATCACCAACAACCCTAAAAGCCTTTCATGGAAGAGGTTTCCAGGCCCGTGGCCTCATGCCGAACCTTTCAGTAGAGCTAGGGGGGGAAACTGTTTCCATTTAGGTGGAAGTAGTGGATGCCCCATTAGACTACAATCTTCTCTTAGGAAGAAATTGGTTTTACACTATGACCACTGTCGCTTCGACGGTATTTAGAACCCTCCAGTTTCTGCATTTGGGAAGAATTGTGATGATTGATAAACTCATTTTTTGTACTCCTGATGTTACTACCCCTACGGAAAATAATGTCCCTTTACTAGGTTAGTCCCCTCCTCCTTACCAATCGATTGGGGTAGGGATGTTGAAGGACTCCACCCTCATGGGCATGTTTCCATCAGCCCCTTCAAGCATAGAAACATCAACAGTTAATATGATCTCTTCATTTAGCTATGATCCTAAGGGTAAACAAGTTGTTGAGACATCCTCCCTCAGCCTGCATGAAGTAGTCTATGATTCCATCCAATCTATTTCTGATGTTCCTACAAATTATCTTCATCTTGTGGCTTCAGATCCTTACCAACTGCCCTACTGGTTAGAACCTTCTCTTCTTGTTCTGGATTATCTCTCCCAGAATTTTCTATCCAACGAGTGTATTATAGATATTATGAATACAAATGAATCAGTACGGGAGGATCACCATCATAGATCCTTGTTCCTCCCCAATACCAGCTCGGCAGATAATGATTTTGTATCTCTCTTGGGTACTGATATTGTCGATGCTCTGCAAACACCTGTCTTGTTGCAAGATTCTAAGTTTGAAGACAATTTATGCAACAATACCAAAATAACTCCAATCAACATAGTGGTTAAGCTGGAACTATTGAACATGTTCACATGGGGAAAAACTATTCAATAGATTAAACTTAAACGTATCGAGCACTTTTAAAGAATTATGAGACATTTTCGCCTGGTCTTATGAATAAATGCCTGGGATAGATCCATCTATTGTGGTCCATGAGATCAAAACCTATCCTACAACCAGACCGGTTAGGTAGAAATTGAGACAAGTCCATCCATGGAAGGATGCGGCTATCAAAACTGAAGTTGAGAAACTTCTGAAGGAAGGTTTCATCTATCCTATACCCCTGACAGAATGGGTATTGAACATCGTTCCTTTGAATAAAAAATAGGGAACTATTCGAGTCTGTATTGATTTTCGGGACTTGAATAAAGCTTGTCATAAGGACAAATTTCTGACTCCACACATCGATCAAATTATCGATAACTGTACTGGGAGTGTCATCTTCTCATTTATGGATGGATTTTTCGGCTACAATCAGATTGAGATATTTTCCACCAATCAGCTTAAGACGACATTTATATGCTTGTGGGGGACCTTTTCTTATAGGAAGTTACCCTTTGGTCTTAAGAACGTTAGGGCCACATTCCAACATGCTATGTCCTATGCATTTCATGACATTAAGAACATCATGGAGCTATACCTCGATGATCTCCTTGCACATTCACAACAACGGGAAGACCATCCTTAACATCTTAGAGACATTTTTCTAAGATGTCGCCATTACAAAATACGACTGAACCCACATAAATGTGTTTTTTTCATTGAGACGGGACGTTCTTAGGCTTCGTGGTTTCCAAGGATGGTATTGAGATTGATCCATTAAATATTGCTGCAATACTCGCTCTTCGTACCCCAAACAACTTACTTGAACTCCAAAGTTTTCAAGGGAAGGCAAACTTTCTTAATCGTTTTGTTTGTAACTCTGCTGAAAAAACACATGGTTATATGCTTCTCCTTAAGAAGGATACCCCATTCTTCTGGGATGACTAGGCCCAGTGAGCCTTTGATAATCTTAATCACGCTCTGACTCATTCACCCATGATAGACCCCCCGGATTACTTGAAGGATTTTCTCTTGTATGTTGCTACCTCTACTACTACTATCGTAATGGTTTTAGCCCAAGAGGACCAGAATGGCCTAGAACACTTGATTTACTACACTAGTAATAATCTTCTCGATTCTAAAACTCAATACTCACGTGTGGAGAAGCTAGCATTGGATATAGTCATTGCTGTCCAAAAGTTTCATCACTACATCCTGCTTCACACCACTACCATACTTGTAGAACAAAACCCTATGTACTACATCCTGACTCGTCAGATGCTAGGGGGCAAATACTCTCGATGGATTGTCATCCTATAGGAGTTTGACCTTGATTTTTCCAAAGCTACTTCAAAGAAATAATTAGTCTTTGCAGAGATGATGTGTGACCTTCCATGTGCTTTAATGGATTCTGAACCCAGTGATTCATTCCCGGATGAATTTATTTTCCTAATAAGCACAACTGATCCATGGTATGGAGATTTAATCATTTATCTCCAGACACAGTGTTTTCAGCGTACTATATCTCGTGATGATCATCACCGCATTCGTCACAACGTGAAGTACTATCTTATCCTCAACGATACATTGTATATACGTGGTATAGATACCATTCTCTGATGATGCCTCACCCATGATGAGGCTTAACAGGTTCTAAATGACTGCCATTATGGAGCATGTGGTGGTCATCTTTCTAGGATGGCTACAGATCAGAAAATCCTTCACGCTGGCTATTTCTGGCCTTTCACTTTTAAAGATTGTCACGAGGCTGTTAAGAAATTCCCATCCTATCAACACTTTTCTCCAAAAAAGCACACCCACCTTGCTCCATTACACCCCGTCATTGGCGTTGGCCCTTTCACCAAATGGGGGATAGATTTCATGAATTATAAGCCTACCTCAGTCGGGGGGCATGGTTACATCATTGTAGCTGTAGATTATTTCACTAAGTGGGCTGAGACTATGCCTACATATGCTGAATATGGTAATACTTCCGCCCTCTTCCTTTTTAACCATGTAATAGCTAGGTTTCGAGTTCCTTAGTCTATTTTCACTGATCACGGATCACATTTCCGAAATTAGATGATGGCAGATTTAAGTGATAAGCTGGGTTTTCACCATGAAAAATCAACTCCCTATTATCCGCAAGTTGATGGTCAAGTTGAGGCCATTAATTTTTTTTTTAAAACTATGCTGCGTCGAATGGTTGGAGATCACAAATCCAACTGGCACCAGACTCTATTCTCTCCTCTTTGGGCTTATAGAACTTCAGTGAAAACAACAACTGGTTTTACAACTGGTATACGAACTAGAAGTTGTCCTGTCTATTCAGTGTCAGATTCTGTCTTTGAAATTTTCCGTTGAACTTCTCCCTAATACCTCTATCGAGGAAGAATGGTTTTTATAGTTGACCAACCTCGCCGAAACTAGATGAGATGTTTCCTTAGTTAATGAGGCACATAGGAAACACATCAAGGCGCAGTACGATAAATCTGTCAAACCTGGTGTGTTTAACAAAGGTGACCTAGTCCTGACTTATGATCAAAGACATGATAATCTAGGAAAAGGGAAGTTTGAATTAATGTGGTACGGTCCTTTTATCATTTCCAAGGTTTTAGAAAAAGGGGCCTATGAGCTCATGGAATACGACGGAGTCCCCTTCGGGAAACCTCGCAATGGGTTGTACCTGAAGAGGTACAATGCCTAAATCATTTATGTATGGTACCTTGTACATATGTACATTGTTTGACTTTTCAGTGTGTTTTAGTATTTTCAATATGGTTTTGAGTTTAGTGTCTACACTATTTATACCATGTTTTGGATATGCAGATCAGATGGATTTTTATGGCTTCGTTGATGGTGCTTCCCACCATACCCTGAACCTTGCTTCAGCTGCTTGGGTTCTGTATTCCATTGCACACGATCTAGTTAGTTCAGTAGCTATTTGTATTGGTCCTGCTACCAACAATATCGTCGAGTATGAAACAGTCATAGGTCTTTCGACTGAGGCTACATCCCGGGACATTCGTGACTTGGTAGTTTTCATGCACTCACAGTTAGTGGTTTGTCATTTGAACTAGGTTTATACCATCAGAAACCCTATACTGCTTCATCTGTATTGGAGGGTACCTTTATTGGAAAGGTCATTTGAGATTATTACTTATAGGAATATCCCTAGGGAAAACAATGCAGTTACTTATTCATTGGCAAATTATAACCTAAACTAGTATATTGCCCATTCACAACATGAAAATAAAACATGGTTCATCACATTGTAAATAAACAGTAAAAACATATAAAACTCATGTAAATACATTTTTTCCATTTGAAGCATATAAACAAAAGAAGTAAAAGTCTGTATATATATAGAGAGAGAAAGTGTTTTACAAAAATAGGTCACGAGACCTCATCTGAAGCACTCTAGATTTCAGGCAGCACAAAATCATACGAAATCCTGAAGCTATATCAACTTTCAGTAATATATCATGTAGAACTATTTAGTGATGGTCGTGGTAGCATATGACAACCTGCACTACCCTACGTAGCAAACAGCTAAAATGACCTGGCACTCCTGCTGTGTGCCTCTGATATCGCATCAGGAGATCATCGATGGATGCATCACATATGTCCAGAGTCAACCTCTCTAGATTCTCCTCTAGCTCTCCCATCGGGTCATCGCCTTGTTGAAAAAACCGAGCTCCGACTCATCTGTCCAGTGGGGAAGATCCCCCAGGTCATGCCACTCCAACATCTGCATGAAAATTTTCAGGTCTTGTTACTATACATAAAAAGTAAAAAATATTAAAATACAAAAACACAAATGGCCATATTAGGGTCCATTGATGTCAATGATTCCCAAGGTACCCTAGTACAATCGCACTTGTTAACGGTTCACATTACTGGCTGGTAATTAAGTTGTTTATACCATGTTCGACTTCAAAACATTATAATCACATGGATAGAATCGTACTTTGTGGAAGATGAGACGAAGACCCTAGGCATTTGTTAAGCACTCATAGCTTTTTCCCAGGTTGCGATGGAGTATATTGTATGAAGTACCAGCATGGATCACATTTGTATGGTCGTGGCTATGCTCAAATTTGCATTTGTATGACATAGATCTACATTGTATATCCTGTAGTTATGTCCAAGTTTGATTCCTCTATCACATGGATATACATTTTATTTTAGTAGCCATGGTTGTTCATTCCTCTCATGGATCTTCCTTGTATAGGTCTGCAACCATGATGAGGTTACATTTATTCACAAGTCAAAGTATTGATGTATTGTAGATGCCTACTCGATGACACTCTTCGATCAAGCTGGCTCTTACCTCGAAATGATAACTTGCTCTATCAAAGCTCTCTCCTATCATATCCTTCTAGCCTCATGATTTGGGGGGCATTCTGTTACACTCAAATTCTATCACCAGCATGTGATAGGGTCCTTAACACAAATAGTTTCCCTAAAATACCAAACTTGAATTGAAACATGCTCTAGATTTTGGTTTTAATACACAAAACTTCAGCACCACTCTTACCCTCAAGCAGATAAGTGGTACCTTATGTAGCACCGCATAAGTTATGTGGAAACCAGGTAGTGCCACCACCTTTAACCTTTGTTGTTGGTGTAGTTCCCACCCTTCACCACTCTGTCATAAAGGAGTATAAGCAGTACCCTTGGTAAAAAGTGAAAAAAGGAGGTTTCATGAAGCTTCTAGAACAAAATCCTCATGTCTAGCCTTATCCCTACTCACTTGGGTCAGTTAAGCTCGAGATCCCTCCTTTGAGGATCTCATAGCCACCTCACCCACCAATTTCTCGACCATTCCTATCCCTTTGAACCCTATAAATACAAGCTCATACTCCATGGTTGAGGGGGGGGAGAAAAAAGAAGTAAAGTTATGTTGTTGAATTAACATCCTGGTCTAATCCATTAGAGAGCATAGAGGAGCAAGTTGGAGCTATCAGTGATGAGGTACTAGTCTTGTGAAGGAGTGCATCGACACTAAGGCAAAACGGTTGTAAGCTCTTTCATTCATCTATTAATGCAAAGTTGTACCCATTTGAGAGATAAACATAGCCACCTATTTTGTCGAGTTTCTTGGAATTGAAATTTTCAGGTAGATATAGATACCCTTTTGAGAGATAAGCATGGACACCTATTTTCTTGAGATTTGGACATATTTTGGCCCTCGTTCAAGGTTGGTCAAACCAACGTTGAAAATATGCACTTTTGTCAACTTCCATGGAATTGAAATTTTAAAGTAGATTTAGATACCCATTTGAGAGATAAGAATGGACACCTATTTTTATGAGATTTGGAGATATTTTGGCCCTCGTTGAAGGTTGGTCAATCCAAGGTTGAAAAGATGGAATTTTGTCAACTTTCTCGAAATTGAGTTTTGAAATTGGATTTAGGTACACATTTGAGAGATAAGCATCGACAACTATTTTTATGAGATTTGGAGCTATTTTTGCCCTCATTTAAGGGTAAAGCCAAGGTTGAATATATGCAATTTTGTTCACTTTCTCAAAATTGAGGTTTTAAAGTAGATTTAGATAACCATTTGAGAGATAAGCATGGACACCTATACTTATGAGAGTTCAAGCTATTTTGGCCCTCGTTCAAGGTTGGTTAAACCAAGGTTGAAAAGATGCACTTTTCTCGACTTTGTCAGAATTGAGTTTTGAAAGTGGATTTAGGTACCCATTTGAGAGATAAGTATGTAAACCTATTTTTATGAGATTTGGAGATATTTTGGACGCGTTCAAGTTTGGTCACAGCAAGGTTGAAAATATGCACTTTTGTCGAGTTTCTTGGAATTGAGTTTTGAGAGTGGATTTAGGTACACTTTAGAGAGATAAGCATGGACAAATATTTTTATGAGATTTGGAGCTATTTTGGCCCTCATTCAAGGTTGAAAATATGAAATTTTGTCGACTTTCCCGAGATTGAAATTTTAAAGTAGAGTTAGATACCCATTTGAGAGATAAGCATGGACACCTATTTTTATGAGATTTGGAGCTACTTTGGCCCACGTTCAAGGTTGGCAAACCAACATTGAAAAGATGTAGTTTTGTCGACTTTCTCAGAATTGAGTTTTAAAAGGGTATTTAGGTACCCATTTGAGAGATAAGCATGGACATGTATTTATGAGATTTGGAGTTATTTTTTCCCTTTTTCAAGGTTGGTCAAACCAAGGTTTAAAATATGCACCTTTTTCGACTTTCTTGGAACTGAAATTTAAAATTGGATATAGGTACCCATTTGAGAGATAAGCTTGGATACCTATTTTATGAGATTTAGAGCTATGTTTCCCTCGTTCAAGGTTGATAAAACAAAGGTTGAAAAGATGCACTTTGGTCAACTTTCTCGTATTTGAGTTTTGAAAGTGGATTTAGGTACCCATTTGAGAGATAAGCATGGACACCTATTTTTATGTGATTTGGAGCTAGTTTGGCCCTTGTTCATGGTTGATGAAACCAAGATTGAAAAGATGAACTTTTGTTGACTTGCTCAGAATTGAGTTTTCAAAGTGGATTAAGGTACCCATTTGAGGGATAAGTATGGAAACATATTTTAATGAGATTTAGAGCTAATTTGGCCCTTGTTCAAGGTTGGTCAAACCAAGGTTGAAAATATCCACTTTTGTCTACCTTCTCAAAATTGAAATTTGAAAGTAGATTTAGGTACCCATTTGAGAGATAGCTACAGACACCTATTTTAATGAGATTTTGAGCTATTTTGGCCCTAGTTCAAGGTTGCTCAAACCAAGGTTGAAAATATGCACTTTTGTCAACTTTCTCGTTATTGAAATTTTAAAGTAGATTTGGATACCCATTTGAGAGATAAGCATGGACACCTATTTTTATGAGATTTGGAGCTATTTTCGTCCTCATTCAAGGTTGGTCAAACAAAGGTTGAAAATATGCACTTTTGTTGACTTTCTCGTAGTTGAGTTTTGAGAGTGGATTTAGCTACCCATTTGAGAGATAAGCATGGACACCTATTTCTATGAGATTTGGATTTATTTTAGCCCTCGTACAAGCTTGGTCAAACCAATGTTGAAAAGATGCACTTTTGTCGAGTTTGTCAAAATTGAGTTTTGAAAATGGATTAAATACCCATTTGAGAGATAAGCATCGACACCTATTTTTATGAGATTTGGAATTATTTTGGCACTGATTCAAGGTTGCTTAAACCAAAGTTGAAAATATGCACTTTTGTTGACTTTCTCGGAATTTAAATTTGAAAGTGGATTTAGCTACCCATTTGAGAGATAAGTGTGGACACCTATTTTTATGTGATTTGGAGCTATTTTGGCCCTCTTTCAAGGTTGGTCAAACCAAGGGTTAAAATATCCACTTTTGTTGAATTTCTCGGAATTGAAATTTTAAAGTGGATTTAGGTACCCATTTGAGAGACAAGCAATGATACCTATTTTTATGAGATTTGGAGCTATTTTGGCACTTGTTCCTAGTTGGTCAAATGATGGTTGAAAATATGCACTCATTAGAGGAAATTTGAGGTCTGAACTGGGCCTCCTAAGGAAAAAAAACTACTTTTTTGTTCACATTTCCCATGTTGCATGTACTTTACGGAGCCCGAGTACCCAACAAGTACCCAATAACTACCCAAAAAGTAGTTTTTTTTCTCAGAAATAAGTTAGGTCAACTATTATGGTTGACTCTTTTTATTGAAATTCTATTGGTTCTTGAATTCCAACTCATAAGAATTTATTGTTTGCTCATTTTCTTATAAGGCCCATTTTATACCCCAAATTTCTCAGAATTGAGTTTTGAAAGTGGATTTAGATACCCATTTGAGAGATATGCATGTGCACCTATTTTTATGAGATTTGGAGCTATTTTGGCCCTCATTCAAGGTTGGTCAAACCTAGATTGAAAATGTGCTCTTTTGTCAACTTTCTCAGAATTCAAATTTAAAAGTAGACTTAGATACCCATTTGAGAGATAAGCATGGACACCTATTTTTATAATATTTGGATCTAGTTTGGCCCTCATTCAAGGTTGATCAAACCAAGCTTGAAAATATGCACTTTTGTTGACTTTCTCGAAATTGAATTTTGAAAGTGGATTAAGGTACCCAATTGAGGGATAAGCATGGACACCTATTTCAATGAGATTTAGAGCTATTTTGGTCCTCGTTCAAGATTGGTCAAATAAAGGTTGAAAATATGCACTTTTGTCGACTTTCTCAGTATTGAATTTTGAAAGTGGATTTAGGTACCCATTTAAGAGATAAGCATGGACACCTATTTTTATGAGATTTGGAGTTATTTTGGCCCTCGTTCAAGGTTGCTCAAACCAAGGTTGAGAATATGCACTTTTTTTTACTTTCTCGGAATTGAGTTTTGAAAGTAGATTTAGGTACATATTGGAGAGATAAACATGGACACCTATTTTTATCACATTTGGGGCTATTTTGATGCTCATTCAAGGTTGGTCAAACCAAGGTTAAAAAGATGCACTTTTGTGGACTTTCTCGGAATTTAGTTTTGAAAGTGGATTTAGGTATGCATTTAAGAGATAAGCATGGACACCTATTTTTATGAGATTTGGAGCTATTTTTTCCCTCGTTCAAGGTTGGACAAACCAAGGTTGAAAATATGCACTTTTGTCGACTTTCTAGTATTTGAGTTTTGAAAGTGGATTTAGGTACCCCTTTTAGAGATAAGTATGGTGACCTATTTTTATGATATTTGGATCTATTTTGGCACTCATTCAAGGTTGGTAAAGCCAAGGTTGAAAATATGCGCTTTTGTCGACTTTCTTAGAATTGAAAATTTAAAGTAGATTTAGATACCCATTTGAGATATAAGCACGGACACGTATTTTTATGATATTTGGAGCTATTTTGGTGCTCGTTCAAGGTTAGTCAAACCAACGTTGAAAAGATGCACTTTTGTCAACTTTCTTGGAATTGAGTTTTGAAAGTAGATTTAAGTACCCATTTGACAGATAAGCCTGGAAACCTAGTTTTAAGAGATTTGGAGTTATTTTGGCCCTCATTCAATGTTGGTAAAACAAACGTTGAAAATATGCACTTTTTTCGACTTTCTCATAATTGAAATTTGAAAGTGGATTTAAGTACCAATTTGAGAGATAATCGTGGACACCTATTTTTATAAGATTTGGAGCTATTTTGGCCCTTGTTCAAGGTTGGTAAGACCAAGGTTGAAAATATATACTTTTGTCGACCTTCTCGAAATTGAAATTTTAAATTGGATTTAGGTACTCATTTTAGAGACAAGCATGGATACCTATTTTTATGAGATTTGGAGCTATTTTGTTCCTCGTTCAAGGTTGGTGAAACAAGGTTGAAAAGATGCACTTTGGTCGACTTTCTCGGAATTTAATTTTGAAAGTGGATTTAGATACCCATTTGAGAAATATAAATGCACACCTATTTTTATGACATTTGGAGCTAATTTCGAATCTCTCGGAATTGAGTTTTGAAAGTGGATTTAGGTACCCTTTCAGAGATAAGCATCGATGCCTATTTATGATATTTGTAGTTATTTTTTGGCCCTTGTTAAAGGTTGAAAATATGCACCTTTGTCGACTTTGTTGGATCGAAGTTTTGAAAGTGGTTTTAGGTACCCATTTGAGAGAAAAGCATGGACACCTGTTTTTATGAGATTTGGAGCTATTTTCCCCCTTGTTCAAGGTTGGTCAAACCAAGGTTGAAAATATGCACTTTTGTCGACTTCCTCGGAATTGAACATATAAAGTAGATTTAGATAACCGTTTGAAAGATAAGCATGGACACCTATTTTTATGAGATTGGGAGCTATTTTGTCCGTCGTTCAAGGTTGGTCAGACCAACGTTGAAAAGATGGACTTTTGTCAACTTCCTCGGAATTGAGTTTTGAAAGTGGATTTAAGTACCCATTTGAGAGATAAGCATGGACACCTATTTTTATGATATTTGGAGTTATTTTAGCGCTTGTTCAAGATAGGTCAAACCAGGGTTGAAAATATGCACTTTTGTCGATTTTCTCAGAATTTAGATTTGAAAGTGGATTTAGGCACCCATTTGGGAGATAATATTGGACACCTATTTTTCTGAGAGTTGGAGCTATTTTGGCCCTCGTTGAAGGTTAGTCAAACCAAGGTTGAAAACATCTAGTTTTGTCGACCTCCACGAAATTGAATTTTAAAGTAGATTTAGGTTCGCATTTGACAGATACGCATGGATACCCATTTTTATGATATTTGGATACAAAGGTTGAAAAGATGCACTTTACTCGACTTTCTAAGAATTGTGTTTTGAAAGTGGGTTTAGATACCCATTTGAGAGATATGCATGCACACCTATTTTATGAAATTCAGAGCTGTTTTGACCCTCGTTCAAGGTTAGTCAAACCAAGGTTGAAAATATTCACTTTTGTCGACTCTCTCGGAATTGAGTTTTTAAAGTGGATTCGGGTACTCATTTGAAAGATAAGCATGGAAACATATTTTTATGAGATTTGGAGCGATTTTGGCCCTCGTTAAGGGTTGGTCAAACCAAGGTTGAAAATATCCACTTTTGTCGACTTTCTCGAAATTAAAATTTTAAAGTAGATTTAGATAGACATTTGAGAGATAAGCATGGACACCTATATTTATGATATTTCAAGCTATTTGCGTGCTCGTTAAAGGTAGGTCAAACCAAGGTTAAAAAGATGCACTTTTGTCGAGTTTCTTGAAATTGAGTTTTGAAATTGGATTTAGGTACCCATTTGAGAGATAAGCATGGACACCTATTTTTATGAGATTTGGAGGTATTTTGGCCCTCGTTCAGGTTGGTCAAACCAAGGTTTAAAATATGCACTTTTCTCGACTTTCTAGGAATTGAGTTTTGAAAGTGCGTTTAGGTACCCATTTGAGAGATAAGCATGGACACCTATTTTTATGAGATTTGGAGCTATTTTGGCCCTCGTTCAAGGTTTGGTCAAACCAAGGTGGAAAATATGCACTTTTGTCGACTTTATTGGAATTGAAATTTTAAAGTAGATTTAGATACCCATTTGAGAGATAAGCATGGACTATTTTTATGAGATTTGGAGCTATTTTGGCCCTCATTCAATGTTGGTCAAACTAGCGTTGAAAATATGAACTTCTGTCGACTTTCTTGGAATTGAGTTTTGAAAGTGGATTTAGGTACCTGTTTGAGAGATAACATAGATGCCTATTTTAATGAAATTTGGATCTATTTTGGCCCTCGCTCAGGGTTGGTAAAACCAAGGTTTAAATATGGACTTTTGTCGACTTTCTCAGAATTTAGTTTTGAAAGTGAATTTAGGTACCCATTTGATAGATAAGCATGGACAACTATTTTTATGAGATTTGGAGCTATTTTGGGCCTCGTTCAAGGTTGGTCAAACTAAGGTTACAAATATGCACTTTTGTCAACTTTCTAGGAATTGAAATTTTAAAGTAGATTAAGATACCCATTTGAGAGATAAGCATGGATGCCTATTTTTATGATATTTGGAGATATTTTGGCCCTCATTCAAGGTGTGTCGAACCAAGGTTTAAAAAATGCGCTTTTGTCGAGTTTCTTGGAATTAAGTTTTGAAAGTGGATTAAGGTAACCATTTAAAAGATAAGCATGGACACCTATTTTTATGTGATTTGGAGCTACTTTGTCCCTTGTTCAAGGTTGGTTTAACCAAGGTTGAAAATACGCACTTTTGTCGACTTTCTCAGAATTCAAATTTTAAAGTAGATTTAAACACCCATTTGAGAGATAAGCATGGACACCTAATTTTATGAGATTTTGAGCTATTTTGGCCATCATTCAAGGTTTGGTCAAACTAAGGTTTAAAGTATGCACTTTTTTCGTATTTCTCAGAATTGGGTTTGGAAAGTTGATTTAGGTACCCATTTGAGAGACAAGCATAGAAACCTATATTAATGATATTTGGAGCTATTTCGGCCCTCGTTCAAGGCTGGTCAAACCAAGGTTTAAAATATGCACTTTTTTCAACTTTCTCAGAATTGAAATTCTAAAGTAGATTTAGATTCCCATTTGAGAGATAAGCATGGACACGTATGTTTATGAGATTTGGAGCTATTTTGGTGCTTGTTCAGGGTTGGTCAAACCAAGGTTGAAAATATGCAGTTTTGTCTACTTTCTCGTAATTGAAATTTGAAAGTGGATTTAGGTACCCATTTGAGAGATAAGCATGGACACCTTTTTGTATGATATTTGGAGCTATTTTGGCCCTAGTTTAAGGTTATTCAAACCAAGGTTGAAAATATGCACACTTGTTGGATTTCTCGGAATTTGGTTTTTAACGTGGATTTAGCTACAGATTTGAAAGATAACCATGGACACCTATTTTTATGATATTTGGAGCTATTTTGGCCGTCGTTTAGGTTTGGTTAAACGAAGGTTGAAAATATGCAGTTTTGTCGACTTTCTCATAATTTTGTTTTGAAAGTGGATGTAGGTACCCATTTGAGAGATAAGCATGGAAACCTATTTTCATGAGATTTGAAGTTATTTTGGGTCACGTTCAAGGTTGGACAAACCAAGGTTGAAAATATGCACTTTTGTCGACTTTCTCTTAATTGAGTTTTGAAGGTGGATTTAGCTACTCATTTGAGAGATAAGCATGGACACCTAATTTTATGATATTTGAAGCTATTTTGGCCTGCGTTCAAGGTTAGTGAAACCAAGGTTGAAAATATGCAATTTTGTCAACTTTCTAGGAATTGAGTTATGAAAGTCGATTTAGGTACCCATTTGAGAGATAAGCATGGACACCTATTTTTTTGCATTTTTGACCTATTTTGGCCCACGTTCAAGGTTGGTCAAATCAAGGTTAAAAATATGCACTTTTGTCGAGTTTCTCAGGATAAGCATGGCTACCTATTTTTATCACATTTGGAGCTCATTTGGCCCTCATTCAAAGTTAGTCAAACCAATGTTGAAATATGTAATTCTGAGAGATAAGCATGGACACCTATTTTTGTGATATTTCGAGCTATTTTGACCCTCGTTCAAGTTTAGTTAAGCCAAAATTGAATAAATGCACGTTTGTCGACTTTCTCAGAATTCAAATTTGAAAGTGGATTCAAGTACCCATTTGAAAGATAAGCATGGACACCTATTTTTATGATATTTGGACCTATTTTTGCCATCATTTAAGGTTGGTCAAACCAAGGTTGAAAATATCCACTTTTGTCGACTTTCTCGGAATTGAAATTTGTAAGTGGATTTAGGTACCCATCTGACAGCTAAACAAGGAAGCCTATTTTTATGATATTTGGTGTTATTTTAGGCCTCATTCAAGTTTTGTCAAATCAAGGTTGAAAAGATCCACTTTTGGTGACTTTCTCAGAATTGAATTTTCAAAGCTAATTTAGATACCGATTTGAGAGATAAGCAAAAAAACCTATTTTTATGAGATTTGGAGCTAATTTCTCCCTCATTCAAGATTGGTCAAACTAAGGTTGAATATATGGAATATTGTCGAATTTCTCGGAATTGAGTTTTGAAAGTGGATTTAGGTACCCATTTGAGAGATACGCATGGACACCTATTTTTATGAGATTTGGAGCTATTTTGGCCCTCATTCAAGGTTTGTCAAACCAAGGTTGGAAATATGCACTTTTGTTGACTTTCTTGGAATTCAAATTATGGTATATTTAGATACCCGATTGAGAAATAACCATGGACACCTATTTTTATGAGATTTGAAGCTATTTTGTCCCTTGTTCAACATTGGTCAAACCAAGATTGAAAATATGTACTTTTGTCGACTTTCTTGAAATTGAAATTTTAAAGTAGATTTAGATACCCATTTGAGAGAAAAGCATGGACACCTATTTTTATGAGATTTGGAGCTATTTTGGTACTCAATCAAGGTTGTTGACACCAAGGTTGAAAAGATGCACTTTTTTCAAGTTTCTCGGGATTGAGTTTTGAAATTCGCTTTCGGTACCCATTTGAGAGATAAACATGGACACCTATTTTTATAATATTTGGACATATTTTCACCCACGTTAAAGGTTGGTTAAACCTGGGTTTACAATATCCACTTTTGTTGACTTTCTTCGAATTAAAATTTGAAAGAGGATATAGGTACCCATTTTAGAGATAAGCATGGACACCAAGGTTAAAAGGATGCACTTTTGTCGACTTTCTCGGAATTGAAATTCTAAAGATTTAGATACCCATTTGACAGATAAGCATGGACACCTACTTTTATGAGATTTGGAGCTTTTTTTGTCCTCGTTTAGGGTTGGTCAAACCAAGGTTGAAAATATGCACTTTTGTCGACTTTCTCGGAATTGAAAGTTGAAAGTGGATTTAGGTACCCATTTTAAAGATTAGCATGGGCACCTATTTTTATGATATTTAGAGTTATTTTGGCCTTTGTTGAAGGTTGTATGTTGAAAATATGCACTTTTGTCAATTTTCTTGAAATTGAAATTTTAAAGTAGATTTAGAAACCCATTTCAGAGATAAGCATCGACACCTAGTTTTATGAGATTTGGAGCTATTTTGGCCCTTATTCAAGGGTGGTAAAAATAGGTTGAAAATATGCACTTCTGTCGAATTTCTTAGAGGAAATTTGAGGTCTAAAATGGGCCTCCTAAGGAAAATAATAAAATAATATTTATTAATTTTGGAGTAAGAAATAAAATAAAATAAAAACTATTTTTTTGTTCAGGTATTTCTTGTTTTTGGGTAGCGAGGTCAATCAAAATTATGTAGTGTGGGTACTCATTGGATGTAGCAGTAAATTTCAAATCCAACGAGCCATCGTGCTCAAAATTTGAGTAAACACACCAGGAGATATGTTGAAAATACGAAAAAAAAATAGTATTTTCATGACAAATATGTCAAGTCAACCATTATGGTTGACTCATTTTATTGAACTTCTATTGTTTCTTGAATTCAAGCTGACAATAATTTATTGTTGACTTGTTTTCTTATAATTCCCATTTCATATTCGAAATTTCCTCTAATGTTTCGACTTTTTCGCAATTGAAATTTTAAAGTAGATTTAGATACATATTTCAGAGATGATCATGGACACGTATTTTTATGAGATTTGGAGCTATTTTGGCCCTCGTTAAAGGTTGGTCAACCCAAGGTTGAAAAGATGCACTTTTGTCGAATATTTTGAAATTGAGTTTTGAAAGTGGATTTAGGTACCCATTTGGGAGATAAGCATTTTTTATGGTATTCGAGACAATTTTGGCCCTCGTTCAAGGTTGGTTAACCCAAGGTTGAAAATATGCACTTTTGTCGACTTTCTTGGAATTGAAATTTGAAAGTGGATTTAGGTACAAATTTGAGAGATAAACATGGACATTTTGATGAGATTTGGAGCTATTTTTCCCGTTGTTCAAGGTTGGTAAAACCAAGGTTGAAAAAATGCACTTTTGTCGACTTTCTCGGAATTGGGTTTTGAAAGTGGATTTAGGTACCCATTTGAGATATATTTGTGGGCACCTATTTTTATGAGATTTGGAGTTATTTTGGCCATCGTTCAAGGTTGGTCAAACAAAGGTTTAAAATATGCAGTTTTGTCGACTTTCTTGGAATTGAGTTTTTAAAGTGGACTTAGCTACCCATTTGGGAGATAATCATGGACACCTATTTTTATCAGATTTGGATTTATTTTCACCCTTGTTTAAGGTTGGTTAGACCAAAGTTGAAAATATACAGTTTTGTCGACTCTCTCAAAATTTAGTTTTGAAAGTGGACTTCGGTACCCATTTGAGAGATAAGAACGGAAACCTATTATTATGAGATTTGGAGCTATTTTAACCCCCATTCAAAGTTGGTCAAACAGAGGTTGAAAATATCCACTTTTGCCGACTTTCTCGAAATTGAAATTTTAAAGTAAATTTAGATATAGATTTGAGAGATAAGCAAGGACACCTCTTTTTATGAGATTTGGAGTGATTTTGGCTCGTGTTAAAGGTTGGTCAAACCAAGGTTGAAAAGATGCACTTTTGTCTACTTTCTCGAAATTGACTTTGAAAGTGGATTTAGGTACCCATTTGAGAGATAAGCATGGAAACCATTTTTTTATGAGATTTGGAGCTATTTTGTATGTCGTTCAAGGTTGCTCAAACAAAGGTTGAAAATATGCACATTTGTCGACTTTCTCGGAATTGAGTTTCGAAAGTGGATTTAGGTACCCATTTGAGAGATAAGCATGTACATCTATTTTTATGAGATTTGGACCTATTTTTCACTCGTTTAAGGTTGGTCAAAACAAGGTTGAAATATCCAATTTTGTTGACTTTCTCAGAATTGAAATTTGAAAGTGGATTTAACTACCCATTTGAAATTGGATTTATCTACCCATTCGACTTTCTCAGAATTGAGTTTTGAGAGAATATTTAGGTACCCATTTGAAAGATAAGCATGGACACCTATTTTTATGATATTTTGAGTTATTTTGTCCCTTGCTCAAGGTTGCTCAAACAAAGGTTAATGGACGCTTAAAAGGAAGCTAAAAGAGACGCTAATCATAGGGTTTTGTTGTAGTGTTTTATGAGATTTGGAGCTATTTTGGGCCTTGTTCAAGGTTGGTCAAACCAAGGTTGAAAATATGCACTTTTGTCGAATTTCTCAGAAATGAAATTTTATAGTAGATTTAGATACCCATTTGAGAGATAAGCATGGACACCTATTTTTATGAGATTTTGAGCTAGTTCGGCCCTCATTCAAGGTTGTTCAAACCAAGGTTGAAAAGCTGCACTTTTTTAGGTACCCATTTGAGAAATAATCATGGACACCTATTTTTTTATGAGATTTGGGGTTATTTTGGCCGTCGTTTAAGATGGGTCAAACCAAGGTTGAAAATATGGGCTTTTGGCGACTTTCTCGTAATTGAGTTTTGAAAGTGGATTTAGGTACCCATTTGAGAGATAATCATGGACACCTATTTTTTTATGAGATTTGGGTTTATTTTGGCCCTCGTTCAAGATGGGTCAAACCAAGGTTGAAACTATGCGCTTTTGGCAACTTTCTCGTAATTGAGTTTTCAAAGTGGATTTAGGTACCCATTTGAGAGATAAGCATGGACACCTATTTTTATGAGATTTGGAGCAATTTTGGCCCTCATTCGAGGTTGGTCAACCCAAGGTTTAAAATATGCACTTTTATCGACTTTCTCGAAATTGAAATTTTAAACTAGATTTAGATACCCATTTGAGGGATAATCATGCATATCTATGTTTATGAGATTTTGAGCTATTTTGGCCCTCATTCAAGGTTGGTCAAACAAAGGTTGAAAATATGCACTTTTGTCGACTTTCTCGGAATTGAGTTTTGAAAGTGGATTTGGCTACCCATTTGAGAAATAAGCATGGAAACATAATTTTATGAGATTTGGAGCTATATTGGCCCTTGGTCATGTTTAGTCAAACCAAGGTTGAAAATATGCACTCTTTTCGACTTTTTCGGAATTGAGTTTTTACAGTGGATTTAGGTACCCATTTGAGAGATAAGCATGGACACCTATTTTTATGATATTTGGAGCTATTTTGGCCCTTGTTAAATATTAGTCAAACCAAGGTTGAAAAAATGCACTTTTGTAGACTTTCTCAGAATTGAGTTTTGAAAGTGGATTTAGGTACCCATTTAAAAGATGGGCATGGACACCTATTTTTATAAGATTTGGAGCTATTTTGGCCCTCATTAAACGTTGGTAAAACCAAGGTTGAAAATATGCACTTTTATCGACTTTCTCGGAATTGAGTTTTGAAAGTGGATTTGGGTACCCATTTGAGAGATAAGTATGGAAACATATTTTTATGAGATTTGGAGCTATTTTGGCCCATGTTCATGTTTAGTCAAACCAAGGTTGAAAATATGCACTTTTGTTGACTTTCTTGGAATTGAGTTTTTATAGTGAATTTAGGTACCCATTTGAGATATAATCTTCGAAGCCTCTTTGTCTCAGATTTGGAGCTATTTTGGCCCTCGTTCAATGTTGATCAAACAGGGGTTGAAGAGATGAACTTTTGTTGACTAGCTTGGAATTGAGTTTTGAAAGTGGATTAAGGTACCCATTTGAGGGATAAGCATGGAAACCTATTTTTATGAGATTTGGAGGCTGTTTGGCCCTCATTTAAGGTTGGTGTAAACAAGGTTGAAAATATGCACTATTGTCGACTTTCTCAGAATTGAGTTTTCAAAGTGGATTTAGGTACCCATTTGAGAAATAAGCATGGACACCTAGTTTTATGAGATTTGGAGCTATTTAGGAACTGGGTCAAGGTTGGTCAAACCAAGGTTTAGAATATGCACTTTTGTCGACTTTCTTGGAATTGAAATTTTAAAGTAGATTTAGATACGCATTTGACAGATAGGGATGGACACCTACTTTTAGGAGATTTGGAGTTATTTTGGCACTCATTCAAGGTTGGTAAAACCAACATTGAAAATGTGCACTTTTGTTGACTTTCTTGGAATTCAAATTTGTAAGTGGATTTAGGTACCCATTTGAGAGATATTTTTAGCTATTTTTGTGCCTATTTTTATGATATTTTGAGCTATTTTTTTCCTCATTCAAGGTTCATCAAACCAAGGTTGAAAAGATGCATTTTTGTCGACTTTCTCAGAATGGAGTTTTGAAAATGGATTTACGTACCCTTTTAAGAGATAAGCATGGACACCTATTTTTATGAGATTTGGATCTATTTTGGCCCTCGTTCAAGGTTGGTCAAACAAAGAATGAAAATATGCACTTTTCTTGACTTTCTCGGAATTTAGTTTTGAAAGTTGATTTAGGTACCCATTGGAGAGATAATCCTGGACACCTATTTTATAAGATTTAGAGCTATTTTTCCCCTCGTTCAAGGTTGCTTAATCAAAGGTTGAAAACATGCACCTTTTTTCCACTTTCTCGAAATTGAAATTTTAAAATAGATTTAGATACCCTTTTGAGAGATAAGCATGGACACCTATTTTTATGAAATTTGGAGCTATGCTGGCTCTCGTTCAAGGTTGGTCCAACCAAGGCTGAAAATATGAACTTTTGTCAACTTTCGCAGAATTAAGTTTTAAAAGTGGGATTAGGTACCCATTTGAGATATAAGCACGGACAACTATTTTTATGTGATTTGGAGCTATTTTCGCCCTCGTTCAAGGTTGGTCAAACAAAGGTTGAAAATATGCACTTTTGTTCAATTTCACAAAATTGAGTTTTGAAAGTGGATTTAGGTACCCGTTTGAGAGCTAAGAATGGACATGTATTTTTATGAGATTTGGAGCTATGTTGATCCCCATTCAAGGTTGGTCAAACTAAGGTTGAAAATATGCACTTTTTTCGACTTTCTCAAAATTGAAATTTTAAAGTATATTTAGATACCCATTTGGGAGAAAAACATGGAAACCTATTTTTATGAGATTTGGAGCTATTTTGGCACTTGTTCAAGGTTGGTCAAACCAAGGTTGAAAAGATGGACATTTGTCGACTTTCCCGGAATTGAGTTTTAAAAGTGGATTTAGGTACCGATTTGAGAGATAACAACGGACACCTATTTTTATGGGATTTGGATCTATTTGGGCCCTCGTTCAAGGTTGGTCAAACCAAGGTTGAAAATATGCACTTTTGTGGACTTTCTGGGAATTGAAATTTGAAAGTCGATTTAGGAACCCATTTGAGAGATGAGAATAGGCACCTATTTTTATGAGTTTTTGAGCTATTTTAGCCCTCATTTAAGGTTTGTCAAACCAAGGTTTAAAATATGCACTTTTGTTGACTTTCTCTGCATTGAGTTTTGAAAGTGCATTTAGATAAGCCTTTGAGAGATAAGCATGGTCACCTATTTTTATGAGATTTGGAGCTGTTTTGGCCCTCGTTCAAATTTGGTCAAACCAAGCTTGAAAATATGCACTTTTGTTGAGTTTCTCAGAATTGAGTTTTGACAAAGAATTTAGGTACCCATTAGAGAGATAAGCATGGACAACTATTTTTATGAGCTTTGGAGCTATTTTGGCTCTGATTCAACATTGGTCAAACTAAGATTGAAAATATGCAATTTTGTCCACTTCTCGGAATTGAAAGTAGGATTTAGAGAACCATTTGAGAGATAAGCATGGACAACTATTTTTATGAGATTTGGAGCTATTTTGGCACACGTTCGAGGTTGGAAAGCCAACATTGAAAAGATACACTTTTGTCGACTTTCTTGGAATTGAGTTTTGAAATTAGATTTAGGTACCCATTTGAGAGATAAGCATGGACACCTATTTTAATGAGTTTTTGAGTTATTTTGGCACTCGTTCAAGGTTGGTCAAACAAAGGTTGAAAAGATGCACTTTTGTCGAATTTCTCGTATTTGAGTTTTGAAAGTTGATTTAGGTACCCATTTGAGAGACAAGCATGGACACCTATTTTTATGAGATTTGCAGCTACTTTGGCCCTCATTCAAGGTTGATTAAACCAAGGTTGATAATATCCACTTTTGTTGACCTTCTCGTAATTTAAATTTGAAAGTAGATTTAGGTACCCATTTGAGAGATAATGATGGACACCTATTTTTATGAGATTTGGAGCTATTTTGGTCCTCGTTCAAGGTTTC
Organism: Pseudotsuga menziesii; assembly: GCA_001517045.1. Taxonomy (NCBI): domain Eukaryota; kingdom Viridiplantae; phylum Streptophyta; class Pinopsida; order Pinales; family Pinaceae; genus Pseudotsuga; species Pseudotsuga menziesii. The sequence continues at coordinate 393,603 of LPNX010812675.1, forward strand.
TCTAACCAAGGTAGAGAATATGCACTTTTGTCGACTTTCTCATTATTGAAATTTTAAAGTAGATTTAGATCCCCATTTGAGATATAAAGCATGGACACCTATTTTTATGAGATTTGGAGCTATTCTGTCCCTCGTTCAAGGTTGGTAAAACCAATGTTGAAAAGATGCACTCTTTTCGAATTTCTTGCAATTGAGTTTTGAATGTTGATTTAAGTACCCATCTGAGAGATGAGCATAGAAACCTATTTTTATGAGATTTGGAGATATTTTGGCACATGTTCAAGGTTTGTCAAACCAAGGTTGAAAATATGCACTTTTGTTGACTATCTTGGAATTTAAATTTGAAAGTTGATTTAGGTACCCATTTGAAAGAAGCATTGAAACCTATTTTTATGAGATTTGGAGCTATTTAGGCCCTTGTTCAAAGTTGGTCAAACCAAGGTTGAAAATATCTACTTTTTTTTACTTTCTCGGAATTGAAATTTTAAAGTGGATTTAGGTACCCATTTGAGAGACAAGCATGGATACCTATATTTATGAGATTTGGGGCTATTTTGACTGTCGTTCAAGGTTGGTCAAACAAAGGTCGAAAAGATGCACTCTTGTCGAATTTCTCGTAATTGAGTTTGGAAAGTGGATTTAGATACCCATTTGAGAGATAAGCATGGACTCCTATTTTTATGAGATTTGGAGCTATTTTGGCCCTCATTCAAGGTTGGTCAAACCAAGGTTGAAAAGATACACTTTTGTTGACTTTCTCAGAATTTAGTTTTGAAAGTGGATTTAGCTACCCATTTCAGAGATAAGCATGTACACTTGTTTCTATGAGATTTGGAGCTATTTGGCCCTCGTTCAAGCTTGATCAAACCAACTTAAAAAGATGCATTTTTTTCGACCTTCTAGGAATTGAGTTTTAAAAGTGGATTTAATTACCCATTAGAGAGATAAGCATGGACAACTATTTTTATGACATTTGGAGTTATTTTGGCACTCGTTCAAGGTTGGTCAAACCAAGTTTCAAAATATGCACTTTAGTCTACTTTCTCGGAATTGAATTTTGAAAGTGGATTTAGGTACTGATTTGAGAGATAAGCATGGACACCTGTTTTTATGAGATTCAAAGCTATTTTTTCCCTTGTTCAAGGTTGAAAATATGCACTTTCGTCCACTTTCTCGGAATTGAATTTTGAAAGTGGATATAGGTACCCATTTGAGAGATAAGAATGGATACCTATTTTATGATATTTGGAGCTATTTTGGCCCTCGTTCAAGGTTGGTCAAATAAGGGTTGAGAATATGCACTTTTCTCGACTTTCTCGAAATTGTGTTTTGAAAGTGGATTCAGGTACCCATTTGAGAGACAATCATGGACACCTATTTTTATGAGATTTGGACCTATTTTGACGCTCGTTCAAAGTTGGTCAAGCCAAGGTGGAAAAGATGCACTTTTGTCGACTTTCTTGGAATTGAGTTTTGAAAGTGGATTTAGGTATGCATTTAAGAGATAAGCATGGACACCTATTTTTATGAGATTTGGAGTTTTTTTTCCATCGTTCAAGGTTGGTCAAACCAAGGTTGAAAATATGCACTTTTGTTAACTTTCTCATATTTGAGTTTTGAAAGTGGATTTAGGTACCCATTTTAAAGATAAGCATGGAGACCTATTTTTATGAGATTTGGAGTTATTTTGGCCCTCGTTCAAGTTTGGTCAAACCAAGGCTGTAAATATGCACTTTTGTCGAGTTTCTCAGAATAAAAAATTTAAAGTAGATTTAGATACGCATTTGAGAGATAAGCATGGACACCTATTTTTATGAGATTTGGAGCTAGTTTGGTCCTTGTTCAAGGTTGGTCAAACCAACGTTGAAAAGATGTAATTTTGTCGGCTTTCTCAGGAATTGAGTTTTAAAAGTGGATTTAAGTACCCATTTGAGAGATAAATGATTTGGAGTTATTTTGGCCCTCATTCAAGGTTGGTCAAACCAAGGTTGAAACTATGCACTTTTGTCGACTTTCTCGGAATTTAAATTTGAAAGTCCATTTAGGTACCCATTTGAGAGATAATCTTCAAATCCTCTTTGTCTCAGATTTGGAGCTATTTTAGCCCTCGTTCAAAGTTGGTCAAACCAAGGTTGAAAATATCTACCTTTGTCAAGCTTCTCAAAATTGAAATTTTAAAGTTCATTTATTTAACAATTTGAGAGACAAGCATGGATACCTATTTTTATGAGTTTTGGAGCTATTTTATCCCGCGTTCAAGGTTGTTCAAACAAAGACTCAAAATTTGCACTTTGGTCGACTTACTCTGAATTGAGTTTTGGAAGTGGATTTAGATACCCATTTGAGCTAGTTTGGCCCTCATTTAAGGTTGGTGTAAACAAGGTTGAAAATATGCACTATTGTCGACTTTCTCAGAATTGAGTTTTCAAAGTGGATTTAAGTACCCATTTGAGAAATAAGCATGGACACCTAGTTTTATGAGATTTGGAGATATTTAGGCCCTGGTTCAAGGTTGGTCAAACCAAGGTTTAGAATATGCACTTTTGTCGAGTTTCTCGGAATTGAAATTTTAAAGTAGATTTAGATACGCATTTGAGAGATAGGGATGGACACCTACTTTTAGGAGATTTGGAGTTATTTTGGCACTCATTCAAGGTTGGTAAAACCAACATTGAAAATGTGCACTTTTGTTGACTTTCTTGGAATTCAAATTTGTAAGTGGATTTAGGTACCCATTTGAGAGATATTTTTAGCTATTTTTGTGCCTATTTTTATGAAATTTTGAGCTATTTTTGTCCTCGTTCAAGGTTGATCAAACCAAGGTTTAAAAGATGCACTTTTGACAACTCTCTCGGAATTGAGTTTTGAAAGTCGACTTAGGTACCCATTTGAGAGATAAGCCTCGACACCTATTTTTATGAGATTTGGTGCTATTTTCTCCCTCGTTGAAGTTTGGTCAAACCAAGGTTGAAAATATGCACTTTTGTCGACTTTCTCGGATCGAAGTTTTGAAATTGGATTTAGGTACCCATTTGAGAGATAAGCATGGACACTTATTTTTATGAGATTTGGGACTATTTTTGTCCTTGTTCCAGGTTGGTTAAACTAAGGTTGAAAATATGCACTTTTGTCGACTTTCTTGGAATAGAAAATTTAAAGTAGACTTAGATACCCATTTGAGAGATAAGCATGGACACGTATTTTTATGAGATTTAGAGCTATTTTGTCCCTCGTTCAAGGTTGGTTAAGCCAACGTTGAAAACATGGACTTTTTTTGATGTTCTCGGAATTGAGTTTTGAATGTGGATTTAAGTACCCATTTGAGAGATAAGGATGGACACTTATTTTATGAGATTTGGAGTTATTTTGGCCCTCGTTCAAGGTAGGTCAAACCAAGGTTGAAAATATGCACTTTTGTTGAATTTCTAAGAATTTAGATTTGAAAGTGGATTTAGTGACCCATTTGAGAACTAATCCTAGAAACCTATTTTTACGAGAGTTGGAGCTATTTTGGCCCTCGTTCAAGGTTAGTAAAACCAAGGTTGAAAATATTTACTTTCGTCAGCCTTCACGAAATTGAAATTTTAAAGTAGATTTAGGTAACCATTTGAGAGATAAGCATGGATACCTATTTTTATGAGATTTGGAGCTATTTTGTCCCTCGTTTAAGGATGGTCAAACAAAGGTTGAAAAGATTCACTTTATTCGACTTTCTTGGAATTGAGTTTTCAAAGTGCATTAAGATACCCATTTGAGAGATATGCATGCACACCTATTTTTATGAGATTTGGAGCTATTTTGGCCTTCATTCAAGGTTGGTCAAACCAAGGTTCAAAATATGTAGTTTTCTCGGCTCTATCGAAATTCAGATTTTGAAGTGGATTTAGGTACTCATTTGAAAGATAATTATGGAAACCTATTTTTATGAGATTTGGAGTGATTTTGGCTCGCATTAAGGGTTGCTCAAACCAAGGTCGAAAATATGCACTTTTGTCGATTTTCTCGAAATTGAAATTTTAAAGTAGATCTAGATACACATTTGAAAGATAAGCATGGACACCTATATTTATGATATATGGAGCTATTTTGGTCCTTGTTAAAGGTTGAAAAGATGCACTTTTGTCGACTTCTTAAAATGGAGTTTTGAAAGTGGATTTAGGTACCCATTTGAAAGATAAGCATTGAAACCTACTTTTATGAGATTTGGAGCTATTTTGGCCCTCGTTCAAGGTTACCCAAAGCAAGGTTGAAAATATGCACTTTTCTGGATCTGCTCGGAATTGAATTTTGAAAATGCATTCAGGGACCCATTTGAGATATAGGCATGGACACCTATTTGTATGAGATTTGGAGCTATTTTGGCCCTCATTCAAGGTTTGGTCAAACCAAGGTTGAAAATATGCTCTTTTGTCGACTTTCTCAGAATTGAAATTCTAAAGTAGATTTAGATACACATTTGAGAGATAAGCATCGACACCTATTTATATGAGATTTGGAGCGATTTTAGCACTCGTTCAAGGTTAGTCAATCCAAGGTTGAAAAGATGCACTTTCGTTGACTTTCTCTGAATTGGGTTTTGAAAATGGATTTAGCTACACATTTTAGAGATAAGGATGGACACCTATCTTTATGAGATTTGGAGCTATTTTGCCCCTCGTTCAAGGTTGGTCAAACCAATGTTTATAATACGCAATTTTGTCGACATTCTCGAAATTGAAATTTTAAGTACATTTGGATACCCATTTGAGAGATAACCATGGAAACCTATTTTATGAGATTTGAAGACATTTTATCCCTCGTTCAACATTGGTCAAACCAAAGTTGAAAATATGCACTTTGACGCCTTTCTCAAAAATGAGTTTTTAAAGTAGATTTAGCTACCCATTTGAGAGATAAGCATGGACACCTAATTTTATGAGATTTGGAGATATTTATCCCTCATTCAATGCTGGTCAAATGAAGGTTATAATTATGCACTTTTGTCAACTTTCTCGGAATTACATTTTGAAAGTGGATTTAGGTACCCATTTGAGAGATAAGCACGCAAACCTAATTTATGAGATTTGGAGCTATTTTTGCCCTTGTTTAAGGTTGGTCAAACCAAGGTTGAAAGTATGAACCTTTGTCGACTTTTTCGTGATTGAGTTTTCACAGTGGATTCAGGTACCCATTTGAAAGATAAGCATGGACACCTATTTTTATGAGGTTTGGATCTATTTTGGCCCTCGTTTAAGGTTGAAAATATCCACTTTTGTTGACTTTCTAGGAATTGAGTTTTGAAAGTTCATTTAGGTACCCATTTGAGAGATAAGCATGGACACCTATATTTTTGTGTTTTCAAGTTATTTTGTCCCTCGTTCAAGGTTGGTCAAACCAACGTTGAAAAGATGCACTTTTATCGATTTTCTTTGAATTGAGTTTTGAAAGTGGATTTAGTCACTCGTTTGAGAGATAAGCATGGACACGTATTTTTATGAGATTTGGAGCTATTTTAACCCTCATTCAAAGTTAGTCAAACCAAGGTTGAAAACATGCACTTTTGACAACTTTCTTGAAATTGAAATTTGAAAGTGGAATTAGGTACCCATTTGAGAGATAAGCATGGACACCTATTTTAATGAGATTTGGACCTATTTTTTCCCTTGTTTAATGTTGATTGAACCAAGGTTGAAAATATCCACTGTTTTCGAATTTCTTGGAATTGAAATTTAGAAGTGGATTTAGGTACTCACTTGAGAGATAAGCATGGACACCTATTTTTATTAGATTTGGAGTTATTTTGGCCCTCGTTCGAGGTTGGTCAAAACAAGGTTGAAAATATGCTCTTTTGTCGACTTTCTAAGAATTGAGTTTTGAAAGTGGATTTAGATACCCATTTGAGAGATAAGAATGGAGACCTATTTTTATGAGATTTGGAGCTATCTTGGCCCTCATTCAAGGTTTGTCAAACCAAGGTTGAAAATATGAACTTTTGTCGACTTTCTCAGAATTGAGTTTTGAAAGTGGATTTAGGTACCCATTTGATAGATAAGCATCGACACCTATTTTTATGATATTTGGAGCTATTTTGGCCCTCATTCAAGGTTTGTCAAACCAAGGTTAAAAATATGCACTTTTGTTGACTTTCTCGGAATTGAAATTTTAAGCTAGATTTAGATACCCAATTGAGAAATAAGCATGGACAACTATTTTTATGAGATTTGGAGCTATTTTGTCCCTCGTTCAAGGTTGGTCAAATCAAAGTTGAATATATGCACTTTTGTCGTCTTTCTCGCATTTCAAAATTTAAATTAGATTTAGATACCGATTTGAAAGAAATGCATGGACACCTATTTTTATGATATTTGGAGATATTTTGGCCCTCGTTCAAGGTTGTTCAAACCAAGGTTGAAAAGATGCACCTTTTTCAACTTTCTCAGAATTGCGTTTTGAAAGTGTAGTTAGGTACCCATTTGAGAGATAAGCATGGACACACCTATTTTTATGAGATTTGGACCTATTTTGACACTCATTTAAGATTGGTAAAACTAAGGTTGAAAATATCCACTTTTGTCGACTTTCTCGGAATTGAAATTTTAAAGAGGATTTAGGTACCCATTTGAGAGATAAATAAGTATGGACACCTATTTATATGAGATTTGTAGCTATTTTGGCCCTCATTCAAGGTTGGTCAAACCAAGGTTGAAAAGATGCACTTTTGTCGAATTTCTTGGAAATGAGTTTTGAAAGTGCATTTAGTTACCCATTAGAAGAATAAGCATCGACACCTATATTTATGATATTCAAAGCTATTTTGGCCATCGTTTAAGGTTGTTCAATCCAAGGTTGAAAATATGCAGTTTTGTCGATTTTCTCGGAATTGAAATTTGAAAGTGGATTTAGATACCCATTTGAGGGATAAGCATGGACACCTATTTTTATGAGATTTGGAGTTATTTCCACCTTCAATCCAGGTTGGTCAAACCAAGGTTGATAAGATCCACTTTTGTTGACTTTCTCGAAATTGAAATTTTAAAGTATATTTAGATACCCATTTGAGAGATAAGCATCAACACCTATTTTTATGAGATTTGGAGCTATTTTGGCCCTCTCTCAAGGTTGGTCAAACCAAGGCTGAAAATATGCACCTTTATCGACTTTCTCAGAATTGATTTTGAAAGTAGATTTAGGTGCCCTTTTGAGAGATAAGCATGGACACCTATGTTTATGAGATTTGGAGTTATTTTGGCCCTCGTTCAATGTTGGTCAAACCAAGGTTGAAGAAATGGAATTTTGTCGACTTTCTCGGAATTGAGTTTTGAAAGTTCATTTAGGTACCCATTTGAGAGATAAGCATGGACAACTATTTTTATGAGATTTGGAGCTATTTTTGCCCTGGTTCAAGGTTGGTCAAGCCAAGGTTGAAACTATGCACTTTTGTTGATTTTCTTGGAATTGAATTTTGAAAGTGGATTTAGGTACCCATTTCAGAGATAAGCATGGACACCTAGTTTGGCCCTTGTTCAAGGTTGGTCAAACCAAGGTTGAAATTATGCACTTTTCTCGACTCTCTCAGATTTGAGTTTTGAAAGTGGATTTAGGTACCCACTTCAGAGATAAGCATCGAAACATAGTTTTTTGAGATTTGGAGCTATTTTGACCCTCATTAAAGGTTGGTCAAACCAAGGTTGAAAAGATGCACTTTTGTCAACTTTCTCGAAATTGAGTTTTGATAGTGGATTTAGGTACCCATTTAAGAGATAAGCATGGACACCTATTTTTTTTATATTTGGATCTATTTTGGCCCTTTTGAGAGATAAGCATCGCCACCTATTTTTATGAGATTTGTAGTTATTTTGGCCCTCATTCAAGCTTGGTCAAACCAGGGTTGAAAATATGGAATTTTCTCGAGTTTCACGTAATTGAGTTTTGAAAGTGGATTTAGGTACCCATTTGAGAGATAAGCGTGGACACCTATTTTTATGAGATTTGGAGTTATTTTGGCCCTAGTTCAAGGTTGGTCAAACCAAGGTTAAAAATATGCACTTTTGTCGACTTTCTCGGAATTGAAATTTTAAAGTAGATTTACATACCCATTTGAGAGATAAGCATGGACACCTATTTTTATGAAATTTGGAGCTACTTTGGCCCTTGTCCAACGTTGGTCAAACTAAGGGTTAAAGGATGCACTTTTGTCGAAATTTTTTGGAATTGAGTTTTCAAGTAGATTTAGGTGCCCATTTGAGAGATAGGCATGGACACCTATTTTTATGATATTTTGAGATATTTTGGCCCTCATTCAAGGTTGTCAAACCAAGGTTGAAAAGATGCACTTATGTCAACTTTCTCAAAATTGAGTTTTGAAAGTGGATTTAGATACCCATTTGAGAGATAAGCATGGACAACTATTTTTATGATATTTGGAGCTATTTTGTCCCTCGTTCAATGTTGTTCAAACCAAGGTTGATAAGATGGAGTTTTGACGACTTTCACGGAATTGAGTTTTGGAACCGGATTTAGGTACCCATTTCAAAGATAAGCATGGACCTCTATTTTTATGATATTTGGAGCTGTTTTGGCCCTTGTTCAAGGTTGGTCAAACCAAGGTTGAAAATATGCACTTTTGTCAACTTTCTCAGAATTGAGTTTTGAAAGCGGATTTAGGTACCCATTTGAGAGATAAGCATGGACACCTATTTTTAAGAGATTTGGAGCTATTTTAGCCCTCATTCAAGGTTGGTCAAACTAAGGTTGAAAATCTGCACTTTTGTCAAATTTATCGGAATTGATTTTTGAAAGTGGATATAGGTACCCATTGAGAGATAAGCATGGACACCAACTTTTTATGATATTTGGGGCTATTTCGACCCTCATTCAAGGTTTATCAAAACAAGTTTGAAAATACGCACTTTTGTCGACTTTCTCCGAATGGAATTTTGAAAGCGGATTTAGGTACCCAATTGAGAAATAAGCATGGACATCTATTTTTATTATATTTGGAGCTATTTTGGCCCTTATTCAAGGTTTGTGAAACCAGGGTTGAAAATATGCATTTTTGTCAACTTTCTCAGAATTGAGTTTTGAAAATGGATTTAGGTAGCCATTTGAGATCTAAAAATTGACACCTATTTTTATGAGATTTCGACCTATTTTTTCCATCATTTAAGGTTGGTCAACCCAAGGTTGAAAATATCCAGTTTTGTCGACTTTCTCAGAAATTAAATTTGAAATTGGATTTAGGTACGGATTTGAGAGATAATCATGGACACCTATTTTTATGAGATTTGGAGTCATTTTGGGTCTCATTCAAGGTTGCTTAAACCAAGGTTGAAAAGTTGCACTTTTGTGGACTTTCACAGAATTGAGTTTTGAAGGCTGATTTACATACCGATTTGACAGATGAGCATGGACACCTATTTTTATGGGATTTGGAGCTATTTTGGGTACCCATTTGAGAGATAAGCATCGACACCTATTTTTATGACATTTTCAGCTAGTTTGGCCCTTGTTCAAGGTTTATCAAACTAAGGTTGAAAATATGAACTTTTGTTGAATTGCTCAAAATTCAGTTTTGACAGTGGATTTAAGTACCCATTTGAGGGATAAGTATGGAAACCTATTTTAATGAGATTTGGAGCTATTTTGGCCCGCATTCAAGGTTGGTCAAACCAAGGTTGAAAATATCCACATTTGTTGACCTTCTTGGAATTGAAAGTTGAAAGTAGATCTAGGTACCCATTTTAGAGATAACCATGGACAACTATTTTGGCCATCGTTCAAGGTTTCTCAAAACAACATTGAAAAGATGCACTTTTGTTGACTTTCTCGTTATTGAAATTTTAAAGTAGACTTAGGTACGCTTTTGAGAGATAAGCATGGACACCTATTTTATGAGATTTGGAGCTATTTTCGAGCTCGTTCAAGGTTGGTAAAACCAATGTTGAAAAGATGCACTTTAGTCGACTTTCTCAGAATTGAGTTTTGAAAGTGGATTTAAGTATCCTTTTGAGAAATAAACATGGACACCTATTTTTATTTGATTTGGAGTTATTTTGGCACTCGTTCAAGGTTTGTCAATCCAAGGTTGAAAATATCCACTTTTGTCGACTTTCTCAGAATTCAAATTTTAAAGTTGATTTAGGTACCCATTTGAGAGACAAGCATGGATACCTATTTTTATGAGATTTGGAGCTATTTTGGCCCTCGTTCAAGGTTGGTCAAACAAAGGTTGAAAAATGCACTTTTGTTTGCTTTCTTAGAATTTAGTTGTGAAAGTGGATTTATCTACCAATTTGAGAGATAAGCATGGACACCTAATTTTATGAGATTTGGAGCTATTTTGGCCCTCGTTCAAGCTTGGTCAAACCAACGTTGAAAAGATGCACTTTTGTCGACTTTCTCATAATTGAGTTTTGAAAGTGTATTTAAGTACCCATTTGAGAGATAAGCATGGACACCTATTTATATGAGATTTGGAGTTATTTTGGCACTCGTTCAAGGTTTTTCAAACCAAGGTTCAAAATATGCACTTTTGTCAACTTTCTTATAATTTAAATTTGAAACTGGATTTGGTTTCCATTTGAGAGATAAGCATGGAGACTTATTTTTATGAGATTTGGACCTATTTTGGACCTCTTTCAAGGTTGCTCAAAGCAAGGTTCAAATTACGCAATTTTGTCGACTTTCTCGGAATTTAAATTTGAAACGGATTTAGGTGTCCATTTGAAAGATAAGCATGGAAATGTATTTCTATGAGATTTGGAGTGATTTTGGCTCTCGCTAAGGGTTCATCAAACCAAGGTTCAAAATATGCACTTTTGTCGAATTTCTTGAAATAGAAATTTTAAAGTAGATTTAGATACACATTTGAGAGATAACCATGGACACATATATTTATGATATTTGGAGCTATTTTGGCCCTCGTTAAATGTTGGTCAAACCAAGGTTGAAAAGATGCACTTTTGTCGAACTTCTTGAAATTGAGTTTTGAAAGTGGATTTACGTACCCATTTGAGAGATAACCATGGACACCTATTTTTATAATATTTGGTGCTATTTTGGCCCTCATTTAAGGGTTGTGAAACCAAGGTTTAAAATATGCACTTTTCTCGACTTTCTCAAAATTGAGATTTTAAAGTCCATTTAGGTACCCATTTGAGAGATAAGCATGGACACCTATTTTTATGAGATTTCAAGCTATTTTGACCCTCGTTCATAGTTTGGTCAAACCAAGGTTGAAAGTATGCACTATTGTCAAATTTATCGAAATTGGGTTTGTAAAGTGGATTTAGGTACCCATTTGAGAGATAAGCATGGAAACCTATTTTAATGAAATTTGGAGCTATTTTGGCCCTTGTTCAAGGTTTGTCAAACCAAGGTTGAAAATATGCTCTTTTGTCCACTTTGTCGGAATTGAAATTCTAAAGTTGATTTAGATACGCATTTGTGATAAGAACTTGGACACCTATTTTTCTGAGATTTGGAGCTATTTTGGTCCTCGTTAAGGGTTGGTCAAACCAAGGTTCAAAATATGTAGTTTTGTTGAATTTCTTGAAATTGAAATTTTAAAGTAGATTAAGATACACATTTCAGAGATAAGCATGGAAACCTATATTTCTATTTTGGCAAAGGTTGGTCAAACCAAGGTTGAAAAGACGCACTTTTGTCGACTTTCTTGAAATTGAGTTTTGAAAGTGGATTTAGGTACCCATTTGAGAGATAAGCTTGGAAGCCTATTTCGATGAGATTTGGATCTATTTTGGCCCTCGTTCAAGGTTGGTGAAACCAAGCTTGAAAATATGCACTTTTCTTGATTTTCTCAAAATTGAGTTTTGAAAGTGCATTTAGGTACCCATTTTAGAAATAATCATGGACACCTATTTATATGAGATTTGGAGCTATTTTGGCACTCGTCCAAGGTTACTCAATCCAAGGTTGAAAAGATGCACTTTTGTTGACTTTCTCTGAATTGGGTTTTGAAAGTGGATTTAGCTACACATTTGAGAGATAAGCATGCACACCTATTTTTATGAGATTTCGTGCTATTTTGGCCCTCGTTAAAGGTTGGTCAAACCAATGTTTGAAATATACAATTTTGTCGACATTCTCGAAATTGAAATTTTAAAGTACATTTAGATACCTATTTGAGAGATAACCATGGAAACCTATTTTATAAGATTTGAAGCCATTTTATCCCTAGTTCAATGTTGGTGAAACCAAGGTTCAAAATATGCACTTTGGTTACAATCTCAGAATTGAGTTTTGAAAGTAGATTTAGTTACCAAGTTGAGAGATAAGCACGGACACCTATTTTTATGAGATTTGGAGTTATTTTAGCCCTCATTCAAGGTTGGTCAAATGAAGGTTATAATTATGCACTTTTGTTGACTTTCACGGAATTGGGTTTTGTAAGTGGATTTAGGTACCCATTTGAGAGATAAGCATGGAAACCTATTTTATGAGATTTGGGGCTATTTTGGCCCTCGTTCAAGGTTGGTCAAACCAATGTTGAAAAGATGCACTTTTGTTGACTTTCTCAGAATTGAGTTTTGAAAGTGGATTTAGGTACCCATTTGAAAGATAAGCATGGACACCTATTTTTATGAGATTTAGAGATATTTTGGCCCACGTTCAAGGTTGGTCAAACCAAGGTTGAAAATATGCACTTTTGATGACTTTCTAGGAATTGAGTTTTGAAAGTCGATTTAGGTACCCATTTGAAAGATAACCATTCACACCTATTTTTATGTGTTTTTGAGCTATTTGGCCCTCATTCAAGGTTGGTCAAACCAACGTTGAAAAGATGCACTTCTATCAACTTTCTCAGCTTTGAGTCTTGAAAGTGGAATTATGTACCCGTTTGAGAGATAAGCATGGACACCTATTTTTGTGAGATTTGGAGCTATTGTGGCCCTCATTCAATGTTAGTCAAACCAATGTTGAATACATGCACTTTTGACAACTTTCTCAGAAATGAAATTTGAAAGTGGATTTAGGTACCCATTTGAGAGATCAACATGGACACTAAATCCACTTTCAAAACTCAAATACGAGAAAGTCGACAACAGTGCATATTTTCAACCTTTCTTTGACCAACCTTGAACAAGGGCCAAAATAGTTCTAAATCTCATAAAAATATGTATCCAAGATTGTCTCTCAAATGGGTACCTAAATCCACTTTCAAATTTCAATTGCAAGAAATTCGACAAAAGTGCATATTTTAAACCTTGGTTTGACCAACCTTGAGCGAGGGCCAAAATAACTCCAAATCTACTAAAAATAGTTGTCCATGCGTATCTCTCAAATGGTTACCTAAATTTGCTTTCAAAACTCAATTCCAAGAAATTCGACAAAAGTCCATCTTTTCAATGTTGGTTTGCAAACCTTCAACGTGGGAAAAAATAGCTCCAAAACTCATAAAAATAGGTGTCCATGTTTAGCTCTCAAATGGGTATCTAAATCTACTTTAAAATTTCAATTCTGAGAAAGTCGACAAAAGTACATATTTTCAACCTTGGTTTGACAAATCTTGAATGAGTGCCAAAATAGCCCCAAATATCATAAAAATTGGTGTCCATGCTTATCTCTCAAATGGGTACCTAAATCCACTTTCAAACCTCAATTTCGACAAAGTCGAAAAAAGTGCATCTTTTCAACCTTGGTTTGACCAACCTTGAACGAGGGCCAAAATAGCTCGAAATCTCATTAACATAGGTGTCCATGCTTATCTGTCAAATGGGTAACTAAATCTACTTTAAAATCTCAATTTTGAGATAGTCAACAAAGCTGCATATTTTCAACCTTGGTCGGACCAACCTTGAACGAGGGCCAAAATAGCTCCAAATCTCATAAAAATAGGTATCCATGCTTATTTCTCAAATGGGTACCTAAATTCACTTTGAAAACTCAATTCTGAGAAAGTGGACAAAAGTGCATATTTTAAACCTTGGTTTGACTAACCTTGAACAAGGGCTACAGTAACCTCAGATTTCATAAGAAATAGGTGTCCGTGTGTACCTAAATTAACTTTCAAAACTCAATTCCCAGAAAGTCAGAAAAGTGCTTATTTTCAACCTTGGTTTTACCTACCTTGAATGAGGGCCAAAATAGCTCCAAATCTCCTAAAAATAGGTGTCCATGCTTATGTCTCAAACGGGTATTTAAATCTGCTTTAAAATTTCAATTCCGAGAAAGTCGAAAAAAGTGCATATTTTCAACCTTGGTTTGACCAACCTTAAATGAGGGCCAAAATAGCTCCAAATCTTGTAAAAATAGGTGTCCATGCTTATCTCTCAAATGGGTATCTAAATCTACTTTAAAATTTCAATTACTAAAAAGTTGACAAAAGTGCATATTTTCAACCTTAGTTTGACCAACCTTGAACGAGGCCCAAAATAGCTCCAAATCTCATAAAAATAGTTGTCCATTCTTATTTCTCAAATGGGTACCTAAATCCATTTTAAAAACTCAATTCTGAGAAAGTTGACAAAAGTCCATATTTTCAACGTTAGTTTGACCAACCCTGAACGAGGGCCAAAATAGCTCCAAATTTCAACAAATAGGTGTCCATGCTTATCTCTCAAACGGGTACCTAAATCCACTTTCAAAACTCAATTTCGAGAAAGTCGACAGAAGTGCATCTCTTCAAATTTGGTTTGACCAAACTTGAATGAAGGCCAAAAGAGATCATTTCAATTTCAATAAAGTCGAAAAAAGTGCATATTTTCAACCGTGGTTTGACCAACCTTGAACAAGGGATAAAATAGTTCCAAATATCATAAAAATAGGTTCCCATGCTTATCTATCAAATGGGTACCTAAATCCACTTTCAAAACTAATTCCAATAAACTCAACAAAAGTGCATATTTTAGACCTTGCTTTGACCAACCTTGAATGAGATCCAAAATAGCTCCAAATCTCATAAAAATAGGTGTCCATGCTTATCTCTTATATGGGTATCTAAATCTACTTTAAAATTTCAATTTCGATAAAGTCGCCAAAAGTGCATACTTTCAGCCTTGGTTTGACAAACCTTGAACAGGGGCCATAATAGCTCCAAATCTCATAAAAATAGGTGTCCATGCTTATCTCTCAAATGGATACCTAAATCCACTTCCAAAAAACTCAATTCTGAGAAAGTTGACAAAATTGCATATTTTCAACTTGTGTTTGACCAACCTTGAATGAGGGTCAAAATAGCTCCAACTCAGATAAAAATAGGTGTCCATTCTTATCTCTCAAATGGGTACCTAAATTGACTTTCAAATTTCAATTCCGAGAAAGTCGATAAAAATGGATATTTTCAACCTTGGTTCGACCAACATTAAACCATGGAAAAAATAGGTCCAAATCTCATAAGAATAGGTGCCCATGCTTATCTCTCAAATGGGTACCTAATTCCAATTTCAAATTTCATTTCCGAGAAAGTCATCAAAAGTTGCCAAAATTGCTCCAAATCTCACAAAAATAGGTGTCGATGCTTATCTCTCAAACAGGTACATAATTCCACTTTCAAAACTCAATTCTGAGAAATTTGATAGAAGTGCATCTTTTAAATGTTGGTTTGACCAAACTTCAATGAGGACCAAAATAGCTCGAAAACACATAAAAATAGGTGTGCATGCTTATCTTTCAAATGGGTACCTAAATAAACTTTCAAAACTCAATTCCTAGAAAGTCGACAAAAGTGCATATTTTGAACCTTGGTTTGACCAACCTTGAATGAGGGCCAAAATAGCTCTAAATCTCATAAAAATAGGTTCCATGCTTATCTTTCAAATGGGTACCTAAATCCACTTTCAAAACTCAATTCTGAGAAAGTAAACAAAAGTGCATCGTTTCAACCTTGGTTTGACCAACCTTGAACGAGGGCCAAAATAGCCCCAAATCTCATAAAATAGGTTTCCATGCTTATCTCTCAAATGGGTACCTAAATCCACTTTCAAAACTCAATTCCGAGAAAGTCGACAAAAGTGCATAATTATAACCTTCGTTTGACCAACCTTGAATGAGGGCTAAAATAGCTCCAAATCTCATAAAAATAGGTGTCCATGCTTATCTCTCAAATGGGTAGCTAAATCTGCTTTCAAAACTCAATTCTGAGAAAGTCGCCAAAGCGCATATTTTCAACCTTGGTTTCACCAACGTTGAACTAGGGATAAAATGGATTTAAATCTCATAAAATAGGTTTCTATGGTTATCTCTCAAATGGGTATCTAAATCTACTTTAAAATTTCAAGTTCGAGAATGTCAACAAAATTGTATATTTTAAACATTGGTTTGACCAACCTTGAACGAGGGCCAAAATAGCTCCAACTCTCATAGAAATAGGTGTCCATACTTATCTCTCAAATGTGTACCTAAATCCACTTTCAAAACCCAATTCAGGAAAGTCAACAAAAGTGCAGATTTTCAACCTTGGATTGACTAACCTTGAGCGAGTGCCAAAATAGCTCCAAATCTCATATAACTATGTGTCCATTATTATCTCTCAAATGGGTACCTAAATGCACTTTCAAAACTCAATTTCAAGAAATTCGAGAAAAGTCCATATTTTGAACCTTGGTTTCATGATCCTTGAACAAGGGCCAAAATAGCTCCAAATCTAATAAAAATAGCTGTCCATGCTTATCTCTCAAATGGGTACCTAAATCCACTTTCAAAACTCAATTTCAAGAAAGTCGACAAAAGTGCATCTTTTCAACCTTGGTTTGACCAACCTTTGCCAAAATAGCTCCAAACATCATAAATATAGGTGTCCATGCTTATCTCTCAAATATGTATCTTAATCTACTTTAAAATTTCAATTTCAAGAAATTCAACAAAACTGCATATTTTGAACCTTGATTTGACCAACCCTTAACGCAGACCAAAATAGCTCCAAATCTCAGAAAAATAGGTGTCCAAGTTGATATCTCAAATGCGAATCTAAATCAACTTTACAATTTCAATTTCGAGAAAGTGAACAATAGTACATGATTTCAACCTTGGTTTGACAAAACTTGAACGAGAGCCAAAATAGCTCTAAATCTCGTAAAATAGGTGTTCATGGTTATCTCTCAAACCTTGAACGAGGGCTAAAACAACTCCAAATCTCATAAAAGTAGGTGTCCTTGCTTGTCTCTCAGTTGGGTACCTAAATCAACTTTCAAAACTCAATTAAGAGAATGTCAACAAAAGTGCATATTTTCAACCTTGGCTTCACCACCCTTGAACGAGGGCCAAAATAGCTCCAAATCTCAAAAAAATAGGTGTCCATGCTTATATCTCAAATGGGTATCTAAATCCACTTTCAAAACTCAATTACGAGAAAGTCAACAAAAGTGCATCTTTTAACCTTTGTTTGACCAACCTTGAAATAACACCAAATGTCATAGAAATAGGTGTCCATGCTTATCTCTCAAATTGGTACCTAAATCCACTTTCAAAACTAAATTCCGAGAAAGTCGACAAAAGAGCATATTTTCAATGTTAGTTGTCCATGTGTATCTCTCAAAGTCGACAAAACAGTATCATAAAAATAGGTCTCCATGCTTATCTCTCAAATGGGTATCTAAATCTAATTTAAAATTTCAATGCCGAGAAAGTCAGCAAAACTGCATATCCAACCTTGAACGAGGGCCAAAATCACTCCAAATCTCATAAAATAGGTGTCGATGCTTATCTCTTGAATGGGTATCTAAATCTACTTTAAAATTCCAATTCCGAGAAAGTCAACAAAAGTGCATATTTTCAAACTTGCTTTAACCAACCTTGAACGAGGGCCAAGATAGCTCCAAATCTAATAAAAATAGGTTTCCATGCTTATCTGTCAAATGGGTACCTAAATCCACATTCAAAACTCAATTCCAAGAAAGTTGACATAAGTGCATATTTTCAACCTTGGTTTGACCAACCTTTAACGAGGGTCAAAATAGCTGCAAATCTCATAAAAATAGGTATCCACGGTTATCCCTCAAATGGGTATCTAAATATACCTTAAAATTTCAATTCCGACAAAGTTGACAAAAGTGCATATTATCAACCTTGGTTTGACCAACCTTGAACGAGGGACAAAATAGCTCCAAATCTCTTTAAAATAGGTTTCCATGCTTATCTCTCAATTGGTAACCTAGATACACTTTCAAAACTCAATTCTGTGAAAGTCGACAAAAGTGCATGGTTTTAACCTTGGTTTGACCAACCTTGAATGAGGTCCAAAATAGCTCCAAATCTTTAAAAAATAGGTTTCCATGCTTATCTCTCAAATGGGTACCTAAATCCACTTTCAAAACTCAATTCCGAGAAAGTCGACAAAAGTACATATTTTCAAACTTAGTGTGACCAACCTTGAATGAGGGCCAAAATAGCTCAAAATCTCATAAGAATAGGTGTCCATGCTTATTTCTCAAATGGGTACCTAAATCCACTTTCAAAACTCAATTCCAAGAAAGTCGACAACAAAGCATCTTTTCAACGTTCTTTGTCCATGCTTATCTCTAAACATCGACAAAAGAGCATCATAAAAATAAATGTCCATATTCAACCTTGAACGAGGGCCAAAATAAATCCAAATGTCATAAAATATGTGACGATGGTTATCTCTCGAATGGGTATCTAAATCTACTTTAAAACTTCAGTTCCGAGAAAGTCGACAAAAGTGCATATTTTCATACTTGGTTTGACCAACCTTGAACGCGGGACAAAATAGCTCCAAATCTCATAAAAATAGGTTTCCATGCTTATGTGTCAAATGGGTACCTAAATCCACTTTCAAAACTCAATTCCACAAAAGTGGAAAAAAGTGCGTATTTTCAACCTAAGTTTGATGAACCTTGAACGAGGATCAAAATAGCTCCAAATCTCATAAAAATAGGTATCCATGCTTATCCCTCAAATCAGTCTCTAAATATACCAAATTTCAATTCTGGCAAAGTCGACAAAGTGCATATTTTCAACCTTCGTTTGACCAACCTTGAAAGCAAGCCAAAATAGCTCCAAATCTCATTAAAATAGGTTTCCATGCTTATCTCTCAAATGGGTACCTAAATCCACTTTCAAAACTCAATTCTATGAAAGTCTGCAAAAGTGCATGGTTTCTACCTTGGTTTGACCAACCTTGAACAAGGTCCAAAATAGCTCCAAATCTTAGAAAAATAGGTGTCCATGCATATCTCTCAAATGGGTACCTAAATCCAATTTCAAAACTCAATTTCGAGAAAGTCAAAAAAGTGCTTATTCTCAACATTGGTTTGACCAACCTTGAACATGGGCCAAAATAGCTCCAAATCTCACAAAAATAGGTATACATGCTTATTTTTCAAATGGGTACCTAAATCCACTTTCAAAACTCAATTTAGAGAAAGTCAACAAAAGTGCATCTTTTCAACCTTGAACGACGACCAAAACAGCTCCAAATTTCATAAAAATAGGTGTCCATGCTTATCTTTCAAATGGGTATCAAAATCTACTTTAAAATTTCAATTTCGAGAAACTCGACAAAAGTGCATATTTTTAACCTTGGTTTGACTAACCTTGAACGTGGGACAAAATAGCTCCAAAACTCATAAAAATAGGTGTCCATCCATGCTTATTTCTCAAATGGGTATTTAAATGCACTTTGAAAACTCAATTCCGACAAAGTTTACTAAAGTGCATATTTTCAAACTTGGTTTGACCAACCTTGAATGAGGGCCAAAATAGCTCCAAATCACATAAAAATAGGTGTCCATGTTGATCTCTCAAATGGGTATCGAAATCCACTTTCAAATTTCAATTCCGAGCATTAGAGGAATTTTGGGGTCTAAAATGGGCCTCCTAAGGAAAATAATAAAATAATAGTTAAAATAATAAAATAATAGTTAAAATAATAAAATAATATTGGTTAATTTTTGAGGAAGAAAGAAAAAAACTACTTTTTCTGTTCGTATTTTTGACATATCTCCCTGTGTTTTTACTCAAATTTCGATCGGGAGAGCTCATTGGATGCGGAATTTGATTCCGCATCCAACGAGTACCCACACTGCATGCTTTTGACGGACCCCGCTACCCCAAAAACAAGAAATACCTGAAAAAATGTGATGATGATGTCATCATCACATTTTTTCAGGTATTTCTTGTTTTTGGGGTAGCGGGGTCCGTCAAAAGCATGCAGTGTGGGTACTCGTTGGATGCGGAATCAAATTCCGCATCCAACGAGCTCTCCCAATCGAAATTTGAGTAAAAACACAATGAGATATGTCGAAAATACGAACAAAAAAAGTAGTGTTTTTTAATGACAAATATGTCAATTCAACCATTATGGTTGACTTATTTTATTGAAATTCTATTGGTTCTTGAATTCCAACTCATAAAAACTTATTTTGGCACGTTTTCTTATAAGGCCCATTTTAGACCCCAAATTTCCTCTAATGAAAGTCGACAAAAGTGGATATTTTCAACCCTTGTTTGACCAACCTTGAACGGAGGCCGAAATAGCTCCAAATATCATAAAAATGGGTTTCCATGCTTATCTCTCAAATGGGTACGTAAATCTACATTCAAAACTCAATTCTGAGAAAGTTGACAAAAGTCCATGTTTCAAATCTTGGTTTGACCAACCTTGAATGCGGGACAAAATAGCTCCAAATCTCATAGAAATAGGTGTCCATGCTTACTCTCAAATGGGTACCTAAACCTGCTTTCAAAACTGAATTCCAAGAAAGTCGACAAAAGTGGACATTTTCAGGATTTGTTTGACCAACTTAATAGATCTAAATCTCACAAAAATTGGTGCCTATGCTTAGCTATCAAATGGGTACCTAAATCCACATTCAAAACTCAATTCCTAGAAAGTTGACAAAATTGCATCTTTTCTACCTTCATTTTACCAACCTTGAACGAGGGCCGAAATAGCTCCAAATCTCATAAAATAGGCGTCTATTTTTTATCTCTCAAATGTGTGTCTAAATCTGCTTTATAATTTCAATTTCGAGAAAGTAGACGAAAATGCATCTTTTCAAACCTTGGTTTGAACAACCTTGAACGAGGGCCAAAATAGCTCCAAATCTCATATAAATAGGTTCCATGTTTATCTCTCAATTGGGTATCTAAATCTACTTTAAAATTTTAATTACGAGAAAGTCAACAAAAGTGCGTATTTTCAACCTCTAAAGAAGGCCAAAATCGCTCCAAATCTCATAAAAATAGGTGTCAACAAAAGTGCATATTTTCAATAGTGATTTGACCAAACTTGAACGACGACAAAAAATAATCCAAATCTCATAAAAATTGGTGTCCATGCTTATCTCTCAAATGGGTATCTTAATCTACTTTAAAATTTCAATTCCGAGAAAGTCAACAAAAGTTCATATTTTCAACCTTTGTTTGCCCAACCTTAACAAGGGCCAAAATAGCTCCAAATCTCATTAAAATAGGTTTCCATGCTTATCTCTCAAATGGCTAGCTAAATCCACTTTCAAAACACAATTCTAAGAAAGTCGATAAAAGTGCATATTTTCAACCTTGGTTTTACCAACCTTAAACAAGCACCAAAGTAGCTCGAAATATCATAAAAATAGGTGTTCATGCTTATCTCTCAAATGGTTACCTAAACCCACTTCCAAAACTGGATTCTGAGAAAGTCGAGAAAAGTGCATAC
The DNA here is from genome assembly GCA_001517045.1 of Pseudotsuga menziesii. Taxonomy (NCBI): domain Eukaryota; kingdom Viridiplantae; phylum Streptophyta; class Pinopsida; order Pinales; family Pinaceae; genus Pseudotsuga; species Pseudotsuga menziesii. The sequence goes on from LPNX010812675.1 coordinate 415,198, forward strand.
TTTAAACATTGGTTTCACCAACCTTGAACAAGGGTCGAAATAGCTGCAAATGTCATAAAAATTAGGAGTCCATTCTTATCTCTAAAATGGGTACCTAAATCCACTTTGAAAACTCACTTCTGAGAAAGTCGACAAAAGTGCATCTTTTCAATATTGGTTTGAGCAACCTTGAACGAGGGAGAAAATAGATCCAAATCTCATAAAAATAGGTCTCATTGCTTATCTCTCCAATGCATATCTAAATCTACATTAAAATTTTAATTTGAAGAAAGTTGACAAAAATGCATATTTTCAACCTTGGTTTGACCAACCTTAAAAGAGGACGAAAATAGCTTCAAATCTCATAAAAATAGGTGTCCATGCTTACCTATCAAATGGGTACCTAAATCCACTTTCAAAACTCAATTCCGAGAAAGTCGTAAAAAGTGCATATTTTCAACCTTGGTTTAACCAACCTTGAACAAGGGGCAAAATAGCTCAAAATAACGTAAAAATAGGTGTACATGATTATCTCTCAAAAGGGTACCTAAATCCACTTTCAAATTTCAATTATGAGAAAGTTGACAAAAGTGGATATTTTCAACCTTGGTTTGACCAACCTTGAACAAGAGCCAAAATAGCTCCAAATCTCATAAAAATAGGTGCCCATGCTTATCAATCAAATGGGTACCTATATCAACTTTCAAATTTCAATTCTAAGAAAGTCAACAAAAGTGGATATTTTCAACCTTGGTTCGAACAAGCTTGAATGAGGGCCAAAATAGCTCCAAATCTCATAAAAATAGGTGTCCATGCTTATCTCTTAAATGGGTACCTAAATCCACTTTGAAAACTAAATTACAAGAGAGTTGACAAAAGTGCATCTTTTCAATGTTGGTTTGACCAACTTTGAACAAGGGCAAAAATAGCTTCAAATATCATATAAATAGGTGTCCATGCTTATCTCTCAAATGGTTAGCTAAATCCACTTTCAAAACTCAATTCTGAGATTTGGGTACCTAAATCCGCTTAACCGAGGGCCAAAATAGCTATTAATGTCATAAAATAGGTGTCGATGCTTATCTCTCAAAATGGTATCTAAATCTACTTTAAAATTTCAATTCCGAGAAAGTCGACAAAACTGCACATTTTCAACCTAGGTTTAAACAACCTTGAATAAGGCCCAAAATAGCTCCAAATCTCAAAAACAATGTGTCCATACCTGCCTCTCAAATGGGTACCTAAATCCACTTTCAAAACACAATTCTAAGAAAGTCGACAAAAGTGCATCTTTTCAAACTTGGTTTGACCAATCTTGAACAAGGACCAAAATAGCTCCAACTGTCATAAAAATAGGTGGCCATGCTTATCTCTCAAATGGGTATCTAAATCTAATTTAAAATTTCAATTCTGAGAAATTCGACAAAAGTGCATATTTTCAACCTTGGTTTGACCAACCTTGAACGAGGGCCAAAATAGCTCCATATCTCATAAAAATATGTGTGCATGCTTATCTCTCAAATGGGTACTTAAATCCACTTTCAAAACTCAATTCCGATAAAGTCGACAAAAGTGCATATTTTTAACTTTGGTTTGACCAACCTTTCACGTCGGCCAAAATATCTCCAAAAATCATAAAAATAGGTTTCCATGCTTATCTCTCAAATGGGTATCTAAATCTACCTTAAAATTTCAATTCCTAGAAAGTCAACAAAAGTGCATATTTTCAACCTTGGTTTGACCAACCTTGAACGAGGGCCAAAATAGCTTTGAATCTCATACAAATAGGTGTCCATGCTTATCTCTCAAATGGGTACCTTAATCAACTTTCAAATTTCAATTCCGAGAAAGCCGACAAAAGTGGATATTTTCAACTTTGGTTAGACAAACCTTGAACGAGTGTCGAAATAGTTCCTAATCTCATAAAAATAGGTGTCCATTTTTATCTCTCAAATGGGTACCTATATCCACTTTGTGAACTCAATTCCGAGAAAGCCAACATATGTGCATATTTTACACCTTGGTTTGACAGACCTTGAACGAGGGCCAAAATAGATCCAAATATCATAGAAATGTGTGTCCATTCTTATCTCTCAAATGGGTACTTTAATACAATAACAAAACTCAATTCTTATAAAGTCAAGGTTGGTCAAACAAGTTTTGAAAATATCGAGTTTTGTCAACTTTCTTAGAATTTAAATTTGAAAGTGGATTTAGGTACCTGTTTGAGAGGTAAGCATTATACCCATTTTTATGAGAGTTGACACTATTTCAGCCCTCATTCAAGGTTGGTCAAACAAAGGTTGAAAAGATGCACTTTTGTTGACTTTCCTGGAATTAAGCTTTGAAAGTATATTTAGGTACGCAATTGAGAGATAAGCATGGACACCTATTTTTATGAGATTCAGAGCTTTTTGGTCCTCGTTCAAGGTTGGTCAAACCAAGGTTGAAAATATGCACTTTTGTGGACTTTCTTTGAATTGAAATTTTAAGGTAGATTTAGATACCTAATTGAGAGATGAGCATGGACACCTATTTGTATGAGATTTGGACCTATTTTTTCTCTCGTAAGTTGGTCAAACCAAGGTTGAAAATATGCACTTTTTCCAACTTTCTCAGAATGGAAATTTTGAAGTAGATTTAGATACCCATTCGAGAGATAAGCATGCTCACTTATTTTTATGAGATTTGGAGCTATTTTGGCCCTCATTTATGGTTGGTCAAACCAAGGTTGAAAACATGCACTTTTGTTGACTTTCTCGGTATTGAGTTTTGACAGTTGATTTAGGTACCCGTTTGAGAGATAAGCATGGACACCTATTTTTATGAGTTTGGAGCTATTTTGGCCCTCGTTCAAGGTTGGTCAAACCAAGGTTGAAAATATGCACTTTTGTCGACTTTATCGGAATTGAAATTTTTAAATAGATTTAGATACCCATTTGAGACATAAGCATGGACACCTATTTTTATGACATTTGGAGCTAGTTTGGTTCCCGTTGAAGGTTGGTCAAACCAAGGTTGAAAAGCTGTACTTTTTTCAACATTCTCGAAATTGACTTTTGAAAGTGTATTTAGGTATCCATTTAACACATAAGCATGGACACCTATTTCTTTATGAGATTTGGGGCTATTTTGGCCCTCGTTCAAGGTTGGTCAAACCAAGGTTGCAGATATGCACTTTTCTCGACTTTCTCATAATTGAGTTTTCAAAGTGAATTTAGGTACCCATTTGATAAATAAGCATGGACACCTATTTTTATGAGATTTGGAGCGATTTTGGCCCTCGTTCGAGGTTGGTCAAAGCAAGGTTGAATATATGCACTTTTGTCGACTTTCTCGAAATTGAAATTTTAAAGTAGATTTAGATACCATTTTGAGGAATAAGCATGGACACCTATGTTTATGATATTTTGAGCTATTTTGGCCCTCGTTCAAGGTTGGTTAAACCAAGGTTGAAAGGATGCACTTTTGTCGACTTTCTCAGAATTGAGTTTTGAAAGTGGCTTTAGATAGCCATTTGAGCGATAAGCATGGATAACTATTTTTTTGAGATTTGGTCCTATTTTTGCCCTCTTTCAAGGTTGCTCAAATGAAGGTTTCAAATATGCACTTTTGTCAACTTTTTTGGAATTGAAATTTGAAAGTCAATTTAGGTACCCATTTGAGAGATGAGCATGGAAACCTATTTTAATGAGATCTTGAGCTATTTTGGCCCTCGTTCAAAGTTGGTCAAACCAAGGTTGAAAATATCCACCTTTGTCAACTTTGTCGGAATTGAAATTTGAAAGTGCATTTAGGTACCCATTTGAGAGATAACCATGGACACTTAGTTTTATGATATTTGGAGCTATTTTGGCCGTCTTTCAAGGTTAGTCAAAACAAGGTTGAAAAGATGAACTTTTGTCGACTTTCTCAGAATTGAGTTTTGAAAGTGGACTTAGGTACCCATTTGAGAGATAGGCATGGACAGCTATTTTTATTAGATATGGAGCTATTTTGGCCCGCTTTCAAGGTTGGTCAAACCAAGGTTCAAAATATGCACTTTTGTCGACTTTCTCGAAAATTTAAATCTTAAAGTAAATTTACATACCCATTTGAGAGATAAGCATGGACACCTATTTTTATGAGATTTGCAACTACTTTGGCCCTCATTCAAGGTTGATCAAACCAAGGTTGAAAAGTTGAAATTTTTTTCAGTTGCTCACCATTGAGTTTTGAAAGTGGATTAAGGTACCCATTTTAGGGATAAGCTTGCAAACCTATTTTTATGAGATTTGGAGCTATTTTGGTCCTCGTTCAAGGTTGGTCATACAAAGGTTGAAAATATGCACTTTTGTTGACCTTCAAGGAATTGAGTTTTGAAAGTGGAGTAGGTACCCATTTGAAGAATAAGCATGGACACCTAGTTTTATGAGATTTGGAGCTATTTTGGCCCTCGTTAAAGGTTGGTCAAACCAAGGTTTAGAATATGCGCTTTTTTTGACATACTCGAAATTGAAATTTTAAAGTAGATTTAGACACCCATTTGAGAGATGAGCATGGACACCTATTTTGAGGAGATTTGGAGCTATTTTGGCACTCGTTCAACCTTGGTCAAACAAACGTTGAAAATTGCACTTTTGTCGATTTTCTTAAAATTGATAACCATGGACGCCTATTTTTATGAGATTTGAGAGCTATTTTGGCCCTCATTCAAGGTTGGTCAAACGAAGGTTGAAAAGATGCACTTTTGTCGGCTTTCTCGAAATGGAGGTTTGAAAGTGGATTTACGTACCCTTTTGAGAGATAAGCATGGACACCTATTTTTATGAGATTTGGAGCTATTTTTGCTCATGTTCAAGGTTGGTCAAACCAAGGTTGAAAATATGCACTTTGGTCAAATTTGTTGGAATTGAAATTTAAAATTAGATTTAGATATCCATTTGAGAGATAAGCATGGACACCTATTTTTATAAGATTTGGAGCTATTTTGTACCTCGTTCAAGGTTGGTCAAACCAAGGTGGAAAGTATGCACTCTTGTCGACTTTCTCGGAATTGAGTTTTGAAAGTGGATTTAGGTACACATTTGAGATATAAGCATGGAAAACTATTTTTTTGACATTTGGAGCTATTGTGGCCCTCATTAAGGGTTGGTCAAACCAAGGTTGAGAATAAGCACTTTTGTCGACTTTCTCGAAATTGAGATTTGAAAGTGGATTTAAGTACGCATTTGAGAGATAAGCATGGACACCTGTTCTTTTGAGTTTTGGAGCTATTTTGGCCCTCTTTCAATGTTGGTCAAACTAAGTTTGAAAATATGCACTTTTGTCGACTTTCTCGGAATTGAGTTTTCAAAGTGGATTTAGGTACCCATTTGAGAGATAAGCATGGACACCTAGATTATGATATTTGGAGCTATTTTGGCCCTTGTTCAAGGTTCATCAAAGCAAGGTTACAATCATGCACTTTTCTTGACTTTATTGGAATTCTGTTTGGAAAGTGGATATAAGTACCCATTTGAGAGATAAGCATGGACACCTATTTTTATGAGATTTGGAGTTATTTTGGCCCTCGTTCAAGGTTGATTAAACCAAGGTTGAAAAGATGTACTTTTGTCAAATTTCTTGGAATTGAGTTTTGAAAGTGGATTTAGATAACCATTTGAGAGATAAGCATGGACACCTAGTTTTATGAGATTTGGAGCTATTTTGGCCCTCTTTCAAGGTTGGTCAAACCAAGGTTGAAAATATGCACTTTTGTCGACTATCTCAGAATTGAAATTTAAAAATAGATTTAGATACCCATTTGTGAGATAAGCATGGATGCCTATCTTTAAGATATTTGGAGCTATTTTGGCCCTCATTTAAGGTTGGTCAAACAAAGGTTGAAAACCTGCACTTTTTTTGACATTCTTGGAATTGACTCATGAAAGTGGATTTAGGTACCCATTTGAGAGATAAGCATGGACACCTACTTTTTATGATATTTGGGGTTATTTTAGACCTCATTCAAGGTTGGTCAAACAAAGTTTGAAAAGATGCACTTTTGTTGACTTTCTTGTAATTGAGTTTTTAAAGTGGATTTAGATACCCATCTGAGATATAAGCATGGACACCTATTTTTATGAGATTTCTAGCAATTTTGGCCCTCGTTCAAGGTTGGTAAAACCAAGGTTGAAAATATGCACTTTTGTCAACTTTCTCGAAATTGAGATTTTAAAGTAGATTTAGATACGCATTTCAAAGATAAGCATGGACACCTATGCTTATGAGATTTAGAGCTGTTTTGGCCCTCGTTCAAGGTTGGTCAAAATAAGGTTGAAAAGATGCACTTTTTTTTACTTTGTTGAAATTGAGTTTTGAAAGCGGATTTTGGTACCCATTTGAGAGATAAGAATGGACAACTATTTTTCTCAATGAGGGCCAAAATAGCCATTTATCTCATAAAAATAGGTGTCGATGGTTTTCTCTCAAATGGGTATCTAAATCTACTTTAAAATTTCAATTCCGAGAAAGTCGACAAAAGTGCATATTTTCAACATTGGTTTGACCAACCTTAAAGGAGGGGCAAAATAGCTCCAAATTTCATAAAAATAGGTGTCCATGTTTATCTCTCAAATGGGTATCTAAATCCACTTAAAAAATTCAATTCTGAGAAAATCGACAAAAGTGCATATTTTCAACGATGGTTTGAACAACCTTGAACGAGGGCTAAAATAACCCCACATATCATAAAAGATAAGTGTCCATGCTTATCTCTCAAATGAGTACCTAAATCCACTTTCAAAACTCAATTCCAAGAATGTTGAAAAAAGTGCAGGTTTTCAATATTTGTTTGACCAACCTTGAATGCGGGCCAAAATAGCTCCAAATCTCATAAAAATAGGTATGCATCCTTATCTCTCAAATGGGTATCTAAATCTACTTTAAAATTTCTATTCTGAGATAGTCGACAAAAATGCATATTTTTAACCTTGCTTTGACCAACCTTGAAGGAGGGCCAAAATAGCCCCAAATAACATAAACATAGGTGTCCATGCTTATATCTCAAATGAGTACCTACATCAAGTGGATATTTTCAACATTGGTTTGGACAACTTTGAACGAGGGGGAAAATAGCTCCAAATCTCATGAAAATAGGTGTCCATGCTTATCTCTCAAATGGGTACCTACATCAACTTTCAAAATTCAATTCTGAGAAAGTTGACAAAAGTGGATATTTTCAATGTTGGTTTGACCAACCTTGAGGACGGCCAAAATAGCTCCAAATCTCATAAAAACAGGTGTCCGTGCTTATCTCTCAAATGGGTACCTAAATCCATTTTGAAAACTCAATTCTGAGAAATTTGACAAAAGTCCATATTTTCAGCCTTGGTTTGACCAATTTTAAATGAGGTCCAAAATAGCTCCAAATATCATAAAAATAGGTGTCCATGCTTATCTCTCAAATGGGTACCTAAATCCACTTTCACAACTCAATTACAAGATTTGGACACCTAAATCCACTTGAATGAGGGCCAAAATAGTTCCAAATCTCATAAAAATAGGTGTCCATGCTTATCTCTCAAATGGGTACCTAAATCCACTTTCAGAACTCGATTTCGAGAAAGTCGAAATAAGTGCATATTTTCAACCTTTATTTGACTAACCTTGAATGCAGGACAAAATAGATCCAAAACTCAAAAAAATAGTTGTCCATGCTTATCTGTCAAATGGGTACTTTAATCCAGTTTCAAAACTCAATTCTGAGAAAGTCGACAAAAGTGCACCTTTTCAACCTTGGTTTGACCAACCTTGAAGGAGGGCGAAAATAGCTCCAAATCGCATAAAAATAGGTGTCCATGCTTATCTCTCAAATGGGTACGGAAATGCACTTTCAAATTTCAATTCCGAGACAGTCGATGAAAGTGGATATTTTCAACTTTGGTTTGACAAACTTTGAACAACGGCAAAAATAGCTCCATATCTCATTAAAATATGCGTCCATGGTTATCTCTCAAATGAGTACCGAAATCCACTTTCAAATTTCAATTCTGAGAAAGTCGACAAAAGTGCATATTTTCAACCTTGGTTTGACCAACCTTGAACGAGTGAAAAAATAGCACCAAATCTCATAAAAATAGGTTTCCATGCTTATCTCTTGAATGGCTATCTTAATCCAGTTTCAAAATTCAATGCTGAGAAGTTGAGAAAAGTGCATATTTTCAACGTTGGTTTGACCAACCTTGAAGGAGTGCCAAAATAGCTCCAAATATCCTAAAAATAGATGTCCATACTTATCTCTCAAATGGGTATCGATATCTACTTTAAAATTTCAATTCTGAGAAAGTCAAAAAAAGTGCATACTTTCAACCTTGGTTTGACCAACCTTGAATGAGGGCCAAAATAAGTCAAAATCTCATAAAAATATGGGTCCATACTTATCTCTCAAATGGGTACCTAAATCAACTTTCAAAACTCAGTTCCAAGAAAGTTGATATACGTGCATCTTTTAAACCTTGGTTTGAAAAGGTACCCATTTTTATGAGATTTGGATCTATTTCCTCAGTCAAGGTTGGTCAAACCAAGGTTGAAAATATGTACTTTTGTCGAATTTCTCGGAATTGAGTTTTGAAAGTGGATTTAGGTACCCATTTGACAGATAAGCATGGAAACCTATTTTAATGAGATTTGAAGCTATTTGGAGCTAAGTTGGCCCACATTCAAGGTTGGTCAAACAAGGGTTGAAAATATCCAGTTTTGTCGACCTTCTCAAAATTAAAATTTGAAAGTGGATTCAGGTACCCCTTTGAGAGATAAGCATTATACCTATTTTTATGAGAGTCGAAGCTATTTTATCCCTTGTTCAAGGTTGGTCAAACAAAGTTTGAAAAGATGCACTTTTGTTGACTTTCTTGTAATTGAGTTTTGAAAGAGGATTTAGATACCCATATGAGATATAAGCATGGACACCTATTTTTATGAGATTTCTAGCAATTTTGGCCCTCGTTCAAGGTTGGTCAAACAAAGGTTGAAAATATGCACTTTTGTCGAGTTTCTCGGAATTGAGTTGTGAAAGTTGATTTAGGTTCCCAATTGAAAGATAACCATGGGCATGTATTTTATGAGATTTGGAGTTATTTTGGCCCTCATTCAAAGTTGGTCAAACCAAGGTTGAAAATATGCACTTTTGTGGATTTTCTTGGACTTTCTCAACTTTATCATAATTGAGATTTAGATACCCATTTGAGATATAAGCATGGACACTTATTTTTATGAGAATTGGAGTTATTTTGGCACTCGTTCAAGGTTTGTCAAACAAAGGTTGAAAATATGCACTTTTGTTGACTTTCTTGGAATTGATTTTTGAAAGTTGATTAAGGCACCCAATTGAGATATAAGCATGGACACCTATTTTTATAAGATTTGGACCTATTTTGGCCCTCGTTCAAGGTTGGTCATGTTAGCTCTCTAGGAAACTCCTCTAGGTTGTAGCTCGAGGATTCCTTGTAACTTCAATGTTTCTTCAATGATTTACTAAATGGATCAATTTAGATGACCTCTAAGACCTCACTCACTCAGGACATGCATAAAACTCAATCAAAAGATAAGGCTTCTAACTATCAATGTTCAGAGGGTTGATAATAAGGTGAATAAATGGAGAACTCACTATGCTGGAAGATTCATATATAAAGCAATAACATATGAATGGCTAATCATAACAAGGAAAGATACTTGCAATTCAACTCATCAACATTGAGATAGGGTGACAACAATTTGGTATTAGACACAAAGAATAAACCTGAATCAAACATCCAAGCACAAGTATAGAACAGAAAAGAGATGGAACCTGAACATATAATGGAAAAAGAGCTTATATTAAATGATGAATAACATGAGAAGCTTGATTACAATAAGGGTCTAAAAGTCTCTAAATTCAAACCCTTGCTTCAACCTTATTCATAGACATTATATAGCCTTTACAAAATTTATTTCAGATCCTGAAAAGCTGGATCGAATTTACTAAAAATAGATAACATAACTATTTTTTGCAAAAAATAGGTCAAGAACCCTAACTTAAGTGCTAATCTATCTAACTCTAATACTTTTTCACTCCTTGAACTCTTTAATAACTGCAGTGATCATTGAAGTAGAACTAGACCCTGTTATTTGACATATAAGTGTAAGCAAGAATATTTCACTTTCTGCGGACAGAAGATGTTCCTCTAGTCTGAATGGTTCAGATCCAGAACAAATGAACGACAAAGGATGAAGACCCTCCCTGGATGTCGTAGATACTTGGAATGTCGCTTCAATAGTAAACATGTGTACCTGCAATCATATTCAACACGAGAACACATCAAAAATACTAGAACATAATATATTCATCCATGTCAGTGACTGAGGAATCCGATAACATTTACATGTAAAATCAACAACAATAGTATTGTGGGATGAAAATCAGCTTTGCATTAAGATGAATGCAGAAGTTTACAACCAATTAAGCCTTAGTGTCGACATGCATCTCCATGAAACCAACAATTCATCCCCATAAGCTCCAACTTTTCTCTCTATGCTCTCAAATGGCTTGGGCCAAGTGGTCAATCCAACATCATAACAATGGGTACCTATATCCACTTTCAAATTCAAATTCAGAGAAAGTCGACAAAAGAGCATATTTTCAACCTTTGCTTGAAAAACCTTGAATGAGGGCTGAAATAGCTTTGAATATCATAAAACTATGTGTCTATGCTTATCACTCAAATGGGTACCTAAATCCACTTTCAAAAATCAATTTCGAAAAAGTCGACAAAAGTGCATCTTTTCAACCTTGGGTTAACTAACCTTTAACGAGGGCCAAAATAGATCCTAATCTCAGAAAAATACGTGTCCATGCTTATCTCTCAAATGTGTATCTAAATCTACTTTAAAATATCAATTTCGAGAAAGTCGACACATTAGAGGAAATTTGGGGTCTAAAATGGGTTTTATAAGAAAATGAGCCAACAATAAATTATTGTAAATTGGAATTCAAGAACCAATAGAATTTGAAGAAAATGAGTCAACCATAATGGTTGAATTGACATATTCTTTATAAAAATCTATTTTTTTGTTCGTATTTTCAACATATCTCCCTGTGTTTTTACTCAAATTTCAAGTGGGAGGCCTCCTTGGATGTGAAATTTGATTACGCATCCAATGAGTACCCACATAGCATCCTTTTGATGCGGAATTAAATTTCGCATCCAACGCACCCTCTTGCTCGAAATTTGAGTAATATATAGAGGGAGATATGTCGAAAATACGAACAAAAAAAGTAGTTTTTTTATTTCTTCCTACCAAATTAATAAATATTATTTTATTATTTTAACTATTATTTTGCATTTTTTCTTAGGAGCCGCATTTTAGGCCTCAAATTTCCTTTAATGAAAGTGCATATTTGCAACCTTGGTTTGACCAACCTTGAATGAGGTCCAAAATATATCCAAATCTCATAAAAATAGGTTTCCATGCTTATCTCTCAAATGGGTACCTAAATCCGCTTTCAAAACTCAATTCCGAGAGAGTCAACAAAAGTGCATATTTTCAACCTTGGGTTAACCAACCTTGAATGAGGGAAAAAAAAACCAAATCTCATAAAAATAGGTGTCCATGATTATCTCTGAAATGGGTACCTCAATCCACTTTAAAAACTCAATTATGAGAAAGTCAACAAAAGTGCATTTTTTTCAACCTTGGTTTTACCAATCTTGAACCAGGGCCAAAATAGCTCCAAATCTCATAAAACTAGGTGTCCATGCTTATCTCTCAAATGGGTACCTAAATCGTATTTCAAAACTCAATTCTGAGAAAGACGACACAAGTGCATTTTTTTAACCTAGGTTTGACCAAGCTTAAATGAGGGCCAAAATAGCTCCAAATCTCATAAAAATAGGTGTTGATGCTTATCTCTCAAATGGATATCTAAATATACTTTAAAATTTCAATTTTGAGAAAGTTGAAAAAAGTGCATATTTTCAACATTGGTTTGACCAACCTTGAACATAGGCCAAAATGGCTCCAAATCTCATAAAAATAGGTGTCCATGCTAATCTCTCAAATGGGTGCCTAAATCCACTTTCAAATTTCAATTCCGAGAAAGTAGACAAAAGTGCATATTTTCAACATTAGTTTGACCAACCCTGAATGAGGACCAATAGAGATCCAAAGCTCATAAAAATATGTGTCCATGCTTATCTCTGAAATGGGTATCTAAATCTACTTTAGAATTTCAATTCTGAGAAAGTCGACAAAAGTGCATCATTTAAACCTTGGTTTGACCAACCTTGAATGAGGGAAAAAATAGCTCTGAATCTCATATAAATAGGTGTCCATGCTTATCTAAAAAATGGGTACCTAAATCCTCTTTCAAAACTCAATACTGAGAAAATTGAAAAAAGTGGATGTTTTCAACCTTGGTTTCAACAACCTTGAACACGAGCCAAAATAGCCCCAAATCTCATAAAAATAGGTGTCCATGCTTTTTTCTCAAATGAGTATCTAAGTGTAATTTAAAATTTCAATTTCGAGCAAGTTGACAAAAGAGCATATTCTCAACCTTCGTTTGACCAACGTTGAACAAGGTTGAAAATTGCTCCAAATCTCGGAAAAGAGGTGTTCATTCTTGTTTCTCAATTGGGTATCTAAATATACCATAAAATTTCATTTCCAAGAAAGTTGGCAACAGTGCATATTTTCACCCTTGGTTTTACAAACCTTGAATGAGGGCTAAAATAGCTCCAAATATCATAAAAATAGGTTTCCATTCTTATCCCTCAAATGGGTACATAAATCCACTTTCAAAACTGAATTCTGAGAAAGTCGACAAAAGTGCATATTTTCAACCTTGGTTTGACCAACCTTGAACGAGGGAAAAAATAGCTCCAAATCTCTAAAAATAGGTTTCCATGCTTATCTGCAAATCGTTATGTAAATTGACATTCAAAACTCAATTCTAAGAAAGTCAACAAAATTGCATCTTTTCAAACTTGGTTTGACCAACCTTGAACAGGTGCCAAAATGACTCCAAATCTCATAAAAATAGGTGTCCATGCTTATCTCTCAAATGGGTACCTAAATCCACTTTCAAATTTCAATTATGAGAAAGTCAACAAAAGTGGATATTTTCAACCTTGGTTTGACCAACCTTAAATGATGGCAAAAATAGGTTCAAATCTCATAAAAAATAAGTGTCCATGCTTATGTCTCAAATGGGTACCTCAATCCACTTCGAAATTTCAATTTCGAGAAAGTCGACAAATGTGCATGTTTTCAACGTTGGCTTAACTAAACTTGAACGAGGACCAAACTAGCTCCAAATATCACAAAAACACATGCTTATCTCTCAAACGGGTACCTAAATCCACTTTCAAAACTCAATTTCGAGAGAGTCAACATAAGTGCATCTTTTCAACCTTGGTTTGACCAAGCTTGAATGAGGTAGCCATGGTTATCTCTCAAATGGATACTTAAATCTACTTTAAAATTTCAATTATGAGAAAGTCAACAAAAGTGCATGTTTTCAACCTTGGTTTGACCAACCTTGAACAACTGCCAAAATAGATCGAAAATGCATAAAAATAGGTGTCCATGCTTATCTCTCAAATGGGTACCTAAATCAACTTTCAAAACTTAATTCCTAGAAAGTCGACAAAAGTTCATATTTTCAACCTTGGTTTTACCAACCTTGAACGAGGGCCAAAATAGCTCCAAATGTCATAAAAATAGGTGTCCATGCTTATCTCTCAAATGGGTACCTAAATCAACTTTCAAAACCCAATTCCTAGAAAGTCAACAAAAGTTCATATTTTCAACCTTGGTTTGACCAACCTTGAATGAGGGCCAAAATAGCTCCAAATCTCATAAAAATACGTTTCCATAATTATCTCTCAAATGGGTACCTAAATCCACTTTCAAAACTCAATTACGACAAAGTCGACAAAAGTGCATATTTTCAACGTTGGTTTGACCAAGCTTGAATGAGGGCCAAAATAACTACAAATCTCATACAAATATGTGTCCATGCTTATCTCTCAAATGTGTAGCTAAATCCACTTTAAAAACCCAATTCTGAGAAAGCCAACAAAAGTGCATCTTTTCAACCTTCGTTTGACTAACCTTGAACGAGGGCCAAAATAACTCCAAATAGCATACAAATAGGTGTCCATGCATATCTCTCAAATGGGTAGCTAAATCCACTTTCAAATTTCAATTGTGAGAAAGTCGACAAAAGTGTATATTTTCAACCTTGGTTTGATCAACTCTGAACAATGACCAAAATAGCTCAAAATCTCATAAAAATAGGTTTCCATGCTTATCTCTAAAATAGGTACCTAAATCCACTTTCAAAACTCAATTCTGAGAAAGTTGAGAAAAGTGCATATTTTCAACCCTTGATGACCAACCTTGAACAAGGGCCAAAATAGTTCCAAATCTCATAAAAATAGGTGTCCATGCTTATCTCTCAAATGGGTAACTAAATTCACTTTCAAAACACAATATCAAGATATTCGACAAAAGTGCATCTTTTCAACCTTGGTTTGACCAACCTTTAATGAGGGCCAAATTAGCCTAAAATCTCATAAAAATAGGTGTCCATGCTTATCTCTTAAATGTGTATCTAAATCTACTTTAAAATTTCAATTCCAAGAAAGTGAACAGAAGTGCATATTTTCAACCTTGGTTTAACCAACCTTAAACGAGGGCCAAAATAGATCCAAATCTCATAAAAATAGGTTTTCATGCTTATTTGCAAATGGGTACCTAAATCCACTTTCAAAACATCAATTCCGAGGGAGTCGACAAAAGTGGATATTTTCAAGCTTGGTTTGACCAACCTTGAACGAGGGCCAAAATAGCTCCATATCCCATAAAAATAGGTTTCCATGCTTATCTCTCAAATGGATACCTAAATCCACTTTCAAAAGTGAATTCCAAGAAATTAAAAAAATGCATTGTTTCAACCTTAGTTTGACCAACCTTGAACCACAGAAAAAATAGCTCCAAATCTCACAAAAATAGGTGTCCATACTTATATCTCAAATGGGTACCTAAATCCTTTTTCAAAACTCAATTCTGAGAAAGTCGACAAAAGTGCATATTTTCAACGTTGGATTGACCAACCATGAACGATGGACAAAATAACTCCAAATCTCATAAAAATAGGTGTACATGCTTATCTCTAAAATGGGTACCTAAATCTGCTTTCAAACTCAATTCTAAGAAAGTCGACAAACGTGCATATTTTCAACATTGGTGTGCCCAACCTTGAACAAGGGCCATAATAGCTCCAAATCTCATAAAATCAAGTCCATGCTTATCTCTCAAATGGGTACCTAAATCCACTCTCAAAACTCAATTCCGAGAAAGTTGACACAAATGAATATTTTCAACCTTGGTTTGACCAACCATGACTGAGTGTCAAAATAACTCCACATCTCATAAAAATAGGTCTTCATGCTTATCCCTTAGATGGCTATCTAAATCCACTTCCAAAACTTAATTTCGAGAAAGTGGACAAAAGTGCATATTTTCAAACTTAGTTTGACCAACCTTGAATGAGGGCCAAGATACCTGCAAATTCTTAAAAATAGGTGTCCATGTTTATCTCTCAAATGGGTATCTAAATCTACTTTAAAATTTCAATTCCGAGAAAGTTGACAAAAGTGCATACTTTCAACTATGGTTTGACCAATCTTGAACGAGGGCCAAAATAGCTCGAAATCTCCTAAAAATAGTTGTCCATGCTTATCTCTCAAATGGGTACCTAAATCCACTTTCAAAACTTAATTTTGAGAATGTTGAAAAAATGCATCTTTTTAAGCTTAGTTTGATGAACCTCGAACGAGGGCCAAAATAGCTCCAAAACTCATAAAAAATTGTGTCCATGCTTATCTCTCAAATGGGTATCTAATCTACTTTAAAATTTCAATTCCGAGAAAGTCGACAAATATGCATATTTTCAACCTTAGTTTGACCAACCTTCAACTAGGTTCAAAATAACTCCAAATCTCATCAAAATAGGTGTCCATGCTTATCTCTCAAATGGGTACCTTAATCCACTAGCAAAACTCAATTCTGAGGAAGTCAACAAACATGCATCTCTTCAACCTTGGTTTGGCCAACCATGAACGAGGGCCAAAATAACTCCAAATCTCATAAAAATAGGTATCCTTGCTTATCTCTCAAATATTTATCTATATCTACCTTATAATTTCAATTCCGAGGAAGTCGACAAAGGTGCATATTTTCAATCTTGGTTTGACCAACCTTGAACAAGGGTCAAAATAGCTCCAAATCTCATAAAAATATGTCTCTCTCAAATGGGTACATAAATCCACTTTTCGATATCAATTTCGATAAAGTCAACAAATGTGAATATTTTCAACCTTGGTTTTACCAACCTTAAATGAGCGCCAAAATAGGTCCAAATCTCATAAAAACATGTGTCACAGCTTATCTCTCAAATGGGTACCTAAATCCACTTTTAAATTTCAATTTCGATAAAGTCGACAAAACTCCATGTTTTCAACCATGGTTTGAATAACCTTGAACAAAGGCCAAAATAGCTCCAAATATCATAAAAATAGGGGTCCATGCTTATCTCTCAAACGGGTACCTAAATCCACTTTCAAAACTCAATTCCGACAAAGTCGACAAAAGTACATCTTTCCAACGTTCGTTTGACCAACCTTGAACGAGGGCCAAAAGAGCTCCAAATCTCCTAAAAATAGGTTTCCATGCTTATCTCTCAAATGGGTATTTAAATCTACTTTAAATTTTCAATTTCAAGAAAGTCAATAAAAGTGAATATTTTCACCCTTGGATAAACCAACCTTGAACGAGGGCCAAAATAGCTCCCAATCTCATAAAAATAGGTGTCCAATTCTTATCTCTCAAATTGGTATTTAAATCTACTTTAAAATTTCAATTCCTAGAAAGTTGATAAAGGTGCATATTTCCAACCTTAGTTTGACCAACCTTGAACGAGGCCCAAAATAGCTCCAAATCTCATAAAAAAAGTTTTCCATGCTTACTTATCTCTCAAATGGTTACCTAAATCAACTTTCAAAACTCAATTCCGAAAAAGTCGAGAAAAGTCCATATTTTCAACCTTGGTTTGACCAACCTTGAATGAGGGCCAAAATAACTCCAAATTTCATTAAAATAGGTGTTCATGCTTATTTCTCAAACGAGTACCTAAATCCAGTTTCAAAATGCAATTCCGAAAAAGTCGACAGAAGTGCATCTTTTCAACGTTGGTTTGACCAACCTTGAACAAGGGTCAAAAGAGATCCAAATCTCATAAAAAGAGGTGTCCATGCTTATCTCTCAAATGGTTATTTAAATATACTTTAAAATTTCAATTTCGAGAAAGTCAACAATAGTGCATATTTTCAACCTTGGTCTGACCAACCTTGAACGAGGGCCAAAGAGATCCAAATCTCATAAAAAGGTGTCCATGCTTATCTCTCAAATGGGTATTTAAATATATTTTAAAATTTCAATTCCGAGAAAGTTGACAATAGTTGCATATTTTCAACCTTGGTTTGACGAACCCTGAACGAGGGCCAAAATAGCTCCAAAACTAATAAAAATAGGTGTCCATGCTTATATCTTAAATGGGTACCTAAATTCACTTTCAAAACTCAACGTTGGGTTGACCCACCTTGAACGAGGTCCAAAATAGCTCAAAATATCATAAAAATAGGTGTCCATGCTTATCTATCAAATGTATATCTTAAGCTCAGTTTGACCAACCTTGAATGAGGGTCAAAAAAGCCCTGGATATCATAATTATAGGTGTCCATGCTTATCTCCCAAATGGGTACCTAAATCCAGTTTCAAAATTTGATTCAAAGAAAGTTGAAAAAAGTGCATCTTATAAACATTCATTTGACCAACGTTGAACAAGGGCAATAATAGTTGCAAATCTCATAAAAATAGGTGTCCATGTTTATCTCTAAAAGGGTACCTAAATCCACTTTCAAGACTCAATTCTGAGAAAGTTGACAAAAGTGCATATTTTCAACCATGGTTTAACCAACCATGAATAAGGGCCAAAATAGCTCCAAATCTCATAAAAATAGATTTCCATGCTTATCTGTCAAATGGATACCTAAATCCATTTTCAAAATTCAATTCCAAGAAATTCGACAAATGTGCGTATTTCAACCTTGCATTGACCAACCTTGAATGAGGGTCAAAATAGCCCCAAATCTCATAAAAATACGTGTCCATTGTTATCTCTCAAATGAGTACCTAAATCCACTTTCAAATTTCAATTCCAAGAAAATCGACAAAAGTACATATTTTAAACCTTGGACAAAGGACAAAATAGCTATGAATATCATAAAATAGGTGTCCATTCTTATCTCTCAAATGGGTAATGAAATTCAATTTCAAAACTCATTTCAGAGAAAGTCGACAAAAGTGCATCTTTTCAACCTTGGTTTGACCAACCTTTAATGAGGGCCAAAATAGCTGCAAATCTCATATAAATAAGTGTCCATGCTTATCTCTCAAATGGGTACATAAATCCTCTTTCAAATTTCACTTCCAAGAAAGTCGACAAAAGTGGATATTTGCAACCTTGGTTTGACTAATCTTAAATGAGGGCCGAAATAGCTCCAAAACTCAATTCCTAGAAAGTTGACAAAATTGCATATTTTCAACCTTGGTTTGACCAACCTTGAACGAGGGTAAAATAGCCCCAAATCTCATAAAAATATGTGTGCATGCTTATCTCTCAAATGAGTACCTAAATCTGCTTCGAAAACTCAAGTCCTAGAAAGTCGAAAAAATTGCATATTTTCAACCTTGGTTTGACCAACCTTGAATGAGGGTCAAAATAGCCCGAAATGTCATAAAAATAGGTGTCCATGCTTATCTCTCAAATGGGTACCTAAATCCGCTTTCAAGGCTAAATTTCGAGAAAGTCGACAAAAGTGCTTATTTTCAAACTTGGTTGACCAACCTTGAATGAGGACCAAAGTAGCTCCAAATCTCGTAAAAATAGGTGTCCATGCTTATCTTTCAAATGGGTAACTAAATATGCATTCAAAACTCGATTCCGAGAAAGTCGACAAAAGTGCATATTTTCAACCTTGGTTTGACTAACCTTGAACACGGGCCAAAACAACTCCAAAACTCATAAAAATAGGGGTCCATGCTTATATCTCAAATGGGTACCTAAATGCGCTCTCAAAACTCAATTCCAATAAAGTTGTCAAAAGTGCATCTTGTGAACCTTGGTTTGACCAACATTGAACAAGGGCCAAAATAGTTCAAAATCTCATAAAAAGAGGTGTCAGTGCTTATCTCTCAAATGGGTATCTCAATCTACTTTAAAATATGAATTTCGAGAATTTCTATAAAAGTGCATAGTTTAAACATTGGTTTCACCTACCTTGAATGAGGGAAAAATAACTCCAAATCTCATAAATATAGGTGTCCATGCTTATCTGTCAAATGGGTATCGAAATCCACTTTCAAAAATCAATTCTGAGAAAGTCGACAAAAAGGCCTCTTTTCAACCTTGGTTTCACAACCTTGAACGAGGGCCAAAACAACTCCAAATCTCATAAAAAATAGGTGTCCATGATTATCTCTCAAATGGGTACCTAAATCCACTTGAAAATTTCAATTCCGAGAAAGTCGACAAAAGTGCATCTTTTCAACCCTTGTTTGAAAACCTTGAACGAGGGCCAAAATAACTCCAAATCTCATAAAAATAGGTTTCCATGCTTACCTCTCAAATGGGTACCTAAATCCACTATCAAATTTCAATTCCGAGAAATTCAACAAAAGTGGATATTTTCCACCTTGGTTTAACCAACGTTAAACGAGGGAAAAATAGGTCCAAATATCATAAAAATAGGTGTCCATGCTTATCTCTCAAATTCGTACAAAAATCCACTTTCAAAACTCAATTCCGAAAAAGCCGATAAAAGTGGATATTTTCAACCTTGGTTTGACCAAACTTGAACAAGGGATAAGTAGCACCAAATCTCATATAAATAGGTGTCCATGCCTATCTCTCAAATGGGTACCTAAATCCACTTTTAAAACTCAAATATGAAAAGTCGATAAAAGTGCATATTTTCAACATTGGTTTGACCAAACTTGAACCAAAGCCAAAATAAATCCAAATCTCATAAAAATAGGTGTCCATGCTTATCTCTCAAATGGGTATCTAAATTTACATTAAAATTTCAATTCCGAGAAAGTCGACAAAACTGCATATTTCCAAACTTGGTTTAACCAACCTTGAACGAGGACCAAAATAGCTCCAAATCTCATAAAAATATGTGTCCATGCTTATCTCTGAAATGGGTACCTAAATCCACTTTCAAAACTCAATTTCGAGAAAGTCAACAAAAGTGCATCTTTTCAACCTTGGTTTGACCAACCTTTAATGAGGGCCAAAATAGCTCCAAATCTCATAAAAAGAGGTTTCCATGCTTATCTCTCAAATGTGTATCTAAACCTACTTTAAAATTTCAATTTCGAGAGAGTAGACAAAAGTGCATATTTTCAACCTTGGTTTGACCAACCATGAACAAGGGCCAAAATAGCTCCAAATATCATAAAAATAGGTTTGTATGCTTATCTCTCAAATGGGTACCTGAATCCACTTTCAGAATTCAATTCCGAGAGAGTTGACAAAAGCACATATTTTCATCCTTGGTTTGACCAACCTTGAACAAGGGCCAAAATAGAACTAAATCTCATAAAAATAGGTGTCCATGCTTATCTCTCAAATGGGTACCTAAATCCACTTTCAAAAGTCAATTCCCATTAGAGGAAATATCAACTCAAAATGGGCCTTTTAACTTTTATTCAAATTCCATGTCATCATGTGTTAGCTAATGAAATTGCTTTAAATTTGAAATACTATATAGGTCTTAAACACTTTTTTAATATAAATTTGGGGATAGGTATCATAAAAAAACTACTTTTTTTGTTTGTATTTTTGACATATCTCCATGTGTTTTTACTCAAATTTCGATCGGGAGAGCTCGTTGGATGCGAAATTAAATTCCGTATCCATCGAGTACCCACTCGGCATACTTTTGACGGACCCCACTACCCACTCGATGCTTATCTCTCAAAAGGGTACCTAAATCTGCTTTCAAAACGCAATTCCAAGAAAGTAAAAAAAAATGCATTTTTTCAACCTTGGTTTGACCAACGTTGAGTGAGGGCCAAAATAGATCCAAATCTTATAAAAGTAGGTGTCCATGCTTATCTCTAAAATGGGTACCTAAATCCACTTTCAAATTTTAATTCCGAGAAAATTGAGTAAAGTGCATATTTTCAAACTTGGATTTACCAACCTTGAATGAGGGCCAAAATAGCTCTGAATATCATAAAAATCGGTGTCCATGCTTATCTCTCAAATGGGTAACTAAATCTACTTTTGAAACTCGTTTTCGAGAAAGTCGACAAAAGTGCATGTTTTCAACCTTGGTTTGACCAACCTTGAATAAGGGCCAAAATAGCTCCAAATCTGATATAAATAGGTGTCCATGCTTATCTCTCAAATGGGTAACTAAATCTTCTTTCAAATTTCAAATTCAAGAAAGTCGACAAAAGTGGATATTTTCAACCTTGGTTTGACCAATCTTAAATGAGGGAAAAAATAAGTCCAAATCTCATAAAAATAGGTGTCCATGCTTATCTCTCAAATGGGTACCTAAATACACTTTCAAAACGCAATTCCTAGAAAGTTGAAAAAAGTGCATCTTTTCAACCTTGGTTTGAACAACCTTTAACGAGGGCCAAAATAGCTCCAAATCTCATAAAAATAGGTGTCCATGTGTTTCTCTCAAATGGGTATCTAAATCTAATTTAGTATTCCAAATCAGAGAAAGTTGACAAAAGTGCATCTTTTCAACCTTGGTTTGACCAACCTTGAACGCAGGACAAAATAGCTCTAAAGATCGTAAAAATAAGTGTGCATGCTTATTTCTTAATTGGGTATCTAAATCTATCTTAAAATTTCAATTTTGAGAAAGTCGACACAAGTGCATTTTTTCAACATTGGTTTGACAAACCTTGAGCAAGGGCCAAAATAGCTCAAAATCTCATAAAAATAGGTGTCCATGCTTATCTCTCAAATGCGTACCTAAATGCACTTTCAAAACTCAATTATGAGAATGTCGACAAAAGTGCATATTTTCAACCTTGCTTTGACCAACCTTGAACCGAGGCCAAAATAGCTACAAATCTCATAAAAATAGGTGTCCATTCTTATCTCTCAAATGGGTACCTAAATCAACTTTCAAATTTCAATTCCGAGAAAGTCGCCAAAAGTGCATGTTTTCAACCTTGGTTTGACTAACCTTGAACGAGGGCCAAAATAGCTCCAAATCTCACAAAAATAGGAAACGGGTACCTAAATCCACTTTCAAAACTCAATTACGAGAAAGTCGATAGAAGTGCATATTTTCAATATTTGTTTGACCAACCTTGAATGAGGGACAAAATAGCTCGAAAACACATAAAAATAGGTGTCCATGCTTATCTCTCAAATGGGTACCTAAATCAACTTTCAAAACTCAATTCCTAGAAAGTCGACAAAAGTGCATATTTTCAACCTTGATTTGACCAACCTTGTACACGGGCCAACATAGCTCGAAATCTCATAAAAATAGCTGTCCATTCGTATCTTTCAAATGGGTATCAACACCCACTTTCAAAACTCAATTCCGAGAAAGTCGACAAAAGTGCATCTTTTCAACGTTGGTTTGATCAACCTTGAACATCAGCGAAAATAGCTCCAAATCTCATAAAATAGGTTTCCATTGTTATCTCTTAAATGGGTACCTAAATTGACTTTCAAAACCCAATTTCAAGAAAGTCGACAAAATTGCATAATTATAACCTTCATTTGACCAACCTTGAATGAGGGCTAAAATAGCTCCAAATCTCATAAAAATAGGTGTCCATGCTTATCTCTACAATGGGTAACTAAATCTAGTTTCAAAACTCAATTTCGAGAAAGTCGCAAAAGTGCATCTTTTCAACCTTGGTTTGCCCAACATTGAATGAGGGATAAAATTGATTCAAATATAATAAAATAGGTTTCCATATTTTAAACATTGGTTTGAGTAACCTTGAACAAGGGAGAAAATAACTCCAAACCTCATAAAAATAGGTGTCCATGCTTATCTCCCAAATTTGTGGCTAAATACACTTTCAAAACCCAATTCAGAGAAAGTCAACAAAAGTGCATATTTTCAACCTTGGATTGAGTAACCAGGAACGAGTACCAAATGAGCTCTAAATCTCATATAAATAGGTGTCCATGCTTATCTCTCAAATGGGTACTTAAATCCAATTTCAAATTTCAATTGCGAAAATGTCAGCAAAATTCCATATTTTCAACCTTGGTTTGACCAACATTGAACGAGGGCCAAAATAGCTCCAAATGTAATTAAAATAGGTTTCCATGCTTATCTCTCAAATGGGTAACAAAATCCACTTTACAAACCAATTTCGAGAAAGATGACAAAAGTCCATGCTTTTAACATTGGTTTGACCAAACCTTGAATGAGGGATAAAATAGCTCCAAATCTCATAAAAATAGGTGTCCATCCTTATCTCTCAAATGGGTACCTAAATGCACTTTCAAAACTCAATTCCGAGAAAGTTGAGAAAAGTGCATATTTTCAACCTTGGTTTGACCAACCTTGAACGAGGACCAAAATAGCTCCAAATCTCCTAAAAATAGGTGTCAATGCTTATCTTTAAAATGGGTACCTAAATCCACTTTCAAGACTCAATTCCAAGAAACTCGACAGAAGTGCATCTTTTAAACCTTCATTTGACCAACCTTTAATAAGGTCCAGAATAGCTCCAAATCTCATAAAAATAGGTGTCCATGATTATTTCTCAAATGGGTATCTAAATCTACTTTAAAATTTCAATTCCTAGAAAGTTGACTAAAGTGCATATTTTCAACCTTAGTTTCAACTTTGAATGAGGGCCAAAATAGCTATAAATCTCATAAAAATAGGTCTCCTTATCTCTCAAATGGGTACCTAAACCTGCTTTCAAAACTCAATTTTAAAAAAATCGACAAAAGTGCATCTTTTCAACCTTGGTTTGGCCAACCTTGAACAAGGGCTAAAATAGCTCAAAATCTCATGAAAATATGTCTCCATGCTTATCTCTCAAATGCGTATCTAAATCTACTTTGAAATTAGAATTCCAAGAAAGTCGACAAAAGTGCATATTTCCAACCTTGGTTTGACCAACCTTGAACGAGGGCCAAAATATCTCCAATTCTCATAAAAATAAGTGTCCATGCTCATTTCTCAATTGGGTATCTAAATCTACCTCAAAATTTCAATTCCGAGAAAGTCAACAAAAGTGTATATTTTCAACCTTGGTTTGAGAAACCTTGAATGAGGGTTAAAAGAGCTCCAAATCTCATAAAAATAGGTGTCCATGGTTATGTCTCAAATGGGTACCTAAATCCACTTTCAAAATTCAATTCAGAGAAAGTCGACAAAAGTGCATATTTTCAACCTTCGTTTAACGAATCTTGAACACGGTCCAAAATAGCTCCAAATCTCATAAAAATAGGTGTCCATGCTTATCTCTAAAATGGGTATCTAAATTCACTTTCAATACTCAATTATGAGAAAGTCGAAAAAATAGCATATTTTCAACCTTAGTTTGACCAACCTTGAATGAGGGCCAAAATAACTCCAAATCTCATAAATATGAGTGTCCATGCTTATCTCTCAAATGAGTACCTAAATCCACTTTCAAATTTCAATTCCAAGAAATTCGACAAAAGTGGATATTTTCATCCTTGGTGCAACCAACATTAAATGAGGGCAAAAATAGGTCCAAATATCATAAAAATAGGTGTCCGTGCTTATCTCTCAAATGGGTACCTAAATCCACTTTCAAATTTCAATTTCGAGAAAATTGACAACAGTGCATGTTTTCAACCTTAGTTTGACTAACTTTGAACGACGGAAAAAATAGCTCCAAATCTCACAAAAATAGGTGTCCATGCTTATCTCTCAAACGGGTGCCCAAATCCTCTTTCAAAACTCAATTGCGAGAAAGTCTATAGAAGTGCATCTTTTCAACGTTGGTTTGACCAACCTTGAACAAGGGCCAAAATAGCTCGAAAAAAAATAAAAATAGGTGTCCATGCTTATCTCTCAAATGGGTACCTAAATCAACTTTCAAAACTCAATTCCTAGAAAGTCGACAAAAGTGCATATTTTCAACCTTGGTTTGGCAAACCTTGTACGAGAACCAAAACAAATTCAAATGTCATAAAAATAGGCGTCCATGCTTATCTTTCAAATGGGTACCTAAATCCACTTTTGAAACTCAATTCTTAGAAAGTCGACAAAATTGCATATTTTCAACCTTGGTTTGTCCAACCTTGAACATGAGCCAAAATAGCTCCAAATCTCATAAAAATAGGTTTCCATGCTTATCTATCAAATGGGTATCTACATCCACTTTCAAAACTCAATTCCGAGAAAGTCGAAAATAATGCATCTTTTCAACCTTGGTTTGACCAACGTTGAACGAGGGCTAAAGTAGCTCCAAATATCATAAGATAGGTTTCCATGCTTATCTCTCAAATGGGTACCTAAATCCACTTTCAAAACTCAATTCCAAGAAAGTCGACAAAAGTGCATAATTATAACCTTCGTTTGACCAACCTTGAATGAGGGCTAAAATAGCTCCAAATATCATAAATATAGGTGTCCATGCTTATATCTCTTTTTTTTTTATCCAAAACAATTAATTTTTTTTATATTTAAAAAAAGAATAGATTGGGCTTGTACTCAATTACAAATTGATCTGAAGAATTCAGCTTCTTACATCCATTAGACAAGATCCTTCATTCACTCTTAACATAGCAAGAGGAAGAACACAACCCTGACTGGCTTTGAAATATGCCATTTTGTTCAAATTGCAAAGAATGTGGTAAGAGTTAACTGAATCACAATAAATCAAAATAAAGTGCGCCCTTTTCATGATCACTTTCAGGATAAGAGAATTAAGCATTGAATCGAAATTTAAGCTTTTGATGATGATCTCAGAGTCTCGAAAGATTTGCAAGTTATTATGGCCTGCTTCCTTTGCAAGTTGGAAAGCTTTCAGGAGGGAAAATAATTATGCCTGGTTATTTGTAGATTTCCCAATTCCCCACCTGAAACTAGTTTCTAGTTTTCCACCTGGATTAAAAATCAACCCCCCTGCTCTAGCTTTCCATGGGTTTCCTTTTAATGCCCCATCAAAGAAAATTGAGGCTTTATTTTTTGATTGCCACCAATTTGAAAATTCTTTTTTTCTAAAAGTATGACCTGCTAACATGGTTTAATAACAGGCCTACTTAAGCCATTCTGAATTTTATCCACTGTCTTCAAACTGAGCCAATTGTGTTCAGCTTCTAAATTACTACCGACTATTTGAATATTTCCTGCTACTTCCAAGAGAAAACCCTTAGCTTTTGATGCTACAATTTTTGGTTTCGACAATTTTCTATTAAAGATCAAGTCGTTTCTAGCCAACCAAATTTTCCACCAAATGAATTTTGGAATGGATTGCCAAATTTTTCTCCAAACATGACTGTAAGAGAGAGTACCGAGATACCTTTATTGCCAATTTTTAAATAGAATAACATGATCAGTAGATAAAGGGAAAAAAGAAATAGGCAGCCCACGCAGAACAAGAGCCCAAACTTTTTGAGCAAAATCACATTGAACCAAAACGTGTGTTGTAGATTCATCGGCTTGTTGGCATAAGCAACACCTGTATGGTAAAAAAAAAAATCTTTTAATCAATTTTTCTCCAGTTAATAATTTATGGTGCATTATGGTCCAAATGAAAAAATTAATTTTTGGAACGATGGGCATACTCCACACCATTTTCCATAGAGCCGCATTGAGTGAACATGGAGAACTAGGATGAGCTAAATACAACTGGTTGAACCCAATTGCAGTTGAATAGGAACCATTTAATCCCCATCCCCATGAATCATTGTAGTCACGATGGATTGGAGAGAGACCTTTCAATTTTTCAGAAAGCAGAATTTTGAGAACAAAATAATTTGCCAGGTCGCGATCTGACAAAGAGGGGAGGGACCATGCAGTCCATTTTCCATTGACATCCCAATCAGATATATCAGATAGTTTATTAATACCTTTGCTCATCAATTTTGTTTTAATTCCATAATAGAATCATCATTGTAAATTGGATCGTGAAAATTAATTATGTCCTCCCATAGAAGAGTTTTTCTGTCATTGCTGGGGATTCAATACAGATGTTGGACGAATAAATTGTGACATTTGCTGTATAAATTCCAAATATTCGAACCTTTGGGGGTGTTTTCAAATTGAATATTTCGGATTGTTCCTCCATGTAGATATTTTTCCAGAAAAGATGACTAACCGGATGCTTTTTGTTGCAAAACAACTACCATAATAATTTACAACCCATTGCTAAATTGGACAATCCTGGATCTTTGATTTGCAAACCACCTTTAAGAACAGGTTTTTTAATAATTTCCCACTTAACCAGGTGCATGCGGTTCTGATTTCCTTTCCCACCGCTCCATAGGAAGTCTCTGGTCAGTTTTGAAATCTGATTCAGAATGGATTTAGGTGCCAGGGGTAAAGAAGATTGGTAAATAGGAATGAATGACAGGACTGATTTGATCAGAGTAACCTTGCCTGCCTTTGTAATCCAGTTACCTCCCCACAAAACAATCTTTGCTTTAATCTTATTAACGATTTCCAGCCATAAACAAGGATTATTTCATCCCAAAGTTAGAGGAAGACCTAGATATTTGACCTTATCCCAAGTGGCATAACCTTCAAAACCTAAGATCTGCAAGATTTTATCCATTTTTGGTTGATCTGTATTCCAACTATACACTGCACTCTTACAGTTATTAATTAGAGCCCTAGAAATGATACAAAAATGGTGCATAATTTTAGAAAATACTCTTTCCATTTTTAAGGAAGCTCCTCCCAAAAGAAAGGTGTCATCTGCAAAGAGAGCATGGTTAATAGATTCAACTCTAGCTGCTTAATATATGCCCGTATTAAGCCCATCAAATTTTCCAACGGTTAGCTTTCTACTTAGAGAGTTGGCCATTACAATGTACAAGAAAGGCGATAAAGGATAGCCCCAACAAAGGCCCCTGGAAGCTTGGAAGAAGTTTGATGGTGTGCCATTTGCTAAAGGAGCTATCCAAGGATTGTTAATGCAAGCTTTGATCAAGTTTAAAAAGGCAGAATAAATCCAAAAGAATGGATAACAAAGAAAAGAAAGGAATGTTTTACCTGATCAAATGCATTTGCCATATCTAGTTTGATAAGTATGCCCTTTTCCTTCTGGAGAAAACTAGAATGCATAGCTTCTTGCACTTGAATAACATTATCCGAAATATGTCTTCCTTTTACAAACCCTCCTTGTAGAGGGGAAATCAGGTTCCCAAGCAAAGGCTTACGTCTAGTTCCTAAAAGTTTAGAAAGAATTTTATAAGATGCATTACACAGAGAAATAGGTCAAAATCTCATAAAATAGGTGTCCATGCTTATCTCTCAAATGTGTATCTAAATCTACTTTAAAATTTCAATTTTGAGAAAGTTGACAAATGTGGATATTTTCAACCTTGGTTTGACCAACCTTGAATGAGGGCCAAAATAGCTTCAAATCTCATAAAAATAGGTTTCCATGCTTATCTCTCAAATGCGTACCTAAATCCACTTTCAAAACTCAATTCCAAGAGAATCGACAAATGTGCATATTTTCAACCTTGAACGAGGGCCAAAATAGAACCAAAGCTCATAAAAATAGGTGTCCATGCTAATCTCTCAAATTGGTACCTAAATCCACTTTAAAAACTCAATTCCAAGAAAGTCAACAAAAGTGCATATTTTAAACCTTTGTTTGACCAACCTTGAATGATGGCCAAAATAACTCCAAATCTCATAAAAATAGGTGTCCATGCTTATCTCTCAAATGGGTACCAAAATCCACTTTCAAAACTCAATTCCGAGAAAGTCGACAAAAGTGCATTTTTTCAACCTTTGTTTTACCAACCTTGAATGAGGGAAAAAATAGCTCCACATCTCATAAAAATAGTTGTCCATGCTTATCTCTCAAATGGGTACCTAAATCTGCTTTCAAAACTCAATTCCGTTAAAGTCAACAAAAGTGCATATTTTCAACCTTGGTTTAACAAACCTTGAACAAGGTCCAAAATAGCTCCAAATCTAATAAAAAAAGATGTCAATGCTTATCTCTCCAATGGGTATCTAAATCTACTTTAAAATTTCAATTTCGAGAAAGTCGACAAAAGTGCATATATTCAACATTAGTTTGACCAAACTTGAATGAATGCAAAAATATCTCCAAATCTCACAAAAATAGGTGTTCATGCTTATCTCTCAAATGGGTACCTAAATCTACTTTCAAATTTGAATGCCAAGAAAGTCGACAAAAGTGCATATTTTCAACCTTGGCTAGACCAACCTTGAACAAGGGCCAAAATAGCTCCGATATCATAAAAATAGGTGTCCATGCTTATCTCTCAAATGGGTACCTAAATCCACTTTCAAAACTCAATTTCGAAAAGAGTTGACAAAAGTGCATCTTTTCAACCTTGGGTTGACAAACCTTCAACGAGGGTGAAAATAGATCCAAATCTCATAAAAATACGTTTCCATGCTTATCTCTCAAATGTGTATCTTAATCTACTTTAGAATTTCAATTTCAAGAAAGTCGACACATTAGAGGAAATTTAGAGTCTAAAATGGGTCTTATAAGAAAACGATCCAACAATAAATTATTGTGAGTTGGAATTCAAGAATCAATAGACTTTCAATAAAATGAGTGAACCATAATGGTTGACTTGACATATTTGTCATAACGAAACTGTTTTTTTGTTCGTATTTTCAACATATCTCCCTGTGTTTTTACTCACATTTCGAGTAGGAGAGCTCGTTGGATGCGAAATTTAATTTCGCATCCAATGAGTAAGCACACTACATACTTTTGATAGACCCCGCTACCCCAAAAACTAGAAATACCTGAAAAAATGTGATCATGATGTCATCATGACGCTTTTTCAAGTATTTCTTGTTTTTGGGGTAGCAGAGCCCGTCAAAAGTATGTAGTGTGGGTACTCGTTGGATGCGGAATTAAATTTCGCATCTAACCAGTCCTCTCACTTGAAATTTGAGTAAAAAATACAAAGAGATATGTTGAAAATACAAATAAAAAAATAGTTTTTTTTATTTCTTACTCCAAAATAAATAAATAAAATATTATTTTATTATTTTAACAAGTATTTTATTATTTTCCCTAGGCAACCCAGTTTAGAACTCAAATTTCCTCTAATCAAAGTGCATATTTTCAACGTTATTATGACCAACCTTGAATGAGGGCCAAAATAACTCCAAATCTCATAAAATTAGGTTTCCATGCTCATCTATCAAATGGGTACCTAAATCTAGTTTTAAAGTTTAATTCCGAGAAAGTCTACAAAAGTGCATATTTTCAATCTTGTTTTGACCAATCTTGAACGAGGGCCAAAATAGTTCCAAATCTTATAAAAATAGGTGTCCATGCTTATTTCTCAAATGGGTACCTAAACCCACTTTCAAAACTGAATTCTGAGAAAGTTGATAAAAGTGCATCTTTTTAACCTTGGTTTGACCAACCTTGAATGAGGGCCAAAATAGCTGCAAAAATCATAAAAATAGGTGTCCATGCTTATCTCTCAAATGTGTATCTAAATCTACTTTAAAATTTCAATTCCGAGAAAGTCTACAAAAGTGCATATTTTCAACCTTGGTTTGACCAACCTTGAACAAGGGCCAAAATAGCTCCAAATCTCATTAAAATAGGTGTCCATGCTTATCTCTCAAATGGGTACCTAAATCTTCTTTCAAAACTCAATTCTGAGAAAGTCGATAGAAGTGCATATTTTTATCCTTGGTTTGACAAACCTTGAACGAGGGTCAAAATAGCTCCAAATCTCATAAACCTAGATGTCGATGCTTATCTCTCAAATGGGTATCTAAATCTACTTTAAAATTTCAATTTAGAGAAAATCAACAAAAGTGCATATTTTCAAAATTGGTTTGACCAACCTTTGAATGAAGGCCAAAATAGCTCCACATCTCATAAAACTAGGTGTCCATGCTAATCTCTGAAATGGGTACCTAAATCCACTTTTCAAATTTCAGTTCCGAGAAATTCGACAAAGGTGCATATTTTCAACCTTAGCTAGACCAACCTTGAACAAGGGCCAAAATAGCTCCGAATATCATAAAAATAGGTGTCCATGCTTATCTCTCAAATGGGTACCTAAATCCACTTTCAAAACTCAATTTTTAAAAAGGTCGACAAAAGTGCATATTTTCAACCTTGAGTTGACAAACTTTTAACGAGGGTGAAAATAGCTCCAAATCTCATAAAAATATATGTCCATGCTTATCTTTCAAATGTGTATCTTAATCTATTTTAAAATTTCAATTTCAAGAAAGTCGACACATTAGAGGAAATTTAGAGTCTAAAATGGGTCTTATAAGAAAACGAGCCAACAATAAATTATTGTGAGTTGGAATTCAAGAATCAATAGAATTTCAATAAAATGAGTGAACCATAATGGTTGACTTGACATATTTGTCATAACAAAACTATTTTTTTCTTCATATTTTCAACATATATCCCTGTGTTTTACTCAAATTTCGAGCGGGAGAGTTTGTTGGATACTGAATTTCATTCTGCATCCAATGAGTAACCACACTACATACTTTTGACAGACCTCGCTACACCAAAAACTAGAAATACCTGAAAAAATGTGATCATGATGTCATCATCACGTTTTTTCAAGTATTTCTTGTTTTTGGGGTACTCGGGTCTGTCAAAAGTATGTAGTGTGGGTACTCGTTGGATGGGGAATTAAATTTCGCATCCAACTAGTCTTCTCACTTGAAATTTGAGTGAAAAAAAGAAGGAGATATGTTGAAAATACAAACAAAAAATTAGTTTTTTTTATTTCTTGATCCAATATTAAAAAATATTATTTTATTATTATAAGAATTATTTTATTATTTTCCCTAGGCGACCCAGTTTAGAACTCAAATTTCCTCTAATCAAAGTGCATATTTTCAACCTTATTATGACCAACCTTGAATGAGGGCCAAAATAACTCCAAATCTAATAAAAATAGGTTTCCATGCTTATCTATGAAATGGGTACCTAAATCTAGTTTAAAAGTTCAATTACGAGAAAGTCTACAAAAGTGCATATTTTCAACCTTGGTTTGACCAATCTTGAACGAGGGCCAAAATAGTTCCAAATCTTATAAAAATAGGTGTCCATGCTTATTTCTCAAATGGGTACCTAAACCCACTTTCAAAACTGAATTCCAAGAAAGTTGATAAAAGTGCATCTTTTCAACCTTGGATTGACCAACCTTGAACAAGGGCCACAATAGCTGCAAAAATCATAAAAATAGGTGTCCATGCTTATCTCTCAAATACGTATCTAAATCTACTTTAAAATTTCAATTCCGAGAAAGTCTACAAAAGTGCATATTTTCAACCTTGGTTTGACCAACCTTGAACAAGGGCCAAAATAGCTCCAAGTTTCATTAAAATAGGTGTCCATGCTCATCACTAAAATGGGTACTTAAATATTCTTTCAAAACTCAATTCTGAGAAAGTGGACAGAAATGCATATTTTCAACCTTAGTTTGATCAACCTTGAACGAGGGACAAAATAGCTCTAAATCTCATAAACCTAGATGTCGATGCTCATCTCTCAAATGGGTATCTAAATCTACTTTAAAATTTCAATTTAGAGAATGTCGACAAAAGTGCATATTTTCAAAATTGGTTTGACCAACCTTTGAAAGAAGGCCAAAATATCTCCACATCTCTTAAAAATAGGTCTCCATGCTCATCTTTCAAATGGGTATCTAAATCTACTTTAGAATTTCAATTCTGAAAAAAGTCAACAAAAGTGCATCCTTTTAACCTTGGTTTGACCATCCTTGAATGAGGGCCAAAATAGCTCCAAATTAGATAAAAATAGGCGCCCATGCTTATCTCTCAAATAGATACCTAAATCCTCTTTCAAATTTCAATTCCAACAAAGTCGACAAAAGTGGATATTTTCATTCTTGGTTTGAACGACCTTAAACAAGGGCCAAAATAGGTCCAAATCTTATAAAAATAGGTGTCCATGCTTATCTCTCAAATGGGTACCTAAATCAACTTTTAAAACTCAATCCCAAGAAAGTTGAAAAAAGTGCATCTTTTCAACCTTGGTTTCAACAACCTTGAACGAGGACCAAAATAGCTCCACATCTCATAAAAATAGGTGTCCATTCTTTTTTCTCAAATGGGTATCTAAGTCTACTTTAAAATTTCAATTTCGAGAAAGTAGACAAAACTGCATATTTTGAATCTTGGCTTTACCAACGTTGAATGAGGGCCAAAATAGATCCAAATCTCATTAAAATAGGTGTCCATGCTTATTTCTTAATTGGGCATCTAAATATACCATAAAATTTCAATTCTGAGAAAGTCGACAAAAGTGCATATTTTCAACTTTGGTTTGACAAACCTTGAACAAGGGCGAAAATAGCTTCAAATCTCATAAAAATAGGTGTCCATGCTTATCTCTCAAATGGGTACCTAAATCCGCTTTCAAAACTATATTCTGAGAAAGACGACAAAAATGCATATATTCAACCTTGGTTTGACCAACCTTGAACAAGGGTCAAAATTACTCCAAATCTCATAAAAATAGGTCTCCATGCTTATCTCTCAAATGGGTATCTAAATCCACTTTCAAAAATTAATTTCGAGAAAGTGGAAAAAAGTGCATATTTTCAAACTTGGTTTGACCTACCTTGAACAAGGGCCAAAATAGCTCCAAATCTCATAAAAATAGGTGCCCATGCTTATCTTTCAAACGGGTATCTAAATCTACTTTCGAATTTCAATTTCAAGAAAATCTACAAAAGTGGATATTTTCAAACTTGGTTTGACCAACCTTAAACAAGGGAAAATAGGTTAAAATCTCATAAAAATAAGTGTCCATGTGTATCTCTCAAATGGGTACATGAATCCACTTTCTAAACTCAATTCCGAGAAAGTCGAGAAAAAATTCTATTTGCAACCTTTGTTTGACCAACCTTAAACGAGGGCCAAAATGGGTACCTAAATCGACTTTCTAAACTCAATTTCGAGAAAGTAGGCAAAAGTGAATATTTTCAACCTTGGTTTGACCAACTTTTAACGAGGGTCAAAATAGCTCCAAATCTCAAAAAAATCGGTGTCCATTCTTATCTCTCAAATGTTTATCTAAATCTTCTTTAAAATTTCAATATCGAGAAAGTCAACAAAGGTGGATATTTTCAACCTTGGTTTGACCAACCTTTAACAAGGGCTAAAATAGCTCCAAATCTCGTAAAAATAGGTTTCCATGCTTATCTCTCAAATGCATATCTAAATCTACTTTAAAATTTCAATTTCGAGAAAGTCGACAAAAGTGCATATTTTCAACCTCGGTTTGACAACCTTGAACAAGGGCCAAAATAGAACCAAATCTCATAAAACTAGGTGTCCATGCTTATCTCTCAAATGGGTACCTAAATCCACTTTAAAAACTCAATTCCAAGAAAGTCGACAAAATTACTTATTTTAAACCTTGGTTTGACCAACCTTGAACGATGTCCAAAATAACTCCAAATCTCATAAAAATAGGTGTCCAGGCTTATCTCTCAAATCGGTACCCAAATCCACTTTCAAAACTCAATTTCAAGTAAGTCAACAAAAGTGCATTTTTTCAACCTTGGTTTTACCAACCTTGAATGAGGGATAAACTTGCTCCAAATCTAATCAAAATAGTTGTCCATGCTTATTTCTCAAATGGGTACCTAAATCTTCTTTCAATACTCAATTCCGAGAAAGTCGACAAAAGTGCATATTTTCAACCTTGGTTTGACCAACCTTGAATGAGGGCCAAAATAGTTCCAAATCTCAAAAAAATAGGTGTCTGTGCTTATCTCTCAAATGGGTACCTAAATCCACTTTCAAATTTCAATTCAGAGAAAGTCGACAAAAGAGGATATTTTCAACCTTCACTTGACCAACCCTGAATGAGGGACAAAATAGCTCTGAATATTATAAAAATATGTGTCCATGCTTATCGCTAAAATGGGTACCTAAATCCACTTTCAAAACTCAATTTCAAAAAAGTCGACAAAAGTGCATATTTTAAACCTTGGGTTAACCAACCTTTAATGAGGGCCAAAATTGCTCCAAATCTCAGAAAAATATGTTTCCATGCTTATCTTGCAAATGTGTATCTAAATCTACTTTAAAATATCAATTTCGAGAAAGTCGACACAATAGAGGAAATATGGGGTCTAAAATTATAAGAAAACAATCCAACATTAAATTATTGTGAGTTGGAATTCAAGAACCAATAGAATTTGAACAAAATGATTCAACCATAATGGTTGACTTGACATATTTTTCATAAAAAACTATTTTTTGATCATATTTTCAACATATCTACATGTGTTTTTCCTCAAATTTTGAGCGGGAGGGCTCCTTGGATGCGAAATTTAATTATGCATGCAACAAGTACCCACATAGCATCCTTTTAATTGACCCCACTACCCAAAAAAAATACACAAAAAAACATGGCCCGGGATAGCGGGGTCCGTCAAAAGTATATACTTTGGGTACTTGTTGGATGCCAAATTAAATTTCTCATCCAATGATCCCTCTTGCTCGAAATTTGAGTAAAAAAATGAGGGAGATATGTTGAAAATATGAACAAAAAAATAGTTTTTTTATTTCTTCTTACCAATTTTTTTTTTTGTTGGTTTGACCAACATTGAACGAGGGCCAAAATAGCTCCAAATGTCATAAAAATAGGTGTCCGTGCTTATCTCTCAAATGGGTACCTAAATCAACTTTCAAAACTTAATTCCTAGAAAGTTGACAAAAGTTCATATTTTCAACCTTGGTTTGACCAACCTTGAATGAGGACCAAAATAACTCCAAACCTCATAAAAATAGGTATCCATCCTTATCTCTCAAATGGGTACCAAAATCCACTTTCAAAACTCAATTATGAGAAAGTCAACAAAAGTGCATATTTTCAACCTTGGTTTGACCAAGTTTGAATGAGGGCCAAAATAACTCCAAATCTCATAAAAATAGGTGTCCATGCTTATATCTCAAATGTGTAGCTAAATCCACTTTAAAAATCCAATTCTGAGAAAGCCAACAAAAGTGCATCTTTTCAACCTTGGTTTGACTAACCTTGAACGAGGGCCAAACTAAATCCAAATATCATACAAATAGGTGTCCATGCTTATCTCTCAAATGGGTACCTAAATGCACTTTCAAATTTCAATTGCGAGAATGTCGACAAAAGTGTATATTTTCAACCTTGGTTTGACCAACTCTGAACAATGACCAAAATCACTCCAAATCTCATAAAAATAGGCGTCCATCAAATGGGCATCTAAATCTACTTTAGAATTTCAATTTTTAGATAGTCAACAAAAGTGCATATTTTCAACCTTGGTTTCACCAACCCTAAATAAGGGCCAAAATAGCTCCAAATTTCATTAAAATAGGTTTCCATGATTATCTCTCAAATGGGTACCTAAATCCACTTTCCAAACCTAATTCCGAGAAAGTTTACAAAAGTGCATACTTTCAACCTTGGTTTGACCAAACCTTGAGTGATAGCCAAAATAGCTCAAAATCTCATAAAAATAGGCATCCATGCTTCTCTCTCAAATCGGTACCTAAATAAACTTTCAAAACTCTATTTCGAAAAAATCGACAAAAGTGCATATTTTCAACCTTGTTTTGACAAACGTTGAAGAAGGACCAAAATAGCTCTAAATCTCATAAACATAGGTGTCCATGCTTATCTCTCAAATGGGTCACTAAATCCACTTTCAAAACTCAATATGAAGAAATTCGACAAAAATGCATCTTTTCAACCTTGGTTTGACCAACCTTTAACGAGGGCCAAATTAGCCTAAAATCTCATAAAAATAGGTGTCCATGCTTATCTCTTAAATGTGTATGTAAATCTACTTTAAAATTTCAATTCCAACAAAGTCAACAAAAGTGCATATTTTAAACCTTGGTTTAACCAACCTTGAACGCGGGCCAAAATAGCTCCAAATCTCATAGAAATAGGTTTCCATGCTTATCTCTCAAATGGGTACCTAAATCCACTTTCAAAACTTAATTCTAAGAAAGTAAAAAAAATGCATCGTTTCAACCTTGGTTTGACCAACCACTAACCACGGCCAAAATAGCTCCAAATCTCATAGAAATAGGTGTCCAAAACACATAAAAATTTGTGTCCATGCTTATCTCTCAAATGGGTATCTAAATGTACTTTACAATTTCAATTCTGAGAAAGTCAACAAATGTGCATATTTTCAACCTTAGTTTGACCAACCTTCAACTAGGTCCAAAATAACTCAAAATCTCATCAAAATAGGTGTCCGATGCTTATCTCTGAAATGCGTACCTTAATCTACTTTCAAAACTCAATTCGAAGGAAGTCAACAAAAGTGCGTCTTTTCAACCTTGGTTTGGCCAACTTTGAATGAGGGACAAAATAGCTCCAAATCTCATAAAAATAGGTATCCATGCTTATCTCCAAATAGTTATCTATATCTACCTTATAATTTCAATTCCGAGAAAGTTCACAAAGGTGCATATTTTCAACCTTGGTTTGACCAACCTTGAACAAGGGCCAAAATAGCTCCAAATCTCATAAAAATAGGTCTCTCTCAAATGGGTATCTAAATCCACTTTCAAATTACAATTTCGATAAAGTCAACAAATGTGAAAATTTTCAACCTTGGTTTGACCAACCTTAAACGAGGGCCAAAATAGGTCTAAATCTCATAAAAATATGTGTCCATGCTTATCTCTCAAATGGGTACCTAAATCCACTTTCAAATTTCAATTCCGATAACGTCGACAAAAGTGCATGTTTTCAACCATGGTTTGAATAACCTAGAACAAAGGCTAAAATAGCTCCAAATATCATAAAAATAGGGGTCCATGCTGATCTCTTAAACGAGTACCTAAATCCACTTTCAAAACTCAATTTCGAGAAAGAGGAAACAAGTACATCTTTCCAACGTTGGTTTGACTAACCTTGAACGAGGGCCAAAAGTGCTCCAAATATCCTAAAAATAGGTGTTCATGCTTATCTCTCAAATGGATATTTAAATCTACTTTAAATTTTCAATTTCAAGAAAGTCGAGAAAAGTGCATATTTTCACCCTTGGATAAACCAACATTGAATGAGGGCCAAAATAGCTCCAAATATCATAAAAATAGGTGTCCATGCTTATCTCTCAAATGGGTATTTAAATCTACTTTTAAATTTCAATTCCTAGAAAGTTGACAAAAGTGCATATTTTCAACCTTAGTATGACCAACCTTGAACGCGGCCCAAAATAGCTCCAAATCTCATAAAAATAGTTGTCCATGCTTACTTATCTCTCAAATGGGTACCTAAATCCACTTTCAAAACTTAATTCTGAGAAAGTAAAAAAAAGTCCATATTTTCAACCTTGGTTTGACCAACCCTGAACGAGGGCCAAAATAACTCAAAATTTTATTAAAATAGTTGTTCATGCTTATTTCTCAAACCGGTACCTAAATCCACTTTCAAAACGCAATTCTAAGAAAGTCGATAGAAGTGCATCTTTTCAATGTTGGTTTGACCAACCTTGAACGAGGGCCAAAAAAAATCCAAATCTCATAAAAAGAGATGTCCATGCGTATCTCTCAAATGGGTATTTAAATATGCTTTAAAATTTCAATTCCGAGAAAGTCGACAATAGTGCATATTTTAAACCTTGGTTTGACCAACCTTTAATGAGGGCAAAAATAGCTCCAAAACTAATAAAAATAGGTGTTCATGCTTATCTCTCATATGGGTGCCTAAATCCACTTTGAAAACTCAATTCCTAGAAAGTCGACAAAAGTGCATATTTTCAACCTTGGTTTGACCAACCTTGAACAAGGGCCAAAATAGCTCCAAATCTCATAAAAATAGGTTTCCATGCTTATCTCTCAAATGGGTATCTAAATCTACTTTAAAATTTCAATTCCGATAAAGTCGACAAAAGTGCATATTTTCAACCTTGGTTTGACCAACCTTGAATGGGGACCATAATAGCTCCAAATATCATAAAACCAGGTGTCCATGCTTATCTCTCAAATGGGTACCTAATTCCACTTCCAAAACTCAATTCCAAGAAAGTTGACCAAATTGCATATTTTCAACCTTGGTTTGACCAACCTTGAAAGATGGTCAAAATAGCCCCACATGTCATAAAAACAGGTGTCCATGGTTACCTCTCAAATGAGTACTTAAATCCACTTTCAAAAATTCATTCTGAGAAAGTTAAAAAAAGTGAATCTTATAAACCTTCATTTGACCAACCTTGAACGATGGCAAAAATAGCTACAAATCTCGTAAAAATAAGTGTCCATCTTTATCTCTCAAATGGGTACCTAAATCCACTTTCAAAATTCAATTCAAAGAAAGTTGACAAAAGTGCACATTTTCAACCTTGGTTTGACCAACCATGAATAAGGGCCAAAATAGCTCCAAATCTCATAAAAATAAATGTCCATGCTTATCTCTCAAATGGGTACCTAAATCCTCTTTCAATATTGAATTCCAAGAAAGTTGAGAAAAGTGGATATTTGCAACCTTGGTTTCACTAATTAATTGAGGGCCAAAATAGGTTCAAATCACATAAAAATAGGTGTCCATGATCATCTTTCAAATGGGTGCCTAAATACACTTTCAAATGCAATTCCGAGAAAGTTGAAAAAAGTGCATCTTTTCAACCTTGGATTGAACAACCTTGAATGAGGGCCAAACTAACTCCAAATCTCATAAAAATAGGTGTCCATGCTTTTCTCTCAAATGGGTATCTAAATCTAATTTAAAATTTCATATCCAAGAAAGTCGACAAAAGTGCATATTTTCAACCTTGGTTTGACCAACCTTGAACGCGAGACAAAATAGCTCCAAATCTCATAAAAATAGGTGTCCATGCTTCTCTCTCAAATGTGTAGCTAAATCCACTTTCAAAACCCAATTGAAAGAAAGTCAACAAAAGTGCATCTTTTCAACCTTGGATTGACTAACCTTGAACGAGTGTGAAAATAGCTCCAAATCTCATATAAATAGGTGTCCATGCTTATCTCTCAAATGGGTACCTAAATCCACTTTCAAATTTCAATTGCGAGAAAGTCGACAAAATTGCATATTTTCAACCTTGGTTTGACCAACCTTGAAGGAGGACCAAAATAGCTTCAAATTTCATTAAAATAGGTTTCCATGCTTGTCTCTCAAATGGGTACCTACATCCACTTTCAAAACCCAATTTCGAGAAAGTTGACAAAAGTGTATACTTTCAACCTTGGTTTGACGAAACCTTGAAGGAGGGTCAAAATAACTCTAAATCTCATAAAAATCTCATAAAATAAGGAGGTGTCCATGCTTATCTTTCAAATGGATACCTAAATCCACTTCCAATAGTCAATTCCAAGAAACTTGACAAAAGCACATCTTTTAAACCTTGGTTTGACCGACCTTGAACGAGGGCCAAAATAGCTCAAAATCTAATAAAAATAGGTGTCCACGCTCATCTCTCAAATGGGTATCTAAATCTACTTTAAAATTTCAATTCCTAGAAAGGTGACAAAAGTGCATATTTTCAACCTTAGTTTGACCAACCTTGAATGAGGACCAAAATATCTCCAAATCTCATGAAAATAGTTGTCCATGCTTATGTCTTGAATGGGTACCTAAATCCGCTTTCAAAACTCAATTCCGAGAAAGTCGACAAAAGTCCATATATTTCTACCTTGGTTTGACTAAGCCTGAACGAGGGCCAAAATAGCTCCAAATTTCACTAAAATAGGTGTCCATGCTTATGGCTCAAATGGGAACCTAAATCTAATTTCAAAACTCAATTCTGAGAATGTCAACAAAAGTGCATCTTTTCAACTTTGGTTTAACAAACTTTGAACAAGGCCCAAAATAGCTCCAAAACTCATAAAAATAGGTGTCCATGCTTATCTCTCGTACTAAATCCAATTTGAAAACTCAATTCCTAGAATGTCGAAAAAAGTCCATATTTTCAACCTTGGGTTGACGAACCTTGAATGAGGGCCAAAATAGATCAAAATCTGATAAAAATAGGTGTTCATATGTATCTATCTAATGGGTACCTAAATCAACTTTCAAAACTCAATTCTGATAAACTCGACAAAAGTGCATATTTTCAACCTTGGTTTGACCAACCTTGAACGGGGGCCATAATAGCTCCAAATCTCATAAAAAATGGTGTCCATGTTTATCTCTCAAATGAGTACCTAAATCGGCTTCCAAAACTCAATTCCTAGAAAGTCGACAAAATTGGACCTTTTCAACCTTGGTTTGACCAACATTGAACGAGGGTGAAAATAGCCCCAAATCCATAAAAAAAAGTGTCCATGCTTATCTCTCAAATAGTTACCTAAATCTGCTTTTAAAACTCAATTCTGAGAAAGTCGACAAAAGTGCATATTTTCAAACTTGGTTGACCCACCTTGAATGCGGGACAAAATAGCTCCAAATCCCATAAAAATAGGTGTCCATGCTTATCACTCAAATGGGTAACTAAATATGCTTTCAAAACTCAATTCTGAGAAAGTCAACAAAAGTACATATTTTCAACCTTGGTTTGACTAACCTTGAACAAGGGCCAAAATAGCTCCAAATCTCATAAAAATAGGGGTCCATTCTTATATCTGAAATGGGTACTTAAATCCACTTCCAAAACTCAATTCCGAGAAAGTTGTCAAAAGTGCATCGTATCAACCTTAGTTTGACCAACATTGAACGAGGGCCAGAATAGCTCAAAATCTCATAAAAAGAGGTGTCGATGCTTATCTCTCAAAAAGGTATATCAATCTAGTTTAAAATTTGAATTTCAAGAATGTGTATAAAAGTGCATATTTTAAACATTGGTTTGACCAACCTCGAATGAGGGAAAAATAGCTCCAAATCTCATAAATATAGGTGTCCATGCTTATCTCTCAAATGGGTATCGAAATCCACTTTCAAAACTCAATTCTGAGAAATTCGACAAAAGTTCATCTTTTCAACCTTGGTTTCACAACCTTGAACGAGGGCCAAAATAACTCCAAATCTCATAAATAATAGGTGTCCATGCTTATCTCTCAAATGGGTACCTAAATCCACTTTAAAATTTGAAGTCGAGAAAATATACAAAAGTGCATCTTTTCAACCCTTGTTTGACAACCTTGAATGAGGGCCAAAATAACTCCAAATCTCATAAAAATAGGTTTCCATGCTTATCTCTCAAATGGGTACCTAAATCCACTTTCAAATTTCAATTCCGAGAAAGTCGACAAAAGTGGGAATTTTCAACCTCGGTTTGACCAACCTTAAACGAGGGAA
This sequence comes from Pseudotsuga menziesii, assembly GCA_001517045.1. Lineage (NCBI taxonomy): Eukaryota > Viridiplantae > Streptophyta > Pinopsida > Pinales > Pinaceae > Pseudotsuga > Pseudotsuga menziesii. The sequence continues at coordinate 457,741 of LPNX010812675.1, forward strand.
AAATAGGTCAAAATCTCAGAAAAAAAGGTGTCCATCCTTATCTCTCAAATGGGTACCTAAATCCACTTTCAAAACTCAATTCCAAAAAAGTCGACAAAAGTGCATATTTTCAACCTTGGTTTGACCAACCTTGAACAAGGAACAAAATAAATCCAAATGTCATAAAAATAGTTGTCCACGGTTATCTCTCAAATGGGTATCTAAATTTACTTTAAAATTTCAATTCCGAGAAAGTTGAAAAAAGTGCATATTTACAACCTTTGTTTGACCAACCTTGAAGGAGGACCAAAATAGCGACAAATCTCATAAAAATAGGTCTCCATTCTTATCTCTCAAATGGGTACCTAAATCCATTTTCAAAACTCAATTTCGAGAAAGTCGACAAAAGTGCATCTTTTCAACCTATGTTTGACCATCCTTTAACGAGGGCCAAAATAGCTCCAAATCTTATAAAAAGAGGTGTCCATGCGTATCTCTGAAATGTGTATCTAAACCTAGTTCAAAATTTCAATTTCGAGAAAGTACATAAAAGTGCATATTTTCAACCTTTGTTTGACCAACCATGAACGAGGGCCAAAATAGCTCCAAATCTCATAAAAATAGGTTGCTATGCTTTTCTCTCAAATGGGTACCTAAATCCACTTTCAAAACTCAATTCCAAGAGAGTAGAAAAATGTGCATATTTTCATCCTTGGTTTGACCAACCTTGAACAAGGGCCAAAATAGAAATAAATCTCATAAAAATAGGTGTCCATGCTTATCTCTCAAATGGGTACCGAAATCCACTTTCAAAACTCAAAGCCGAGAAAGTCGACAAAAATCCATTTTTCCAACCTTGAACGAGGGCCAAAATAACTCCAATACTCATAAAAATAGGTGTCGATGCTTATCTCTCAAAACGGTACCTAAATCTGCTTTCAAAATTCAATTTCGAGAAACTCAACAAAAGTGCATATTTTCAACCTTGAGCGAGCGCCAAAATAACTCCAAATCTCATAAAAATAGGTGTTGATGCTTATCTCTCAAATGGGTATCTAAATCTACTTCAAAATTTGAATTTTGAGAAAGTTGACAAAAATGCATATTTTAAACATTAACTTTACCAACCTTGAACGAAGGCCAAAATAGCTCCAAATCTCATAAAAATAATTGTCCATGGTTATCTCTCAAATAGGTACTTAAATCCTCTTTCAAATTTAAATTCCGAGAAAATCGACAAAACTGCATATTTTTAACCTTGGATTGACCAATCTTGAACAAGGGCCAAAATAGCTCTGAATATCATCAAAATAGGAGTCTATGCTTATGTCTCAAATGGGTAACTAAATCCACTTTCAAAACTCATTTCTGAGAAATTCGGCAAATGTACATCTTTTCAACCATCGTTTGACCAACCTTGAATAAGGGCCAAAATAGTTCCGAATCTCATATAAATAGGTGTCCATGCTTATCTCTTAAATGGGTTCCTAAATCCACTTTCAAAACTCAACTCCGAAAAATTGACAAAAGTGCATATTTTAAACCTTGGTTTGACCAACCTTGAATGAGGACTAAAATAGCAACAAATCTCATAAAAATAGGTCTCCATGCTTATCTCTCAAATGCGTACCTAAATCCACTTTCAAAACTCAATTTTGAGAAAGTCGACAAAAGTGCATCTTTTCAACCTTTGTTTGACCATCCTTTAACGAGGGCCAAAATAGCTCCAAATCTTATAAAAAGAGGTGTCCATGCTTATCTCTCAAATGTGTATCTAAACCTACTTTAAAATTTCAATTTTGAGAAAGTAGACAAAAGTGCATATTGTCAACCTTAGTTTAACAAACCATGAACGAGGGACCAAATAGCTCCAAATCTCATAAAAATAGGTTTATATGCTTATCTCTCAAATGGGTACCTAAATCCACTTTCAAAACTCAATTCCCAGTGAGTTGACAAAAGTGCATATTTTCATCCTAGGTTTGACCAACCTTGAACAAGGGCCAAAATAGAACCAAATCTCATAAAAATAGGTGTCCATGCTTATCTCTCAAATGGGTACCTAAATCCACTTTCAAAACTCAATTCCAAGAAAGTCGACAAAAGTGCATAGTTTCAACCTTGGTTTGACCAACCTTAAACCAGCGCCAAAATAGCTCCAAATCTTATAAAAATAGGGTTCCATGCTTATCTCTCAAATCGGTACCTAAATTCACTTTCGAAACTCAATTCCGAGAAAGTTGACAAAATTCCATTTTTTCAACCTTGGTTTGACAAACCTTCAATGAGAGCCAAAACAACTCCAAATCTCATAAAAATAGGTGTCGATGCTTATCTCTCAAAAGGGTACCTAAATCTGCTTTCAAAACTCAATTCCGAGAAAGTTGACAAAAGTGTATATTTTAAACCTTGGTTTGACCAACCTTGAGTGAGGGCCAAAATAGCTCCAAATCTGATAAAAATAGGTGTCGATGCTTATCTCTCAAATGGGTATATAAATCCACTTTCAATTTTAAATTCCAAGAAAATCGAACAAAGTGCATATTTTCAAATTTGGAATGACCAACCTTAAACGAGGGCCAAAATAGCTCTGAATATCATAAAAATAGGTGTCCATGCTTATCTCTCAAATGGGTAACTAAATCCACTTTCAAAACTCGTTTCCGAGAAAGTCGACAAAAGTGCATCTTTTCAACCTTAGTTTAAGCAACCTTGAATAAGGGCCAAATAGCTCCAAATCTCATATAAATAGGTGTCCATGCTTATCTCTCAAATGGGTACCTAAATCCTCTTTCAAATTTCAATTTCAAGAAAGTCGACAAAGTGGATATTTTCAACCTTGGTTTGACCAATCTCAAATGCGGGCCAGAATATGTCCAAATCTCATAGAAATAGGTGTCCATGCTTATCTCTCAAATGGGTACGTAAATACACTTTCAAAACACAATTATGAGAAAGTTGAAAAAGTGCATCTTTTCAACCTTGGTTTGAACAAAATTCAACGAGGGCCAAAATAGCTCCAAATCTCATAAAAATAGGTGTCCATGTGTTTCTCTCAAATGTGTATCTAAATCTAATTTAGAATTTGATATCAGAGAAAGTCGACAAAAGTGAATATTTTCAACCTTGGTTTGACCAACCTTGAACGTAGGACAAAATAGTTCCAAATCTCATAAAAATATGTGTCCATGCTTATTTCTCAATTGGGTATCCAAATTTACCTTAAAATTTCAATTCCAAGAAAGTCGACAAAAGTGCATATTTTCAACCTTGGTTTGACAAACCTTGAACAAGGGCCAAAATAGCTCCAAATTTCATAAAAATAGGTGTCCATGCTTATCTCTCAAATGGGTACCTAAATGCACTTTCTAAACTCAATTCCGAGAAAGTCAACAAAAGTGCATATTTTCAACCTTGAATGAGGGACAAAATAGCTCCAAATCTCATAAAAATAGGTGTCCATGCTTATCTCTCAAATGGGTACCTAAATCAACTTTAAAATTTCAATTCCGAGAAAGTTGACAAAAGTGCATGTTTTCAACCTTGGCTTGACTAACCTTGAACGAGGGCCAAAATAGCTCCAAATCTCACAAAAATATGTGTCCATACTTATCTCTTAAACGGGTACCTAAATCCAGCTTCAAAACGCAATTCCGAGAATGTCGATAGAAGTACATATTTTCAATGTTTCTTTGACCAACTTTGAACGAGGGCGAAAATACCTTGAAAACACATAATAATAGGTGTCCATGCTTATCTCTCAAATGGGTACCTAAATAAACTTTCAAAACTCAATTCCTAGAAAGTTGACAAAAGTGCATATTTTCAACCTTGGTTTGACCAACCTTGTATGAGGGCCAAAATAGCTCCAAATCTCATAAAAATAGGTGTCCTTGCTTATGTTTCAAATGGGTATCTACACCCACTTTCAAAACTCAATTCCAAAAAAGTTGACAAAAGTGCATCTTTTCCACCTTGGTTTGACAAACCTTGAACGCAGCGAAAATAGCTCCAAATATCATAAAATAGGTTTCCATTGTTATTGTTATAGCCTGTTTTGCTTCTTATTTTAAAGCATTTGCTTGTTTTTTAAAACATGGTTTTGTTCATTTTTAAGTTTGGATTTTAGGTTCTTTTAGATCTTTTCTTTGATTTTTATGTTTGTATTTATAAGTTGACTTCATAGGGTTTTCCAATTTTGGTTTTACTTAGGGACATTTATAGTTTTTTGGGGCTTGTAGGATGTTTGTATCACTTCAAGGTTCTAAAAAATATCATAAGGTTTTATTTTAAGCAATTTAACCAAAGTTAACCCTTTGCTGTGAGTTTTATTTTGAAAATTATTAAAATAGGTATTCTTGTAGCGCAAGCCCAAAAAAGTTAAACACGCACGCTACAAGAAAATCGCGCTATCTAAAAATCATGATTTTTTGCTCAAATTTTTTGAAATTCGTGCATAGGAGAAGTCATTCACACTTGTTAATGAGTTTGATATGTGTTTTCGGCAAGAGTAATCATTCTCACAAGTGTTAATAGTTCTGGAAAGGAATCATTAGGGTAAGTTGCGATGGTCTAGAAGTTATGAAATACAGAGTAGTGAAACATTAATAATTATCCATGATGAGGAGAATTCACTTTTAGTCATGCATCTCCTGAAGCACATGAAGAGGATAGAAGTCGTGGCAGAGTTATGGCAATTTGTAATAAAATATTGAAGAAGGTCGGTAATTTAGGGCTTTGAAGGGCAACTATTTGCCACTGTCGTGGTGGTCAGAGAAAGATTTAAGAATGAAATTGGACACCTAGCAGACATGAAAACATATTTCTAGCAGCTGAATCCACTATTCTGACAGGTATGAGGAAAATTACTATCATATTCCATGTATTCGGGTTCACATTGACAGAAGATTAATTATGGAGTTTAACGAATAATGCTAGTATATAAACTCAATTGTTGCTCAGTGTCAAATTTTCTCTGTCAATAGAGTTAAGATACTTATAAGTTTGAGTGATAAAATCTAGTTCAGGGGTTTAGTTTCTCAACATATCATTGTCTGTTAAAATTGCCAAGATTTGAATAGAGTTAAAGTTATTTATTGAAGGAAGCAATTTTTAAGTTCAGTTATCTGAAATGACGAGGAGTAGGAAAAAAAACAGAGCTGAACCCTCAGAGATGTCTTGGGTTCAAGCTTTCTTTGATTGTGCAAGATTGTTTTTAGAAGCAGGATGGTTAAGATTTTTTGAGAAGATTGATGGATATCACACAGATGTCTCATATAAGTTTGCTCAAGGATTGGATAAAGATATTGTTACTCTTGACACCTTAAATATTGAGTTGACCAGAGAACTATTAGCAGAGGCTACAAGAATCCTAGATGAAGGCGAATATTGGTTCAAAAAAGTACCTTTTGCCTTTTATGAAAATAATTAGTTGCTTCCAGATGTGGTTGCAGATTGGGGTAAAGGAGTACATATCCAGAAGTTCAAACCAGAGTGGAGAGAACCAATAAAAATTCTGCAAATTTATATAACTTGTGAAGGAAGATTTCCATTTGTATTTAAGTATCATTTCAGGTTTTTGCAGCATCTTAACCATGAAACAAATATGAACCTTCCTTTATTTTTCCTTAAAAGTCTGCAAAAGATGTCCAACAGGGTAAAGGAGCATCAAGACCATACTAAATAGTCTATATTTCATCATGGTCTAATAAAGCTAATCATAAGTACTGTGCTTCGAAAGAAGGAAAAACATGGGATTATTTTCTATTTTGGTCTGGATTTCAATCAGAGAAAGAAGACCAAGCTCAGAAAAGACAGTTGAATAAAGGACATAATTTGATCAAGAAACTGAAGAAGAGAGTCATAGTCGAGGTAGAAGAGGATAATGTACAAGGAAAATCTATGACCCAAAGAGATGAAAATGTTGAATATGAACAACAGACTAATATTGAGGAAAATGAAATATCAAAGGTAGGAATGAAGGATTTGTAGCCTGTAAAAGATAGTCTTCATGTAGAAGTAAAAAAGGAAGTAAATGAAAATTCGAAAGAATAGGAACAAGTTCCTATGGGAGTACAGTCGGAAGATGAGGAAAATTCATTGTTTGATGAAGCTAGGGTTGACACTGAACAAATTATTTCAGAAGATAAGTTGGTTCAAAAAAGTACCTTTTACCGTTAATGCACAAAATTACTTGCTTACAGATGTGGTTGCAGTCTGGGGTAAAGGAGTACATATCTAGAAGTTCAAACCAGAGTGGATAGAACCAATAAAAATTCTGCAAAGTTATATGACTTGTGAAGGAATATTTCCATTTGTATTTAAGTATCATTTCAGGTTTTTGCAGCATCTTAACCATGAAGCAAAGATGAACCTTCCTTTCTTTTTCCTTAAAAGTCTGCAAAAAATGTCCAGCAAGGTAAAAGAGCATCAAGACCATACTAAACAATATATATTTCATCATGGTCTAACAAAGCTAATCATAAGTACTGTGTTCGAAATAAGGAAAAAGCATGGGATTATTTTCTATTTTGGTCTAGATTTCAATCAAAGAAAGAAGACCAAGCTCAGAAAACATAGTTGAATAAAGGACATAATTTGGTCAAGAAACTGAAGAAGAGAGTCACAGTCGAGATAGAAGAGGATAATGTAGCAGGAAAATCTATGACCCAAAGAGATGAAAATGTTGAAGATGAATAGCAAACTAATATTGAGGAAAATGAAATATCAAAGGTAGGAATGAAGGATTTGGAGCCTGTAGAAGATAGTCTTAATGTAGAAGTAAACCAAGAAGTAAATGAAAATTTGAAAGAACAGGAACAAGTTCCTATGGGAGTACAGTCAGAAGATGAGGAAAATTCATTGTTTGATGAAGCTAGGGTTTACATTGAACAGGATGTACATAAACATTCTGAAGAAGTGGTAATGTCACAACGGATAAAAAGAAAGGTAGTTTAGCTAGCTTCTATCAAACATCAAGGAAAAACTTTGAGCATGTTAGGGGAAATTGGGACAGGTTGGAGGCCTAAGACCATACCCAAGAATAAACTCAGATTGAATATGAAAAAATTGTTAAACCCTAAACTAGCTCAGAAGAAAATTACAGTGATTGAAGACTCTTCATATTAAGAAGAGATAGAAGAAAATGAAGATGTAAATGTAAAGGAGATGAAGGGTAAGAAACAAATTATTTCAGAAGATAAGTTAGCTTTCACTGAAACCAAAATTTCAGAGAAATTTAAGGAAGATCAAAAGAAGGTAATCTTAGACCATCATCAAGATGACTCAAAGAAGCAACATTCAGTCATATCAAATTTTTGTGCAGAGAAAGGAAAGGTTGCAGAGCCATCAGCCCAATGTAGTGTTGAAGTCAATGAATCTTCAGGAGTCCCTGTGGCTATGACAGAGTAGCTGGAGGAAGATGAAGAGATTTTTAAGAAATTGAAAATCCCTTGGATGACAGAAGAAATGAATCCAGTATCAGAAGGGAAGTGCATTGATTTAGAGAATGAGAATTTGCAGAGGAATATTAAACAGTACAAATATCAAATAGAATACCTGCATGAAACAAATGAGGGGTTAGTGAATGCTAACAGAAGATTGAGAGAATATTTAGAGGAGGTAAATAGCCACTAGAAAGAATTAATTGTAGTTTCTAAGGAGGCTTTGAAAAGGAAAATACAGACACAAAGTTTGTATGTAGAATTGAAGCAAACCGTTCAAGACCTAACACAGAAAAATGAGGAGCTTTCAAAAAGAGTCGAATACCTGGAAGCTGATCATCAGAAAGCAAGAAAGAAGACTCAAGATTTAGAAGGGATAGCTCTTTTGGCAGAGGTTGCTAAGGACTTGTAAAGTGCTTTAAAAATAGTGGTTATTAGTTAATCTTTGAAAAATTCAGTTTAATTTGTATGACTATATTTTTATTGAGTAATTGGGTATTATGACCTAAAAGTAGTTTTTTCAGTTATTTAACTACGTTTGGGAAAGCAAGATAAAGGTAAGGCTGGAAAAAGACAGTGGGTTCGAATTTTTGTACAAGGGGAGGCTATCAAGCTATTGTTTATGGATCTAAGTGTCAAAAACTCTTATGTATTATGAATTACTGATTATGAAATATATGCAACTATAAGCCCTGTTTATTCTATCTGCTAGTTTCATTTTTTATTGGTTTAATCACTTAGTTGATATATTCATTTCTTGTTTGAGGTTATTATTCATGAAATGCTTGTTAACTGTGGATGAAATTCAGTGTTGTGCTTATTGTTTCTGGTTTATGTTTTATATATTATGCATCTCAGTCCTTCATTGTTGCATGATTTAGTGTTTTCCTTAGCCTTGTGAAGTTTTTACCCTCTTGTTTACAAACTACACAACCAAAACCCTAAAAAACCTATTTTACTTAATTTTGTTTTATGAGATTGTGTTGGCTTGTTCTTTTGTAGTCTGAGAACAATTTCTTGCACTAACATCTTTGGCACCGTTGCCGAGGATGAAGCTGAAAGCCTACTTTCCCTAGGTTACTCATCATTTAACTGGTTTTGAGAGGTGGACTTAAACCAACAAATTTTGAAAGACTACATTTCACCAAATATTTCACAGTGGCTACTAAAGGAGTTGGAACAAGAAGTAGACCTAGTTCACCTTTACAAGTGGGTGTCTCAGACCCAGAGCAGATTCTGAAAACAGCTAAGAAAATCAAAAGGTCTCAGTCATCTCCAGCCTTATGTAACACTGATCAACTAGACTTATTATCACCTTTTTATGTTTTAAAGGAAGGGGAACAAGATTCATCCTGGTTGAAACCTACAATCCCTATTAGTAATTTTCAGATTTTTACTGATCCTTAATCTTTCAAGAAAGAAAAGACTTTATCTTCTGGAAAAATCCCTCTATTTCACCTCAAAGTTGGTAAGACTCCTTTTCAGCCAAATCCTAGTCAATTTTTTCCTTCATCTAAACCAGTCAAATTAAAAATGGTAGCCCAAAATCAATCATTAGACATGATGGAAAGAATGGTGGAAGCTAGGTATGCACCTCTAGTTTTACCTCAACCCTTAAATGCTCTCCCTAGTGGAGATTACCAAAAATAATTACCTAGGTTTAATGGACAAGGTGAGACCACAGCTAAGGAGCATTGGGATGCATTTCTTAGCTATGCAGATAATCAGAATATAGAGGCAAAAGATGTGTGGATGAGGATGTTCGTACAGAGTCTAGATGGAAAGGTCAGAAGATGGTTCAGACAGTTACCAACAAACTCTATTACTATAATAGAAGAGCTTCAGGATCTTTTCATGAGGCAATGGGGTGATACTAAGGGTCACACATATTACATTACAGATTTTGGAGCTCTAAGAAGGAAGAAAGATGAAACTATAGCTGATTTCTCTAAGAGGTTCAATAAAATGTATGGTAGAATCCTGGCAGAGATTAAACCTTCTGAAACTTTTGCAAAACTCACTTATGCTAATGCTTTTGATCATGATTTTTCCCTACTTTTGAGAGAAAGAAGACCCTTTACTTTACTTAACAAGCAAGAGTAAGCATTAGAAGTGGAGTCTAATATTCTTGCTTCTAATAGACTGAAGGGAAACTCAGCTCAACATTTTTATGACAGAAAGGGTAAGAAAGAGGCAGCTCCAGTGGTTTCAACATCCCACTCTGCAGAAGGTAATATTGATGAGATGTAAAAACTAGTTAAAAATCCTAACAGCAAAACTAAACAAATTGGAATTAGAGAAAAATTCAAATAATCCTGTTCAACAGGGAGACAGAAACCCTAATAATCCAAATCAATTCAGAAGAAAGTTTGCACCTCATTTCATTCCCAGAGAGAGAAGAAATAATGGCATACAATGAGAAAGGATAGAAGCTAAGGATTTAAAGGTGCCACATGAAGGAGAAATAGAAGAAGAAGAAGAGTTTTTTGAGGATCCAGATCAAGACATGAATTATTTTTTAGAACAGTTGACTAAAGGTTTTGTGACTGAAGAGGATTTTTTAAAATCTGAATATTATGATGCATATGTTTTTGAAATAGAAAATCATTTAAACCTTGAAGTAGCTGCCGATATATATCAGTCTTGTCCAAAGAAAACCCTAAATTTAAGATCAGGGCCAAAACAGGTGGTTCAAAATCCTAGAAAGAAGGTAATTATGCCTCCTAAATAGTAGTCTGACCCAATATTAGAAAAAAAACATAATCATGATAAACAAAAGAAGGTTATTGAAGTTGAAGAAGTGAATAAAAGTATGCAGAATTTTAATCTTGAAAATGAATTGTGCAAAATTAAAATCCCCATGCATTTCACTGAGTTGATAAAGAATCCTTCTTACAAAAATTAAGTCTTGAAAATGATTGGTTTAGCGAACAATCAAGTACCCTCTGACATAGTAAATTTACAAGAGGAAAATCCTATAATTTTTATTGGATCAGATTTGGTAGAAAAAACTGAAAATGATGCAAGTGCATCTCCTCCTTTTTACATCACATTAACCATTCATGAGCAGATGATACATAATTGCCTTTTGGATTCAGGAGAATCTCATAATCTAATGCCAAAAGCAGTCATGGAGGCTTTAGGGTTGAGCATAACAAAACCTTATCATGACTTGTATGCTTTTGATTCTCGAGCTGTAAAATGTTTAGGAGTGATAAAGGATATGGTGGTTAGTTTAACTCAGCTACCAATGAAAAGTGTGATTATGGATGTAGTAGTGGTGAATATCACACCTAAGTTTGGAATTCTCCTTTCTATATCTTAGGCCAAGAAGGTAGGCGGAAATCTACAAATGGACTTAATATATGCAACCATTCTTGTCTTTGGAGGTGAGAATAGAAGGTTGTATAGAGATTTACAATTTGCTTATATTGTGACTGATGACAAGAATCCTACAAATCATCCATTGTATGCTGTTGAAAAGGATTTGAGTACTTGTATGTTACACTTTAGTGATGATAATGATGTTGCTGGTATATTACAGGTTGAAAAACAAAAATCAGTCAAATGCACTAGGGAACAAAAGATGAACTTTGGCAAATGTATTTTGATGGATCATCATCTAAAGAAGGTGCTGGAGTAGGAGTTGTTCTGATATCTCCTGGTGGTGAAGCGATAATATTAATGTATAAGTTGGAATTTATTACCACTAATAATACAACAAAGTATGAGGCTCTATTGTTAGGTTTGAGAGCTGCAAAATATTTAGGTATTCAGCAAATCTCTATGTATGGCGACTCCGAGTTGGTTGTTCAGCAAGTAAGGAACTATCAAGTAAAGAAAGATTTGCTGAAAGTGTACAGGAATGAGGTATGGGATATGATAGACAATTTATTTGTGGCTTTTAATATCACTTATATTTCTGGGGATCATAACCAAACTACTGATTCTCTTGCCCTAGCAGCCACACATTTCAGGATTCCTAAAACAAGACAGTTGAAGTATCCTATTGAAGTTAGGTACAGATCTTCTGTGCCTGATAATATAAAGAAATGGAGATTTTTTGAAGATGATTTTGAGATAAAAAGGTTTTTAGAGTTGATAGGTGAGTTTTCTAATTCCTTAATTGACCAAGAAAAAGATGATGAAATTGAACATTTTGAGGGTATTGCAGAAAATGAAATTACAAGTCACAAGATCATTGAGCTAAAAAGTAATTTTATTCCTAAGGGTTTGGTGCCTTTCCAGAGGATTTTTTTGAAGGATGATACCCCTTTAAAACCAGCGATGAAGTCCTCAGAAGAAAATGTAATGGATTATAATATTGGCACCAAGGAGCACCCCAGAATAGTGAAGGTCTCAAAGGCACTCACAACAAAGCAAAGAAACAGGTACATCAAGTTATTAAAAGAGTATGTTGATGTTTTTTCTTGGTCATACGAGGATTTGAAGACATATGATACTAGTATTATACAACATAAATATCCTTTGAAACCAAATGTTAAACCTTTCAGACAGAAATTAAGGAGAATCAATCCTGCTTTGTTTCCCATTATAGAAAAGGAGGTAAAAAAATTGTTAGATGCTAAGATTATTGTTACGCTTCGATATTCTTCATGGGTAGAAAATCTAGTACCTGCCAGAAAAAGAATTGTGAAATCATATTGTGTGTTGATTTTCGAAATTTGAATAGGTCTTCACTAAAAGATAATTATCCTTTGCCAAAGACTGAACAAATATTGCAGAAGGTGGTTGGTGCACAAAGAATCTCAATGGTAGATGGTTTTTTAGTGTATAATCAAATTGCAATGCACCCTGATGATAGAGAAAAGACAGATTTTACTACTCCTTGGGGTACTTTTATGTACGACAAAATGCGTTTTGGATTAATGAATGTTGGAGCTACCTTTCAAAGAGATATGTACATAGCCTTTGTGGGAGAGAGGGATAAGTTTGTGGTGATCTATTTAGAGGATATTACAGTATTCTCATAGTCATATGATGAGCACTTAAAACACTTGAAACAAACTTTCTTGAAATCTAGAAAATATGGTTTGTCTCTCAATCCCAAAAAGTCACATTTTGTTGTACAAGAAGGTAAGTTTTTGGGTCATTTAGTTTTAGCCGATGGCATAAGGATAGATCTAGAAAGGGTAAAATCTATTCTGAAATTAGTTTACCAAGGAATAAGAAGGATGTGCAATCTTTTATTGGAAAAATAAATTTTCTGCGTTGGTTCATACCAAATTTTGCTGAAACCATTAAACAAATTACAGCCATGTTGAAGAAAGATCAAGAAGTTAAGTGGATTGCAGAAGCTAAAAATTAATTTGAAAATATTAAGATAGCTCTTACGGAAGCACCAATACTAGTAAGTCCTAATTTTACAAAGGAATTTTTTACTTTTTCTTTTGTATCAGAGGATACTTTAGGTGTTGTTTTATGTAACAAATATAAAATAGAATGTTAATTAAACTATTAGGTTTCTAGTGAAAGGGTGTAACCCTTCACTATGTTGGCTTAAGCCATATAAAAGGAAAGCTTATTGCACATTTTATCCATCATCCAATATATTATTATTATTCATATTCATTATTAAAATTATAGTCGGATTCGACTAATGGACAACCAGATTCAGTTGCTCCATTTGGTATCAGAGCAGATTCGCTCCTTTGGCCCGAGCTCAGATTCAGCTTATCCTCCCTCTCTCATCTTAAACTCCTTCCACCTCCATTTTTTCATTTATGCTTCCTTCACTCTCCCACCTACTCTAGCTACTCTCCATGATCCCATCCTCCACGTGCCTGCTCCATCATCACTACTCTCTATTCCCCCACTCTAATCCTCCTTCCGCATTGCAATTCACCCCATCTTCTTCCTACTCCCTTCATCTCCCTCCCACTGCCCAATCCTCCCTCCACGCATCAGTCTCCATATCCCTTCTCTTGCACTCCTTCCTCCAGTTCCCTATCCACCATCCACCATCGCATGCATAACTGCTTTCACCCACCTGCTATCCTACCCTCCTCTATCTCCCATGCCCCCATCTCCTCCCGAACCTTCTGCTGTGTGCTGCATCATCCCTCCCTCATGCGCCCGCCCCAACAACCACCAAACTCACCACACCGTGCCTCCACCTCCACGACCCGAAATTTGCTGGCTTCCTCTCTACACGTTGCCATCCTCCATTTTATGCGCGTCTACCCAACACCTCCTCCATCTCCCATGCCCTCCTCCATCCCCCCGCTTCAACACATCCTAACCTACCCTGCCTCCACGCTGTATTTGTCCTCCACCTACCGGGCCTCCATATCATGTCCATTTCCCTTCCTTGCTCCACCTCCACGCTGCCTCGTTCCAACCTCCACGCTAACATAAACTTGCAAAAATAAATAAAAAAATAAAAAAATATATTATAATATAATATAATATATATTATATTATATTATTTCAAATATTTTGTATTATAATATATTTTAATAATATATTAAAAAAATCAAATATTATATTTATTATTATAATAATTGTTTAAAAAAAAAGAAACAAAACTATATACAATACACAACAGAATTTCAACCCAAAATACGACACCTTGCATGTTTGAAATTCGACACTTCTCTGTTGCATTTTCGACACATACACTTTTTTTTGCCGTCGATGGCGTAACGTCGGATCTTTGACGTTCTACTAATGTGGGTAGAAGATCCAACACACCATTGTGTCGCATATTCGACCATTTTTCCTTCCAAAGTGCCAATCAAAATTGCATAAACCGTCGAAAATCCGACGTCCTTCGACCCTTGAAACGTTGACCTTCCGACGGACAAAAGTGTTGGAGGAATGGTGACACCGTTGATATTTTTATCCAGAGAGTGTCAGAAATATGATGCCATCCGACACTGGAATATTTGGCCTTCCGATGCGGTTCGACACTTTAATCATCGGTCGTCCAACGGGCGAAAGCATCAGAGTCATGACACGGTCGTCGGATGGGTTTACCAGAGTGTCATAAGAACATTGAAAAAGTCACGCCTTTTGGTGGATTTAAAAAAAAAATCCAAGGATTTCACTTACCCTTACATGGTTTCAGTGATCCGACGGATTATTCCTCTGAAAGATCCAATATGGTACATGGTTCATAGAAACAACGTTTGAAGAAATCGGACGGCAAAACAAAATATACAGATCGAAAGTCGGAAGATTTTCTCCTTCCGCAGATCGGAGGTTGGAATAATTTCCCTTCCGCAATGGTGGAAGCTTCCAAGATTTTCTCTTTCTGCAGATCGGAGGTTGGAAGCTTTTCTCCTTCTGCAGATCAGAGGTCGGAAGCATTTCCCTTCCGCAATGGCGGAAGCTTCCAAGCTTTTCTCTTTCCGCAAATCGAAGGTCGGAAGCATTTCCCTTCCGCAACGGTGGAAGCTTCCAAGATTTTCCCCTCCACAATAGCGGGCCTCGGAAGCCTTTCCTTTTCCGCAATGGCGGAATCCTAACAGACGTTCAGGAGGATCGAAAGTCAGAACGCTTCTGCAGCCGCAACGGCGGAAGCCCAAAAACTTAAAAGATCGATGAAATCGCTCGACGGGATTGGAAGAAGAAGTGGTGTGCCATCCGCAACGGTGGAAGCCAAAGTAACTAAGAATTCCGACTTGAAAACCAGCCGATAGCCGATTGAAATAGAATTCGTCGGAACCGTTGCTTATCCTCTTCCGCAACGGTGGACGAGCAGATGACTTCAACCTTCTGACTTAACCCCTGCAAGCGATCGCATGGGGATGTTTCAGAAACGATTTTTGTAGGATCTTGATGCCATATGATGCCGCGTTGATAGGGATATGAACAGTTGAGGGAAGTTGGAAGAAGGAGGTGAACAGTCGCGTTCTTGAGCTTTTTTCCCATTGTAACGGCAAAGAAGAGTATAAAGGAGAGTTCATGAAGTAGCCCAGGGAATGGGGTTTTTCTGAGTTATAGAAGCTGGGAAAGTTTGCTGAAAAAGAGGATCCACATGCTTTTGAAGTCGACCATCCCTAGTTGTTACTTGGCTTCTTTGATTGTTGAAGTCCAGTTTGTAACTTTCATAGAGGAGGTCTTAAAGACTTTGCTGTTGATACCTAGTTTCTGTGATTGTCAAGAGTCGATTTGTCTTCTCTGTTCTATTTGGCTTCTCTTTGCTTCGAAAGCCAATTTGTATTATTCCAGAGAAGAGGTCTTGGAGACTTTTTCCCATACTGCTGAACTGATTTGCAGAGTCCAGAACCATTTGTACCATTTTTAAAAGAATTAATTGGATCGATTCCCATTGGAGAGGGACCCGAAGATGTAGCCCAGTGGAGGGGGTGAACTCCGTTATCAATTTCTGTCTGTGATTTGGGGTTCTGTGTTTTATGCTTGGCATTTGTTATTAGTATGGTTTTCATTCCTGTTCTGAGCATTTAATTTTCGGTTAATGCTGTTCCATTAATTAACCTGTTGCACTTATTCTTCTACAACAAAATTTTAATGCACTAAAGTTGAGGTCCTATGGATCATATTTGGTATCAGAGCTGGTTGACTGTTGTGCAAGTTTGTGAATGCTTACCAGTTCTAGGTTAAAGTTTGGTGAAGGAGAATTAGTTGAAGGAGATCCTGAGATTGGCTCCAGGAGGACATTCTCAAGAACCATGTCTTCTACACGAAGGGAAGAAGAAGGACACACCGAATGGGAAAAACCTGTCATTTCTGAAACTGAGTTTCTAGAGGATTTTATGAGCATGAAAGCCATGATGGAACTTCTACTCGAAGAGCGAGCAGAAAGGAAGAAGAAAGAAGAAGGATCTTCATCCAGAGATGCAGAAGTGAAGCAGGAAGAAAAGGGTAAAGGAGTAGGAGGTGATGGTGATCCTCCTGATACTAAACATACTTTTTCTTCTTCTCATACTTCTCATAATGCAAGTCCTAATATGCCTTATTTCAAATTGGATGTAAATTTTGAATTACCTATTTATAATGGAGATGTAGATGCTGAAAAATTAGACAATTGGATCAAGCAGCTTGAAGTATATTGCAGGGTGCAGGGCATTAATGATGACCCTTCCAGGATTCAATTGGCCACTTTGAGGATGAGTGGAATGGCTCTTACTTGGTGGGAGAGCAAGATTCAGCAAGATCTTCGAAAGAATGGTAAAATTATTTCAGTTTGGAATGAATTCATTGAAGTATTGAGGAAGCAATTTTATCCTTTAGGTCACATGCAGCAATTAACCATGAATTGGCAAATGTTTAGACAAGCTAAAGGACAAAGCATTCAAGACTATACTCATGAAGTCCGAAAGAGGGCTATTGCATTCAATGTTTCATTAGATACACAGGAAACTCTTCTTAAGTACATTGGTGGCATGCATTCTTATTTGAAGCATACTTTTTTGATGTTTAATCCCAGTAATTTGGATGATGTATGTGTTCAAGATACACATTTAGAAGCTAGGAGTAAGCATGATGATGATTCATTTATGAAGAAGTCATCTGAATTTGACAACAAAGATAAAAGCAAAGATAAGGGAAAGGAAATAGCTACCATCACAAAAGAGGGTGAGAGACCCACATGCTCACATTATCAGAAAGGGTATGATGTTTCAAAGTGCTGGAAACTTCATCCAGAATTAAAGCCAAAATGGATGAGAAGAAATAAAAACAAAGATAAGGATAATCAAGCAGCTACTGCAGCAATAATTCAAGACTTGGGATCTGATTCAGGTGATGAGACTAAGATCACAGCAATAGGGATCCGAGGTAAATATGAAGGTATATCTCTTTCCATTGATGCAAGTTCAAGTTCTAATTCATGTACAAGTACAAGTACAAATCTGCTATCTACTTCTATGCATGGTGATAAAAGAAGAAGTGAACTGTTTCATGTTCGTGTCATTACAAATCATACAAAGATTGATACTTTGTTTGATAGTGGTTCACAAGTAAATCTGATATCAGAAGAAGTGGTTAAGAAATTGCATTTAGTTACTGTGCCTCATGAAAATCCCTATCCTTTAGGTTGGGTTACTAATGATACACGATTGCAAGTTACAAAGAAATGTGTTTTGAAATTTGCAATCACTAAAAAGTTTATGGATGAGGTAGAAATGGATGTAGTGCCACTTGACATTTGTGGAATTGTACTTGGGAGTCCATATTTGTATGACGGGAAAGCAGTCTTTTATAGAGAGCAGAACAAATATCATCTTTTTAAAGGTGGTGTGGAATACATTATTCGTGCACATCGTATGAAAACAAATATAGCATTAGTCACTACAAGTCAAATGAAAATGATAGTGAATGCTAGTAGGAAGTTTGCATTAATGGCTGTTAAAGGTGAATCATTGGTGGAACATGGAACTGAATTAATTAAAAGTGTTCCCAAGTATGGTGCTTTGTTTCAGGGACCTGAAATATTATCACTTAATAGAGATGTACATCATGAAGTGCAATTGCAGCAAAGCATGCCTCTTCCAAATCTTGGCATGAATCGGATGATTATTCAATTTATTCAAAATTATTGTGATGAGCATCCTAAGGTTCAGGGTGAACAGTTGCAGCACATGCAGTGCATTAAATCTCCTTTCAAGACTTGTTTTTGTTATCTGTTGAAGTCACATGTAGACTTTTCTTTCGGCACAGAAGATGTTGGACATCATGGTGCAAAGAAAGCAATGCAGCAGATAGTGCAAGAACAGCAGGAGATGAGTCAGGCAATTTGCAAGGCCAGACATGCAAATCATCATCCTTTTGAAGTTGAAAAGAAAGTTTGGTTGCAGATCATCAAGGGAAGGTTGAAAGGTAAAAAGCTCAATTTTGTTTATGATCGTTTTGAGACCTTTGAAAAGAAGTGTAAACGTTCTTTCTGTTTGAGCTTATCTCTAGTTGCATATGCGAAGAATTTTAAATGGTATGAACCTCCTTTGGTCATGGACAAGGAGACTAATATGCAGATTATAAGCAAGGCAGGATGTATGGAGATTGGAATGGTGAGGAAGTGGTACCCTGACCTACCTGCAGAATAATTCAGGCTTTTGGTGGTCCAAAAGCTCTCCAATGGGGAGGATTGATCCGACAGATTATTCCTCTGAAAGATCCAATATGGTACATGGTTCATAGAAACGGCGTTTGAATAAATCAGACAGCAAAACAAAATACACAGATCGGAAGTTGGAATCTTTTCTCCTTCCGTAGATCGGAGGTCGGAAGCATTTCCCTTCTGCAAGGACGGAAGCTTCCAAGCTTTTCTCTTTCCGCAGATCGGAGGTCGGAAGCATTTCCATTTCGCAACGGCGGAAGATTCCAAGATTTTCCCCTTCCGCAATAGCGGGGCTCGGAAGCCTTTCCTCTTCCACAACGGTGGAAGCCTAACAGACGTTCAGATGGATCAAAATTCAGAATGCTTCCACAGCCGCAATGGCGGAAGCCCAAAAAATTAAAAGATCGGTGAAATCGCTCGACGGGATCGGAAGAAGAAGTGGTGCGCCATCAGCAATGGTGGAAGCCAAAGTAAATAAGACTTTCGACTTGAAAACCAGCCGATAGCCGATTGAAATAGAATTCGTTGGAACCGTTTCTTATCCTCTTCCGCAACAGCGGATGAGCAGATGACTTCAACCTTCCGACTTAACCCTTGCAAGCGGTCGCACGGGGACGTTTCAGAAACGGTTTTTGTAGGATCTTGATGCCGTTTGATGCCGCGTTGATAGGGAGATGAATATTCGAGGGCAGTTGGCAGAAGGAGGTGAACAGTCACGTTCTTGAGCATTTTTCCCATTGTAACGGCAAAGAAGAGTATAAAGGAGATTTCGTGAAGTAGTCCAGGGAATGGGGTTTTTCTGAGTTATAGAAGCTGGGCAAGTTTGCTGAAAAAAAGGATCCACATGCTTTTGATGTCGACCATCCCTAGTTGTTACTTGGCTTCTTTGATTGTTGAAGTCCAGTTTGTAACTTTCATAGAGGAGGTCTTAAAGACTTTGCTGTTGATACCTAGTTTCTGTGATTGTCAAGAGTCAATCTGTCTTCTCTGTTCTATTTAGCTTCTCTTTGCTTCGAAAGCCAATTTGTATTATTCCAGAGAAGAGGTCTTGGAGAATTTTTCCCATACTGCTGAACTGATTTGCAGAGTCCAGAACCATTTGTACCATTTTTAAAAGAATTAATTGGATCGGTTCCCATTGGAGAGGGACCTGGAGATGTAGCCCAGTGGAGGGGGTGAAATCCGTTATCAATTTCTGTCTGTGATTTGGGGTTCTGTGTGTTTTGCTTGGAATTTGTTATTAGTCTAGTTTTCATTCCTGTTCTGAGCATTTAATTTTTGATTAATGCTGTTCCATTAATTAACTTGTTGCACGTATTCTTCTACAACAAACTTTTAATGCACTAAAGTTGAGGTCCTACGGATCATTCAGCCTAGAGTTTGACCACTGTAGTAAACTTGTTTGGACCAGACAATGGTGAGTTGACAAGCAGCTCAGATGATCGAGTAGAGGTTAATATGTGGAGTGTGTCAAAGGGTTCAAAGAGAGAGTATTTACATTCAAAATTGTCAGACATTTTGGGAGCTGAGTTTGAGAATACAAGTGAGAACAAACCTGAGTTTGAGATTATAGGCAAGAAGAATCAATAAGTTTCTGAACAGTCAGTGATGGATTTGAGAGAAAACACTAAAGAGCTACCAATTTTGTCAAATTTCTCTGAGCAACATGGTTCATTGTTTGAGGTCAATTCCTCCTCAGTCATGGATTGCAGGCCTGCAGAAAACAAGTATGTTGAGTATGTTCCCATGATTGGGGCATGTTCCAGTAATGGTACCTTACCATTATTGTGAGATTTTTCCCTATATAAAAAGCAGCTGTTAGAATTTTTCCCTGGCTGAACTATCTTAAATGTTGTTTCATATAAAACCCAAAAAAAAGTAAAAACAAAACTAAGTTTAAACTTGCAATACCTTAATCTCTTGTAGAAGGTGTTGATGTCCTTGTCCAAGGTATCGAGAAGACTAATAGCTTGTATAACCATGTTATCCATTCTATTGACATTGAATTTCACGTTGGCTGTATTGTAACTGTGCCCAAGACCCAATTGAGCCTTCTCCAAGTCTATGTGATTTCAACTCAATGGCACACAAGATTTCTAAATATACTTTGTTGTTACAGAAGGGCACCTAAAACAAACAAGAATTTAGAAAAGTCACTTCCTATATGATTCAGAAAAGACTTGTACTAACAACCACTTAATGGCAGATTAGCTCAGAGTCATAGCTGAGGGATGTAGACACTGCTTATGCTCGTCTTGTTGTATTGCTGGTTTAGATATTAGGACTCTTTTGATGATTCTGTATTGATGAAAATTTGAGTATCCTAGAGAATACGTAAGGAAGGCTTTTAATAGTTTTCTTAAATTTCTTTGTTTTTGAATGATGGACAACAAAATAGTATCCAACACACTTGAGTCCTCACAGGACTAGTCAAATGTATATTTTTATTTATTCCTTGGGAATATCAAATATAGTGATTTTAAAACACATCTCAGAGAACAAAGAAATCATGGATCTGATATAAATCTAAGTTAATAAACAAATCCTTTTACCTTTTAGTATAAATATGATTCATGAGTCCTAACTAAAGAATTAAAAGACACTTGTGGGAAATTGACCTCAACTTGATAGCTGTTAGAATTGACCCTGACTGAACTATCTTAAATGTTGTTTCATATAAAACCCAAAAAAAAGTAAAAACAATACTAAGTTTAAACTTGCAATACCTTACTCTCATGAAAAAGGTGTTCATGATGTCCTTGTCCTTGTCCAAATACAGCAGAGACAACAATTTACCTTCCCAAAGCTAAATCAATATGTATCCTTGCTCAACTGCCTTTCAAAGACAACGATTCCCTCTGCCGTTACTTAGACAGAAAAATAGTGACAAGTGGATCCCTGGGAGAGGCTGGCAATGCAGGAAAAACATTGATCTCCCTTATAACCCAATTTATCCAAATTTATCATGCATTTCCCTTTGTAATTTATCATATAGGATTTCCATTTTTATGCTTTGTGTTGCTGTTGTGTTTTCTACAAGCCGGGAGCATCAGTTTATAGCATCCAATCCTTTTGCAGCTAGTGAATCCCTTTATTTTCCTGGAGAGATGGCAACAGATATTTTATGAAAGATTTATTTATAAGAAGACCAATGATCAGTGGGTTAATGCCTTTGATGCATTGAATGGAGTCTATGAAGGCTTTTGCTGCTAAAACAAATAGATATTCAAGTCGAGATATCTCATGGTATAATAATAAAGTATTTTCTGGAAGAAGAGAAACTCTATAAGGCTTCACAGTTGATTTTTACTACAAGAAAACATAATGTTCTATTATAACCAGCATCGGTGGCTAAGTATTAAGCACAACAATTACCATCTAACTACTTTGTATTAGCTATTATCCATGGGGCAAGGAATGCCTTATTGTCTATGACTTCGTACAAAGAGGCAATTTTTAAGAGGGCCTTCATATTGAAGAGCATAAACCAATGCTTCCATATAAAGACTGGTTTACAATGGTTGTGGAGTTACAGGAGCATTATATTGGCCCACTTTTGACAAGCAAAATGAAGCCCACGAAAAAGTTGATCACAAAAACAAATTGTATGTTTTTTCACAGTGTTTGCTTAAAACTCCTACTCTAGCTTTGTTAATGCATTCTAATGATATAGGCTTGCCTATGGATTCACATGGGAAACTTATCAAATATATTCCTATTTCTTCTTTGGATTTATGGTAAAATGATGGGTGAATTCTAGGGTTTCATGCATATGCAATATTGATGCTAGAATTGTTGGAAGAACACAAGCACGAGGAGGATCTAGGGTTTTCTTGGTTGCTCCATTGGTAAAGTTTGGTGAAATTATGCTTCTATGGATTGAATGGTGGTTGTAATGCTGCGTTTTCTCTGAATTAGGGATTTTTACTAGCTTTTGTCAACTTTTACATGTTACAATTGAACATCCTCTTGGAGAAATTTTCTCTTGTTTGTCCTTATATCTCTGATTTTTTCCCTAATTAAAATCCTCCAACAAACCCTAGAGGTAAATATAGTAGTATTTCATGTGTAAATATACACATTTGCGTGATTAGTGTAGTGTTAGATTAGATCTGCATTTTGATAAACTAGAAAACCTTAGAATTTTATAAAATTCAATAATCCAAAAATAACAACAATTTTCAAATTATAAGCCACCCTCAAATTTTGGTTTTCCTATTTAGCCCTAGATCCTCCAGTGTGTCACCTATATTCTTGTCTACATCCATGAACTTGAGAAGCAACCTAAAAAAAATAGTCAAAAGTCAGATCTAGGGTTTCACACTTGGCATGTTTTAGGGGTTGGGATAATTTGTCCTTGATAAAAGGTTACCTTATGCCTTACAACGACCCCATTTAATTGTTTAGTAGGGAAATTTAGGGAATATTTCATTACTGATCAGTGTTACTATCGTTTCTAGCCCTAAAATCTATCAAAAAGACATGCAAAATCAACCAAGTTAGGGTCATATTTGAGTTATGGGGAAATCTCAACAATATAATTCAATTATACCTTCCAAAAGCATTCTTTTCAGGTTAACGAGTACTTGTATAAACCCTTAAAAGGATGGTTAACTCAGCTGGTAATTCATGTTGCTATACCAATGTGTACAATGGGGTGAAAAGTTACAATGGAAACTAAAAATACCAATGTGTACCATGCCCAACGTCTCACAACCTTAATGGATAAGCACAAATATAAACATAGGTTTACCACTGCACAATCAACAATTAAAATTGAACAAGATATGAGAGTAATAAACAAATTAGAAAACTACTAGAGAAAGATAAACTGGGGCAGATAACAATATACTCATGCAGAATAATAGGGAAACAACGCTTCAGATACCATTTTCCTCACAAGTCTATCTATCTTTTTCTGTCTTTTGACCTTTCATATTCCCATCAAACTCAAATGCCTGTCAAATTTCTTGTTATATAATGCCTACATTTAATTTTGATGTCCTGGCTATATGGTATTGGTAAAGTATTACCAAGGGGCCAGTTATCACGATAAATCAAAATATTTAAGGTAATTGTTTAGATCAGATATAACAAAGTTCACCTCTATGTATGGTAATCATCATCTTCAACTAAATGTATGGGTGTGCACATGCATAAATACCCAATACACAGCTCAATCAAACAAAAGAAAACATATTTATACCTTGATTTCTGGATCTTCACACTGTCTTCTTATGCTTTACCTTTCAAAACATCATTCAACATACTTCATTTTTTGTCCTGTTGCAATAGTTTCATGTTAGGACCCATCCCATATATTTATTTTTGTTTATGAAAATAACAAAAACAATCTAAATAAATACAATTCTATTACAATACTATTCAACTATTCAAGTAAATTAATTGTTAAGAATATATCACCTGATAAAACATGGATAACCAAAAATACTATGTATATAAGGCCATCGATCTAATCAAAACTCCATTTCTTACCTCTTAACTATGGAAATGTTTCTCAACGCTATTTGTCACAAGTTCCAATGGAGGAGTCAAATAGCAATAGTGAAAATTACACAGTAAAAATATAGAAATAGATGTTTTCTAATGTATTCTTCCTTACCATTCATTGAGATCCTCTCTGTTTCAAGAATAATTTAATATTCTCTACTAAATAGGACCAACCACATGAAGGTGGAATATCTTATGGCCCCTCCCCCACCTCGCATCACTCTCAACTCCCCAAACCCAATGCCTATACTTGCAAATAACAATTTATTTCACTATTTCACAAAGCAAATAACAATGCATCTACAATGCAAATTATTTAACTCAATAGTTGAAAAATGCTTTCATTAAATCATTCTTTAAAACATTCATTAAACCATTCAATCATTCAACAGCTGAAAAAACCATTCATTAACTCATTCATTAAAACATTAATTTAGTCAATGGAAGAAAAAAAAATCAGTAAACAATTCAGTAAAGCATTCATTCATAAAACAGAGGAAAAAAGCAATAATTTTTTTTTTTATAAATAAGAATTACTCAAAATTTTTATAATTAAGAATTACCAAAAACTGTTCCATTCATCGAACTGTACATGGACTGTTCGGCTGAGAAATTTTTTCCTTCCTGTGCAGGAAGACTGATTTTGTGCTATGCTTTCAAAAATATATTTCAAATTTATAAAAAGTTTTAGAGTGATGGATTTATAAAAGGCCTGTGCAGATATTCCTTGTCCTTGGAGTCCTCTGTTTCCAAAATTTTCCATTCACCCCATTTCAATGTCAGACCCTTCTTTGAGAGCCGGTCAGCCTCCTTATTTCGCTCCCTGTAAACATGAGTGAAAGAGATTGATTCAAAGAATGAGATAGAATGGGTTGTCTCTTCAAATACTACATCTAGAGAAGCAGTTATACATTTCTGTATCTTATTCATCCAATTTATAACCACCATTGAGTCACCATATACTTGTAACTATTTGCAATTTCTTTCATTGGCAAAACAGAGAAGTAATTTCAATGTCATGAGTTCTGCATAGTTGTTGGTTCCAGTTCCTAGGCCCAAAGAAATTTGAAAAAAATGACTTTGATTTAGATATAAGCATGCACCTCCTGAGTTTGTGCACCGAATGCTTGTTTTCTTCCATCCAATTACTAGACCTCCAGAGTGGCCAATGGCACTTTGCGTTGTGAAAGAGTATTGTGGAAGAAGTGATGTTAAACTAGTTTCAAATTCCACCTTTGGATCCATTGTTTCTTGTAGAAGGATGACTTCTGGTGATAGAACCTCCATCATCCTTTTTAGGGCAAGCTTTTTTCGGGTGCTTTCCAGACCCCTGTAGTTTAGGGAGACAAATTTCATTTAGGCACCCCATCTGGGGTTTGCACTGTCTCCTCAAAAATGGTTGTTTGTCTGCCACTTGCCTAATCCCTAAGCACCTTTCTCTGGGCCGTAGAGAGGTGAGATGGTCTTCCTCTCCCTTTCCCTTTGGATGTGATCCTAGGATTTACCCCTAGTCCTTTTGTAGGGATTTTTGGTTTTTGAGGGATTGGAATGTCCCTTGAACGAAGGTGGAAATGGATAGAGGAGGACTGAGTGGGTGAGTCATTTTTTATGGTGGAAGGGGAAGCTACCTGGTTTGAATTGGAGGTACTTTTGAATGCGGGGGAGGAGGTGCCATTTTTTTGGGGGAGGGGGACTGTTTATGATAGGGGTAGGAAAAGATTTTTCCTCATTCAAAGATAAATCATTCAAATGATTGCTAAGGGAAGAAGTGTTCATACCCGATGGGGGAGACACGATCAGACATTGTTCCATCTATTGAGGAGGCCCCTCTGCTGATACTGCTCCCACTCTTTCTGGTTGATCCAATGGTTGTTCTATGCCCTCCGCTGCTACTGCAAGTCCTTTCAGGCGATCCAACAGCTGTTCTTCACCTTCTGTCATGGGGTGTTCTTCCACTAGTCCTGGATTCAGGATGTTTTATTTTGATCTCGAGGCCCCTGTTTTCCTAACCCATTTCTTTCTGCTGGAGGTTGTGGGAACGTAGTTGGGACAGTTTCTTACCAAGTGTCTTGTCTCATGACATATGTGGCAATGAAATGGGAGTCCCTCGTAGTCTAGCAGCTGTTTTTTTTGTTTTGGTTTGATAAGTCAGATATAAATATTCCCTTAGGCTTGTTCTGATATTCAGCGAAACTAAGATCCCCATAACCTTCTGGATTTTCATTTACTGGTAGGATAGATCCACCTCAATGAAAGTCCCCAAAGTATTTCCAATGTTGCTGAGTGATTCTGGGTTCCAAAGTTCCCAAGGTAACCCTGGAAGGCGGACCCAGACCGGTATGGTGTCTAATCTTTCTGTGTCCGCATCGAACGGAGGCGTCCATGTTTTAAGCTGGAAAGGGGTTTTTCCATATGTCCATACTTTCCTAAGGATGTGGTCTGCATCCTCTCTACAATTGAACTAGTATCCGAACTAGCCCTTTGCTAATGGTGTGATATCCGGGCTTCCACCTTGCAGCCCAGTCCAATTATGTCTAACCCAATCTTCCATTTTCCCCTGTGTTGGGTTTCGTCCTCTGATTTTTCCAACAAGGGCCAGCCCATCCATCTCCTGTGCTTCTGTCATGGAAACATTTACACTGTAAACTATGTTACATTCTCCTCCGGACGGGTTTATAGAGTGGGTTTTCCATTTTTTGGAGCTGGGGAAGGATTCCTCCGAGATTTTATCAAACGGGGTGTCTTTGCTTCCTAAGTTGGGGTTTATCTGAGGGCTGCTAGGAAGCCCATTTGGTGACTATACCTATACCTATTCTGCGATGAATGTTGGTTGCACTGCTGGTGAGTTACCTCCTCTGTTTAAGGCTTCCTCCGAAGGTGGATATTGAAGCTCCAATTGAGGTAGATCACTGCGGAGGGCTTCTGCATTCTGAGAGAGATGGTTTTCCGAAAAAATGGTGAAAGGTGTTCCCCCTATGGCTGGGTTTAATGCCCTTGCTACAAATATCCCTAACAGCCCTTCTTCTGCGGGTGATGGCATGTCCAAAACCCTAGATTCTAGTCCAGCTGGTAATTTTTCAAGGGCATTCTAGACATCTCCCGATGACGGGATTGTGGGAATTTTCAGAGGTGTGAAGACGTGTAACCCGTGCCATGGGTTGGATGAATAATCTACCATTTCTTTCAATAAAACATCATCTGTCTCCATACTGATCATGGCCTTCCTTTCCGTTCCCATGTTTCAGCAAAAAACCAAAAACCAAAAACTGTTCCTTCCTGTAAAAATCAATTTAAATTGCATTACATGTCGTTGTCCTCTGTGGAGCCCCCATGGGCTCCCGCTTTATGAGATCCGCATAAAACCACCATATACTGATCGTTCCATTACGCTATTTTTATTATATGTTTATTAAAAAATTTAAAATCATGTAAACTTTAATTATTTTTCTATAAAAAAATCTATACTACCAATCGGATATCCGACGCTCCAGTGTCAGATAACCATCAGTTTTGCTTTCGTAGACATCGAAGATCCGACCCTTGTAGTGTCCATTCCCAGACACTACCAGGGTCAGAAATCCGACTCACTAGTGTCAGATTTTCGACGTCTCTATAAATATTTTGTTATCAGCATTTTGTTGATTGATTGCTATCTGACACATCCATGCGAAATGTCGGATGACATCGAATTCTAATGTCAGAATTCGGGTTCAAATCCTGTTGTGATAATTTGTATAGTTTATGAAAAATATATATATAATAATAATAATATTAATTAATTAATTAATTAATATATTATTATTCAAAATTTCAACTTAAAAGGCCAAAATATCCTTCTACAACCATCCATGGCATCTTATAGTAAGATTGATGAATTCATAGATATCCTTGAGAAAATCCTTAAGGATATGGATGAAATAAAGAAATCTATTAATGGAACGTTTAAAGAAAATGAAGATGAATGTGAAAATCACGTAGAATAAGCCACCTAAGTTGATGAAAAAATGAAGATAGAGTAGGCCAGTATGTCATCCCCGATGAAAGTAATGGCATCAATCAATATAACATGTAATACAAAGATATAACATACCCTAGTAATAAGGGAATTGACAACGAAATAATTCACAAGGAGAAGGATGATCCTAACCAAGATTATGATAAGAGACAAGCCGATTTTGCTAACATTAAAGATGATCAAGGCTACGACAAAAATATCACAATCACAAACACCTGAAGGACATATATCATCACAAAGATGGCTATAAAGAACATCAAGAGAAGCAATTATAATATATATCAGACACAAGATAAGACCAGTGTTCTTATGAGCATTATAAGCATAGGGAGCTCGTTTAAGGGAACTGACACAAAATGTGTTGGGGATAACAACATGAAAACTAAGGTCGCAATGTATATTGAGCATGTTCAATTGATGACAAACATAGTTAAAAGAAGCAATCAGACAAGTAGAAAAAGAGTAAACAAAGATTCACCAAGTTCATACTTATTGCAAATACCAAGACATAATAATCAAAATGGGGCAATGGCCATAATCAAAATCGCACCTCTCAAGTCATCAGTGCGACATAGAGCCAGAATAAAAAAATGACATTAGGAAATACTCTAGCTTTGAGGAAAAAGCTCCCTTAAAGGGAGTGGCAATGTAACAAATATAAAATAGAATATTAATTAAACTATTAGTTTGCTAGTGAAAGCATGTAACCCTTCACTATGTTGGCTCAAGCCATATAAAAGGCGAGCTTATTGTAAATTTTATCCATCATCCAATATATTATTATTATTCATATTCATTATTAAAATGATAGTCGGATTCGACTAACGGACAACCGTATTCGGGTAAAAGCTATTTTAAAAATTAGTTTACCAAGGAGTAAGAAGGATGTGCAATCTTTTATTGGAAAAATAAATTTTCTGCATTGGTTCATACCAAATTTTGCTGACACGATTAAACAAATTACATCCATGTTGAAGAAAGATCCAGAATTTAAGTGGACTGCAGAAGCTAAAAATTCATTTGAAAAGATTAAGAGAGCTCTTTCGAAAGCACCAGTGCTAGTAAGTCTTGATTTTACAAAGGAATTTTTGACTTTTGCTTTTGCATCTGAGGATACTTTAGCTGCTATTTTATTACAGAAGAATAATGATGGACTTGAACAGCCAATTGCATTTTTCAGCAAGACCCTCAGAGATTCAGAATTGAAGTACAACACTTTGGAGAAGCAAGCTTACTCATTTGTAAAGGCATTAAATTTTTTTAGAATTTATGTTCTACATTCCAAAGTCATTGCTTATGTTCCTAATGCTTCCATTAACAATTTATTGACTCAACCTGATAGTTAAGGAAAAAGGGGGAAATGGATTACAAAGATAATGGAATATGATGTGGACATTAAGCCTACAAAGCTAGTGAAGGGAAAGGGTTTGGCTAAATTGTTAGCTGATTCAAATTGTCAATCTTTAGGTCTTTATCTCATGGCAGAATAGCCAGCACAAGAATAATTGCAAGCAAAGTAGGAGAAGGCAAGAATTATGGACCACTATGCAGAATCCACATGGTATGCAGATATTGTACACTTTCTTTTGTATTTACAATGTCCAGAACATCTAGACAAGAAAGCTGCTAGGCCGTTGAAGTTGAAAACTACTAAATATTGTTTGATAGAACAACAACTGTTTTGGAAAGATCCAACTGGGTATTTTGCTTAGATGTTTGGATAAGCCAAAAATTGAAGAAGTAGTTTCTGAATCACATGAAGGTGCTTGTGGGGGACATAAGTATTGGAAGGAAACAACTTATAATTTTTTTAGATACGGATACTATTGGCCTTCTTTATTCTCCAATGTATATTAGCAGGTAAGAGCATGTATGCCTTGTCAAAAAATTTATGGCAAGCAAAAGTTGGTGTCTTTACCATTAAAGTCTATTGCAGTGAATGCCCCTTTTCAGCAGTGAGGTTTGGATTTCATATGGGAGATAAATCCTTATTCTTTAGGGCAACATAAATGGATTTTGACAGCTTCAGGTTTCTTCACTAAATGGGTGGAAGCTATCCCCACAAGATATGCAACAGACAAGGTAATCAGAGATTTTATACAGGAAAATATTCTTAGCAGATTTGGATGTCCCAAGAAGTTATTGATTGATAATGCTCAAGATTTTAAGTCCAAATATATGGTGGCATTTTGCAAAAAGAATGGGATTGTTTTGAAACACTCAACACCTTATTATCCTCAGGGAAATGGGTTAGCTGAGTCAACCAATAAGAGTATGATTCAGAGTATCAAGAAGTTATTAAAGCAAAATAAATGATCATGGGACTCAATGTTAAATATGCATTGTGGGAAGATAGAATAACAATTAAAAAGTCAATTGGAACTTCTCCTTTTCAATTGGTATATGGTACTGATGTAGTGTTTCCTATTCAACTTGGTATTCAAGTGATGAAATTTGTTCAAGATAGTCAAGAAGAACCTAGTGATATTCAAAGAAGAATTTATGCACTGATAGAATTATAGCAAAAATGTGAAACAGTAGAGGAAAAATATCATCTATACAGGACAAATATCAAAGAAAGGTTTGATAGAAAGATCAAGGAGAACACCTTTTCAAATGGAGATATGGTTTTGAGATGGGATGCTAGAAAGGAGAAAAAAGGAAAGCATGGCAAGTTTGATAATCTATGGTTTGGTCCTTTCATAGTATCAAAGATTCTGGAGAATAATACTTTTGTGTTACAGACTTTGGATGGTGAGGAATTATCTAATCCAGTCAATGGGAGTTTCCTCAAACATTTTTACAGCTTTTGAGGTAGATATTGGATTTTCTTTGTATATACCGGCGTGAAGAGTAGAATAAAGACTCCATGACCCAATGGAATTTTTGCAGAGTAGCAGGCAGTTGCAGTTACAGCACAGAAGGCACCGATCTACAAGTTCTTGAAGCCTCACAGGGAGGAATTCATCCCGCAGCGGGAGCTAGATGTTATAGCTTGTTTTTGCTTCTTATTTTAAATAATTTGCTTGTTTTTTAAAACATGTTTTTTTTTTTCATTTTTAAGTTTCAAATTTAGGTTCTTTTAGATCTTTTCTTTGATTTTTATGTTTGTATTTATAAGTTGACTTCATAGGTTTTTCCAATTTTGGTTTTACTTAGCAAAATTTATAGTCTTTAGGGGCTTGTAGGATGTTTATATGACTTAAAGGTTCTAAAAAATATCATAAGGTTTTATTTTAAGCCATTTAACCAAAGTTAATCGTTTCCTGTGAGTTTTATTTTGAAAATTATTAAAACAGGTATTCTTGTAGCGCAAGCCCAAAAACGGTAAACACGCGCGCTACAAGAAAATCGCGCTATCTGAAAATCATGATTTTTGGCTCAAAATTTTCGAAATTCACTCATAGGAGAGGTCATTCACACTTGTTAATGAGTTTGATACGTGTTTTCGACCAGAGTAATCATTGTGACAAGTGTTAACAGTTCGGGTAAGGAATCATTAGGGTAAGTTGCGGTGGTCTGGAAGTTATGAAATATAGAGTAGTGGAACATTAATAATTATCCATGATGAGGAAAATTCACTTTTAGTCGTGCATCTCCTGAAGCACATGAAGAGCATAGAATTCATGGCAGATTTCTAGTAGTTTGTAATCAAAGATTGAAGAAGGTCGGTAATTTAGGGCTTTGAAGGGAAACTATTTGGCACTGTCGTGGGGGTCAGAGAAAGATTTAAGAAAGAAATTGGACACCTAGAAGAAAGGAAAACATATTTCTAGCAGCTAAATCCACTATTCTGACAGGTATGAGGCAAATTACTATCATATTCCATGTATGCGGGTTCACATTGACAAAAGATTAATTATGGAGTTTAACTAAGAATGCTAGTATATAAACTCAATTTTTGCTCAATGTCAAATTTTCTCTGTCAATAGAGTTAAGATACTTATTAGTTTGAGTGATAAAATCTACTTCAGGGGTTTAGTTTCTCAACATATGATTGTCTGTTAAAATTGCCAAGATTTGAATAGAGTTAAAGTTTTTTACTAAAGGAAGCAATTTTTAAGTTCAGTTATCTAAAATGAAGAGGAGTGGGAAAACAAACAGAGCTGAACCCTCAGAGATGTCTTGGGTTCAAGATTTCCCTTACCGTGCAAGATTATTTTTAAAAGCAGGATGGTTAATATTTTTTAAGAAGATTGATGGATATCAAGCAGAGGTCTCATATAAGTTTGCTCAGGGATTGGATAAAGATATTGTTACTTTTGACACCTTAAATATTGAGTTGACCATAGAACTAATAGGAGAGGTTACATGAATCCTAGATGAAGGTGAACATTGGTTCAAAAAAGTACCTTTTACCTTTGATGCATAGAATTACTTGCTTCCAGATGTCGTTACAGACCGAGGTAAAGGAGTACATATCTAGAAGTTCAAACCAGAGTGGAGAGAACCAATAAAAATTATGCAAAGTTATATAACTTGTGAAGGAAGATTTGCATTTGTATTTAACTATCATTTAAGGTTTTTGCAACATCTTAACCATGAAGCAAAGATGAACCTTCCTTTATTTTTTCTTA
Source organism: Pseudotsuga menziesii (assembly GCA_001517045.1). Taxonomy (NCBI): domain Eukaryota; kingdom Viridiplantae; phylum Streptophyta; class Pinopsida; order Pinales; family Pinaceae; genus Pseudotsuga; species Pseudotsuga menziesii. Next base: position 490,309 of record LPNX010812675.1, read on the forward strand.
AAAGTCTACAAAATATGTCTAGCAGGGTAAAGGAGCATCAAGACCATACTAAACAGTATATATTTCATCATGGTCTAATAAAGCTAATCATAAGTACTGTGCTTCGAAAGAAGGAAAAAACATGGGATTATTTTCTATTTTGTTCTGGATTTCAATAAGAGAAAGAAGACCAATCTCAGAAAAGACAGTTGAATAAAGGACATAATTTGGTCAAGAAACTGAAGAAGAGAGTCATAGTCGATATAGAAGAGGATAATGTACCAGGAAAATCTATGACCCAAAGAGATGAAAATGTTGAAGATGAACAACAGACTAATATTGAGGAAAATGAAATATCAAAGGCATGAATGAAGGATTTGGAGCCTGTAGAAGATAGTCTTCATGTAGAAGTAAACAAAGAAGTAAATGAAAATTTGAAAGAACGGGAACAAGTTCCTATGGGAGTACAGTCAGAAGATGAGGAAAATTCATTGTTTGATAAAGCTAGGGTTGACACTGAATAGGATGTACATAAAAAGTCTGAAGAAGGGGTAATGTCACAACGGATAAAAAGAAAGGTAGTTCAACTAGCTTCTATTAAACATCAAGGAAAAACTTTGAGCATGTTAGGGGAAATTGGGGTAGGTTGGATGCCTAAGACCAGACCCAAGAATAAACTTAGATTGAATATGAAAAAATTGTTAAACCCTAAACTAGCTCAGAAGAAAATTACAGTGATTGAAGACTCTTCATCTCAAGAAGACTTAGAAGAAAATGAAGATATAAATGTAAGAAGATGAAGGGTAAGAAACAAATTATTTCAGAAGATAAGTTAGCTTTCACTGAAACCAAAATTTCATAGATATTTAAGGAAGTTCTAAAGAAGTTAATCTTATACCATCATCAAGATGATTCAAAGAAGCAGCATTCAGTCATATCAAGTTTTTTTGCAGAGAAAGGAAAGGTTGTAGAGCCATCAGCCCAATGCAGTGTTAAAGTCAATGAATCTTCAGGAGTCCCTGTGGCTATGACAAAGAAGATAGAGGAATATGAAGAGATTTTTAAGAAATTGAAAATCCCTTGGATGCCAGAAGAAATGCATCCAGTATCAGAAAGGAAGTGGATTGATTCAAAGAATGAGAATTTGCAGAGGAATATTAACCAGTAAAAATATCAGATACAATGCCTGCATGAAACAAATGAGGGATTAGTGACTGCTAATAGAAGATTGAGAGAATATTTAGAGGAGGCAAATAGCCACTATCAAGAATTAATTGTAGTTTCTAAGGAGGCTTTGAAAAGGAAAACACAGACACAAAGTATGTATGCAAAATTGAAGCAAACCATTTAATACCTAACATAGCAAAATCAGGAGCTTTCAAAAAGAGTCGAAGACCTGGAAGTTGATCACTAGAAAGCAAGAAAGAAGACTCAAGCTTTAGAAGGGATAGCTCTTTTGGCAGAGGCTGCTAAGGACTTGTAAACTGCTTTAAAATTAGTGGTTATTAGTTAGTCTTTGAAAAAGTTAGTTTAATTTGTATGGCTATATTTTTATTGAGTAATTCGGTAGTATGACCTAAAAGTAGTTTTTTCAGTTATGTAACTGTCTTTGGGAAACCAAGATAAAGGTAAGGCTGGAAAAAGACAGTCGGTTCGAATTTTTGTACGAGGGGAGGCTATCAAGCTATTATTTATGGAGCTAAGTGTCAAAAACTCTTATGTATTTTGAATGACTGATTGTGAAATATATGCAACTATAAGCCCTGTTTATTCTATCTATTGGTTTCATTTCTGATTGGTTTAATCACTTAGTTGATATATTCATTTCTTGTTTGAGGTTATTATTCATGAAATGCTTGTTAAATCTGGATGAAATTCAGTGTTGTGCTTATTGTTTCTGGTTTATGTTTTATATATTATGCATCTCAGTCCTTCATTGTTTCATTATTTAGTGTTTGCCTTAGCCTTGTGAAGTTTTTACCATCTTGTTAACAAACTGCACAACCAAAACCCTAAAAAACCTATTTTACTTAATTTTGTTTTATGAGATTGTGTTGGCTTGTTCTTTTGTAGTCTGAGAACAATTTCTGGCACTAACAGTTATCTCTCAAATGGGTACCTAAATCAACTTTCAAAACTCAATTTTAAGAAAGTCGACAAAATTGCATAATTATAACCTTCATTTGACCAACCTTGAATGAGGGCTAAAATGGCTCCAAATATAATAAAAATAGGTGTCAATGCTTATCTCTGAAATGGGTAGCTAAATCTAGTTTCAAAACTCAATTTCGAGAAAGTATCCAAAGTGCATCTTTTCAACCTTGGTTTTCCCAACGTTGAGCAAGGGATAAAATGGCTTCAAATATTATAAAATAGGTTTCCATATTTTAAACATTGGTTTGACTAACCTTGAATGAGGGCCAAAATAGCTCCAAATCTCATAAAAATAGCTGTCCATGCTTATCTCCCAAATGTGTGGCTAAATACACATTCAAAACCCAATTCAGAGAAAGTCAACAAAAGTGCATATTTTCAACCTTGCATTGACTCACCATGAACAAGTAACAAATGAGCTCTAAATCTCATATAAATAGGTGTTCATACTTATCTCTCAAATGGGTACCTAAATCCACTTTCAAATTTCAATTGCGAGAAAGTCGACAAATTTGCATACTTTCAACCTTGGTTTGACCAACCTTGAACGAGAGCCAAAATAGATCCAAATTTCACTAAAATAGGTTTCCATGCTTATCTCTCAAATGGGTACCTAAATCCACTTTACAAACCCATTTTCGAGAAAGACGACAAAAGTGCATACTTTCAACCTTGGCTAGACCAAACCTTGAACGAGGGCCAAAATAGCTCCAAATCTCATAAAAATAGGTGTCCATGCTTATCTCTCAAATTTTTATTTAAATCTACTTTAAAATTTCAATTCTGAGAAAGTCGACAAAAGTGCATATTTTCAACCTTGGTTAAACCAACCTTGAACGAGGACCAAAATAACACCAAATATCATGAAAATAGGTGTCCATCCTTATCTTTCAAATGGGCACCTAAATCCACTTTCAAAACTCAATTCCAAGAAACTCAACAAAAGCGCATCTTTTAAACCTTGGTTTGAACAAACTTGAATGAGGGCCAAAATAGCTCCAAATCTCATAAAAATAGGTTTCCATGCTTATCTCTCAAATGCGTACCTAAATACAGTTTCAAAACTATTTTTTGAGAAAGTCTAAAAAAATCCATATTTTCAACCTTGGTTTGGCCAACCTTGAACAAGGGAAAAAATAGCTCCAAATTTCATTAAATTAGGTGTCCATCCTTATCTCTCAAACAGGTACCTAAATCCACTTTCAAAACTCAATTACGAGAAAGTCAAAAAAAATTCATCTTTTCAACATTGGTTTGACCAACCCTGAACGAGGGCCGAAATAGTTTTAAAACTCATAAAAATATGTGTCCATGCTTACCTCCCATAGGGGTGCCTAAATCCACTTTGAAAACTCAATTCCTAGAAAGTCCACAAAAGTGCATATTTTACACCTTGGGTTGACCAACCTTCAATGAGGGCCAAAATAGCTCAAAATCTCATAAAACTAGGTGTCCATGTTTATCTATCAAATGGGTACCTAAATCAACTTTCAAATCTCAATTTTAATAAACTCTACAAAAGTGCATATTTTCAACCTTGGTTTGACAAACCTTGAACGAGGTCCAAAATAGCTCCAAATCTCATAAAAATAGGTGTCCATGCTTATCTTTCAAATGGGTATCTAAATCTACTTTAAAATTTCAATTCCTATAAAGTCAACAAAAGTGCATATTTTCAACCTTGGTTTGACCAACCTTTAATGCCATAATAGCTCCAAATCTCATAAAAACAGGTGTCCATGCTTATCTCTAAAATGGGTACCTAAATCCACTTTCAAAACTTGATTATCAAAAAGTTGAAAAAAGTGCATCTTATAAACCTTCGTTTGAGCAACCTTGAACGAGGGCCAAAATAGCTGCAAATATCTTAAAAATAGGTGTCCATGTTTATCTCTCAAATGGGTACCTAAATCCACATTCAAAACTCAATTCCAAGAAAGTTGAAAAAAGTGCATATTTTCAACATTGGTTTGACCAACCTTGAATGATGGCCAATATAGCTCCAAATATCATAAAAATAGATGTCTATGCTTATCTCTCAAATGGCTACCTAAATCTGCTTTCCAAATTCAATTCTGAGAAAGTCGACAAAAGTGCGTATTTTCAACCTTGGTTAGACCAACCTTGAATGAGTGTCAAAATAGCCCCAAATCTCATAAAAATAGGTGTCCATGCTAATATCTCAAATGGGTACCTAAATACACTCTCAAAACTCAATTCCAAGAAAGTTGACAAAAGTGCATATTTTCAACCTTGGTTTGACCAACATTGAATGGGAGAAAAAATAGCTCTAAATCTCATAAAAATAGGTGTCCATGCTTATCTCTCAAATGGGTACCTAAATCCACTTTCAAAACTCAATTTCGACAAAGTCGACAAAAGTGCATATTTTAAACCTTGGTTTGACCAACCTTGAACGAGGGACAAAATAGCTCCAAATCTCTTAAAAATAGGGGTCCATTCTTATCTATCAAATGGGTACCTAAATCCACTTCAAAAACTCAATTTCAAGAATGTTGTCAAAATTGCATCTTATCAACCTTGGTTTGACCAACATTGAACGTGGGCTAAAATAGCTCCAAATCCCATAAAAATAGGTATCGATGCTTATCTCTCAAATGGCTATCTAAATCAACTTTAAAATTTCAATTTCGAGAATTTCTACAAAAGTGCATATTTTAAACATTGGTTTGACCAACCTTGAATTAGGGCCAAAATAGCTCCAAATCTCATAAAAATAGGTGTCCATGCTTATCTGTCAAATGGGTACCTAAATGCACTTTCAAATTTCAATTCTGAGAAAGTCGATAAAAGTGGATATTTTCAACCTCGCTATGACCAACCTTAAACGAGGGAAAAATAGGTCCAAATATCATAAAAATAGGTGTCCATGCTTCTCTCTCAAAAGGGTACCTAAATCAACTTTCAAAACTCTTTTTCGAAAAAATCAACAAAAGTGCATCTTTTCAACCTTGGTTTCACCAACCTTGAACAAGGGCTAAAATAGCTCAAAATCTCATAAAAATAGGTGTCCATGCTTATTTCTCAAATGGGTATCTAAATCTACTTTAAATTTTCAATTCCAAGAAAGTCAACAAAAGTGCATATTTCCAACCTTGGTTTGACCAACCTTGAACGAGGGTAGAAATATCTCCAAATCTCATAAAAATAGGTGTCCATGCTTATCTCTCAAACGGGTACCTAAATCCACTTTTGAAACTTCGTTCAGAGAAAGTTGAGAAAAGTGCATATTTTCAACCTTGGTTTGAATAGGCTTGAACGACGACCAAAATAGCTCTAAATATCATAAAAAGAGGTGTACATGCTTATCTCTCAAATGGGTACCTAAAACCACTTTCAAAACTTGATTTCGAGAAAGTCGACAAAAGTGCATCTTTTAAACCTTGGTTTAACCAACCTTTAACGAGGGCCAAAATAACTCCAAATTTCATAAAAAGAGGCATACATGCTTATCTCTCAAATGTGTATCTAAACCTACTTTAAAATTTCAATTTCGAGAAAGTAGACAAAAGTGCATATTTTCAACCTTGGTTCAACCAAACATGAACAAGGGCCAAAATAGCTACAAATCTCATAAAAATAGGTTTCCATGCTTATCTCTCAAATGGGTACCTAATTACACTTTTAAAACTCAATTTCGAGAGAGTTGACAAAAGTGCATATTTTCATCCTTGGTTTGACCAACCCTTAACAAGGGTCAAAATAGAACCAAATCTCATAAAAATAGGTATCCATGCTTATCGTTTGAATGGGTACTTAAATCCACTTTAAAAACTCAATTCTGAGAAAGTCGACAAAAGTGCATAGGTTTCAACCTTGGTTTTACCAACCTTGAACTAGGGCCAAAATAGCTCCAAATCTCGTAAAAATAGGTGTCCATGCTTGTCTCTCAAATGGGTATCTAAATCCACTTTCAAAACTCAATTTCGATAAAGTCGACGAAATCCCATTTTTCCAACCTTGTTTTGACCAATATTGAACGAGAGCCAAAATATCTCCAAATCTCATAAAAATAGGTGTTGATGCTTATCTCTCAAAACGGTACCTAAATCTGCTTTCAAAACTCAATTCCAAGAAAGTCGACAAAGGTGCATATTTTGAACCCTGGTTTGACCAACCATGAGGGAGGGCCAAAAGAGCTCCAAATCTCATAAAAATATTTGTTGATGCTTATCTCTCAAAAGGGTAGCTAAATCTACTTAAAAATTTCAATTTCGAGAAAGTCGACAAAAATGCATATTTTCAACATTAGTTTGACCAACCTTGAACGAAGGCCAAAATAGCTCCAAATGTCATAAAAATAGGTGTCCATGCTTATCTCTCAAATGGGTACCTAAATCCACTTTCAAATTTCAATTCCTACAAAATCGACAAAAGTGCATATTTTCAACATTGGATTGACCAACTTTGAACGAGGGCCCAAATAGCTCTGAATATCATAAAAATAGGTGTCCATGCTTGTCTCTCAAATGGGTAACTAAATCCACTTTCAAAACTCATTTCCAATAAATTCGACAAAAGTGAATCTTTTGAACCTTGGTTTGACCAACCTTGAATGAGGGCCAAAATAGCTGCAAATCTCATATAAATAGGTGTCCATGCTTATCTCTTAAATGAGTACCTAAATCCTCTTTCAAATTTCAATTCCGAGAAACTCGACAAAAGTGGATATTTTCAACCTTGGTTTGACCAATCTTAAATGAGGCCCAAAATAGGTCCAAATCTCATAAAAATAGGTGTCGATGCTTATCTCTCAAATGTGTACCTAAATACACTTTCAAAACACAATTATGAGAAAGTTGAAAAAAGTGCATCTTTTCAACATTGGTTTGAACAACCTTGAACGAGGGCCAAAATAGCTCCAAATCTCATAAAAGTAGGTGTCCATGCGTTTCTTTCCAACAAGTATCTAAATCTAATTTAAACTTTCAAATCTGAGAAAGTCGACAAAAGTGCATATTTCCAACCTTGGTTTGACCAACCCTGAACGAGGTACAAAATAGCTACAAATCTCTTAAAAATAGGTTTCCATGCTTATTTCTCAATTGGGTATCTAAATCTACCTCAAAATTTCAATTCTGAGAAAGTCGACAAAAGTGCATATTTTCAACCATGGTTTGATAAACCTTGAACGAGTGCTAAAAGAGCTCCAAATCTCAAAAAAATAGGTGTCCATGCTTATCTCAAATGGGTACCTAAATCCACTTTCAAAATTCAATTCAAACAAAGTTGACAAAAGTGCATATTTTCAACCTTCGTTTAACCAACCTTGAACGCGGTCCAAAATAGCTCTAAATCTCATAAAAATAGGTGTCCATGCTTATCTCTCAAATGGGGATCTAAATCAACTTTCAAAACTAAATTATGAGAAAGTCGACAAAAGAGCATATTTTCAACCTTAGTTTGAATAACCTTGAACGAGGGCTAAAATGACTCCAAATCTCGAAAATATATGTGTCTATGCTTATCTCTCAAATGAGTACCTAAATCCACTTTCAAGTTTCAATTCCAACAAAGTCGACAAAAGTGGATATTTTCATCCTTGGTTAGACCAACATTAAACGAGGGAAAAAATAGTTCCAAATCGCATAAAAATAGGTGTCCATGCTTATCTCTCAAACGGGTACCTAAATCCACTTTCAAATTTCAATTCCGAGAAAGTCGACAACAGTGCATGTTTTAACCCTTGGTTTGACTAACTTTGAACAAGGGCAAAAATAGCTCCAAATCTCACAAAAATAGGTGTCCATGCTTATCTCTCAAATGGGTGCCTAAATCCAATTTCAAAATTCAATTGCGAGAAAGTCGATAGAAGTGCATCTTTTAAAGGTTGATTTGACCAACCTTGAACAAGGGCCAAAATAGCTCAAAAACAAATAAAAATAGGTGTCCATGCTTATCTCTCAAATGGGTACCTAAATCTAGTTTACAATTTCATTTTCGTGAAGGTCGAGAAAATTAGATATTTTCAACCTTGGCTTGACTAACCTTGAATGAGGGCCAAAATAACTCTAACTCTCATAAAAATAGGTTTCCAGGATTATCTCTCAAATGGGTACCTAAATCCACTTTCAAATCTAAATTCCGAGAAAGTCGAAAAAAGTGCATATTTTCAACCTTGGTTTGACCTAAATTAACGAGGGCCAAAATAACTCCAAATCTCATAAAAAATAATGGGGTCCATGCTTATCTCTCAAATGGGTACTAAAATCCACTTTCAAAACTTAATTCCGAGAAAGTCGACAAAAGTCCATCTTTTCAACGTTGGTTTGACCAACCTTGAACGGGGGACAAAATTGCTCCAAATCTCATAAAAATGAGTATCCATGCTTATTTCTCAGATGGTTATCTAAATCAGCTTTAAATTTTTAATTCTGAGGAAGTCGAAAAAAGTGCATATTTTCAACCTTGGTTTGACCAACTTTGAACAAGGGCCAAAATAGATCCAAATCTCATAAAAATAGGTGTCCATTCTTGTGTCTCAAATGGGTACCCAAATCCACTTTCAAAACTCCGATCCGAGAAAGTCGAAAAAATGCATATTTTCAACCTTGGTTTGACCAACCTTGAACAAGGGACAAAATAGCTCCAAATCTCATAAAAATAGGCGTCGATGCTTATCTTTCAAATGCGTACCTAAATCCACTTTCAAAACTCAATTCCGATAAAGTTGACAAAAGTGCATCTTTTCAACCTTGGTTTGACCAAAACTGAACGAGGTCCAAAATAGCTCCAAATTTCATAAAAATAGTTGTGCATTCATATTTCTCAAACGGGTATCTAAATCCACTTTCAAAACTCAATTCCAAGAATGTCGACCAAAGTACATCTTTTCAACCTTTATTTCATAACCATGAACGACGGACAAAATATCTCCAAATCTCATAAATATAGGTATCCATGCTTGTCTCTCAAATGGGTACCTAAATCCACTTTAAAATTTCAATTCAAGAAGGTCGACAAAAGTAGATATTTTCAACCTTGGTTTGACCAACCATGAACGAGGGCCAAAATAGCTCCAAAACTGATAAAAATAGGTGTCCAGGATTATCACTCAAAAGGGTACCTAAATCCACTTTCAAATTTAAATTCCAAGAAAGCCGGCAAAAGTGTATATTTTCAACCTTGTTTTGACCAACCTTGAACGAGGGCCAAAATTACTCGAAATCTCTTAGAAATAGTTGTCCATGCTTATCTCACAAATGGGTAGTTAAATCCACTTTCAAAACTCAATTCTGAGAAAATCGAAAAAAGTTCATCTTTTAGATGTTGGTTTGACCAAGCTTGAACGAGGACCAAAAGAGCTCCAATGTCATAAAAATAGGTGTCCATGCTTATCTCTCAATAGGTATCTAAATCTACTTTAAATTTTCAATTCTGAAAAACTTGACAAAAGTGCATATTTTCAACCTTGGTTGGACCAACCTTGAACAAGGGCAAAAATAGCTCCAAATCTCATAAAATAGGTCTCTATTCTTATCTCTCAAATGGGTTCCTAAATCTAGTTTCAAAACTAAAATCCGAGAAAGTCGACAAAAGTGCATATTTTCAATCTTGGTTTAACCAACGTTGAACGAGGGCCAAAAATAGCTCCAAATCTCATAAAAATAGGTTTCCATGCTTATATCTCAAATGCATACCTAAAACCACTTTCAAAACTCAATTCCGATAAATTCACCAAAAGTGCATGTTTTCAACCTTGGTTTGACCAACCTTGAATGAGCGCCAAAATATCTCCAAATCTCATAAAAATAGGTGTCCATGCTTATCTCTCAAATGGGTACATAAATCTACTTTCAAAATTCAATTCCGAGAAGATCGACAAAAGTGCATATTTTCAACCATGGTTTGACCAACCTTGAATGAGAGCCAAAATAACTCCAAATCTCATAAAAATAGGTGTTAATGCTTATCCTTCAAATGGTTACCTTTAATCCACTTTCAAAACTCAATTCCGAGAAATTCAACAAAAGTGCATCTTTTCAAATTTGGTTTGATCAAACCTTGAATGAGGGCCAAACTAGATCCAAATCTCATAAAACCAGGTATCCATGCTTATCTCTCAAATGGTTATCTAAATATACTTTAAAATTTCAATTCCAAGAAAGTCGATAAAATAGCATATTTTCAACCTTGGCTTGAACAACCTTGAACGAGGGCCAAAATATATCTAAATCTCATAAAAATAGTTGTCCATGCTTAACTCTCAAATGGATATTTAAATATACCTTAAAATTTCAATACCAAGAAAGTCGACAAAAGTGCATAATTTCAACCTTGGTTTTACCAACCTTGAACGAGGGCCAAAATATCTCCAAATCTCATAAAAATAGGTGTCCATGCTTATCTCTCCAATGGGTACCTAAATCCACTTTCAAAACTCAATTCCGAGATAGTCGACAAAAGTGCATATTTTCAACCTTGGTTTGACCAACCTTGAACGAGGGCCAAAATATCTCCAAATCTCATAAAAATAGGTGTCCATGCTTATCTCTCTAATGGGTACCTAAATCCACTTTCAAAACTCAATTCCGAGATAGTCGACAAAAGTGCATATTTTCAACCTTGGTTTGACCAACCTTGAACGAGGGCCAAAATAGCTCCAAATCTCATAAAAAAAGGTGTGCATGCATATCCCTAAAATGGGTATCTAAATCCACTTTCAAACCTAAATTATGAGAAAGTCGACAAACATTAGAGGAAATTTGAGGTCTAAAATGGGCCTTAAAAGAAAATGAGACAACAATAAATTCTTGTCATCTAGAATTCGAAGGCCAATATAATTTCAATAAAATGAGTCAACCATAACGATTGCCTTAACATATTTGCGATATATGTTGAAAATACGAACAAAAAAATAATTTTTTTTCTTTCTTTCCCCAAAATTAATAAATATTATTTTATTATTTTAACTATTATTTTATTATTTTCCTTACAAGGCCCATTTTAGACCTCAAATTTCCTCTAATGAGTGCATCTTTTCAACCTTCATTTGACCAACCTTGAACAAGTGGTAAAATAGCTCCAAATCTCATAAAAATAGGTATGCACCCTTGTCTCTCAAATGGGTACCTAAATCCGCTTTAAAATTTCAATTCCGAGAAAATTGACACAAAAGTGGATATTTTCAACCTACATTTGACCAACCTTGAACAAGGGCCAAAATAGCTCAAAATCTCATAAAAATAGGTGTCTGTGCTTATCTATCAAATGGGTAGTTAAATCAACTTCAAAAACTCAAATATGAGAAAGCCGACAAAACTTGCATCTTTTAAACGTTGGTTTGACCAAGGTTGAACGAGGGCCAAAATAGCTCCAAATCTCATAAAAGTAGGAGTCCATGCTTATCTCTCAAATGGGTAGTTAAATCCACTTTCAAAACTAAATTCTCAGAATGTCAACAAAAGTGCATCTTTTCAACCTTGGTTTGACCAACCTTCAACAAGGGCCAAAATAGCTCCAAATCTCATAAAAATAGGTGTTCATGCTTATCTCTCAAATGGGTATCTAAATCCACTTTCAAAACTCAATTACGAGAAAGTAGACAAAAGTGCATATTTTCAACCTTGGTTTTACAAACATTAAATGAGTACCAAAATAACTCCAAATCTCATAAAAATAGGTGTCCATTCTTTTCTCTCAAGAGGGTACTTAAATCCACTTTCAAAACTCAATTATGAGAAAGTTGACAAAAGTGCATCTTTTAGAACCAACCTTAAACGAGCACCAGAATAGCTTCAAATCTCATAAAAGTAGGTGTCCATGCTTATCTCTCAAATGGGTATCTAAATCTACTTTAAAATTTCAATAATGAGAAAGTCGACAAAAGTGCATATTTTCAACCTTAGTTTGAGAAACCTTGAATGCGAGTGAAAATAGTTCCAAATCTCATAAAAATAGGTGTCCATGGTTATCTCTCAAATGGGTACCTAAATCTAATTTCAAATTTCAATTCCGAGAAGGTCAACAAAAGTGGATATTTTAAACCTTGGTTTCACCAACCTTGAACAAGGGCCATAATAGCTCCAAATCTCATTAAATTAGGTTTCCATACGTATCCTTCAAATGGGTACCTTAATCCACTTTCAAAACTCAATTTCGAGCAAGTCAACAAAAGTTGATATTTTCAACCTTGCTTTGACCAACCTTGAACGAGGGCCAAACTAGCTCTAAATCTCATAAAAATAGGTATCCAAGCTTATCTCTCAAATGGGTACCTAAATCCACTTTCAAATTTAGAATCCAAGAAAGTCGACAAAAGCGCATATTTTAAACCTTGGTTTGACCAACCTTGAATGAGGGCCAAAATAACTCCAAATCTCATAAAAATCGGTGTCAATGCTTATCTCTCAAATGGGTACCTAAATCCGCTTTCAAAACTCAATTTCGAGAAAGTCGACAAAATTGCATCTTTTAAATGTTGGTTTAACCAACCTTGAACGTGGGCCAAAATAGCTCCAAACCTCATAAAAATAGGTGTCCATGCTTATCTCTCAAATGGGTATCCAAATCTATTTTAAAATTTCAATTCTGAAAAAGTCAACAAAAGTGCACATTTTCAACCTTGGTTTTAACCAACCTTGAAAGAGGGCTAAAATAGCTCTAAATCTCATAAAAATATATGTTCATGCTTATCTCTCAAATGGCTATGTAAATCCACTTTCAGAACAAGATGCCGAGAAACTCGACAAAAGTGCATATTTTCAACCTTGGTTTGACCAACCTTAAACAAGGGCCAAAATAGCTCCAAATATCATAAAAATAGGTGTCTATGCTTATCTCTGAAATGGGTACCTAAATCCACTTTCTAAACTCAATTCCAAGAAAGTGGACAAAAGTGCATGTTTTCAACCTTTGTTTGACAAACCTTCAACTAGAGCCAAAATAGCTCCAAATCTCATAAAAATAGGTGTCCATGCTTATATCTCAAATGGGTATCTAAATCTACTTTAAAATTTCAATTTCCAGAAAGTTGACAAAAGTGCATATTTTCAACCTTGGTTGGACCAACCTTGAATGAGGCGAAAATAGGTCCAAATATCATAAAAATAGGTGTCCATACTTATCCCTCAAATGGGTATTTAAATCTAAATTAAAATTTCAATTCCAAGAAAGTCGACAAAAGTGCATATTTTCAGATAGGTATCCATGCATAGCTCAAAATCTCATAAAAATAGGTATCCATGCTTGTCTCTCAAATAGGTACATAAATCCACTTTAAAATTTCAATTTTGAGAAGGTTAAAGAATCTAGATTTTCTCAACCTTGGTTTGACCAACCTTGAACAAGGGCCAAAATAGCTCCAAACCTCATAAAAACTCAATTCCGAGAAAGTCGACAAAAGTGCATATTTTCAACCTTAGTTTGACCAACCTTGAATGAGGGCCAAAATAGCTCCAAATATCATAAAAATAGGCCTCTATGCTTATCTCTCAAATGGGTACTTAAATCCACTTTCAAAACTCAATTCTGGGAAAGTTGACAAACGTGCATCTTTTCAACGTTGGTTTGACCAACCTTGAATGAGGGCTAAAAATAGCTCCAAATCTCATAAAAATAGATGTCGATGCTTATATCTCGAATGGGTATGTAAATCTACTTTAAAATTTTAATTCGGAGAAAGTCGATAAAAAGTGCATATTTTCTACCTTGGTTTGACCAAACTTGAAGGAGGGCCAAAATAGCTCCAAATCTCATAAAAATAGGTGTCCATAATTATCTCTCAAATGGGTACCTAAATCCACTTTCAAACTAATTCTGAGAAAGTCGACAAAACTGCATATTTTCAAGCTTGGTTTGACCAACCTTGAACGAGGGTCAAAATAGATCCAAATCTCATAAAAATAGGTATCCATGCTCATCCCTCAAATGGGTATATAAATCTATCTTAAAAATTCAGTTCCGATAAAGTCTACAAAACTGCATATTTTCAACCTTGGTTTGACCAACCTTGAACGAGGGCCAAAATAGCTCCAAATCTCGAAAAATCGGTGTCCATTCTTATCTCTCAAATGGGCACCTAAATCCACTTCCAAAACTCAATTCCGAGAAAGTCATCAAAAGTGGATATTTTAAAACATAATTTGACCAACCTTGAGGGACAAAATAGCTCCAAATCTCATAGGAATAGGTGTCCATGCTTATCCCTCAAATGCGTACGTAAATCCACTTTCAAATCTCAATTCCAAGCAAGTAAGAAAAAGGGCATCCTTTTAACCTTGGTTTGACCAACCTTGATAGACCACCAAAATAGCTCCACATCTCATTATAATAAGTGTCCATGCTTATCTTTCAAATGGGTATCTAAATCTACTTTAAAATTTCAATTCTGAGAAACTCCACAAAAGTGCATATTTTCAATCTTGGTTTGACCAACCTGGAATGAGGGACAAAATAGCTCCAACTCTCATAAAACTAGGTGTCCATGCTTATCTCTCAAATGGGTATCTAAATCTAATTAAAAATTTCAATTCCAAGAAAGTCGACAAAAGAGCATATTTTCAACCTTGGTTTGAACAACTTTGAACAAGGGAAAAAATAGCTCCAAATATCATAAAAATAGGTTTCCGTACTTATCTCTCAAAAGGGCACATAAATCCACTTTCAAAACTCCATTCCAAGAAAGTCGACAAAAGTAAAAAAAAGTGTTGATATAGCGCCAAAATAGCTCCAAATCTCCTAAAAATAGGTGTCGATGCTTATCTATCAAATGGGTATCTAAATCTACTCTAAAATTTCAATTCTAAGAAAGTAAAAAAAAGTGCATATTCTCAACCTTGGTTTGACCAACCTTGAACGAGGGCCAAAATAGATCCAAATCTAATAAAACTAGGCATCCATTCTTATTTCTCAAATGGGTACCAAAATCCACTTTCAAAACTCAATTCCAAAAAAGTCGACAAAAGTGTATATTTTCAACCTTGGTATCACCAACCTTGAATGAGGGACAAAATAGCTCCAAATCTCATAAAAATAGGTTTCCATGCTTATCCCTCAAATGGATACCTTAATCAACTTTCAAAACTCAATTCCGAGCAAGTCAACAAAACTTCATCTTTGCAACCTTGGTTTAATCATCCTTGATCGAGGGCCAAACTAGCTGTAAATCTCATAAAAATAGGTGTCCATGCTTATCTCTCGAATGGGTATGTAAATTTACTTTAAAATTTCAATTCCAAGAAAGTTGACAAAAGTGCATATTTTCAACCTTGGTTTGACCAACCTTGAACGAGGGGCAAAATAGCTCCAAATATCATAAAAATAGTTGTCCATGCCTATCTCTCAAATGGGTACCTAAATCCACTTTCAAAACTCAATTTTGAGAAAGTCAAGATAACATCTCTTAAACCTTGGTTAAACCAACCTTGATCGAGGGCCAAAATAGCTCCAAATCTCATAAAAATAGGTGGCCATGCTTATCTCACAAATGGGTACCTAAATCCACTGTTAAAACTCAATTCTGATAAAGTCAACAAAAGTGCATATTTTCAACCTTGGTTTGACTAAACATGAATGGGGCTAAAAGAGCTGCAAATCTCGTAAAAATAGGTTTCCTTGCTAATCTCTCATAAGGGTACCCAAATCCACTTTCAAAACTCAATTCCAAGAAAGTCGCCAAAACTGTATATTTTCAACGTTGGTTTGACCAACCTTGAACGACAGCCAAAATAACTCAAAATATCATAAACATAGGTGTCCATGATTATCCCTCATATGCGTATCTAAATCTACTTTAAATTTTCAATTTCGAGAAATTTGACAATAGTGCATATCTTCAACCTTGGTTTGACCAACCTTGAACGCGAGGCAAAATAGCTTCAAATCTCATAAAAATAGGTGTATCAAATGGGTACCTAAATCCACTTTGAGAACTCAATTACGATAAAGTAAAAAAAAGCGCATATTTTCAACCTTGGCTTGACCAACCTTGAACGAGGGCCAAAATAACCCCAAATTTCATAAAAAAATACGTGTCCATGCTTATCTCTCAAATGGGCATCTGATCAACCTTGAACGATGGCCAAACTAGCTCCATATCTCATAAAAATAGGTGTCCATGTTTATCTCTCAAATGGGTATCTAAATCTACTTTAAAATTTCAAGTCTGAGAAAGTCGACAAAAGTGCATATTTTAAACCTTGGTTTCACCAACCATGAACGAGGCCCAAAATGGTTCAAAATCTCATAAAAATAGGTGTCCATTCTTATCTCTCAAATGGGTACCTAAATCCACTTTCAAAAGTCAATGCCGAGAAAATCAAAACAAGGGCCAAAAAAACTCCAAATCTCATAAAAATAGATGTCCATGCTTATCTCTCAAAGGGATACCTAAATCCACTTTCAAATTTAAATTCCAAGAAAGTCGAGAAAAGTGCATATTTTAAACCTTGGTTTGACCAACCTTGAATGAGGACCAGAATAGCTCCAAATCACATAAAAGTATGTGTCCATGCTTATCTCTCAAATGGGTATCTAAATCCACTTCAAAATTTCCATTCCGAAAAAGTTGACAAAAGTGCATATTTTCAACCTTGGTTTGACCAACCTTGAACACAAGAAAAAATAGGTCCAAATCTCATAAAAACAGGTGTCCATTCTCATCTCTCAATTAGGTATCTAAATCTACCTTAAAATTTCAATTCTAAGAAAGTCTACAATAGTGCATATTTTCAACCTTGGTTTGACCTACCTTGAACGAGGGGCAAAATAGGTGTCCATGCTTATCTCTTAATTGGGTACCTAAATCAACTTTCAAAACTCAATTCCAAGAAAGTCAACACAAGTGCATATTTTCAACCTTAGTTTAACCAACCTTGAACGAGGGACAAAATAGCTCCAAATCTCAGAAAAACAAGTGTCCATGCTTATATCTCAAATGGGTATCTAAATCCACCATCAAAACTCAATTAGGAGAAAGTAAAAAAAAGTGCATCTTTTTAACCTTTGATTGACCAACCTTGAACGTGGGCTAAAATAGCTCCAACTCTCATAAAAATAGGTATCCATTCTTGTCTCTCAAACATGTACCTAAATCCACTTTCAAATTTCAATTCCGAGAAAGTCGACAAAACTGGATATTTACAACCTTGGTTTGACCAACCTTGAACAAAGGTCAAATTAGCTCCAAATGTCATAAAAATAGGTGTCCATGTGTATCTCTCAAATGGGTACCTAAATCCACTTTCAAATTTAAATTTCGAGAAAGTCGACAAAAGTGCACATTTTCAACCTTGGTTTGACCATGGTTGAATGAGGGCCAAAATAACTCTAAATGTCACAGCAATAGGTGTCAATGCTTATCTCTCAAATGGGTACCTAAATCCACTTTCAAAACTCAATTCCGAGAAAGTCTACAAAATATCTCTAAATCATATAAAAATAGGTGTCCAGTCTTATCTCTCAAACGGGTATCTAAATCTACCTTAAAATTTCAATTCTGAGAAAGTCGACAAAAGTGCATATCCAACATTGAACGAGGGTCAATATGGCTCCAAATCCCAAAAAAATAGGTATATGTTCTTATCCATCAAAAGGGTATCTAAATCTACCTTAAAATTTCAATTCCAAAAAAGTTGACAAAAGTGCATATTTTCAACCTCGGTTTGACCAACCTTGAACGAGGGCCAAATACCTCCAAATATCATCAAAATAGGTTTTCAAGCTTATCTCTCAAATCAGTACATAAATCCACTTTCAAAACTAAATTCTAAGAAAGTCAACAAAAGTACATGGTTTCAACCTTGGTTTGACCAACCTTGAACGAGGTCCAAAATTGCTCCAAATCTCATAAAAATAGGTGTCCATGCTTAACTCTCAAATGGGTACCTAAATTCGAAACTCAATTCCAAGAAAGTCGACAAAAGTGCATCTTTTCTACCCTGGTTTGGCCAACTTTGAATGAGGGCCAAAATATTTCCAAATATCATAAAAAAAGGTGTCCATTTTTTATCTCTCAAATGTGTATCTAAATATGCTTTAAAATTTCAATTCCAAGAAAGTCGACAAAAGTGCATCTTTTCTACCTTGGTTTGACCAACCTTGAACGAGAGCCAAAATGGCTCCAAATCTCATATAAATAGGTGTCCATGCTTATCTCTTAAATGGGTATCAAAGTCTACTTTAAATTTTCAATTACGAGAAAGTCGACAAAAGTGCATAATTTCAACCTTGGGTTGACCAACCTTGAAAGAGGCCCAAAATCACTCCAAATTTCATAAAAATAGGTGTCCATGCTTATATCTCAAATCGGTACCTAAATCCACATTCAAAACTCAATTCCGAGAAAGTAAAAAAAAGTGCATCCTTTCAACCATGGTTTGACCAACCTTCAACGACGGCCAAAACAAATCCAAATCTCATAAAAATAGGTGTCCATGCTTATCTCTCAAATGGGTAGCTAAATCTACTTTAAAATTTCAATTCTAAGAAAGTTGACAAAAGTGCATATTTTTAACTAGTTTGACCAAACCTTGAATGATGCCCGAAATAGCTCCAAATGTCATAAAAATAGGAGTCCATGCTTATCTCTAAAATGTGTACCTAAATCCACTTTCAAAAATCGATTCCGAGAAAGTCGACAAAAGTGCATCTTTTCAGTCTTGGTTTGACAAACCTTGAACGAGGGCAAAAATAGATCCAAATCTCATAAAAATAGGTATCCTTGCTTATCTCTCAAATGGGTATCTAAATCTATATTAAAATTTCAATTTCGAGAAAGTCAACAAAAGTGCATATTTACAACCTTGGTTTGACCAACCTTAAACGAGGACGAAAACATCTCCAAATCTCATAAAAATAGGTTTCCATGCTTACCTCTCAAATGGGTACCTAAATCCACTTTCAAAACTCAATTCCGATAAAGTCAAAAAAAGTGCATTTTTTTAAACCTTGGTTTGACCAACCTTGAACGAGAGACAAAATAGCTCTAAATCTCATAAAATACGTGTACATGATTATCTCTCAAATGGGTAGCTAAATATTTCAAATTTCAATGATGAGAATGTCGACAAAAGTGGATATTTTTCAACCTTTGTTTGACCAACGTTGAATGAAGGCCAAAATAGCTTCAAATCTCATAAAAATAGGTGTTCATGCTTATGTCTCAAATGGGTACCTAAATCCACTTTCAAATTTCAATTCCAGGAAACTCGATAAAAGTGCATATTTTCAACCTTGGTTTGACCAACTTTGAATGAGGGTGAAAATAGCTACAAATATCATAAAAATAAGTGTCCATGCTTTTCTCTCAAATTGGTACCTAAGTCCAATTTCAAATTTCAATTCTGAGAACGGGGGCCAAAATAGCTCCAAATGCCATAAAAATAGGTGTCCAGGCTTATCTCTCAAATGGATAGCTAAATCCACTTTCAAAAGGTTGACCAACCTTGAATGGTGTCAATGCTTGTCTCTCAAATGGCTACCTAAATCCAGTTTCAAATTTCAATTCTAAGAAAGTTGACAAAAGTGCATATTTTCAACGTTGGTTTGATGAACCTCAAACGAGCGCCAAAATAGCTCCAAATCTCCTAAAAATAGTTTTTCATGCTTATCTCTCAAATGGGTATCTAAATCTACTCTAAAATTTCAATTCTGATAAAGTCGACAAAAGTTCATATTCTAAACCTTGGTTTGACCAACCTTGAACGAGGGCCAAAATAGCTCCAAATCTCATAAAACTAGGTGTCCATGCTTATTTCTCAAATCGGTACCTAAATCCACTTTGAAAACTCAATTCCGAGAAAGTCGACAAAAGTGCATGTTTTCAACTTTGGTATGACCAACCTTGAACGAGGGCAAAAATAACTCAAAATATCATAAAAATAGGTTTCCATACTTATCCCTTAAATGGGTACTTTAATCCACTTTAAAAACTCAATTCCGACCAACTCAACAAAAGTTTATCTTTTCAACCCGTGTTTAATCAACCTTGAACGAGGGCCAAACTAATCTCATAAAAATTGGTGTCCATGGTTATCTCTCAAATGGGTATGTAAATTTCCTTTAAAATTTAAATTCCAAGAAATTTGAGACAAAAGTGCATTCTTTAAACCTTGATTTGACCAACCTTGAACGAGGGCCAAAATAGCTCCAAATCTCCTAAAAATAGGTGTCCATGCTTATCTCTCAAGTGGCCACCTAAATCCAATTTCAATTTTCAATTCCGAGAAAGTTGACAAAAGTCGATCTTTTCAACATTGGTTTGACCAACCTTGAACGAGGGCCAAACTATCTGCAATTCTCATAAAAATAGGTGTCCATGCTTATCTCTCAAATGGGTATCTAAATCTACTTTAAAATTTTAATTCTGAGAAAGTCGACAAAAGTGCATACTTTCAACATTGGTTTGACAAATTTTGAATGCGGGCCAAAGTGGCTACAAATCTCGTAAAAATAGGTGTCCATGCTTATCTCTCAAATGGGTACCTAAATCCACTTTCAAAACTAAATTCCGAGAAAGTCGACATAAGTGCATATTTTCAACCTTGGTTTGACTAGCCTTGAAGGAGGGCAAAAATAGCTCCAAATGTCATAAAAATAGATGTCCATGCTTATCTCTCAAATGGGCACCTAAATACACTTTCAAAACTCAATTCGTAGAAAGTCGAAAAAAGTGCACCTTTTCAACCTTGCTTTGCCCAACCTTGAACGAGGGCCAAAATAGCTCCAAATATCATAAAAGAGGTATCCATGGTTATCTCTCAAATGTGTACCTAAATCCACTTTCAAATTTCAATTCCAATAAAGTCTACAAAAGTGGATATTTCAACCTTGGTTTGACCAACCTTGAATGAGGGCCAAAATAACTCCAAATCTCATAAAAATAGGTGCCCATGCTTGTCTCTCAAACGGGTACCTATATCCACCTTCAAATTTCAATTAAGAGAAGGTCGACAAAAGTTCATATTTTGAATTTCGGTTTGACCAACCTTGAACGAGGGCCAAAATAACTACAAATCTCATAAAAATACGTGGCCATGCTTATCTCTCAAATGGGTAACTAAACCCACTTTCAAAACTGAATTTCGAGAAACTCGACAAAAGCTCATCGTTTCAACACTGGTTTGACCAACCTTGAATAAGGGCCAACATAGCACCAAATATCATCAAAATAGTTTTGACCAACCTTGAACGAGGGCCGAAATAGCTTCAAATCTCATAAAAATAGGTTTCCATGCTTATCTCTCAAATGGATACCTAAATCCACTTTCAAATTTCAATTCCAAGAAAGTTGAAAAAAGTGGATATTTTCAACCTTGGTTTTACCGACCCTTAAAGAGGGCCAAGATAACTCGAAATCTCATAAAAATAGGTTTCCATGCTTATCTCTCAAATGGGTACCTAAATCTACTTTAAAATTTCAATTCCGAGAAATTCGACAAAAATGCATATTTTCAACCTTTCTTTGACCAACCTTGAACGAGGGCCAAAATAGCTCCAAATCTCATAAAAATAGGTGTCCATTCTTATCTCTCAAATGGGTACCTAAATACACTTTCAAAAATCAATTACGAGAAAGTCATAAAAGTGCATATTTCCAACCTTGGTTTGACCAACCTTGAATAAGGGCCAAAATAGATTCAAATATCATAAAAATAGGTGTACATGATTATCCTCAAATGGGTACCTAAATATATTTTTAAATTTCAATTTCAAGAATGTCGACAAAAGTGGATATTTTCAAGCTTGGTTTGAGAAACCTTGAACGAGGGCCAAAATAGCTCCAAATCTCATAAAAATAGGTGTCCATGCTTATCTCTCTCAAATGGGTACCTAAATCGACTTTCATTTTTCAATTCCGAGAAAGTCGACAAAAGTCAAAATTTTCAACCTTGGTTTGACCAACCTTGAATGAGAGATAAAATAGCTCCTAAATATCATAAAAATAGTTGTCCATGCTTATGTCTCAAATGGGTACCTAAATCAACTTTCAAAACTAAATTCTGAGAAAGTCGACATAAGTGTATGTTTTAAACCTTGGTTTGACCAACTTTGAAAGAGGGCCAAAATAGCTCCAAATATCATAAAAATAGGTATCCATGCTTATCTCTTAAATGGGCACCTAAATCCACTTTCAAAACTCAATTTGAAGAAAATCGACAAAAGTGCACGTTTTCAACCTTGCTTTGACCAACCTTGAATGAGGGCCAAAATAGCCCAAATATCACAAAAATAGGTGTCCATGTTTATCTCTCAAATGGGTACCTAAATCCACTTTCAAATTTAAATTCTGAAAAAGTGGACAAAAGTGGATATTTTCAACCTTGGACTGACCAACCTTGAACGAGGGCCAAAATAACTCAAAATCTCTTAAAAATGCATATTTTCAACCTTGGATTGAACAAACTTGATTGAGGGCGAAAATTGCACTAAACCTCAAAAAAAATAGGTGTCCCTGCTTATCTCTCAGATAAGTACCTAATTCCACTTTCAAAACTCAATTCCAAGAAAGGTGACAAAAGTGTATATTTTCAACATTGGTTTCACCTACCTTGAACGATGGTCAAAATAGCTCCAAATCTCATAAAAATAGGTGTCCATGCTTATCTCTCAAATGGGTATCTAAATCTACTTTAAAATTTTAACTCTGATAAATTCGACAAAAGTGGATATTTTCATCCTTGGTTTGATCAACCTTGAACGAGGGCCAAAATAGATACAAATCTCATAAAAATATGTTTCCATACTTATCTCTAAAATGGGTACCTAAGTCCACTTTCAAAACTCAATTCCGAGAAAATCGACAAAAGTGCATATTTTCAACCTTGGTTTGACCAACCTATAAGGATGGCCAAAATAACTCCAAATTTCATAAAAATAAGTTTCCAAGTTTATATCTAAAATGGGTACCCTAAATCACTCACAAAAATGGATAGTTTCAACCTTGGTTTTACCAACCTTGAACGAGGGCCAAAATAGATCCAAATCTCATAAAAATAGTTTTCCATGCTTATCTCTCAAATGGATACCTAAATCCACTTTCAAATTTAAATTCGAAGAAAGTTGAGAAAAGTGGATATTTTCAACCTTGGATTGACCAACCTTGAACGAGGGCCAAAATATCTCTAAATCCCATAAAAATAGGTGTCCATTCTTATCTCTCAAATGGGTACCTAAATCAAGTTTCAAAACTCAATTACAAGAAAGTCAACAAAAGTGCATCGTTTCAACCCTGGTTTCACCAACCTTGAAATGCGGCCAAAATAGATTCAAATTTCATAAAAATAGGTCTACATGATCATCCCTAAAATGGGTACCTAAATCCGCTTTAAAAATTTAATTTCGAGAATGTCGACAAAAGTGGATATTTTCAAGCTTGGTTTGAGCAACCTTGAATGAGGGCCAAAATAGCTCCAAATCTCATAAAAATATGTGTCCATGCTTATCTCTCAAATGGGTACCTAAATCGACTTGCAAGTTTCAATTCCGAGAAAGTCGACAAAAGTGAATATTTTCAACCTTGTTTTGACCAACCTTGAATGAGAGATAAAATAGCTCCAAATATCATAAAAATACTTGTCCATGCTTATCTCTCAAATGGGTACCTAAACCCACTTTCAAAACTAAATTCCGAGAAAGTCGACATAAGTGCATATATGCAACCTTGGTTCGACCAACATTGAACGAGGGCCAAAATAGGTCCAAATCTCATAAAACTACGTGTCCATGCTTATCTCTAAAAAGGGCACCTAAATCCACTTCCAAAACTCAATTCGGAAAAAGTCGACGAAAATGCATATTTTCAACCTTGGTTTGAGCAACCTTAAACGAGGGCCAAAAAAACTCCAAATCTCATAAAAATAGGTGTCCACGCTTATCTCTCAAATGGGTAGCTAAATCCACTTTCAAAACTCAATTTCAAAAAAGTCGACAAAAGTGCATAATTTTAATCTTGGTTTGACCAACCTTGAACGAGGACCAAAATAGCTCCAAATCTCATAAAATATGTGTCCATGCTAATCTCTCAAGTGGGTCTTTAAATCCACTTCAAAATTTCCATTCCGAAAAAGTTGACAAAAGTGCATATTTTCAACCTTGGTTTGACCAACCTTGAACGAAGGAAAAAATAGGTCCAAATATCATAAAAATAGGTGTCCATGCTCATCTCTCAATTGGGTATCTAAATCTACCTTAAAATTTCAATTCCGAGAAAGTCCACAAAAGTGCATATTTTAAACGTTGATTTGACCAACCTTGAACGAGGGCCAAAATAGCACCAAATATCATAAAAATAGGTGACATTCTATTTTGACCAATCTTCTTTCAAAATTCATTTCCGATAAAGTCAACAAATGTAAATATTTTCAACCTTAGTTTGACCAACCTTAAATGAGTGCCAAACTAGCTCCAAATCTCATAAAAATAGGTGTGCATGCTTATCTCTCAAATGGTACCTAAATCCACTTTCAAAACTCAATTCCGAGAAAGTCAACAAAAGTGCATATTTTCAACCTTCATTTGAGCAACCTTCAACGAGGGCCAAAATAGCTATGAATCTCATAAAAATAGGTGTCGATGCTTATCTCTCAAATGGGTATCTAAATCTACTTGAAAATTTAAATTTCGAGAAAGTCGACAAATGGCTTACCTCGAACGAGAGCCAAAATAGCTCCAAATCTCATAAAAATATGTGTCCATGGTTATCTCGCAAATCAGTACCTAAATCCACTTTCAAAACTAAATTCTAAGAAAGTCGACATAATTGCATATTTTCAACCTTGGTTTGACCAACCTTGAATAAGGGCCAAAATAGATTCAAATATCATAAAAATAGGTGTACATGATTATCCCTCAAATGGGTACCTAAATCCACTTTAAAATTTCAATTTCGAGAATGTCGACAAAAGTGGATATTTTCAAGCTTGGTTTGAGCAATATTGAACACCGGCCAAAATAGCTCCAAATCTCATAAAAAGGTGTCCATGCTTATCTCTCAAATGGGTACCTAAATTGACTTTCAAGTTTCAATTTCAAGAAAGTCGACAAAAGTGAATGTTTTCAACCTTGGTTTGACCAACCTTAAATGAGAGATAAAATAGCTCCTGATATAATAAAAACAGGTGTCCATGCTTATCTCTCAAATGGGTACAAAAATCTACTTTCAAAACTCAATTCCGAGAAACTCTACAAAAGTGCATCTTTCCAATGGTCGTTTGACCAACCTTGAACGTGGGCCAAAATAGCTCCAAATATCATAAAAATAGGTGGTTATCCTTATCTCTCAAATGGGTACCTAATTCCACTTTCAAAACTCAATTCCGAGAAAGTCGAAAAAATTGCATATTTTCAAACTTGATTTGACCAACCTTTAACGACGGCCAAAATAGATCCAATTCTCATAAAAATAGGTGTCCATGCTTATCTCTGAAATGAGTACCTAAATCCACATTCAAAACTCAATTCCAAAAAAGTCGACAAAAGTGCATCTTTTCAACATTGGTTTGACCAAGCATGAATGAGGGCCAAAATAGCTCCAAATCTCATTAAAAAATGTGTCCATGCTTATCTCTCAAATGGGTATCTAAATCTACCTTAAAATTTCAATTCCGAGAAATTAGACAAAACTGTATCTTTTCAACCTTGGTTTTACCAACCTTGAATGAGGGCCAAAATAGCTCCAAATCGCATAAAAATAGGTGTCAATGCTTATCTCTCAAATGGGTACCTCAATCTGCTTTCACAATACATTTCTGAGAAAGTCAACAAATGTAAATATTTTCAACCTTAGTTTAACCAACCTTAAACATGTGCCAAACTAGCCCCAAATCTCATAAAAATAGGTGTGCATGCATATCTCTCAAATGATACCTAAATACGCTTTCAAAACACAATTCCGAGAAAGTCAACAAAAGTACATATTTTACAACTTTGTTTGACCAACCTTCAACGAGGGCCAAAATAGCCATGAATCACATAAAAATAGGTGTCGATGCTTATCTCGCAAATGGGTATCTAAATCTAGTTTAAAATTTCAATTCCTAGAAAGTTGACAAAAGTGCATATTTTCAACATTGGCTTGACCAACCTTAAACGAGAGCCACAATACCTCCAAATCTCATAAAAATAGGTGTCCATGCTTATCTCCCAAACGGATATCTAAATCTACTTTAAAATTTCAATTTTGAGAAAGTCGACAAAAGTGCATATTTTCAACCTTGGTTTGGCTTACCTTGAACAAGAGCCAAAATAGCTCCAAATGTCATAAAAATATGTGTCCATGCTTATCTCTCAAATCGATACCTAAATCCACTTTCAAAACTCAATTCTGAGAAATTCGACATAACTGCATATTTTCAACCTTGGTTTGACCAAACTTGAACAAGGGCCAAAATAGATTCAAATATCATAAAATTAGG
The DNA here is from genome assembly GCA_001517045.1 of Pseudotsuga menziesii. NCBI lineage: Eukaryota > Viridiplantae > Streptophyta > Pinopsida > Pinales > Pinaceae > Pseudotsuga > Pseudotsuga menziesii. The sequence continues at coordinate 516,816 of LPNX010812675.1, forward strand.
TGTACATGATTATCCCTCAAATGGGTACCTAAATCCACTTTAAGATTTCAATTTCGAGAATGTCGACAAAAGTGGATGTTTTCAAGCTTGGTTTGAGCAACCTTGAACGCGGGCCAAAATAGCTCCAAATCTCATAAAAAAGGTGTCCATGCTTATCCTTCAAATGGGTACCTAAATTGACTTTCAAGTTTCAATTTCAAGAAAGTCTACAAAAGTGAATATTTTCAACCTTGGTTTAACCAACCTTGAACGAGAGATAAAATAGCTCCTGATATAATAAAAATAGGTGTCCATGCTTATCTCTCAAATGGGTACAAAAATCTACTTTCAAAACTCAATTCCGAGAAACTCTACAAAAGTGTGTATTTCCAAAGGTTGTTTGAACAACCTTGACCGTGGGCCAAAATAGCTCCAAATATCATAAAAATAGGGGGGTATCTAAATCCACTTTCAAAACTCAATTCCGAGAAAGTCGAAAAAAGTGCATATTTTCAAACTTGGTTTGACCAACCTTTAACAACGGCCAAAATAGATCCAATTCTCATAAAAATAGGTGTCCATGCTTATCTCTGAAATGGGTACCTAAATCCACATCCAAAACTAAATTCCGAAAAAGTTGACAAAAGTGTATCTTTTCAACATTGGTTTGACCAAGCATGAACGAGGGCCAAAATAGCTCCAAATCTCACTAAAAAAGGTGTCCACGCTTATCTCTCAAATGGGTATCTAAATCTACCTTAAAATTTCAATTCTGAGAAATTAGACAAAACTATATCTTTTCAACCTTGGTTTGACCAACCTTGAACGAGGGCCAAAATAGCTCCAAATCTCATCAAAATAGGTGTCCATGCTTATCTCTCAAATGGGTACCTAAATCTGCTTTCAAAATTCATTTTTTAGAAAGTCAACAACTGTAAATATTTTCAACCTTAGTTTGACCAACCTTAAACGAGTGCAAAACTAGCTCCAAATCTCATAAAAACAGGTGTGCATGCTTATCTCTCAAATGGTACCTAAATCCGCTTTCAAAAATCCATTTCGAGGAAGTCGACAAAAGTGCATATTTTAAACCTTGATTTGAACAACGTTGAATGAGGGCCAAAATAGCACCAAATATCATAAAAATAGGTGACCATTCTTATCTCTGGAATGGGTAGCTAAATCCACTCTCAAAACTCAAGTTGGAGGAATTCTACAAAAGTGCATATTTTCAACCATGGTTTAAAAAACCTTGATTGAGGGAAAAATAGCACCATACGTAAAAAAAAATAGGTGTCCACGCTTATCTCTCAGATCGATACCTAATTCAACTTTCAAAACTCAATTCCGAGAAAGTTGACAAACGTGCATCTTTTCACCATTGGTTTCACCTACCTTGGATGAGGGCCAAAATAGCTCCAAATATAATAAAAATAGGTGTCCATGCCTATCTCTCAAATGCGTATCTAAATCTACTTTAAAATTTCAATTCCGAGAAATTTGACAAAACTGCATATTTTCACCCTTTGTTTGACCAACCTTAAACTAGGGAAAAATAGCTCCAAATCTCATTAAAATAGGTGTCCATGCTTATCTCTCAAATGGATACCTTAATCAACTTTCAAAACTCAATTACCAGAAAGTCGACAAAAGTGCATATTTTCAACCTTGGTTTGACCAACCTTGAACAAGGGCCAAAGTAGATTCAAATATCATAAAAATAGGTGTACATGATTATCCCTCAAATGGGTACCTAAATCCACTTTAAAATTTCAATTTTGAGAATGTCAACAAAAGTGGATATTTTCAAGCTTGGTCTGAGCAACCTTGAACGCGAGCCCAAATAGCTCCAAATCTCATAAAAGGGGGGGTGTCCATGCTTATCTCTCAAATGGGTACCTAAATTGACTTTCAAGTTTCAATTTCAAGAATGTCGACAAAAGTGAATATTTTCAAACTTGGTTTGAACAACCTTGAACAAGAGATAAAATAGCTCCTGATATAATAAAAATAGGCGTCCATGCTTATCTCTCAAATGGGTATAGAAATCTACATTCAAAATTCAATTATGAGAAACTCTACAAAAGTGCATCTTTCCAATGGTTGTTTGGCCAACCTTGAACACAGGCCAAAATAGCTCCAAATATCATAAAAGTAGGTGGCTATGCTTATCTCTCAATCGGGTACCTAAATCCACTTTCAAAACTCAATTCTGAGAAAGTCGAAAAAAAGTGCATATTTTTAAACTTGGTTTGACCAACCATTAACGACGGCCAAAATAAATCCAATTCTGATAAAAATAGGTGTCCATGCTTATCTCTGAAATGGGTACCTTAATCCACATTCAAAACACAATTCCAAAAAAGTCGACAAAAGTGCATCTTTTCAACAATGGTTTGACCAAGCATGAATGAGGGCCAAAATAGCTCCAAATCTCATTAAAAAAGGTGTCCATGCTTATCTCTCAAATGGGTATCTAAATCTACCTTAAAATTTCAATTCCAAGAAATTAGACAAAATTGTATCTTTTCAACCTTGGTTTGACCAACCTTGAACGAGGGCCAAAATAGCTCCAAATCTCATAAAAATAGGTGTCCATGCTTATTTGTCAAATGGGTACCTAAATCAGATTTCAAAATTCATTTCTGAGAAAGCCAACAAATGTAAATATTTTCAACCTTAGTTTGACCAACCTTAAACGAGTGCCAAACTAGCTCCAAATCTCATAAAAATAGGTGTCCATGCTTATCTCTCAAATGGGTACCTAAATCCACTTTCAAATTTGAATTCCAAGAAAGTCAAGAAAAGTGTATATTTTAAACCTTGGTTTGACCAACTTTGAATGACCACCAAAATAGCTCCAAATCTCATAAAAATATGTGTCCATGCTTATCTCTCAAATGGGTATCTAAATCCACTTCAAAATTTCCATTCCGAAAAAGTTGACAAAAGTGCATATTTTCAACCTTGGTTTGACCAACCTTGAATGAAGGAAAAAATAGGTCCAAATCTCATAAAAATAGGTGTTCATTCTCATCTCTTAATTGGGTATCTAAATCGACCTTAAAATTTCGATTACAAGAAAGTCCACAAAAGTGCATATTTTCAACCTTGGTTTGGCCAACCTTGAACGAGGGCCAAAATAGGTCCAAATCTCATACAAATAGGTGTCCATGCTTATCTCTCAATTGGGTACCTAAATCAACTTTCAAAACTCAATTCCAAGAAAGTCAACACAAGTGCATATTTTCAACCTTAGTTTAACCAACCTTGAACGAGGGACAAAATAGCTCCAAATCTCAGAAAAATAAGTGTCCATGCTTATATCTCAAATGGGTATCTAAATCCACCATCAAAACTTGATTAGGAGAAAGTCAACAAAAGTGCATCTTTTTAACCTTCAATTGACCAACCTTGAATGAGGGCTAAAATAGCTCCAACTCTCATAAAAATAGGTATCCATTCTTATCTCTCAAATGGGTACCTAAATCCATTTTCAAATTTCAATTCTAAGAAAGTCGACAAAACTAGATATTTTCAACCTTGGTTTGACCAACCTTGAACGAAGGCCAAATTAGCTCCAAATCTCATAAAAATAGGTGTCCGTGATTATCTCTCAAATGGGTACCTAAATCCACGTTCAAATTTAAATTTCGAGAAAGACGACAAAAATGCACATTTTCAACCTTGGTTTGACCATGGTTGAACGAGGGCCAAAATAACTCTAAATGTCATAGAAATAGGTATCGATGCTTATCTCTCAAATGGGTACCTAAATCCACTTTCAAAACTCATTTCTGAGAAAGTCTACAAAATAACTCAAATCCCATAAAAATAGGTGTCCATTCTTATCTCTCAAACGGGTATCTAAATCTACCTTAAAATTTCAATTCTGAGAAAGTCGACGAAAGTGCATATCCAACATTGAACGAGGGTCAAAATAGCTCCAAATCACAAAAAGATAGGTATCAATGGTTATCCGTCAAATGGGTATTTAAATCTACCTTAAAATTTAATTCCAAAAAAGTTGACAAAAGTGCATATTTTCAACCTCGGTTTGACCAAGCTTGAACGAGGGCCAAAATACCTCCAAATCTCATTAAAATAGGTTTTCAAGCTTATCTCTCAAATCGGTACCTAAATCCACTTTCAAAACAGAATTCTAAGAAAGTCAACAAAAGTACATGGTTTCAACCTTGGTTTAACCAACCTTGAACGAAGTCCAAAATAGCTCCAAATCTCATAAAAATAGGTGTCCATGCTTATCCTTCAAATGGGTACCTAAATCCAGTTTTAAAACTCAATAATGAGAAAGCCAATAAAAGTGCATATTTTCAAACTTAGTGTGACCAACCTTGAACGAGGGACAAAATAGCTCAAAATCTCACAAGAATAAGTGTTCATGCTAATCTCTCAAATGCGTAGCTAAATCCACTTTCAAATCTCAATTCCAAGAAAGTCAACAAAAGTGCATATTTTCAACCTTGGTTTGACCAACCTTGAACGAGCACCAAAATAGCTCCAAATCTCATTAAAACAGGTGCCCATGCTTATCTGTCCAATGGGTATCTGAATCTACTTTAAAATTTCAATTTCAAGAAAGTCAACAAAAGTGCATATTTTCAACATTGGTTTGACCAACCTTGAACGAGGGCCAAAATAGCTCCAAATCTCATAAAAATAGGTGTCCATGCTTATTTCTCAAATGGGTACCTAAATTCACTTGCAAAACTCAATTCAGAGAAAGTCAACAAAAGTAAATCTTTCCAACCTTGGTTTGACCAACCTTGAACGACGGCCAAAACAACTCCAAATATCATAAAAGTAGGTGTCCATGCTTATCTCTTAAATGGGTATCAAAATCTACTTTAAAATTTCAATTCTGAGAAAGTTGACAAAAGTACATATTTTCAACCTTGAAAGCGGGCCAAAATAGCTTCAAATCTCAATAAAATAGGTTTCCATGCGTATCTCTCAAATGGGTACGTAAATCCACTTTCAAAACTCAATTCCGAGAAACTCGAAAAAGTGCATATTTTCAACCTTGGTTTGACCAACCTTGAATGAGGGCCAAAATAGCTCCAAATCTCAAAAAAATAGGTGTCCATGCTTATCTCTCAAATGGGGACCTAAATCCACTTTCAAAACTCAATTCTATGAAATTCAACAAAAGTGCATCTTTTCAACCTTGGTTTTCCCAGCCTTGAATAGGTCCAAACTAGCTCCAAATCTCATAAAAGTAGGTGTCTGTGCTTATATCTTAAATGGGTATCTAAATCTAATTTAAAATATGAATTCCGAGAAGGTCAACAAAAGTGGAGATTTTCAAACTTGGTTTGACCAACCTTGAGCAAGGGCCAAAATAACTCCAAATATCATAAAATAGATGTCCATGCGTATCTATCAAATGGGTACCTAAATCCACTTTCAAAAACTCAATTCTGAGAAAATCGACAAAAGTGCATATTTTAAAGTTTGGTTTAACTAACCTTAAACGAGGGCCAATATAGCGCCAAAACTCATAAAAGTAGGATTCCATGCTTCTCTCTCAAATTGGTATTTAAATCCACTTTGAAAACTCAATTTCGAGAAAGTCGACAAAAGTGCATATTTTCAAACTTGGTTTGACCAGCCTTGAACGAGGGCAAAAATAGCTCAAAATATCATAAAAATAAGTGTCCATGCCTATCTCTGAAATGGGTACCCAAATCCACTTTCAAAATTCAATTCCGAGAAAGTCGAGAAAAGTGAATATTTTCAACGTCGATTTGACTAACCTTGAACGAGGGCCAAAATAGTTGCAAATTTCATAAAAAAAATGGGTTTCCATGCTTATCTCTCAAATGGGTACCTAAATCCACTTTCAGAACTCAATTATGAGAAAGTCGACAAAAGTGCATATTTTCAACCTTTGTTTGACCAACCTTGAACGAGGGCCAAAATAGCTCCAAATCTCATAAAATAGGTGTCCATGCTTATCTCTCAAATGGGTATCTAAATCTACTATAAAATTTCAATACCAATAAATTCGACAAAAGTGCATATTTTCAACCTTACTTTGACCAACCTTGAACGAGGGCCACAATAGCTCCAAATATCATAAAAATAGGTGTCCATGCTTATCTCTCAAATGGGCATCTAAATCTACTTTAAAATTTAAATTTTGAGAAAGTCGACAAAAGTGCATATATTCAACCTAGAATGAGGCCCAAAATAGCTCCAATTCTCATAAAAACAGGTTACCATGCTTATCTCTCAAATGGGTACATAAATCCACATTCAAAACTCAATTCGAAGAAAGTTGACAAAAGTGCATATTTTAAACCTTGGTTTGACCAACTTTGAACGAGGGCCAAAATAGCTTGAAATCTCATAAAAATAGGTGTCCATGCTTACTCTCAAATGGGTACCTAAATGTGCTTTCAAAACTCAATTCCATGAAAGTCGACAAAGGTGCACATTTTCAACATTTGTTTGAACAACCTTGAATGAGGGCCAAAATAGCTCTAAATCTCATAAAAATAGGTGTATATGCTTATTTCTCAAATGGGTACCTAAATCCACATTCAAAACTCAATTCTGAGAAAGTCAACAAAAGTGCATCTTTTCTACCTTGGTTTGACCAACTTTGAATGAGGGAAAAAATATTTCCAAATCTCATCAAAAAAGGTGTCCATTTTTTATCTCTCAAATGTGTATCTAAATATGCTTTAAAATTTCAATTCCAAGAAAGTCGACAAAAGTGCATCTTTTCAACCTTGGTTTAATCGACCTTGAACCAGAGCCAAAATAACTCCAAATCTCATATAAATAGGTGTCCATGCTTATCTCTCAAATGGGTATCAAAGTCTACTTTAAAATTTCAATTACGAGAAAGTCGACAAAAGTGTATAATTTCAACCTTGGGTTGACCAACCTTGAAACAGGGCCAAAATCACCCCAAATCTCATAAAAATAGGTGTCCATGCTTATATCTCAAATCGGCACCTACATCCACTTTCAAAACTCAATTTCAAGAAAGTCAACAAAAGTGCATCCTTTCAACCTTGGTTTGACCAACCTTGAATGACGGCCAAAAAAAATCCAAATCTCATAAAAAAAGGTGTCCATGCTTATCTCTCAAATGGACAGCTAAATCTACTTTAAAATTTCAATTCTAAGAAAGTCGACAAAAGTGCATATTTTCAAACTAACGACACTACAACAAAAACTGGATTTAGCGCTAGATTTTAGTGTAATTTTTTCTCAATTGTGATGAACAATCTGGGGCTAAAATAGGTGCTATTGTACATTTTTGTAAAACGTCGTCTATTGCATCTTTTGTTTCGTCTTTTTAAATGTCCTTTTTTTCTTCCTTTGTTGCGCCCATTTTTTTGCGTCTTTTTTATACCTTTTTTTGTGCCCAATTTTGCATCTTGTATTGCATCTTTTTTGCGCCCTTGGTTATGTGCTTGTTTGCACCCAGCTTGGTGCTGAGTTTAACATCCAATGTTGCGTCTGATGTTGCTCCTAATTTGACGTCAAGTTTGGCACCCAATTTTGTATATATTTTTACGTCTACGTTTGCATCTAGCTTTATGTCTAGTTTTACTTCTAATTTTGCATCCCATTTTACATTTTTTTTGTGTCCATGTTTGTGCCCAAAGTATCATCATATTTCACGTCCTCCTTTGCGTCTAGGTTTGCACCTACTATTCCATCCTGGTTGATGTCTATTTTTGCATCTAGGTTTGCACCCAGCGTTGCACCTAATGTTGCACCTATGTTTGTGTGTAATATTGTGTCATGTTTTACATCCAATATTGCATCTAGTTTTACATCCAATGTTTCAACCCATTTTACACCCAATATTGTATGTCATTTTATGTCTTTCTTTGTGCCAAGTTTTGGTTACAGTTTTGCACCTAGTCTTGTGCTTGGCTTTACATCGAATGATGCATCCAATTTTATTCCAACCTTAGCATCTAATTTTATGTCAACTTTAGCGTCCAATTTTGCATCCAACCGAGAATCCACTTTTGCATCTACTATTGCATCTAGTTTTCGGCATCTCATATTCTTTTGCGTCTAGGTTTGCACCTACTATTCCATCTTGGTTGATGTCTTTTTTTGCATCTAGGTTTGCAACCAGCGTTGCACCTAATGTTGCACCCATGTTTGTGTCTAATGTTGTGTCATGTTTTACATGTAGTATTGCATCTACTTTTAAATCCAATGTTTCATCCCATTTTACATCCAATATTGTATCTCGTTTTAACTCTTTCTTTGTGTCAAGTGTTGCTCACAGTTTTATGTCTAGTGTTATGCCTGGTTTTACATCAAATGATGTGCCCAATTTTATGCCAACTTTAGCGTCCAACCAAGAATCCACTTTCGCATATACTATTGCATATAGTTTTGGGCCTAATATTGAATATAGTTTTGAGCCTTTAATTGTGTCTAGTTTTTTCATCCAATTTTATGTTTAGTGTAATGCTCATTTTTGTGTCCACATTGTCTAATGTGACGTCCACTTTTATATCCATGTTTGCATTTGGTGTGACGTCTACCTTCATTTCATGTTTTTCATCCAGATTTGCAAATAGTGTTGCATATAATGTTGCATCCATTTTGTGTTTTGTTTTGTATTTAATCTTAATTAAGAATTTAAAATTCAATTATTAATAGTGAAATATAACATTTTTTATTGTTTTTGCATCCATTTTATTAACTTCAATTAAATGTTGAAATATATCAAAATTATCAAATATCATTAAAAATTCAAAATTAAAACATAACATTTATGAAGAAGTTTACTGAAAATTCTCAACATCCATCCAAAAATAGTAATATCATCGTATATATAATGCTATTTATTCATCAAAAGAACATTGGCAATTTCTAATATAAATAAAGAAACAAGACATTACTAATTATATCACCATCTTCTTTAATCGAATCAACTAAAATTCAAAGTGCATGTTTTCAACGTCGGTTTGTCCAACCTTGAATGAGGGCCAAAATAGCTCCAAATATCATTAAAATAGGTGTCGATGCGTATCTCTCAAATGGGTACCTAAATCAAATTTCAAAACTCAATTCTGAGATTTGGGTACATAAATAGGTACATAAATCCACTTGAACGAGGGCCAAAATATCTATTAATCTCACAAAAATAGGGGTTGATGCTTTTCTCTCAAATGGGTATCTAAATCTACTTTAAAATTTTAATTCTGAAAAAAAGTGGACAAAAGTAAATATTTTCAACATTGGTTTGACCAACCTTAAACGAAATCCAAAATAGCTCCAAATCTCATAAAAATATGTGCCCATATTTACCTCTCAAATGGGTACCTAAATCCACTTTCAAGACACAATTCCGACTCTCATAAAAATAGGTATCCATGCTTATCTCTCAAAACTGGATGTGCATCCTTATGATATTTGGAGTTGTTTTGGCCCTCGTTTGAGAGATAGGATGGACACCTATTTTTATGATATTTGGAGCTATTTTGGCCCTCATTCAAAGTTGTTCAAACCAAGGTTGGAAATATGCACTTTTGTCGACTTTCTCGAAATTGAAATTTTAAAGTAAATTTACATACCCCATTTGAGAGATGAGCATGGACAACTATTTTTATGACATTTGCAGCTAGTGTGGCCCTCGTTCAAGGTTGTTCAAATCAAGGTTCAAAAGATGAACTTATGTTGACTTGCTCTAAATTGAGTTTTGAAAGTGGATTAAGGTACCCATTTGAGGGATAATCATGGAAACCTATTTTTATGAGATTTGGAGCTATCTTGGCCCTCGTTTAAGGTTGGTCATACCAAGGTTGAAAATACGCACTTTTGTCGACTTTCTTGGAATTGAGTTTTGAAAATGGATTTAGCTACCTATTTGAGAAATAAGGATGGACACCTAGTTGTATGACATTTGGAGCTATTTTGGCCCTCGTTCAAGATTGGTCAAACAAAGGTTGAGTATATCCACTTTTGTTGACTTTCTCGGAATTGAAATTTTAAATACATTTAGATACCCATTTGAGAGATAAGCATGGACACCTGTTTTTAGTCGATTTGGAGCTATTTTGGCGCTCGTTCAAGCTTGGTCAAACCAACATTAAAAATATGCACTTTTGTCAACTTTCTTGGAATTGAGTTTTGAAAGAGGATTTAGGTACCCATTTGAGAGATAAGCATGGAGAACTAGTTTTATGAGATTTGGAGCTATTTTGGCCCTCGTTGAAGGTTGGTCAAACCAAGGTTGAGAATATGCACATTTCTCGACTTTCTTAGAATTGAGATTTGAAAGTGGATTTAAGTACGCATTTGAGATATAAGCAAGGACACCTTTTCTTATGAGATATGGAGCTATTTTGGCCCTCATTCAAAGTTGGGCAAACTAAGTTTGAAAATATGCACCTTTGTCGACTTTCTTGAAATTGAGTTTTGAAAGTGGATTTAGGTACCCATTTGACTGATAAGCATGGACGCCTATTTTTATGAGATTTGGAGATATTTTGGCTCTCGTTCAAGGTTGGTCAAACCAAGGTTGAAAATATGCACTTTTTTTTACTTTCTAGGAATTGAAATTTTAAAGTAGATTTAGATACCCATTCGAGAGATAAGCATCGACACCTATTTTTATGAGATTTGGAGCTATTTTGGCTCTCGTTCAAGTTTGATCAAACCATCATTGAAAAGTTGCACTTTTGTCGACTTTCTCATAATTGAGTTTTGAAAGTGGATTTAAGTACCCATTGAGAGATAAGAATGGACACCTACTTTTATGAGATTTGGAGTTATGTTGGCCCTCGTTCAAGGTTGGTCAAACCAAGGTTGAAAATATGCACATTTGTCGACTTTATCAGAATTTAAATTAGAAAGCAGATTTAGGTACCCATTTGAGAGGTAAGAATGGACACCTATTTTTATGAGATTTGGAGATATTTTGGACCTCGATCAAGGTTGGTCAAACCAAGGTTGAAAACATCCACTTTCTTCTACCTTATTGAAATTGAAATTTTAAAGTGGATATATGTACCCATTTGAGAGACAACCATGGATTGGCCATCATTGAAGGTTTGTCAAACCAAGGTTGAAAAGATGCACTTTTGTCGACTTTCTCGGAATTCAGTTTTGAAAGTGGATTGAGGTACCCATTTGAGAGATAAGCAATGAACACCTATTTTTTGAGATTCAGAGCTATTTTGGCACTTGTTTAAGGTTGGTCATACCAAGGTTGAAAATATGCACTTTTGTCGACTTTCTTGGCATTGAGTTTTGAAAGTGGATTTAGATAGCCATTTGAGAGATAAGAATGCACACCTATTTTTATGAGATTTGGAGCTATTTTGGCCATCGTTCAAGGTTGGTCAAACCAAGGCTAAAAATATGCACTTTTGTCAAATATCTCAGAATTGAAATTTTAAAGTAGATTTAGATACTCATTTGAGAGATAAGCATGGACACCTATTTTTAGTCGATTTGGAGCTATTTTGGTGCTCGTTCAGGCTTCGTTAAACTAACGTTGAAAATATGCACTTTTGTCGACTTTCTTAGAATTGAAATTTGAAAGTGGATTTAGAGAGATAACCATGGACGCCTATGTTTATGGGATTTGGAGATATTTTGGCCCTCATTCAAGGTTGGTCAAACCAAGGTTGAAAAGATGCACTTTTGTCGACATTCTCGAAATGGAGTTTTGAAAGTGTATTTTCGTACCCTTTTGAGAGATAAAAATGGACACCTATTTTTATTAGATTTGGAGCTATTTTTTCCCTCGTTCAAGGTTGGTCAAGCCAAGGTTGAAAATATGCACTTTTGTCTACTTTCTTGGAATTGAAATTTTAAATTAGATTTAGAAACCTATTTGAGAGATAAGCATGGACACCTATTTTTATGAGATTTGAAGCTATTTTGGTCCTCATTCAAAGTTGGTCAAACCAAGGTTGAAAATATGCTCTTTTGTCAACTTTCTCGGAATTGAGTTTTGAAAGTGGATTTAGGTACCCATTTGAGAGATAAGCATGGACAACTATTTTTATGAGATTTGGAGTTATTTTGGCCCTCGTTGAAGGTTGGTGAAACCAAGGTTGAGAATATGCACTTTTGGCGACTTTCTCGGAATTGAAATTTTAAAGTAGATTTAGATACCCATTTGAGAGATAAGCATCGACACCTATTTTAATGAGATTTTGAGCTATTTTGGTGCTCTTTGAAGGTTGGTCAAACCAAGGTTGAAAAGATGCACATTTGTCGACTTTCTTGGAATTGAGATTTGAAAGTGGATTTAAGTACGCATTTGAGATATAAGCATGGACACCTTTTCTTATGAGTTATGGAGCTATTTTGGCCCTCGTTTAAAGTTGGTCAAACTAAGTTTGAAAATATGCACTTTTGTCGACTTTCTCGGAATTGAGTTTTGAAAGTGGATTTAGGTTCCCATTTAATAGATAAGCATGGAAACCTATTTTACGAGATTTGGAACTATTTTTGCCGTCGGTCAAGGTTGGTCAAACCAAGGTTGAAAATATCCAGTTTTGTTGACTTTCTCGGAATTGAAATTTGAAGATAGATTTTCATACCCATTTGAGGGATCAGCACGGATACCTTCTTTTTACGAGATTTGGAGTTATTTTGGCCCTTGTTCAAGGTTGGCTAAACCAAGGTTGAAAATATGCACTTTTGTTGACTTTCTCATAATTAAGTTTTGAAAGTGGATTTAGGTACCCATTTGAGAGATAATTATGTACATCTATTTTTATGAGATTTGGAGTTATTTTGGCGTCCTTCAAGGCTGGTAAAGCCAAGGTTGAAAACATGCACTTTTGTCGGCTTTCTTGAAATTGAAATTTTAAAGTAGATTTAGATACCGATTCAAGAGATAGGCATCGACATGTATTTTTATGATATTTTAAACTATTTTGGCCCTTTTTCAAGGTTAGTCAAATGAACGTCGAAAAGATTGACTTTTGTTGACTTTCTCATAATTCAATTTTGAAGGTGGATTTAAGTAACCATTTGAGAGATAAGCATCGACAACTATTTTTATGATATTTGGAGCTATTTTGGCCTGTTTAAGGTTGGTCAAACTAAGGTTGAAAATATGCACGTTTGTCAACTTTCTCGAAATTGATTTTTGAAAGTGGATTCAGGTACCCATTTGACTGATAATCATGGACACCTATTTTTATGAGATTTGAAGATATTTTGGCCCTCGTTCAAGGTTGGTTAAACCAAGGTGAAAAATATGCACTTTTGTCGACTTCCTCGGAATTGAAATTTTAAAGTAGATTTAGATACCCATTCTAGAGATAAGCATTGACACTTATTTTTACGAGATTTGGAGCTATTTTGGCGTTCGTTCAAGGTTGGTTAAACCAACGTTGAAAAGATGCACTTTTGTCAACTTTCTTAGATTTGAGTTTTGAAAGTCGATTTAAGTACCCATTTGAGAGATAAGCATGGAAACCTACTTTTATGAGATTTAGAGTTATGTTGGCCCTCATTCAAGGTTGGTCAAACCAAAGTTGAAAATACGCACATTTGTCGACTTTATCGGAATTTAAATTTGAAAGCGGATTTAGGTACCCACTTGAGAGATAACATGGACACCTATTTTTATGAGATTTGGAGATATGTTGGACCTCAATCAAGGTTGGTCAAACCAAGGTTGAAAACATCCACTTTCTTCGAGCTTCTAGAAATTGAAATTTTAAAGTGAATATATGTACCGATTTGAGAGAAAAGCATGGATACCTATCCACTTTTATTGACTTTCTTGGAATTCAAATTTAAGGTAGCTTTAGATGCCCATTTGAGAGTTATGGACACCTATTTTTATGATATTTGGACCTATTTTGGCCCTCGTTCCAAGTTGTTAAACCAAGGTTAAAAATATCCACTTTTGTCAAATTTCTCGGAATTGAAATTTTAAAGTAGATTTAGATACCCATGTGAGAGGTAAGCATGGACACCTATTTTTATGAGATTTGGATCTATCTTAGCCCTTGTTGAAGGTTGGTCAAACCAAGGTTGAAAATATGCACTTTTGTCGGCTTTCTCATAATTCAGTTTTGAAAGTGGATTTAGGTACCCTTTTGAGAGATCAACATGGACACCTATTTTTATGAGATTTGGAGCTATTTTGGCACTCGTTTAAGGTTGGTCAAACCAAGGTTGAAAATATGCACATTTGTCAACTTTCTCGGCATTGAGTTTTTTGAAAGTGGATTTAGATACCCATTTGATATTAAGCATGTACACCTATTTTTATGAGATTTGGAGCTACTTTGGCCCTCGTTCAAGGTTGGTCAAACCAAGGCTAAAAATATGCACTTTTGTCGACTTTCTCAGAATTGAAATTTTAAAGTAGAATTAGATACCCATTTGAGAGATAAGGATGGACACCTATTTTTATGAGATTTGGAGCTATTTTGGCCCTCAATCAGGTCTGGTCAAACAAAGGTCGAAAACCCGCACTTTTTTCAACATTCTCGAAAGTGAGTTTTGAAACTGGATTTAGCTACCCATTTGAGAGATAAGCATGGACACCTATTTTTTATGATATTTGGGGTTATTCTAGCCATTGTTGCAGGTTGCTCAAAGCAAGGTTGAAAATAGGGTCTTTTGTCGACTTTCTCAGAATTGCGTTTTCAAAGAGGATTTAGGTACCCATTTGAGAGATAAGCCACACCTAGTTTTATGAGATTTGGAGCTATTTTGGCCCTCATTCAAGATTGGTCAAACATAGGTTGAAAATATGCACTTTTGTGGACTTTCTCAAAATTGACATTTTAAATTAGATTTAGATACCCATTTGAGAGATAAGCATGGACACCTATGTTTATGATATTTCGAGCTATTTTGGCCCTCATTCAAGGTTGTTTAAACCAATGTTGAAAAGATGCACTTTTTTCAAATTTTCCGGAATTGAGTTTTGAAAGTTGATTTAGGTACACATTTGAGCGATAAGCATGGAAACCTATTTTTATGCGATTTGGATCTATTTTGGCCCTCATTCGAGGTTGGTCAAACCAAGGTTGAAAATATGCACTTTTGTCGACTTTCTCAGAATTGAAATTTTAAAGTATATTTAGATACCCTTTTGAGAGATAAGCATGGACACCTATTTTTATGAGATTTGGAGCTATTTTGTCCCACGTTCAAGGTTGGTTAAGCCAACATTGAAGAGATGCACTTTTTTTGATTTTCTCAAAATTGAGTTTTGAAAGCGGATTTAGGTACCCATTTGAGAGATAAGCATGAACACCTATTTTTATGAGATTTGGAGTTATTTTGGCCCTCGTGCAAGGTTGGTCAAATGAAGGTTTAAAATATGCACTTTTTTCGACTTTCTTGGAATTGAAATTTTAAAGTGGATTTAGGTACCCATTTGAGAGATAAGCTTGGATACCTAATTTTATGAGATTTAGAGGTATTTTGTCCCTCGTTTAAGGTTGGTCAAATAAAGGTTGGAAAGATGCACTTTTGTCGACTTTTCGTACTTGAGTTTTGAAAGAGGATTTAGGTACCCATTTGAGAGGTAAGTATGGACAACTATTTTTATGAGATTTGCAGTTGTTTGGCCCTCGTTTGAGGTCGATCAAACCAAGGTTGAAAAGATGGACTTTTGTTGAGTTGCTCGGAATTGAGTTTTGAAAGTTGATTAAGGTACCCATTTGAGGGTTATACATGGAAACATATTTTAATGAGTTTTCGAGCTATTTTGACCCTCGTTCAAGGTTGGTTAAACCAAGGTTGAAAATATAACCATGGACACCATTGAAGAGATGCACTTTTTTCGACTTTCTCAGAATTGAGTTTTGAAAGAGGATTTAGGTACCCATTTGAGAGATAAGCATGAACACCTATTTTTATGAGATTTGGAGTTATTTTGGCCCTCGTGCAAGGTTGGTCAAACGAAGGTTTAAAATATGCACTTTTTTCGACTTTCTTGGAATTGTAATTTTAAGGAGATTT
This sequence comes from Pseudotsuga menziesii, assembly GCA_001517045.1. Lineage (NCBI taxonomy): Eukaryota > Viridiplantae > Streptophyta > Pinopsida > Pinales > Pinaceae > Pseudotsuga > Pseudotsuga menziesii. The sequence goes on from LPNX010812675.1 coordinate 532,758, forward strand.
AGGTACCCATTTGAGAGATAACCATGGACACCTATTTTTATGAGATTTGGAGATATTTTGGCTCTCGGTCAAGGTTTCCCAAACCAAGGTTGAAAATATGCACCTTTTTCAACTTTCGTGTTAAAGAAATTTTAAAGTAGATTTAGATACCGATTTGAGAGATAAGCATGGACACCTATTTTTATGAAATTTTGAGCTATTCTGGCCCTTAAACCAAGGATGAAAACATGCACTTTTGTCGACATTCTCATTATTGAGTTTTGAAATTGGATTTAAGTATTGATTTGAGAGATAAGCATGGACACCTATTTTTATGAGGTTTGGAGTTATTTTGGCACTCGTTCAAGGTTTGTCAAACCAAGGTTTAAAATATACACTTTCTCAACTTTCTCGGAATTTAAATTTGAAAGTTGATTTAGGTACCCATTTGAGAGATAAGAATGGACACGTATTTTAATGATATATGGACCAATTTTTTCCCTCATTCAAGGTTGTTCAAACCAAGGCTGAAAATATCCACTTTTGTCGACTTTCTCGGAATTGAAATTTTAAAGTGGATTTAGGTACCCATTTGAGAGACAAGCATGGATACCCATTTTAATGAGATTTGGAGATATTTTGGGCCTCGTTAAAGGTTGGTCAAACAAAGGTTGAAAAGATGCAGTTTTTTCGATTTTCTTGTAATTAATTTTTGAAAGTGGATTTAGATACACATTTGAGAGATAAGCATGGACACCTATTTTTATAAGATTTAGAGCTATTTTGGCCCTCATTCAAGGTTGGTCAAACTAAGGTTGAAAAGATGCACCTTTGTTGACTTTCTCAGAATTTAGTTTTAAAAGTGTATTTAGCTACCCATTTGAGAGATAAGCATGGACACCTATTTTTACTAGATTTCGAGTTATTTTGGCCCGCGTTGAAGCTTGGTCAAACCAACGTTGAAAAGATGCACTTTTGTCTACTTTCTCAGAATTGAGTTTTGAAAGTGGATTTAAATACCCATTTAAGAGATAAGCATGGACACCTATTTTTATGAGATTTGGAGTTATTTTAGCACTCGTTCAAGGTTGGTCAAACCAAGGTTGAAAATATGAACTTTTGTTAACTTTCTTAGAATTTAAATTTGAAAGTGGATTTAGATACCCATTTTAAAGATAAGCATGGACACCTATTTTTATGAGATTTGGAGCTATTTTGGCCCTCGTTCAAGGTTGGTCAAACCAATGTTGAAAATATCAACTTTTGTCGACTTTTTTGGAATTGAAATTTTAAAGTGGATTTAGGTACCCACTTAAGAGATAAGCATGGATACCGATTTTTATGAGATTTGGAGCTATTTTTAGCACTCGTAAGGAAAATAATAATAGTTAAAATAATAAAATAATATTTAGTAATTTTGGAGAAAGAAAGAAAAAAACTACCTTTTTGTTCGTATTTTCAACATATCGCCCTGTGTTTTTTCTCAAATTTCGAGTGGGAGGTCCCGTTTGATGCGTAATCAAACTATGCATCCAATGAGTACCCACACTGCATGCTTTTGGTGAACCCCGACAGCCCAAAAATAAGAAATACCAGAAAAAATGTGATGATGACATCATTAAAACATTTTTTTAGGTACTTGTTATTTTTGGGCTAGAGTTCCGGTCAAAAGTATGCAGTGTCGGTAATCGTTGGATGCGGAATTTAATTCCACATCCAACGGGCTCTCCCACACGAAATTTGAGTAAAAACATAAGGAGAAATGTTAAAAATACAAACAAAAAAGTAGTTTTTTATGACAAATATATTAAGTCCATTATGGTTGATTCATTTTATTGAAATTCTATGGGTTCTTGAATTACAACTCACAAGAATTTATTGTTGACTCATTTTCTTATAAGGCCCATTTTAGACCCCAAATTTCCTCTAATGTTTTGTCGACTTTCTCAGAATTGAGTTTTGAAAGTGGATTTAGATACCCATTTGAGAGATATGCATGCACACCTATTTGGTCAAAGCAAGATTGAGAATATGCACTTTTTTTTACTTTCTTGAAATTGAGTTTTGTAAGTGGATTTAGGTACCCATTTGAGAGATAAGGATGGACACCTATTGTTATGAGATTTGGAGCTATTTTGACACTCATTCAAGGTTGGTCAAACAAAGGTTGAAAAGATGCACTTTTGTCGACTTTCTCGGAATTGAGTTTTGAAAGGGGATTTAGGGTATGCATTTGAGAGATAAGCATGGACACCTATTTTTATGAGATTTGGAGTTAATTTTTCCCTCATTCAAGGTTGGTCAAACCAAGGTTGAAAATATGCACTTTTCTTGACTTTCTCGAATTTGAGTTTTGAAAGTGAACTTAGGTACCCATTTAAGAGATAAGCATGGAGACCTATTTTTATGAGATTTGGAGCTATTTTGACCCTAGTTCAAGGTTGGTCAAACCAAGCTTGAAAATATTGACTTTTGTCCAATTTCACAGAATTGAAAATTTAAAGTAAATTTAGATACCCATTTAAGAGATAAGCATGGGCACCTATTTTTATGAGATTTGGAGCTATTTTGGTCCTTGTTCAAGGTTGGTCAAACAACTGTTGAAAAGATGCACTTTTGTCGACTTTCTTGGAATTGAGTTTTGAAAGTGGATTCAAGAACCCATTTGAGAGATAAGTAGGGACAACTATTTTTAAGATATTTGGAGTTATTTTGGCCCTTGTTCAAGGTTGGTCAAACCAAGGTTGGAAATATGCACTTTTGTCGACTTTCTTGAAATTTAAATTTGAAAGTGGATTTAGGTACCCATTTGAGAGATAATCCTAGACACCAATTTTTATTAGATTTGAAACTATTTTGGCCCTCGTTGAAGGTTGGTCAAATCAAGGTTGAAAAGATGCACTTTTGTCGACTTTCTCGGAATTGAGTTTTGAAAGTGGATTTAGGTACCCATTTGAGAGATAAGCATGGACACCTATTTTTATGAAATTTGGAGCTATTTTGGCCCTCGTTTAAATTTGGTCTAACCAAGGTTGAAAATATGCACTTTTGTCGACTTTCACAGCATTGATATTTGAAAGTTGATTTAGATAGCCATTTGAGAGATAAGCATGCACACCTATTTTGATAAGATTTGGAGCTATTTTGGCCCTCATTCAAGGTTGGTTAAACCAAAGCTAAAAATATGCACTTTTGTCAACTTTATTGGAATTCAAATTTTAAAGTAGATTTAGATACCCATTTGAGAGATAAAGATGGATGCCTATTTTTATGAGATTTGGAGCTATTTTGTCCCGCATTCAAATTTGGTCAAACAAAGGTTGAAAAGCTGCACTTTTTTCAACATTCTCGAAATTGAGTTTTGAAAGTGGATTTAGGCACCCATTTGAGAGATAAGCATGGACACCTATTTTTTATGACATTTAGGGTTATTTTAGCCATCGTTCAAGTTTGGTCAAACCAAGGTTGAAAATATGCACTTTTGTCAACTTTCTCAGAATTGAGTTTTCAAAGTGGATTTAGGTACCCATTTGAGAGATAAGCATGGACACCTATTTTATGATGTTTGGAGCTATTTTGGCCCTCATTCAAGGTTGGTCAAACCAAGGTTGAAAATATGCACTTTTGTCGACTTTCTCGAAATTGAGATTTTAAAGTAGATTTAGATACCCATTTGAGAGATAAGTATGGAAACCTATGTTTATCAGATTTTGAGATATTTTGGCCCTTGTTCAAGGTAGTCGAAACCAATGTTGAAAAGATGCACTTTTTTTTACTTAGATGGAATTGAGTTTCGAAAGTGGATTTAAGTACCCATTTGAGAGATAAGCATGGAAACCTATTTTTATGAGATTTGGAGCTATTTTCGCCCTCATTCAAGTTTGGTCACACCAAGGTTGAAAATATGCACTTTTGCCGACTTTCTCGGAATTCAGTTTTGAAATGGGATTTAGGTATGCATTTGACAGATAATCATGGATAGCTATTTTTATGAGATTTGGAGTTATTTTGGCCCTCATTCAAGGTTTGTTAAACCAAGGTTGAAAATATGCACTTTTGTCGACTTTCTCGGAATTGAAAATTTAAAGTAGATTTAGACACCAATTGGAGAGATAAGCATGGACAACTATTTTTATGATATTTGGAGCTATTTTGGCTGACGTTCAAGGTTGTTCAAGCCAACATTGAGAAGATGCACTTTTGTCGACTTTCTCAGAATTGAGTTTTGAAAGTGGATTTAGGTACCCATTTGAGAGATAAGCATGGACACCTGTTTTTATGAGATTTGGAGTTATTTTGGCCCTCGTTAAGGATTGGTCAAACCAAGTTTTAAAATATGCACTTTTGTCGACTTTCTTGGAATTGAAATTTGAAAGTGGATTTAGGTACCCATTTGAGAAATAAGCTTGGATACCTGTTTCTATGAACTTTAGAGGTATTTTGGCCCTCGTTCAAGGTTGGTAAAACAAAGGTTGAAAAGATGCACTTTTGTCAACTTTTCGTATTTGAGTTTTGAAAGTGGATTTAGGTATCCATTTGAGAGATAAGCATGGACACCTTGTTTTATGAGATTTGCAGCTAATTTGGTCCTCGTTCAAGGTTGATCATACTAAGGTTGAAAAGAAGAACTTTTGTTGACTTGCCTGGAATTGAGTTTTGAAAGTGGATTAAGGTGCCCATTTGAGGGATAAGCAAGGAAACCTATTTTAATGAGATTTGGAGGTATTTTGGCCCGCGTTCAAGGTTGGTCAAACCAAGGATGAAATTATCCACTTTTGTTGACCTTCTCGGAATTGAAATTTGAAAGTATATTTAGGTACCCATTTGAGATATTAGCATGGACACCTATTTTTATGAGATTTGGTTCTATTTTTATGAGATTTTGTTCTATTCTAGCCCTCGTTCTATTTTTATGAGATTTGGTTCTATACTGGCCCTCGTTGGTTAAACAAATGTTGAAAAGATGCACTTCTTTCAATTTTCTAAGAATTGAGTTTTGAAAGTGGATTAAAGCACCCATTTGAGAGATACACATGGATAGCTATTTTTATGAGATTTGGAGTTATTTTGGCACTCGTTAAAGGTTTGTCAAACCAACGTTGAAAATATGCACTTTTAGCGACTTTCTTGGAATTTAAATTTGAAAGTTGATTTAGGTAGGCATTTGAGAGATAAGCATGGACACCTATTTTTATGATATTTCGATCTATTTTGGCCCTCGTTCAAGGTTTGTCAAACCAAGGTTGAAAATATCCAGTTTTATCGACTTTCTGGGAATTGAAATTTTAAAGTGGATTTAGGTATCCATTTGACAGGCAAGCATGGATACCTATTTTTATGAGATTTGGAGCTATTTTTCTCCCTCAATTAAGGTTTGTCAAACAAAGGTTGAAAAGATGCACTTTTGTTGACTTTCTCGTAATTAAGTTTTGAAAGTGGATTTAGATACTGATTTGAGAGATAAGAATGAACACCTATTTTTATGAGATTTGGAGCTATTTTGGCCCTCGTTCAAGCTTGGTAAAACCAACGTTGAAAAGATGCCCTTTTTTCGACTTTCTCAGAATTGAGTTTTGAAAATGGATTTAAGTACCCATTTGAGAGATAAGCATGGACACCTATTTTTTTGAGATTGGAGTTATTTTGGCACTTGTTCAAGGTTGGTCAAACCAAGGTTGAAAATATGCACTTTTAACGAGTTTCTCAGAATTTAAATTTGAAAGTGGATTTAGTTACCCATTTTAAAGATAAGCATGGATGCCTAGTTTTATGATATTTAGAGCTATTTTTGCCCACGTTCAAGGTAGGTCAAACCAAGGTTGAAAATATCCACTTTTGTCGACTTTCTTGGAATTGAAATTTTAAAGTGGATTTAGGTATCCATTTGAGAGACAAGCATGGATACCTATTTTTATGAGATTTGGAGCTATTCTAGCACTTGTAAGGAAAATAATAATACTTAAAATAATAGTTAAAATAATAATATAATATTCATTAATTTTGGAGAAAGAAAATAAAAAACCTCTTTTTTGTTCATATTTTTAACAGATCGCTCTGTGTTTTTACTTAAATTTTGAGTGGGAAAGTCCATTGGATGTGGAATGAAATTTTGCATCCAATGAGTTCCCACAATGCATGCTTTTTTAGGACCCCGCTAGACCAAAAATAATTAATAATGGAAAAAACATTATGATGACATCATCAAAACATTTTTTCAGTTATTTCTTAATTTTGGGATAGAGGGGTTCGTCAAAAGTATGCAGTGTGGGTAATCATTGGATGCATAATTTAATTCCGCATCCAACGGGCCCTCCTGCTAGAAATTTGAGTAAATGCATAGGGAGATATGTTAAAAATACTATGGTTGACTCATTTTATTGAAATTCTATTGGTTCTTGAATTCCAACTCACAAGAATTTATTGTTACCTCATTTTCTTATAAGGCCCATTGTAGACCCCAAATTTCCTCTAATGTTTGTCGACTTTCTCATAATTGAGTTTTGAAAGTGGATTTAGATATCCATTTGAGAGATATGCAAGCACACATATTTTTATGAGATTTGGAGCTATTTTGGCCCTCGTTCAAGGTTGGTCAAACACAGGTTGAAAATATGCAGTTTTGTCGACTTTCTCAGAGTTGAGTTTTGAAAGTGGATTTAGGTACCCATTTGAGAGATAACCATGGACACCTATTTTTATGAGATTTAGATTTATTTTGGCCCTAACGTAGTTTTAAATACCCATTTGAGAGATGAGCATGGACACCTAATTTTATGAGATTTAGACATATTTTGGCCCTCGTTCAAGGTTGGTCAAACCAAGGTTGAAAATATTCTCTTTTGTCGACTTTCTCGAAATTGAAATTTTAAAGTAGATTTAGATAACCATTTGAGAGATAAGCATGGACACTTATTTTTATGAATTTGAATCTAGTTTGGCCCTCATTCAAGGTTGATCAAACCAAGGTTGAAAATATGCACTTTTGTTGACTTTCTCTGAATGGAGTTTTGAAAGTGGATTAAGGTACCCATTTGAGGTATAAGCATGGACACCTATTTTAATGAGATTTGGAGCTAGTTTGGCTTTCGTTCAAGGTTGGTCAAACCAAGGTTGAAAATATGCACTTTTGTCATCTTTCTTGGAATTGAATTTTGAAAGTGGATTTAGGTACCCATTTGAGAGATAAGCATGGACACCTATTTTTTTGAGATTTGGAGTTATTTTGGCCCTCGTTCAATGTTGGTCAAACCAATGTTGATAATCTGCACTTTTCCCACTTTGTCGGAATTGAGTTTTGTAAGTATATTTAGGTACCCATTTGAGAGATAAGTATGGGCACCTATTTTGATCAGATTTGGAGCTATTTTGACGCTCATTCAAGCTTGGTAAATCCAAGGTTGAAAATATGCACTTTTGTCAACTTTCTCATAATTGAATTTTGAAAGGGGATTTAGGTATGCATTTGAGAGATAAGCATGGACACCTATTTCTATGATTTTTGCTGCTATTTTTTCCCTCGTTCAAGGTTGGTTGCCAAGGTTGAAAATATGCACTTTTGTTTACTTTCTCTGATTTTATTTTTGAAAGTGGATTTAGGTACCCATTTGAGAGATAAGCATGGAGACCTATTTTAATGAGATTTGGAGCTATTTGTTCAAGCTTGGTCAAAACAAGGTTGAAAATATGCACTTTTACCAACTTTTTTAGAATTAAAAATTTAAAGTAGATCTAGATACCCATTTGAGAGATAAGCATGGGCACCTATTTTTATGAGATTTAGAGCTATTTTGGTCGTCGTTCAAGGTTGGTCAACCCAACGTTGTAAAGATGCACCTTGGAATTGAGTTTTTAAGAGATTTGGAGTTATTTTGGCCCTCGTTCAAGGTTGGTCAAGCCAAGGTTGAAAATATTCACTTTTGTCGACTTTCTCGTAATTTAAATTTGAAAGTAGATTTAGGTACCCATTTGATAGATAATCATGGACACCTATTTTTATCATATTTGGAGCTATTTTGGCCCTCATTCGAGATTGGTCAAACCAAGGTTGAAAATATCTACTTTTGTCGACCATCTCGAAATTGAAATTTTAAAGTGGATTTAGCTACCCATTTGAGAGACAAGCATGGATACCTATTTTTATGAGATTTGGAACTATTTTGTCCCTCGTTCGAGGTTGGTCAAACAAAGGTTTAAAAGATGCACTTTGGTCGACTTTCTCATAATTGAGCTTTGAAAGTGGATTTAGATTACCATTTGATAAATATAAATGCACACCTATTTTTATGACATTTGGAGCTATTTTGGACGTCTTTCAAGGTTGGTCAAATGAAGGTTGAAAAGATGCACTTTTGTCGACTTTCTCGGAATAGAGTTTCGAAAGTGGATTTAGGTACCCATTTGATAGATAGGCATTGATGCATATTTTTGTGAAATGTGGAGCTATTTTGGCCCAAGTTCAATGTTGGTCAAACCAAGGTTGAAAATATGCACTTTTTTTTACTTTTTCGGATCGAATTTCTAAAAGTAGATTTAGGTACCCATTTGAGAGATAAGCATGGACACCTATTTATATGATATTTGGAGTTATTTTGACCCTTGTTGAAGGTAGGTCAAACCAAGGTTGAAAATATGCACTTTTGTCGACTTTCTCGGAATTTAGATTTGAAAGTGGATTTAGGTACCCATTTGAGAGATAATCCTCGACGCCTATTTTTATGAGAGTTATTTTGGCCCTCGTTCAAGGTTAGTCAAACCAAGGTTGAAAATATCTAAATTTGTCAACCTTCACGAAATTGAAATTTTAAAGAAGATTTAGGTACCCATTTCAGAGATAAGCATGGATACCTATTTTTACAAGATTTGGAGCTATTTTGTCCCTCATTCAAGGTTGGTCAAAGAAAGGTTGAAAAGATGCACTTTGCTCAACTTTCTTGGAATTGAGTTTTGATAGTGGATTCAGATACCCATTTGAGAGATATGCATGCACAACTATTTTTAAGAGATTTGGAGCTATCTTGGCCCTCGTTCAAGGTTGTTCGAACCAAGGTTGAAAATATGCATTTTTGTCGACTTTCTCAGAATTGAGTTTTGAAATTGGATTTAGGTACCCATTTGAGAGATAAGCATCAACACCTATTTTTTTTAATATTTGGAGCTATTTTTGCCCTCGTTCAAGGTTGGTCAAACCAAGGTTGAAAATATGCACTTTTGTCGACTTTCTTGGAATTGAAATTTTAAGGTATATTTAGATACCCATTAGAGAGATAAGCATGGACACCTATTTTTATGATATTTGGACCTATTTTGGCCCTCGTTCAAGGTTGGTCAAACCAAGGTTGAAAATATGCACCTTTTTCAACTTTCTCGTAATGGAGTTTTGAAAGTGGATTTAGGTACCCATTTGAGAATTAAGCATGGACACCTATTTTTTTATTAGATTTTGGGTTATTTTGGCCCTTGTTCAAGGTTGGTTGAACCAAGGTTGAAAATATGCACTTTTGTCGACTTTCTAAAATTTGAGATTTAGAACTATTTTGGCCCTCATTCAAGGTTTCCCAAACCAAGGTTGAAAATATCCACTTTTGTCGACTTTCTTGAAATTGAAATTTTAAATTAAATTTTGATACCCATTTGAGAGATAAGCATGGACACCTATGTTTATGAGATTTTGAGCTATTTTCGCTGTCATTCAAGGTTGGTCAAACCAAGGTTGAAAAGATATAGTTTTGTCGACTTTCTCGGAATTGAGTTTTGAAAGTGGATTTAGGTACCCATTTGAGAGATAAGCATGGAAACCTATTTTATGATATTTGGAGATATTTTGGCCCTCGTTCAAGTTTGGTCAAACCAAGGTTGAAAATATGCACTTTTGTTGAGTTTCTTGTAATTGAGTTTTGACAATTGATTTAGGTACCCATTTGAGAGATAAGCGTGGACAGATATTTTTGTAATATTTGGAGCTAGTTTTTCCCTTGTTCAAGGTTGGACAAACCAACGTTGAAAAGATTCACTTTTGTCGACTTTCTCGGAATTGACTTTTGAAAGAGGATTTAGGTACCCATTTGAGACATAAGCATAGACACCTATTTTTATGATATTTGGAGCAATTTTAGCCTCATAGAAGATTGGTCAAACGAAAGTTTGAAATATGAAATTTTGTCGACTCTCTTGGAATTAAAATTTGAAAGTGGATTTAGGTACCCATTTGAGAGATAAGCATGGATACCTATTTTTATGAGATTTAGAGCTATTTTGGCCCTCGTTAAAGGTTGGTCAAACAAAGGTTAAAGAAATGCAGTTTTATCGGCTTTCTCGTAATTGAGTTTTGAAAGTGGATTTAAATACCCCTTTGAGAGATAAGCCTGGACACCTATTTTAATAAGATTTGGAGCTATTTTGGCCATCATTTAAGTTTTGTCAAACCAGGGTTGAAAATATGCACTTTTGTCAAATTTTTTGGCATTGCGTTTTGAAATTGGATTTAGGTATCCATCTAAGACATAAGCATGCACACCTATTTTTATGATATTTGGAGTTATTTTGGCCCTATTTCAAGGTTGGTCAAAACAAAGGTTGAAAATATGTACTTTGGTCGACTTTCTTGGAATTGAATTTTCAAAGTGGATGTAGGTACCCATTTGAGATATAAGCATGGACAGATATTTTTAAGAGATTTGGATCTATTTTGGCCCTCGTTCAAGGTTGGTGATACCAAGATTGAAAAGATGGGCTTTTTTTTTACTTTTTCATAATTGAGTTTTGAAAATGGATTTAGGTACCCATTTGAGAGATAAGCATGGACAACTATTTTATGAGATTTGGAGTTATTTTGGCCCTCGTTCAAGGTTGGTCAAAGCAAGGTTGAAAATATGCACTTTTTTTTTACTTTATCAGAATTGTGTTTTGAAAGTGGAGTTAGGTACCCATTTGAGAGATAAGCATGGACACCTATTTATATACGATTTGGAGCTAGTTTGGCCCTTGTTCAAGATTTGTCAAACCAAGGTTAAAAATATACACTTTTGTTGACTTTCTCGGAATTGAGTTTTGAAAGTGGATTTAATTACCCATTTAAGAGATATGCATGGAAACCTATTTTTATGAGATTTGGAGCAAATTTGGACCTCGTCCAAGGTTGGTCAAACCTTGCTTGAAAATATGCACTTTTTTCAACTTTCTCAGAATTGAAATTTTAAAGTAAATTTAGATACCCATTTGAGAGAAAGCATGGACACCTATTTTTACGAGATTTGGAGATATTTTTGCCCTTATTCAAGATTGGTCAAACTAAGGTTGAAAATATCCACTTTTGATGAATTTCTCGAAATTGAAATTTTAAAGTGCATTTTAGCTACCCTTTTGAGAGACAAGCATGGATAGCTATTTTTATGAGATTTGGACCTATTTTGGCCCTCATTCAAGGTTGGTCAAACAATGGTTGAAAATATGCACTTTGTCGAGTTTCCCGAAATTAAGTTTTCAAAGTGGATTTGGACACCCTTTTGAGAGATATGCATGCACACCTATGTTTATGAGAGTTGGAGTTTTTTTGGCCCTCGTTCAAGGTTTGTCAACCAAGGTTGAAAAGATGCACTTTTGTCCACATTCTCGGAATTGAGTTTCGAGAGTGGATTTAGGTACCCATTTGAGAGATAAGAATCGACACCTATTTCTATGAGATTTGGAGCTATTTTGTCCCTCGTTCAAGGTTGGTCAAATTAAGGTTGAAAAAATGCACTTTTGTCGACTTTGTTGGAATTGTGTTTTGAAAGTGGATTTAGGTACCCATTTGAGAGATAAGCATGGACACCTATTTTTATGATATTTGGAGCTATTTTAGTTCTCATTCAATATTGGTCAAACCAAGGTTGAAAATATTCACTTTTGTCGACTTTCTCGGAATTTAAATTTTAAAGTGGATTTAGATACCCATTTGAGAGATAAGCATGGACACCTATTTTTATGAGATTTGGAACTATTTTGGCCCTCGTTCAATGTTTGTCAAACCAAGCTTGAAAATATGCACTTTTGTGGACTTTCTTGAAATTGAAATTTTAAAGTAGATTTAGATACCCATGTAAGAGATAAGCATGGACACCTATGTTTATGAGATTTTGAGCTATTTTCGCCCTCGTTCAAGGTTGGTCAAACTGAGGTTGAAAAGATGCACTTTTGATGACTTTCTCGGAATTGAGTTTTGAAAGTATATTTAGGTGCCCATTTGAGAGATAAGCATTCAAACCTATTTTTATGATATTTGGAAATATTTTGGCCCGCACTCAAATTTGGTCAAACCAAGGTTGAAAATATGCACTTTTGTTGAGTTTCTCGGAATTGAGTTTTGACAATGGATTTAGGTACCCATTTTAGAGAAAAGCATGGACACCTATTTTTATGAGATTTGGATCTATTTTGGTCCTCATTCAAGGTTAGTCAAACCAAGGTTCAAAATATGCCCATTTGTCAACTTTCAGGGAATTGAAATTTTACTGAAATTGAAATTTTAAAGTAGATTTAGATACTCATTTGAGAGATAAGCACAGACACATATTTTTATGAGATTCGGAGCTAGTTTTTCCCTCATTCAAGGTTGGATAAACCAATGTTGAAAAGATAAACGTTTGTCGACTTTCTCGGAATTGACTTTTGAAAGTGGATTTAGGTACCCATTTGAGAGATAAGCATGCACACCTATTTTTATGATATTTGCAGCAATTTTGGCCCTCATTCAAGATTTGTCAAACCAAGGTTTAAAATCTGCACTTTTATTGACTTTCTTGTTATTGACATTTGAAAGTGGATTTATGTAACCGTTTGAGAGATAAGCATGGATACCTATTTTTATGAGATTTGGAGCTATTTTGGACCTCGTTAAAGGTTGGTCAAACAAAGGTTGAAGAAATGCGCTTTTATCGACTTTCTTGTAATTGAGTTTTGAAAGTGGATATAGATACTCATTTGAGAGATAAGCATGGACACCTATTTTAATAAGATTTGGAGCTATTTTGGCCATCATTTAAGTTTGGTCCAACCAAGGTTGAAAATATGCAATTTTGTCAACTTTCTCAGCATTGAGTTTTGAATGTGGATTTAGGTACCCATTTGAGAGATAAGCATGCACACCTATTTTTATGATATTTGGAGCTAGTTTGGCCCTCGTTCAAGGTTGTTCAAATAGAGGTTGAATATATTCATGTTGTGAACTTTCTGAGAATTGATATTTTAAATTAGATTTAGAGACTCATTTGAACGATAACCATGGGCACCTATTTTAATGAGACTTTTAGCTATTTTGGCCCTCTTTCAAGGTTGGTCAAACCAAAGTTGAAAATAAGCACTTTTTCGACATTGAGAGATCAGCATGGACACCTATTTTTAAGAGATTTGGAGCTATTCTACCCCTCATTTAAGGCCATTAAAACCTAGGTTGAAAATATGCACATTTGTCGACTTTCTCAGAATTTAAATTTGAAACTAGATTTACGTACCCATTTGAGAGATAAGCATGGACACCTATAGTTACAAGATTTGGAACTATTTTGGCCGTCGTTCAGGGTTTGTAAACCAAGGTTGAAAATATCCACCTTTGTCGACCTTCTCGGAATTGAAATTTTAAAGTGGAGTTAGGTACCCATTGAGAGACATGCATGGATACCTATTTTTATGAGATTTGGAGCTATTTTGGCCCTCGTTCAAGGTTGGTCAAAAAAACGTTGAAAAGATGCACTTTGTTGACTTTCTCGAAATTGAGTTTTGAAAGTGGATTTAGGTACCCATTTGAAAGACAAGCATGGACACTTATTTTTATGAGATTAGGAGCTATTTTGTCCCTCGATCAAGCTTGGTCAAACCAAGGTTGAGAATATGCATTTTTGTCAACTTTCTTGAAATTGAAATTTTAAACTAGATTTAGATACCGTTTGAGAGATATGCATGGACACATATTTTTATGAGATTTGGAGTTATTTTGGCCCTCGTTCAAGGTTGGTCAAACCAAGGTTGAAAAGATGCACTTTTGCAGACTTTCTCGAAATTGAGTTTTGAAAGTGGATTTAGGTACCCATTTGAGAGATAAGATGAACACCTATTTTTATGACATTTGGATCTATTTTGGCACTCATTTAAGGTTGGTCAAACAAAGGTTGAAAATTTGCACTTTTGTCGACTTTCTCGGAATTTAGTTTTGAAAGTGGATTTAGGTAGCCATTTGAGGGATAAGTATGTACAACTCTTTTTATGAGATTTGGAGCTATTTTGGCCCTCGTTCAAAGTTTGTCAAACCAAGGTTGAGAATATGCACTTTTGTCGACTTTCTCTAAATTGAAATTTTAGAGTCGATTTAGATACCCATTTGAGAAATATGCATGGCCACCTTTTTTATGAGATTTGGAGCTATTTTTGCGCTCGTTCTAGGTTGGTCAAACTAAGGTTGAAAAGATGCACGTTTTTCGAATTTCATGGAATTGAGTTCTGAAAGTGCATTTAGGTATGCATTTGAGAGACTTAGCATGGACACCTATTTTTTTGAGATTTGAAGCTATTTTTGGCCCTCGTTCAATGTTTGTAAAACTAAGTTTGAAAATATGCACTTCTGTCGACTTTCTCGCAATTCAATTTTTAAAGTAGATTTAGGTACCCATTTGAGAGGTAAGCATGGAAACCCATTTCTATGAGATTTGGAGAAAATTTCGACCTCGTTCAAGGTTGGTCAAACCAAGGTTGAAAATATGCACTTTTTCGACTTTCTTGGAATTGAAATTTTAAAGTAGATTTAGATACCCATTTGAGAGATAAGCATGGACACCCATTTTTACGAGATTTGGAGCTACTTTGGCCCTCATTCAAGGTTCATCAAACTAACATTGAAAATATCCACTTTTGTCAACTTTCTCGGAATTTAAATTTTAAAGTGGATTTAGGGACCCATTTGAGAGACAAGCATGGATAACTATTTGTATGAGATTTGGACCTATTTTTTCCCCTCGTTTAAGGTTGGTCAAACAAAGGTTGAAAAGATGCACTTTGTTGAGTTTCTCGAAATTAAGTTTTGAAAGTGGATTTAGATACCCATTTGAGATATATGCATGCACACCTATTTTTATGAGATTTGGAGTTATTTTCGCCCTCGTTCAAGGTTGGTCAAACAAGGTTTAAAAAGATGCACTTTTGTCGACATTCTGGGAATTGAGCTTTGAGAGTGGATTTAGGTACCCATTTGAGAGATAAGAATCGACACCTATTTCTATGAGATTTGGAGGTATTTTGGCCCTCGTTCAAGGTTGGTCAAATTAAGGTTGAAAATATGCATTTTTGTCAACTTTTTTGAAATTTAAATTTGAAAGTGGATTTACGTACCCATTTGAGAAATAAGTATGGACACCTATTTTTATGATATTTAGAGCTATTTTAGTCCTCGTTCAATATTGGTCAAACCAAGGTTGAAAATATCCACTTTTGTCGACTTTCTCGGAATTTAAATTTTAAAGTGGATTTAGGTACCCATTTGAGAGATAAGCATGGACACCTATTTTTATGAGATTCAGATGTATTTTGGCCCTCGTTCAATGTTTGTTAAACCAAGATTGAAAAGGTGCACTTTTGTCGACTTTTAGAGAATTGAGTTTGAAAAGTGGATTTAGGTACCCATTTGAGAGATAAGAATGGAAAACTATTGATATGATATTTGGAGTTATTTTGGCCTGCATTTAAGGTTTGTCAAACCAAGGTTTAGAATATGCACTTTTGTCTACTTTCTCAAAATTGAGTTTTGAAAGTGGATTTAGGTACCCATTTGAAAGATAAGCACGGACACCTTTTTATATTTGATTTGGAGATATTTGAGAGATAAGCATGGTCACTTATTTCTATGATATTTGGAGCTAGTTTTCCCCTCGTTCAAGGTTAGTCAAACTAAGGTCGAAAATATGCACTTTTGTCTATTTTCTCGGAATTGAGTTTTGAAATTGGATTTTGAGAGGTAAGCATGGATAGCTATTTTTATGAGATTTGTAGATAATTTGGCCCTCGTTCAAGGTTGAAAAGATGCACTTTTGTCGAATTTCTCGGAATTAAGTTTTGAAAGTGGATTTAGATACCCATTTGAGAGATAAGCATGGACACCAATTTTTATGAGCTTTGGAGCCATTTTGACCCTCGTTCAAGGTTGGTTAAACCAAGGTTTAAAAGATGCACTTTTGTCGACTTTCTCAGAATTGAGTTTTGAAAATGGATTTAGGTACCCAATTGAGAGATTAGCATCGACACCTATTTTTATGAGATTTGGAGCTATTTTGGCCCTCGTTCAATGTTGGACAAACCAAGGTTTAAAAGATGCACTTTTGTCAACTTTCTCGGATTGAGTTTTGAAAGTGGATTTAGGGTACCCATTTGAGAGTCAAGCATGGAGACCTATTTTTATGAGATTTGGAACTATTTTGGCCGTCGTTTAAGGTTGGTCAAACCAAGGTTGAAAATATGCACTTTTGTCGACTTTCTGAGCTTTTATTTTTGAAGTGGATTTAGGTACCCATTTGAGAGACAAGCATGGACACCTATTTTTATGATATTTCGAGATATTTTAGTCCTTGTTCAAGGTTGGTCAAACTAAGGTTGAAAAGATGCACTTTTTTTTACTTTCTCGGAATTGAGTTTTAAAAAGGGATTTAGGTACTCATTTGAGAGATAAGCATGGACCCCTATTTTTATGAGATTTGGAGCTATTTTGGCCCTTGTTTAAGGTTGGTCAAGCCAAGGTTTAAAATATGCACTTTTGTTGACTTTCTCGGAATTTTGATTTGAAATTTCATTTAGGTACCGATTTGAGAGATAAGCATGGTCACCTAGTTTTATGAGATTTGGAGCTATTTTTGCCGTCATTTAAGGTTGGTCAAGCCAAGGTTTAAAATATGCAGTTTTGTCGTCCTTCTCATAATTGCGTTTTGAGAGTGGATTTATGTACCCATTTGAGAGATAAGCATGGACACCTATTTTTTTAGATTTGGAGTTATTTTGGCTCGTGTTCAAGGTTGATCAAACTAAGGTTGAAAATATGCACTTTTGTCAACTTTCTCGGAATTGAAATTTTAAAGTAGATTTAGATATCCATTTGAGACATGAGCATGGTCACCTATTTTTATGAGATTTGGAGCTAGTTTGTCCCTTGTTCAAGGTTGGAAAACTAAGGTTTAAAAGATCCACTTTTGTTGACTTTCTCAGAATTGAAATTTGAAAGCAGATTTAGGTGCCCTTTTGAGAGATAAGCATGGACACCTATTTTGATGAGATTTGGAGCTATTTTGGCCCTTGTTTAAAGTTGGTCAAGCCAAGGTTTAAAATATGCACTTTTATTGACTTTCTCAGAATTTTAATTTGAAATTTCATTTAGGTACCGATTTGAGAGATAAGCATGGTCACCTAGTTTTATGAGATTCAGAGTTATTTTGGCCGTCATTTAAGGTTGGTCAAGCCAAGGTTTAAAATAGGCAGTTTTGTTGTCCTTCTCGGAATTGTGTTTTGAGAGTGGATTTATGTACCCATTTGAGAGATAAGCATGGACACCTATTTTTTTAGATTTGGAGTTATTTTGGCTAGTGTTCAAGGTTGATCAAACCAAGGTTGAAAATATGCACTTTTGTCAACTTTCTCAGAATTGAAATTTTAAAGTAGATTTAGATATCCATTTGAGACATGAGCATGGTCACCTATTTTTATGAGATTTGGAGCTAGGTTGTCCCTGGTTCAAGGTTGGAAAACTAAGGTTTAAAAGATCCGCTTTTGTTGACTTTCTCAAAATTGAAATTTGAAAGTGGATTTAGGTGCCCTTTTGAGAGATAAGCATGGACACCTATTTTTATGATAATTGGAGCTATTGTTTCCCTTATTCAACGTTGGACAAACCAAGGTTGAAAATATCCACTTTTTTTTAACTTTCTCGGAATTGAAATTTGAAAGTGGAGTTAGGTACCTTTTTAGGAGATAACCATGGACACCTATTTTTATGAGATTTGGAGCTATTTTAGCCCTCGTTCAAGGTTGGTCAAACCAATATTGAAAATATGCACTTTTGTTGACTTCTTAGAATTAAGTTTTTAAAGTTGATTTAGGTACCCAATTGAGAGATAAGCATGGACACCTATTTTTATGAGATTTGGACCTATTTTGGCCTTTATTCAAGGTTGGTCAAACCAGGGTTGAAAATATGCACTTTTGTCGACTTTCTCGGAATTGAATTGTGTAAGTGGATTTAGGTACCCATTTGAGAAATAAGCATCGATGCCTATTTTATGAGATTTGGAGCTATTTTAGCCTTCGTTCAAGGTTGGTGAAATCCAAGGTTGAGAATATGCACTTTTGTAAGATTTCTCATAATTGAAATTTTAAAGTAAATTTAGATACCCATTTGAGAGATAAGCATGGACACGTATTTTTATGAGGTTTGGATCTATTTTGGTGTTCGTTCAAGGTTTGTCAAACCAACGTTGAAAACCTGCACTTTTGTCAAATTTCTCGGAATTGAGTTTTAAAAGTGGATTTAGGTACCCTTTTGAGAGATAAGGATGGACACCCATTTTTATGATATTTTGAGCTATTTTGGCCCTTGTTCAAGGTTGGTCAAACCAAGGTTTAAAATATGCACTTTTGTCGACTTTCTTGGAATTGAAATTTGAAAGTGGATTTAGGTACCCATTTGAGAGATAAGCATGGACACCTATTTTAATGAGATTTGGAGCTATTTTGGCTCTCGTTAAAGATTGATCAAATCAAGGTTGAAAATATCCACTTTTGTCGACTTTCTCAGAATTCAATATTTGAAAGTGGATTTAGGTACCCATTTGAGAGATAACTATGGACACATATTTTTATGAACTTTAGAGATATTTTGGCCCTCATTAGAGGTTGGTCAAACCAAGGTTGAAAAGATGTGCTTTTTTTGACTTTGTCGGAATTGAGTTTTCAAAGTGGATTTATGTATGCATTTGAGAGATAAGCATGGACACCTATTTTATGAGACTTGGAGCTATTTTGGCCATTGTTCAAGGTTGTTCAAACCAAGGTTGAAAATATGCAGTTTCATCAACTTTCTCAGAATGGAAATTTTAAAGTAGGTTTAGATACCCATTTGAGAGATAAGCATGGACACATATTTTTATGAGATTTGGAGCTATTTTGGCCCTCATTCAAGGTTGGTCAAACCAAGGTTGAAAAGATGCACTTTTGTCGACTTTCCATGAATTGAGTTTTGAAAGTGGATTTAGGTACCCATTTGAGAGATAAGCATTGACCTTAGTCAAAAAATTTCATACTAAGGCCTAAAAGGTTTCACTTTTTTCCAATTTCTTAGAAATCAAATGTAAATGTAGATTTAGATACCTGTTTATGAAATAAGCATGTGCACATATTTTTGCGATATTTTAAGTTATTTCATCCCATAGTTAAGATTGGTCTGAGAGATAAGCCTACATGTAGAATTTTTTGGGATTGCGAGCCATTTTGGACCTTGGTCAAACTTCATTAAACCAAGCCTAAAATGTTGCATTTGTTCCAATTTCTTGAAATTCAAATTTTAAAGTAGATTTAGATACCCATTTCAAATATAGGCATAGACATCTAGTTTTATGAGATTTGGAGCTATTTTGGCCCTCATTCAAGGATGCTCAAATCAAGGTTGAAAAGATGCACTTTTGGCAACTTTTGCAATGTTCTGAGATATTTGGAATCCCTCTAAGCCCAACTCTAGAGAAAATGCATGACGAAGTTTCACTTCTGACCAATTTCACAGAATTGAAATTTAGTCATAGATTTGGATGCCCATTTGGTAGATAAACATGCACTCCAACTTTCATGACGTTTTGAGCTATTTAAAGCCCCATAACCCCAACCTTGTCAAAATCGCATGACGAAGTTTCACTTTTGTCTAATTTATCGGAATTGAAAATTTTATCATAGATTTAGATGCGGATTTGGAGGATAAGAGTGCACGCCAACTTTCACGATGTTTAGAGCTATTTTCATCTCCTTTAACCCAAACCCTAACAAAAGCCCATGATGGAGTTTCACTTTTGACCAATTTCTTAGAATTGAAACTTGATCATAGATTTGGATGCCCATTGGATAAACAAGCATGCAGGCTAACTTTTACAATGTTATGAGATATTTTGACCCCCTTAGGCCCAACCCTGGCAAAAATGCACGACGAAGTATCACTTTTGAGCAGTTTCTTAGAATTAAAATTTGATCATAGATTTGGATGCCCATTTAATAGACAAGCCTACACGTGAAATTTCACAACGTTCTAAAATATTTTCACCCCCTTTTAATCCCAACCTTAGAAAAACCACACAATGGAGTTTCATTTTTGACCAATTTCTCATAATAAAAATTTGATCGTAGATTTATCTACGCATTTGGTATAAAGAGTGCACGCCAACTTTCACGATGTTCAGAGCTATTTTGGTCATTTTTCAAGGTTGGTTAAGCAAAGGCCTAAGAGAAGCTATTTTCCTGACTTTCTTGTAATTGAAATTTGAGAGATAACCATGTATACAAACTTTTAGTGTATTTCAAGCTATTTTGGACCTTAGTCAAACATGGACAAACCAAGGCCTAAAAGGTTGCATTTTTTTCAAATTTTTATGAGATTTGGAGCTATTTTGGCCCTCATTCAAGGATGGTCAAACCAAGGTTGAAAATATGCACTTTTGTCCAATTTTTCATAATTGAATTTTTGAAACTGGATTTAGCTACCCATTTGAACAAACAAACGTGCGACATTCCGAGCTATTTTCACTCCCTTTAAGTGAAACCTTACTGAAAGCACACGATGAAGTTTCACTTTTCACCAATTTCTCAGAATTAAAATTTGATCATAGATTTAGATGCCCATTGGGTAGATAAGAGTGCATGCCAAATTTCAGATGTTTACAGCTATTTTCCCCGCTTTTAAGCCAAACCTTAGTGAAGCTGGAGGATGGAGTTTCACTTTTGACCAAATTCTCATAATTGAAATTTGATCATAGATTTGGATTCCCATTTGACATACAAGCTTGCACTGGAACTTTCGCAACGTTCCGAGCTATTTTTCGCCCCCTTAAACCTCAACCTTGGTGAAATCGCACGACGGAGTCTCACTTTTGACCAATTTCTCGGAATTAAAATTTGATCATATATTTATATGCACATTTGGAAGATAAGAGTGCAGGTCAAATTTCACGATCAGCACGAACAGCTATTTTTATGAGATTTGGAGCTTTTTGGTCCTCGTTCAAGGTTGGTCAAACCAAGGTTGAAAAGATGCACCTTTTTTCTACTTTCTTGGAATTGAGTTTTGAAAGTGGATTTAGGTACCTATTTGAGAAATAAGAATGGACACCTATTTATATGAGATTTGGAGCTAGTTTGGCCCCGTTCAAGGGTTGTCAAACCAAGGTTGAAAATATACACTTTATTTGACTTTCTCATAATTGAGTTTTGAAAGTGGATTTAGGAACCCATTTTCAGAGATAAGCATGGAAACCTATTTTTATGAGATTTGGAGAAAATTTAAACCTCGTTCAAGGTTGGTAAAACCAAGGTTGAAAATATGCATTTTTTCGACTTTCTTGGAATTGAAATTTTAAAGTAGATTTAGATACCCATTTTATAGATAAGCATGGACACCTATTTTTACGAGATTTGGAGCTATTTTGGCCCTCATTCAAGGTTGGTTAGACTAAGGTTGAAAATATCCACTTTTGTCGACTTTCTCAGAATTGAAATTTTAAAGTGGATTTAGGTACCCATTTGAGATACAAGCATGGATAGTCATTTTTATGAGATTTGGACCTATTTTGGCCCTCTTTCAAGGTTTCTCAAACAAAGGTTGAAAAGATGCACTTTGTCGAGTTTCTAGGAATTAAGTTTTGAAAGTGGATTTAGATACCAATTTGAGAGATATGCATGCACACCTATTTTTATGAGATTTGGAGCTATTTTTGCCCTCGTTCAAAGTCAATCAAACCAAGCTTGAAAAGATGCACTTTTGTCGACATTCTCGGAATTGAGTTTTGAGAGTGGATTTAGGTACCCATTTGACAGATAAGAATGGACACCTATTTTATGAGATTTGGAGCTATTTTATTCCTCGTTCAATGTTGGTCAAACCAAGGTTGAAAATATCCACTTTTGTTGACTTTCTCAGAATTTAAATTTTAAAGTGGATTTAGATACCCATTTGAGAGATAAGCATGGACACCTATTTTTATGAGATTTGGATCTATTTTGTCCGTCATTCAATGTTTGTCAAACCAAGGTTGAAAAGATGCACTTTTGTCGACTTTCAGAGAATTGAGTTTGAAAAGTGGATTTAGGTACCCATTTGAGAGATAAGAATGGAAAACCTTTTTTTATGAGTTTTGGAGTTATTTTGGTCCTTGTTTAAGGTTTGTCAATTCAAGTTGAAAATATGCACTTTTGTCGACTTTCTCAAAATTGAGTTTTGAAAGTGGATTGAGGTACCCATTTGAGAGAAAAGCATGGACACCTATTTTTATGAGATTTGGGTCTATTTTGGCCCTCGTTCAATGTTGGACAAGCCAAGGTTTAGAAGTTGCACTTTTGTCGACTTTATTAGAATTGAGTTTTGAAAGTGGATTTAGGTACCCATTTGAGAGATAAGTTTGGATACCTATTTTTATGAGATTTGCAGTTATTTTGGACATTGTTCAAGGTTAGTGAAACCAAGGTTCAAAAGATGCACTTTTTTGACTTTCTCAGAATTGAGTTTTGAAATTGGATTTAGGTACCCATTTAAGAGAAAAGCATGGACACCTATTTTTATGATATTTGGAGCTATTTTGGCCCTCGTTCAAGGTTGGTCAAACCAAGGTTTTAAATATGCCCTTTTGTCGACCTTCTCACAATTGAAATTTTAAGTAGATTTAGATACCCATTTGAGAGATAAGCATGGACACCTATTTTTATGATATTTGGAGCTATTTTGGCCCTTGTTCAAGGTTGGTCAAACCAAGGTTGAAAGATGCACTTTTGTCGACTTTATCAGAATTGAGTTTTTAAAGTGGATTTAGGTACCCATTTGAGAGATAACCATGGACACCTATTTTTATGATATTTGGAGCTATGTTGTCCCTCGTTCAAGGTTGGTCAAACCACAATTTAAAATTTGCACTTTTGTCGACTTTTTCAAATTTTAGTTTTGAAACTAGATTTTGGTACCCATTGGAGAGATAGGCATGGACACCTATTTTTATGAGATTTGGAGTTATTTTGGTTGTTGTTCAAGGTTGTTCAAACCAATGTTTAAAATATGCACTTTTGTCAATTTTCTCGGAATTGAAATTTTAAAGTTGATTTAGATATCGATCTGAGAGATAAGCATGCACACCTATCTTTATGAGATTTGGAGCTATTTTGGCCCTCGTTCAAAATTGGCCGAACCAAGGTTGAAAAGATGCACTTTTGTCGACTTTCTCGGAATTGAGTTTTGAAAGTGGATTTAGGTACCCATTTGAGAGATAAGCATGGACACCTATTTCTATTAGATTTGGACCTAGTTTTCACGTCGTTCAAGGTTGGTCAAACTAAGGTCGAAAATATGCACTTTTGTCGATTTTATCGGAATTAACTTTTGAAATTGGATTTTGAGAGGTAAGCATGGATACATATTTTTATGAGATTTGGAGATATTTTGGCCCTTGTTCAAGGTTGGTAAAACCAAGGTTTAAAAGATGCACTTTTGTTGACTTTCTCAGAATTGAGTTTTGAAAGTGGATTTAGATACACATTTGAGAGATAAGCATGGACACCAATTTTTATGAGATTAGTAGCCATTTTGGCCCTTGTTCAAGTTTGGTCAAACCAAGGTCTAAAAGATGCATTTTTGTCGACTTTCTTGAAATTGAGTTTTGAAATTTGATTTAGGTACCCATTTGAGAGATAAGCATTGACACATATTTTTATGAGAATTGCAGCTATTTTGGCCCTTGTTTAAGGTTGGTCAAACCAAGGTTGAAAATATGCAATTTTGTCGAGTTTCTCAGAATTGAAATTTTATAGTAGATTTAATACCCATTTGAGAGATAAGTCTCGACACCTATTTTTTTGCATTGGAACTATTTTGGCCCTCGTTCAAGGTTGGTGTAACCAAGGTTGAAAATATGTACTTTTGTAAACTTTCTCGGAATTGAAATTTTAAAGTAAATTTAGATACCCATTTGAGAGAGAAGCATGGACACCTATTTTTATGACATTTGGAGTTGTTTTGGCCCTCGTTCAAGGTTGGTCAAGCCAAGGTTTAAAATATGCACTTTTGTTGACTTTCTCAGAATTTAAATTTGAAAGTGGATTGAGGTACCCATTTGAGAGATAAGCATAGTCACCTATTTTTATGAGATTTCGAGCTATGTTGGCCGTCATTCAAGTTTGGTCAAGACAAGGTTTAAAATATGCAGTTTTTTCGTCATTCTCGGAATTCAGTTTTGAGAGTGGATTTATATACCCATTTGTGAGATAAGCATGGATAGCTTAATTTTTTTTAGATTTGGAGCTATTTTGGACCTTGTTCAAGGTTGATCAAACCAAGGTTGAAAATATGCACTTTTGTCGACTTTCTCAGAATTGAAATTTCAAAGTAGATTTAGATACCCAGTTGAGAGATGAGCATGGTCACCTATATTTATGAGATCTGGAATTAGGTTGGCCCTATTTTTATTGTCGACTTTCTCAGAATTGAGTTTTGAAACTTGATTTAGGTACCCAATTGAGAGATAAGCATGGACACCTATTTGTATGAGATTTAGAGCTATTTTGGCCCTTGTGCAAGGTTGGTCAAACCAAGGTTGAAAAAATGCACTGTTGTCAACTTTCTCGGAATTGAATTTTATAAGTGGATTTAGGTACCCATTTGAGAAATAAGCATGGACACCTATTTTTTGAGATTTAGAGCTATTTTGGCCTTAGTTCAAGGTTGGTGAAACCAAGGTTGAGAATATGCACTTTTCTAACCTTTTTCAGAAGTGAAATTTTAAAGTAGATTTAGATACCCATTTTAGAGATAAGAATGGACACCTATTTTTATGAGGTTTGGAGCTATTTTAGTGCTTGTTCAAGGTTGGTCAAACCAACGTTGAAAAGATGCACTTTTGTCGAATTTTTCGGAGTTGAGTTTTAAAAGCGGATTTAGGTACCCTTCTGAGAGATAAGCATGGACACACATTTTTATGATATTTGGAGCTATTTTGGCCCTCGTTCAAGGTTGGTCAAACCAAGGTTTAAAATATGCACTTTTGTTGACTTTCTTTGAATTGAAATTTGAAAGTGGATTTAGGTACCCATTTGAGAGATAAGCATGGATGGCAATTTTAATAAGATTTGGAGCTATTTTGGCCCTCATTCAAGGTTGATCAAACCAAGGTTGAAAATATGCACTTTCGTTGACTTTCTTGGAATTCAAAATTTGAAAGTGGATTTAGGTACCCATTTGAGAGATAACCATGGACACCTATTTTTATGACATTTAGAGCTATTTTGGCCCTCATTAGAGATTGGTCAAACCAAGGTTAAAAAGATGCACCTTTTTTTGACTTTCTCGGAATTGAGTTTTGAAAGTGGATTTATGTATGCATTTGAGAGATAACCATGGACACCTATTTTTATGAGATTTTGAGCTATTTTGGCCCGTGTTCAACATTGGTCAAACCAAGCTTGAAAATATGCACTTTTGTCAACCTTCTCATATTGGAAATTTTAAAGTAGGTTTAGATACACACTTGAGAGATAAGCATGGACACATATTTTTATGAGATTTTGATTTATTTTGGCCCTCGTTCAAGGTTGCTCAAACCAAGGTTGAAAAGATGCACTTTTGTCGACTTTCTCGGAATTGAGTTTTGAGAGATAAGCATGGACCTTAGTCAAAATTGCTCAGACCAAGAGATAACCATGCACACATATTTTTCAAAAATAGATTTAGATACCCATTTAAGAGATAAGCATGCACACATATTTTTGCGATATTTCGAGTTATTTTGGCCCTTTACATGTAGATTATTTAGGTATTGTGAGCCATTTTGGACCTCGATTAAACTTCGACAAACCAAGGCCTAAAACGTTGCATTTTTTCCAATTTCTCAAAATTCAAATTTTAAGGTAGATTTAGATACTCATTTCAAAGATATTCATTGACACCTATTTTTATGATATTTTCACCTATTTTATCCCTAAATCAAGGATGGTCAAACCAAGGTTGAAAAGATGTAGTTTTGTCGTCTTTTCAGAATTGAAATTTGAAAGTGGATTTAGGTATTCATTTGAGAGATAAGCATGGACCTTTGTCAAAATTGTTCAAACCAAGGTCTAAAAGGTTTCACTTTTTTCCAATTTCTTAGAAATCAAATGTAAATGTAGATTTAGATACCTATTTAAGAGATAAGCATGCACACATATTTTTGAGATATTTCGAGTTATTTCGGCCCGTAGTTAAGGTTGGTCAAACCAAGTTCTAGAAATGCACTTTTCTTGACTTTCTTGAAATTTAAATTTGAAACTATATTTAGGTACCCATTTGAGAGATAATCCTACATGTAGATTTTTTGGGGATTGCGAGCCATTTTGGACCTCGGTCAAACTTCATCAAACCAAGCCTAAAATGTTACATTTGTTCTAATTTCTTAAAATTCAAATTTTAACGTAGATTTAGATACCCATTTAAAATATAGGCATGGACATCTAATTTTATGAGATTTGGAGCTATTTTTGGCTCCTTTAACCCAAACCCTAACAAAACCCCATGATGTAGTTTCGCTTTTGACCAACTTCTTAGAATTTAAACTTGATCATAGATTTGGATGCCCATTGGATAAAAAAGTATACACACCAATGTTTGCAATGTTTCGAGCTATTTTGACGCCCCTTAAGCCCAACCCTAGCGAAATTGCATGACGAAGTTTCACTTTTGAGCAGTTTCTTAGAATGAAAATTTGATCATAGATTTGGATGCCCATTTAATAGACAAGCCTACACGTGAACTTTCATGATGTTCCGAAATATTTTCACCCCCTTTAATCCCAACCTTAGAAAAACTGCATAATGGAGCTTCACTTTTTACCAATTTCTCATAGTTAAAATTTGATCATAGATTTATCTGTGCATTTGTTAGATAAGATTGCATGCCAACTTTCACGATGTTCGGAGCTATTTTGGTCATTTTTCAAGGTTGGTCAAGCAAATGCCTATGAGAAGCTATTTTCTTGACTTTCTTGTAATTGAAATTTGAAAGGGAATTTAGGTACCCATTTGAGAGATAGTCATGTATACAAACTTTTAGTGTATTTCAAGCTATTTTGGACCTTAGTCAAACATGGACAAACCAAGGCCTAAAAGGTTGCACTTTTTTCCAATTTTTATGAGATTTGGAGCTATTTTGGCCCTCATTCAAGGGTGGTCAAACCAAGGTTGAAAAGATGTACTTTTACGCAATTTTTTAGAACTGAATTCTAAAAGTGGATTTAGGTACCCATTTCAACAGACAAGCATGCATGCCTAATTTTGCGATGTTCCGAGCTATTTTCACTCGCTTTAAGTGCACCTTTACCGAAAGCGCACGACGAAGTTTCACTTTTCACAAATTTCTCAGAATTAAAATTTGATCGTAGATTTAGATGCCCTTTGGGTAGATAAGAGTGCATGCCAAATCTCAGATGTTTAGAGTTATTTTCCCCTCTTTTAAGCCAAACCTTAATGAAACCGCATGATGGAGTTTCACTTTTGACAAAATTCTCATAATTGAAATTTAATCATAGATTTGGATGCCCATTTGACATACAAGCACGCACTCAAACTTTCGTGACGTTCCAAGCTATTTTCACCCCATTAAACCCCAACCTTAGTGAAACCACACGACAGAGTCTCACTTTTGACCAATTTCTTGGATTTAAAATTTGATCATATATTTATATGCACATTTGGAAGATAAGAGTGCGCGTCAACTTTCATGATGTTCAGAGCTATTTTTGGCTCCTTTAAGCCAAACCCTTACAAAACCAGACGATGGAGTTTCACTTTTGACCAAATTCTCAGAATTGAAACTTGATCATAGATTTGGATGCCCATTGGATAAACAAGCATGCACCCCATAGTTTGCAATGTTCTAATCTATTTTGACCCCCTTTAAGACCAACCCTAGCGAAACTGCATGAGTGAGTTTCACTTTTGAGCAGTTTCTTAAAATTGAAATTCGATCATCAAGTGAAATGCCCATTTGATAGACAAGCATGCATTCGAATGTTCACACGTTTTGAAATATTTTCACCCTGTTTTATCCCAAGCTTAGTAAAATAACACAATGAAGTTTCACTTTTGACCAATTTCTAAAACTTAAAATTTGATCATAGATTTATCTACGCATTTGGTAGATAAGAGTGCAAACAAACTATCACGATGTTCAGTGCTATTTTGGTTATTATTCAAGGTTGGTCAAGAAAAGCTCTAAGAGATGCTATTTTTCTCACTTTCTTGTAATTTAATTTTGAAAGAGGATTGTAGTACTCATTTGAGAGATAACCATGCATACAAACTTTCAGAGAATTTTAAGTTATTTTGGATCTTAGTCAAACTTGGTCAAACCAAGGCCTAAAAGGTTGCACTTTTTTCCAATTTATCAGAAACTGTATTTAGGTGCCCATTTGAGAGATAAGACTACATATATATAGTTTTGAGGATTGCGAGCCATTTTGGACCTCGGTCAAACTTCATCAAACCAATGCCTAAAATGTTGCATTTTTTCCAATTTCTCAAAATTGAACTTTTAAAGTAGATTTAGACACCCATTTCAAAGATAGGCATGGACACCTTTTTTATGAGATTTGGAGCTATTTTGGCCCTCATTCAAAGATGGTCAAACCAAGGTTGAAATGATGCACTTTTGTTGACTTTTTCAGAATTGCAATTTGAAAGTGGATTTAGCTAAACATTTCAATAAAGAAGCGTGCACGCCAACTTTCACAACGTTCCGAGCCATTTTCACTCCCTTTAAGTGTAATCTTCGCAAAACCGCACGACGAAGTTTCACTTTTGACCAAATTCTCGAAATTAAAATTTGATCGTATATTTAGATGCCCATTTGGTAGATAAGAGTGCATGCCAAATTCCGTGATGTTTAGAGCTATTTTCCCCTCCTTTAAGACAAAATTTAGCTAAACCTCATGATGGAGTTTCACGTTTGACCAAATTCTTGGAATTGAAATTTGATCATAGATTTGGATTCCTGTTTGATATGCAAGCATGCATGCCAAGTTTTGTAATGTTCTGAGCAATTTGGACCCCCTTTAAGCCCAACTCTAGTGAAAATGCACAGCATAGTTTCACTTCTGACCAATTTCTTAGAATTGAAATTTGATCATAGATTTGGATGCCCATTTGATAGACAATCATGCACTCCAAATTTTGTGATTTTTCGAGCTATTTTCACCCCCTTTAACCTCAACCTTGGCGAAACTACACCACGAAGTTTCACTTTTGACCAATTTCTCAGAATTAAAATTTGATAATAGATTTAAATGCACATTTGGAAGATAAGAGTGCACGCCAACTTTCACGATATTCAGAGCTATTTTCGGCTGCTTTAAGACAAACCTTAACAAAACCATATGATGGAGTTTCACTTTTGACCAACTTCTCATAATTGAAAATTGGTCATAGATTTAGATGCCCATTGGATAAACAAGCATGTACACCAACTTTCACAACGTTTCGAGCTATTTTGACCCCCTTTATGCCGAACCCTAGAGAAACTGCACAACAGAGTTTCACTTTTAAGCAGTTTCTTAGAATTGAAAGTTGATCCTAGATTTGGATTCCCATTTGATAAACAAGTGTGCACACGAACATTTGCAACGTTCTGAAATATTTTCACCCCCTTTAATCCCAACCTTAGAAAAACTGCACAACGGAGTTTTACTTTTGACCAATTTCTCATAATTAAAATTTATCTTAGATTTATTTGCGCATTTGGTAGATAAGAGTGCATGCCAACTTTCATGATGTTCGAAGCTATCTTGATTATTATTTCACTTTTGACCAACTTCTTAGAATTGAAACTTAATCATATATTTGGATGCCCATTAGATAAACAAGCATACACGCCAATGTTCGCAATGGTCCAAGCTATTTTTACCCCCTTTAGATACCCATTTGGATACCCATTTGATAGAAAAGCGTGCACACAAATGTTTACGGCGTTCCAAAATATTTTTACCCCCTTTAAGCCCACCCTTAGAAAAACCGCACAATGGATTTTCACATTGACGAATTTCTTAGAATTCAAATTTGTTCATAAATTTAGCTGCTTATTTGGTAGATAAGAGTGCATTCCAACTTTCACGAGGTTCAGAGCTATTTTGGTCGTTATTCAAGATTCGTCAAGCAAAGGTCTAAGAGATGCTATTTTTTTTACTTTCTCGTAATTGAAATTTGAAATAGAATTTAGGTACCTATTGAGAGATAACCATGCATACAAAGTTTTAGGGGATTTTGAGCTTTTTTGAAACTTGGTCAAATTTGGTCAAACCAAGGCCGAAAAGGTTGCACTTTTTTCCAAATTTTTAGATATTAAATGTAAAAGTAGATTTAGATACCAATTTAAGAGATAAGCGTGCACATATATTTTTGTGAGATTTCGAGTTATTTCAACCCTTAGTTAAGGTTGGTCAAACCAAGTTCTTAGAAATGCACTTTTATTTACTTTCTCAAAAATGAAATTTGAATTTTGAAACTGTATTTAGGTACCCATTCGATCAGTAAGCCTACAAGTAAGTTTTCTGGGGATTGCGAGCCATTTTGGATTTTGGTCAAACTTCATCAAACCAAGGCCCAAAACATTCTATTTTTTCCAATTTCTCAAAATTCAAATTTAACCCATTTTAGAGATAAGCATGCATACAAACTTTCATGGAATTTCGAGCTATTTTGGACCTTAGTCAAACTTGGTTAAACCAAGGCTAAAAGGTTGCACTTTTTTTCATTTTCTTAGAAACTATATTTAGGTACCCATTTGAGAGATAAGACTACATGTATATTTTTGGGGGGTTGCGAGCTATTTTGGACCTCAGTCAAACTTCATCAAACTAAGGCCTAAAACATTGCATTTTTTCCAATTTCTCAAAATCCAAATTTTAAAGTAGATTTAGATACCCATTTCAAAGGTAGGCATGGACACCTATTTTTATGATATTTGGAGCTATTTTGGCCCTCATTCAAACATGTTAAAACAACGGTTGAAACAATGCACTTTTGTCGACTTTTTTAGAATTGAAATTTGAAAGTGGATTTAGGTAAACATTTCAATAAACAAGGGTGCACGCCAACTTTCGCGACGTTTCGAGCTATTTTCACTCCCTATAAGTGCAATCTTAGTCAAACCGTGTGATGGAGTTTCACTTTTGATGAATTTCTCACAATTAAAATTGTATCATAGATTTAGATTCCCATTTGGTAAATAAGAGTGCATGCTAAATTTTGTGATGTTTAGAGTTGTTTTCCCCTCCTTTAAGCCAAACTGCATGATGGAGTTTCACTTTTGACTAGATACTCGGAATTGAAATTTGATTGTAGATTTGGATGCCCATTTGATATATAAGCGTGGACGCCAAGTTTTGCAATGTTCCAAGCTATTTGGACCCCCTTTAAGCCTAACTCTAGTAAAAATGCATGATGTAAATTCACTTCTGACCAATTTCTCGGAATTGAAATTTGATCATAGATTTGGATGCCGATTTGATAAACAAGCGTGCACTCCAAATTTTGCGTCATTCTGAGCTATTTTCACCCCCTTTAACCCCAACCTTGGTAAAACCTCACGACAGAGTTTCACTTTTGACCAATTTCTCAGAATTAAAATTTGATCATAGATTTAGATGCGCATTTGGAAGATAAGAGTGCACGCCAAATTTCACGATGTTCAAAGGTATTTTCGGCTCCTTTAAGCCAAAGCCTAATAAAACCGCACAATGGAGTTTCACTTTTGACCAACTTCTCAAATTTGAAACTTGATCATAGATTTTGGATGCATAATGGATAAACTAGCATGCACACCAACTTTCACAACATTCTGAGCTATTTTGAGCCCCTTAATGCCCAACCCTGGTGAAACTGCACTACGGAGTTTCACTTTTGACCAATTTCTTAGAATTGAAATTTGATCATAAATTTGGATGCCCATTTGATAGACAAGTGTGAACACGAAATTTCCCGACGTTCCGAAATATTTTCACCCTCTTTAAGCTCAACCTTAGCAAAACCACACAACGGAGTTTCACTTTTGACCAATTTCTCATAATTAAAATTTCATCGTAAATTTAGCTGCGCATTTGGTAGATAAGAGTGCATTTGAACTTTCACGAGGTTCATAGCTATTTTGGTCGTTATTCAAGGTTGGTCAAGAAAAGGTCTAAGAGATGCTATTTTTTTTACTTTCTCGTAATTGAAATTTGAAAGAGAATTTAGGTACCTGTTTGATAGATAACCATGCATACAAACTTTCAGGGGATTTCGAGCTATTTTGGACCTTAGTCAAATCTGGTGAAACCAAGGCCTAAAAGGTTGCACTTTTTTCTAATTTTTTAGATATTAAATGTAAAATTAGATTTAGATACCCATTTAAGAGATAAGTGTGCACAAATATTTTTGTGAGATATTGAGTTATTTCAGCCCTTAGTTAAGGTTGGTCAAAGCCAGTTCTAAGAAATGCACTTTTCTCGACTTTCTCAAAATTGAAATTTGAAACTGTATTTAGGTACCCATTTGAGAGGTAAGCCTGCATGTAATTTTTTTCAGGATGTAGTCAAGCTTCGTCAAACCAAGGCCTAAAACGTTGCATTTTTTCCAATTTCTCAAAATTCAAATTTAAAAGTAGATTTACATACCCATTTCAAAGATAAGCATGGACACCTATTTTTATGAGATTTGGATCTATTTTATCCCTCACTCAAGGATGGTCAAACCAAGATTGAAAAGAGGCACTTTTGTCGACTTTTTCAGAATTGAAATTTGAAAGTGGATTTAGGTACCCATTGCAATAAACAAGCGTGCACGCCAAATTTCAGGACGTTCTGAGCTATTTTCTCTCCCTTTAAGTGCAACCTTAGCGAAAGCGCAAGATGCAGTTTCACTTTTGACCAATTTCTCAGAATTAAAATTTGATCGTGGATTTAGATTCCCATTTGGTAGATAAGAGTGCGTGCAAAATTTCATGATGTTCAGAGCTATTTTCCCCTCCTTTAAGCCAAACCTTTACGAAACTGCATGATGGAGTTTCACTTCAGACCAAATTGTCGGAATTGAAATTTTGATCATAAATTTGGATGCTCGTTTGATATATAAGCGTGCATCATGACGTTTCAAGCTATTTTCACCCACTTAAACCCCAACCTTGGTGAAACTGCACGACGAAGTCTCACTTGTGACCAATTTCTCGGATTTAAAATTTGATCATAGATTTCGATGCGCACATGGAAGATAAGTGTGCACACCAACTTTCACGATGTTCAAAGCTATTTTTGGTGCCTTTTATCCAAACTTTAACAAAACCGCACGATGGGGTTTCACTTTTGACCAACTTCTCAAAATTGAAATTTGATCATAGATTTGGATGCCCATTGGATAAACATGCATGCATGCCAAATTTCATAACATTTCAAGCTCTTTTTACCCCCATTAAGCCCAACCCTAGTAAAACTGCACGAAGGAGTTTCACTTTTGAGGAGACTCTTAGAATTGAAATTTGATCATAGATTTGGAAACCCATTTGATAGAAAAGCGTGCACGCAAACATTCTTGACGTTCCGAAATATTTTCACCCCTTTTAAGCCCAATCTTAGCAAAACTACGCAACGGAGTTTCACTTTTGAACAATTTCTCAGAATTAAAATTTGATCGTAAATTTAGCTGCACATTTGGTAGACAAGAGTGCAATCCAACTTTCACGAGGTTCAGAGATATTTTGGACATTATTGAAGGTTGGTCAAGCAAAGGTCTAAGAGATGCTATTTTTTTTACTTTATCGTAATTGAAATTTGAAAGAGAATTTAGGTACCTGTTTGAGAGATAACCATGCATACAAACGTTCAGGAGATTTCGAGATATTTTGGACTTTAGTTAAATTTGGTCAAACCAAGGCCTAAAAGGTTGTATTTTTTTCCAACTTTTTAGATATTAAATGTAAAAGTAGATTTAGATACCCATTTAAGAGATAATCATGCACAGATAGTTTTGCGAGATTTCGAGTTATTTCAGCCCTGAGTTAAGGTTGGTCAAACCAAGTTCTAAGAAATGCACTTTTCTCAACTTTCTCGAAAGGGAAATTTGAAATTGTATTTAGGTACCCATTTGAGAGGTAAGCCTACATGTACTTTTTTTGGAGATTGCAAGCCATTTTGGATCTCGATCAAACTTCGTCAAACCAAGGCCTAAAACGTTGCATTTTTTCCAATTTCTCAAAATTCAAATTTAAAAGTAGATTTAGCTACCCATTTCAAAGATAGGCATGGACACCTATTTTTATGAAATTTGAAAGTGGATTTAAGTACCCATTTCAATAAAAAAGCATGTAGGTCAACTTTCATGATGGTTTGAGCTATGTTCACTCCCTTTAAGTGCAACCTTAGCCAAACCGCAAGACGAAGTTTAAGTTTTGACCAATTTCTCGGAATGAAAATTTGATCATGGATTTAGATGCCCATTTGGTAGATAAGAGTCCATGCAAAATTTCACGATGTTCAGAGCTATTTTCCCTCCTTTAAGCCAAACCTTTGTGAAACCACATGATGGAGTTTCACTTTTGACCAAATTCTCAGAATTGAAATTTGATCATAGATTTGGATGCTCGTGTGATATACAAGCGTGCATGCCAACTTTTGCAATGTTTTGAGCTATTTGGACACCCTTTAAGCCCAACTCTAGCGAAAATGCACGACAAAGTTTCACTTTTTACCAATTTCTTGAAATTGAAATTTGATGATAGATTTGGTTGTTTATTTTATAGACAAGCGTGCAGTCCAACTTTCGCGATGCTCCAAGCTATTTTCACCCCCTTTAACCCCAATCTTGGTGAAACCACACGATGGAGTCTCACTTTTGAGCAATTTCTCAGAATTAAAATTTGATCATAGATTTAGATGTGTATTTGGAAGATAAGAGTGCACGCCAACTTTCCGAATGTTCAGAGCTATTTTCCGATTCTTTAAGCCAAGCCCTAACAAAACCGCACAATAAAGTTTCACTTTTGGCCAACTTCTTAGAATTGAAACTTGATCATAGATTTCAATGCCCATTAGATAAACAAGTACACATGCCAACTTTCATAATGTTACGAGGTATTTTTACCCCCTTCAAACCCAACTCTAGCGAAACCGTATGATGGAGTTTCACTTTTGAGGAGTTTCTTAGAATTAAAATTTTTTCATAGATTTGGATCCCCATTTGATAGCCAAGCATGCATGTGAATGTTCGCTATGTTTCGAAATATTTTCACCCCCTTTAAACCCAACTTTAGCAAAACTGCACAATGGAGTTTCACTTTTGACCAATTTCTCATAATAAAAATTTGATCCTAGATTTATCTACTAATTTGGTAGATCAGAGTGCATGGCAACTTTCATGATGTTCAGAGCTATTTTGGTCATTATTCAAGGATGGTTAAGCACAAGTGTAAGAGATGCTATTTTTCTTCACTTTCTCATAATTAAAATTTGAGAGAGAATTTAGGTACCCATTTGAGAGATAACCATGAATACAAACTTTTAGGGTATTTTGAGCTATTTTGGACCTTAGTCAAACTTGGTAAAACACGGGCCTAAAAGGTTGCACTTTTTTCCAATTTCATAGAAATCAAATGTAAAATTAGATTTAGATACCCATTTAAGGGATAAGTGTGCACACATATTTTTGCAAGATTTCTAGTTATTTCGACCCTTAGTTAAGGTTGGTCAAACCAAGTTCTAAGAAATGCAATTTTCTTGATTTTCTCAAAATTCAAATTTGAAACTGTATTTAGGTACCCTTTTCTGAAACTTCGTCAAACCAAGGCCTAAAACGTTGCATTTTTTCTAATTTCTCAAAATTCAAATTTTAAAGTAGATTTAGACACCCATTTCAAAGATAGGCATGGAAACCTATTTTTATGAGATTTGGATGCCCATTTGATATATAAACATGCACTCCAATTTTTGTGATGTTCTGAGCTATTTAAACCCCCTGTAACCTCAACCTTGGCGAAACCCCACGACAGAGTTTCACTTTTGACCAATTTCTTAGAATTGAAAATTTGATAATATATTTAGATGCGCATTTCGAAGATAAGAGTGCACGCCAACTTTCACGATGTTCAGAGCTAGTTTCGGCTCCTTTAACCCAAACCCTAAAAAAACACGAGGATGGAGTTTCACTTTTGAACACATTCTTAGAATAGAAACTTAATCATAGATTTGGATTCCCATTGGATAAACAAGCATGCACGCCAAATTTTGCAATGTTTCGAGCTATTTTGACCCCCTTTACGCCAAACCCTAGTGAAACCGTACGATAGAGTTTCACTTTTGAGCAATTTCTTAGAATTAAAATTTGATTATAGATTTGGATACCCATTTAATAGACAAGCGTGCATGCAAAAATGTTTGCGATGTTCCAAAATATTTTCACCCCCTTTAAGCCCAACCTTAGAAAAACTGCACAACAGAGTTTCACTTTTGACAAATTTCTTAAAATTAAAATTTGATCATAGATTTATCTGCGCATTTGGTAGATAAGAGTGCACACCAACTTTCATGATGGTCGGAGCTATTTTGGTCGTTTTTCAAGGTTGGTCAAGCAAAGGCCTAAAAGAAGCTATTTTTTCGACTTTCTTGTAATTGAAATTTGAAAGAGAATTTAGGTACCCATTTGAGAGATAACCATGCATACAAACTTTTAGTGTATTTCGAGTTATTTTGGACCTTATTCAAACTTGGACAAACCAAGGCCTAAACGGTTGCACTTTTTTTTTCCAATTTCCTAGAAAGCAAATGTAAAAGTAGATTTACATACCCATTTAAGAGATAAGTGTGCACACATATTTTTGTGAGATTTCGAGTTATATCGGCCCTTAGTTAAGGTTGGTCAAACCAAGTTCTAAGAAATGCACTTTTCATGAATTTCTCGAAATTGAAATTTGAAACTATATTTTGGTACCCAGTTGAGAGATAAGCCTCCATCTAGATTTTTTGGGGATTGCGATCCATTTTTTACCTCGGTCAAACTTCATCAAACCAAGGCCTAAAACGTTGCATTTTTTTCCAATTTCTCAAAATTCAAATTTTAAAGTAGATTTAGATACCCATTTCAAAGATAGTCATTGAAACCTATTTTTATGAGATTTGGAGCTATTTTGGCCCTTAAGGATGGTTAAACCAAGGTTGAAAAGATGCACTTTTGGTAACTTTTTCATAATTGAAATTTGAAAGTGGATTTAGGTACCCATTTCAATAAACAAGCGTGCACACCTACTTTCGCGACGTTCCAAACTATTTTCACTCCGTTTAAGTGAAGCCTTAGTGAAACAACACGACAAAGTTTCACTTTTTACCAATTTCTTGAATTTAAAATTCGATCATAGATTTAGATGCCCATTGGGTAGATCTATTCATGCCAAATTTCATGATGTTCAGAGCTATTTTCCCTTCCTCTGAGCCAAACCTTATTGAAACTGCATGATGGAGTTTCACTTTTGAACAAATTCTCGGAATTGAAATTTGATTATAGATTTGGATGCCAATTTGATATACTAGCGCACACTCTAGCTTTCACGACTTTGCGGGATATTTTCACCCCA
The DNA here is from genome assembly GCA_001517045.1 of Pseudotsuga menziesii. Taxonomy (NCBI): domain Eukaryota; kingdom Viridiplantae; phylum Streptophyta; class Pinopsida; order Pinales; family Pinaceae; genus Pseudotsuga; species Pseudotsuga menziesii. Next base: position 570,586 of record LPNX010812675.1, read on the forward strand.
TTTAACCCCAACCTTAGTGAAACTGAATGATGGAATCACACTTTTGAAGATAAGAGTGCACGTCAACTTTCACGATGTTTAGGTCTATTTTCGACTCCTTTAAGCCAAAACCTTACAAAACTGCACGATGGAGTTTAAATTTTGACCAACTTCTTAGAATTGAAACTTGATCATAGACTTGGATGGCCATTTGATAAGCAAGCATGTACGCTAACGTTTGCAACGTTTCAAGCTATTTTGACCCCCTTTAAGCCTAACCCTAGTGAAACCACACGATAGAGTTTCACTTTTGAGCAGTTTCTTAGAATTGAAATTTGATCATAAATTTCAATGCCCATTTGATAGGAAAGCATGCACGCAAACTTTCGCGACGTTCCAAAATATTTTCACCACATTTAAGCCCAACCTTAGCAAAACCGCACAACGAAGTTTCACTTTTGACCAATTTCTCAGAATTGAAATTTGATCGTAGATTTATCTGCGCATTTGGTAAATATGAGTGCAAGCAAACTTTCACCATGTTCAAAGCTATTTTGGTCATTATTCAGGTTGGTCAAGCAAAGTTCTAAGAGATGCTATTTTTCTAACTTTCTCGTAATTGAAATTTGAAATAGAATTGAGGTACCCATTTGAGAGATAAGCATGCATACAAACTTTCATGGAATTTTGAGCTATTTTGGACCTTAGTCAATCTTGCTTAAACCAAGTCTAAAAGGTTGCATTTTTTTCCACTTTCTTAGAAACTATATTTAGGTACCCATTTGAGAGATAAGACTACATGTATAATTTTTGGGGGTTGCAAGCCATTTTGGACATTGGTCAAACTTCGTCAAACCTTAACAAAATCGCATGATGGAGTTTCACTTTTGAACAACTTCTCAGAATTGAAACTTGATCATATATTTGGATGCCCATTGGATAAACACACATGCACATGAACTTTCGCAACATTCCGAGCTCTTTTTACCCCCATTAAGCCCAAACCTAGTGAAACTGCACAACGGAGTTTCACTTTTGAACAGATTCTTAGAATTGAAATTTGATCATAGATTTGGATACCCATTTGATAGACAAGCGTGCATGCAAACATTCATGACGTTCTGAAGTATTTTCACCCCTTTTAAGCCCAATCTTAGCAAAACTGCGCAATGGAGTTTCACTTTTGACCAATTTCTCAGAATTAAAATTTGATCGTAAATTTAGCTGCGCATTTGGTAGATAAGAGTGCATTCCAAATTTCACGAGGTTCAGAGATATTTTGGTTGTTATTTAAGGTTGGTCAAGTAAAGGTCTGAGAGATGCTAATTTTTTACTTTATCGTATTTGAAATTTGGAAGAGAATTTAGGTACCTGCTTGAGAGATAACCAGGCATACAAAATTTTAGGCGATTTCGAGCTATTTTGGACCTTAGTTATATTTGGTTAAACCAAGGCCAAAGAGGTTGCATTTTTTTCCAATTTTTTAGATATTAAAGGTAAAAGTAGATTTAGATACCCATTTAAGAGATAAGCGTGCACAGATACTTTTGCAAGATTTCGAGTTATTTCAGCCCTTAGTTAAGGTTGGTCAAACCAATTTCTAAGAAATGCACTTTTCTCGACTTTCTCAAAATTGAAATTTGAAACTGTATTTAGGTACCCATTTGAGAGGTAAGCCTATATGTAGTTTTTTTGGGGATTGCAAGCCATTTTTTTATCTCTATCAAACTTTGTCAAACCAAGGCCTAAAATGTTGCATTTTGTCCAATTTCTCAAAATTCAAATTTAAAAGTAGATTTAGCTACCCATTTCAAAGATAGGCATGGACACCTATTCTTATGAGATTTGTATCTATTTTGGCTGTGACTCAAGGATGGTCAAACCAAGATTCAAAAGATGCACTTTGTCGACTTTTTCAGAATTGAAATTTGAAAGTGGATTTAGGTACCCATTTCAATAAACAAGCATGCACGCCAACTTTCACAATGTTTAAAGCTATGTTCACTCCTTTTAAGTGCAACCTTAGCGAAAGTGCACGATGAAGTTTCTGTTTTGACCAATTTCTCGGAATGAAAATTCGATCGTGCATTTAGATGCCCATTTGGTAGATAAGAGTGCATGCGAAATTTCATGATGTTTAGAGCTATTTTCCCCTCCTTTAAGCCAAACCTTTATGAAATCGCATGATGGAGTTTCACTTTTGACCAAATTCTCAGAATTGAAATTTGATCATAGATTTGGATGCTCGTGTGATATACAAGCGTGCATGCCAACTTTTGCAATGTTTCGAGCTATTTAGACCCCCTTTAAGCCCAACTCTAGCGAAAATGCACAATGAAGTTTCACTTCTGACCAATTTCTTGAAATTGAAATTTGATGACAGATTTGGATGTTTATTTTATAGACAAGCGTGTAGTCCAAATTTCACGATGCTCCAAGCTATTTTCACCCCCTTTAACCCCAATCTTGGAGAAACCGCACGATGGAGTCTCACTTTTGACCAATTTCTCGGAATTAAAATTTGATCATAGATTTAGATGTGTATTTGGAAGATAAGAGTGCATGCCAACTTTCAGGATGTTCAGAGCTATTTTCGGTTGATTTAAGCGAAGCCCTAACAAAACTGCACGATGGAGTTTCACTTTTGGCCAACTTCTCAGAATTGAGACTTGATCATAGATTTGGATGCCCATTAGATAAACAAGTACACACACCAACTTTCATAATGTTATGAGTTATTTTGACCCCCTTCAAGCCCAACCCTGGCGAAACTGCATGACGGAGTTTCACTTTTGAGGAGTTTCTTAGAATTAAATTTTTTTCATAGATTTGGATCCCCATTTGATAGCCAAGCGTGCACGCGAATGTTCGCTATGTTTTGAAATATTTTCACCCCCTTTAAACCCAACTTTAGCAAAACCGCACAACGGAGTTTCCCTTTTGACCAGTTTCTCATAATAAAAATTTGATCCTAGATTTATCTACTAATTTGGTAGAATAGAGTGCATGGAAACTTTCATGATGTTCAAAGCTATTTTGGTTGTTATTCAAGGATGGTCAAGCACAGGTCTAAGAGATGCTATTTTTTTTTACTTTCTCATAATTGAAATTTGAAAGAGAATTTAGGTACGCATTTGAGAGATAACCATGAATACAAACTTTTAGGGTATTTCGAGCTATTTTGGACCTTGGTCAAACTTGGTCAAACCAAGACCTAAAAGGTTGCACTTTTTTCCAATTTCTTAGAAATCAAATGTAAAAGTAGATTTAGACACCCATTTAAGGGATAAGTCTGCACACATATTTTTACAATATTTCCAGTTATTTCGACCCTTAGTCAAGGTTGGTCAAAGCAAGTTCTAAGAAATGCAATTTTCTTGACTTTCTCGAAATTTAGCTGCGCATTTGGTAGATAAGAGTGCATTCAAACTTTCACGAGGTTCAGAGTTATTTTGGTCATTATTCAAGGTTGGTCAAGAAAAGGTCTAAGAGTTTCTATTTGTTTTACTTTCTCATAATTGAAATTTGTAAGAGAATTTAGGTAACTGTTTGAGAGATAACCATGCATACAAATGTTCAGGGGATTTCGAGCTATTTTGGACCTTAATCAAATTTGTTCAAACCAAGGCCTAAAAGGTTGCACTTTTTTCCATTTTTTTAGATGTTAAATGTAAAAGTAGATTTAGATACCCATTTAAGAGATAAGCGTGCACAAATAGATTTGCGAGATATCAACTTATTTGGGCCCTTAGTTAAGGTTGGTCAAACCAAGTTCTAAGAAATGCACTTTTCTTGACTTTCTCAAAATTGAAATTTGAAACTGTATTTAGGTACCCATTTGAAAGGTAATCCTGCATGTATTTTTTTAGGGAATTGCGAGCCATTTTGGATATCGGTCAAACTTTATCAAACCAACGCCTAAAACGTTGCATTTTTTTCGATTTCTCAAAATTCAAATTTAAAAGTAGATTTACATACCAATTTCAAGGATAGGCATGGACACCTTTTTTATGAGATTTGGATCTATTTTGGCCCTCACTCAAGGATGGTCAAACCAAGGTTGAAAAGATGCACTCTTGTCGACTTTTTCAGAATTAAAATTTGAAAGTGGATTTAGGTAGCCATTGATATAAACAAGTGTGCACACCAACTTTTAGGATGTTCTGAGCTATTTTCACTCCCTTTAAGTGCAAACTTAGCGAAAGCACATGATGAACTTTCACTTTTGACCAATATCTTGAAATTAAAATTTGATAGTGGATTTAGATTCCCATTTGGTAGATAAGAGTGCATGCGAAATTTCGTGATGTTCAGAGCTATTTTCCCCTCTTTTAAGCCAAACCTTTGCGAAACCGCATCATGGAGTTTCACTTTTGACCAAATTATCGGAATTGAAATTTTGATCATAAATCTGGATGCTCGTTTGATATACAAGTGTGCATCTTGACATTTCGAGCTATTTTCACCCACTTTAACCCCAACCTTGGCGAAACTACACGACGAAGTCTCACTTTTGAGCAATTTCTCGGAATTTAAATTTGATCATAGATTTTGATGTGCACTTGGAAGATAAGAGTGCACACCAACTTTCACGATGTTCAAAGCTATTTTTAGCTCCTTTTATCCAAACCTTAACAAAACCACACAAGGAGTTTCACTTTTGACCAACTTCTCAGAATTGAAACTTGATCATAGATTTGGATGCTCATTAGATAAACATGCATGCACACCAACTTTTGCAATATTTTGAACTCTTTTTACCCCCATTAAGCCCAACCCTAGCGAAACTGCACGACAGAGTTTCACTTTTGAAGAGATTCTTAGAATTAAAATTTGATCATAGATTTGGATACCCGTTTGATAGACAAGTGTGCACACAAACATTCACGACGTTTCGAAATATTTTCACCCCTTTTAAGCCCAATCTTAGCAAAATCACGCAAGGGAGTTTCACTTTTGACCAATTTCTTAGAATTAAAATTTGATTGTAAATTTAGCTGCGCATTTTTGGGGATTGCGAGCCATTTTGGATCTCGGTCAAACTTCGTCAAAGCAAGGCCTAAAACGTTGCATTTTTTCAAATTTCTTAAAATTCAAATTTAAAAGTAGATTTAGCTACCCATTTCAAAGATAGGGATGGACACCTATTTTTATGAGATTTATATCTATTTTGTCCCTGACTCAAGGATGATCAAACCAAGGTTCAGAAGATGCACTTTTGTTGACTTTTCAGAATTGAAATTTGAAAGTGGATTTAGGTACCCATTTCAATAAACAAGCTTGCACGCCAACTTTCATGATGTTTTGAGCTATGTTCACTCCCTTTAAGTACAACCTTAGCGAAAGCGCATGACGAAGTTTTAGTTTTGACCAATTTCTCGGAATGAAAATTTGATCATGGATTTAGATGCCCATTTGGTAGATAAGAGTGCATGTGAAATTTCATGATGTTCAGAGCTATTTTCTCGTCCTTTAAGCCAAACCGTTGTCAAACCGCATGATGGAGTTTCACTTTTGACCAAATTCTCAGAATTGAAATTTGGTCATAGAGTTTGATGCTCATGTGATATACAAGCGTGCATACCGACTTTTGCAATGTTTCAAGCTATTTGGACCCCCTTTAAGCCCAACTCTAGTGAAAATACACGACAAAGTTTCACTTCTGACCAATTTCTTAAAATTAAAATTTGATGATAGATTTGGATGTTTATTTTATAGACAAGCATGTAGTCCAACTTTCGCGATGCTCCAAACTATTTTCACCCCCTTTAACCCCAATCTTGGCGAAACCGCGTGATGGAGTCTCACTTTTGACCAATTTCTTAGAATTAAAATTTGATCATAGATTTAGGTGTGTATTTGGAAGATAAGAGTACACGCCAACTTTCAAGATGTTCAGAGCTATTTTCGGCTCCTTTAATCCAAGCCCTAACAAAACCACACGATGGAGTTTCACTTTTGACCAACTTCTCAGAATTGAAACTTGATCATAGATTTGGATGCCCATTTGATAAACAAGTACACATGCCAAATTTCACAATGTTCTGAGCTATTTTGACCCCCTTCAAGCCCAACCCTAGCGAAACCGTACGACGGAGTTTCACTTTTGAGGAGTTTCTTAGAATTGAAATTTTACCATAGATTTGGATCCCAATTTGATAGCCAAGCATGCATGCAAATGTTCGTAATGTATCGAAATATTTTCACCCCCTTTAAACCCAACTTTAGCAAAACCGCACAATGAAGTTTCACTTTTGACCTATTTCTCATAATAAAAATTTGATCGTAGATTTATCTACTAATTTGGTAGATCAAAGTGCATGGCAACTTTCATGATGTTCAGAGCTATTTTGGTCATTATTCAAGGATGGTCAAGCACAGGTCTAAGAGATGCTGTTTTTTTGTACTTTCTCGTAATTGAAATTTGAAAGAGAATTAATTACCCATTCGAGAGATAACCATGAATACAAAATTTCAGGGTATTTCAAGCTATTTTGGACCTTAGTCAAACTTGGTCAAACCAAGGCCTAAAAGGTTGCACTTTTTTCCAATTTCTTAGAAATCAAATGTAAAAGTAGATTTAGATACCCATTTAAGGGATAAGTGTGCACGCATATTTTTGCAATATTTCAAGTTATTTTGGCCCCTAGTTAAGGTTGGTTAAACCAAGTTCTAAAAAATGTAATTTTCTTGACTTTCTCGAAATTCAAATTTGAAACTGTATTTAGGTACCCTTTTCTGAAACTTCGTCAAACCAAGGCCTAAAATGTTGCATTTTTTCCAATTTCTCAAAATTCAAATTTTAAAGTAGATTTAGATACCCATTTCAAAGATAGGAATGGAAACCTATTTTTATGAGATTAGCAGTTATTTTGGCCCTCATTCATGGATGGTGAAACCAAGGTTGATAACATGTTCTTTTGTCGACTTTTTCAGAATTTAAATTTTAAAGTGGATGTAGGTACCCATTTCAATTAACAAGCGTGCACGCCAACTTTCGCAATGTTCCAAGCTATTTTCACTCCCTTTAACTGCATCCTTAGTGAAATCGCACGACGAAGTTCAAGTTTGACTAATTTCTCGAGATTAAAATTTGATCGTAGAATTAGATGCCCATTTGGTAGATAAGATTTCATCCCAAATTTTGAGATGTTCAGAGCTATTTTACCTTCCTTTAAGTGATATGTTAGCAAAACTAGATAATGGAGTTTCACATTTGACCAAATTGTCGGAATTGAAATTTGATATACAAGCGTGCATGCCAAATTTTGTAATGTTTCGAGCTATTTGGACCCCCTTTAAGCTCAACTCTAGCAAAAGTGCATGATGTAGTTTCACTTTTGACCAATTTCTTTGAATTGAAATTTGATCATAGATTTGGATTCCCATGGATAGAAAAGCATGCACTCCAACTTTCATGACGTTCCGAGCTATTTTCACCCCCTTTAACCCCAACCTTTGTGAAACCGCACGACGGAGTTTCACTTTTGACCAATTTCTTGGAATTAAAATTTAATCATAGATTTAGATGTGCATTTGGAAGATAAGAGTGCATGCTAACTTTCACAATGTTAAGAACAATTTCCGGCTTCTTTAAGCCAAACTCTAACTAAACCACATGATGGAGTTTCACTTTTGACCAACTTCTTAACATTGAAATGTGATCATAGATTTGGATCCCCTTTGGATAAACAAGCATGCATGTGAACTTTCACAATGTTCCAAACTATTTTGGCCCCCTTTAAGCCCAACCCTAGTGAAACCGCATGACGAAGTTTCACTTATTGAGCAGTTTATTAGAATTAAAATTTGATCATAGATTTGGATGCCCATTTGATAGACAAGCATGCATGCGAAATTTCATGATGTTCCAAAATATTTTCACCCCCTTTGATCCCAACCTTAGCAAAACCACACAATGAAGTTTCACTTTTGACCAATTTCTCATAATTAAAATTTAATCGTAGATTTATCTACGCATTTGGTAGATAAGAGTGCATGCCAACTTTCATGATATTCAGAGCTATTTTAGTCATTATTCAAGGCTAGTCAAGCAAAGGTCTAAGAGATGCTATTTTTTTGACTTTCTCTTGATTGAAATTTGAAAGAGAATTTAGGTACCTATTTGAGATATAACCATGCATACAAACTTTCAGGGGATTTTGAGCTATTTTGGACCTTAGTCAAATATGTTAAATCCAAGGCCTAAAAGGTTGCACGTTTTTCCAAAATTTTAGATATTAAATGTAAAAGTAGATATAGATTCCCATTTAAGAGATAAGCGTGCACACTTATTTTTGCGGGATTTCAAGTTATTCGACCCTTAGTTAAGGTTGGTCAAACCAAGTTCTAAGAAATGCACTTTTCTAGACTTTCTTGAAATTGAAATTTGAAACTGTATTTAGGTACCCATTTGAGAAATAAGCCTACATGTAGTTTTTTTGGGGATTGTGACCCATTTTATACCTCGGTCAAACTTCGTCAAACCAAGGCCTAAAACGTTGCATTTTTTCCAATTTCTCAAAATTCAAATTTTAAATTAGATTTTGATACCCATTTTCAACATAGGCATTGACACCTATTTTTATGATATTTGGAGCTATTTAGGTACCCATTTCAATAAACAAGCATGCACGCCAACTTTGACGACATTCCAAGCTATTTTCACTCCCTTTAAGTGCAACCTGAGCGAAACCGTACAACGAAGTTTCACTTTTGACTAATTTCTCGCAATTAAAATTTGATCGTGGATTTAGGTGCCCATTTGGTAGATAAGAGTGCATGTCAAATTTTGTGATGTTCAAAGCTATTTTCCTCTCCTTTAAGCCAAACCTTAGTGAAACCACATGATGGAGTTTCACTTTTGACCAAATTCTCGCAATTGAAATTTGATCATAGATTTGGATGCACATTTGATATACAAGCCTGCACGCCAACTTTTGCAATGTTCCAAGCTATTTGGACTCCATTTAAGCTCAACTCTAGTGAAAACACACGACGAATATTCACTTCTAACAAATTTATTGGAATTAAAATTTGATCATACATTTAGATGCCCATTTTATAGACAAGCATGCACTCCAATTTTCACCCCCTTTAACCCCAACCTTGACAAAATTGCACGACAGACTTTCACTTTGGACTAATTTTTTGGAATAAAAATTTGATCATAGATTTAGATGCACATTTGGAAGATAAGAGTGCACCCCAACTTTCACGATGTTTAGAGCTATTTCCTTTAAGCCAAACCCTACCAAAACCGCACGATGGAGTTTCACTTTTGAAAAACTTCTCAGAATTGAAACTTGGTCATAGATTTGGATTCCCATTGGATAGACAAGCATGCATGCCAAGTTTCGCAATGTTTCGAGCTATTTTGACCCCCTTAAACCCAACCCTAGCGAAACCGCACGACGAAGTTTCACTTTTGAGCAGTTACTTAGAATTGATATTTGAAAATGGATTTGGATGCCCATTTGATAGAAAAGCCTAAATTGAACTTTCATGACATTCTGAATTATTTTCAGCCCCTTTAAGTCTAACCTTAGCAAAAACTACACAATGGAGTTTTACTTTTGACCTATTTCTCAGAATTAAAATTTAATCGTAGATTTATCTGTGCATTTGGTAGATACGAGTGCATGCCAACTTTCATGATGTTCAGAGCTATTCTGGTCATTATTCAAGGTTGGTCAAGCAAAGCTCTAAGAGATGCTATTTTTCTGATTTTCTCGTAATTGAAATTTGAAAGAGAATTTAGGTACCCATTTGAAAGATAACCATGCATACAAACTTTCCAGGGATTTCGAGCTATTTTGGACCTTATCCAAAATTGGTCAAAGCAATGCCTAAAAGGATGCACCCTTTTCCAATTTCTTAAAAATCAAATGTAAAAGTAAATTTAGATACCCATTTAAGAGATTAGTGTGCACAAATAGTTTTGCGATATTTTGAGTTATTTTGGCCCTTAGTTAAGTTTGGTCAAGCCAAGTTCTAAGAAATGCACTTTTCTTGACTTTCTCGAAATTGAAATTTGAAAATGTATTTAGGTAGCCATTGGAGAGATAATCCTACATGTATATTTTTTGGGGATTGCGAGCCATTTTAAACCTCGGTCAAACTTCATCAAACTAAGGCCTAAAACATTGCATTTTTTTTCAGATTTATCAAAATTCAAATTTTGAAGTAGATTTAGACACCCATTTCAAATATAGGGATGGACACCTATTTTTATGAGATTTGGATCTCTTTTGGCCCTCATACAAGGATGGTCAAACCAAGGTTAAAAAAATGCACTTTTGTCGACTTTTTCAGAATTGAAATTTGAATGTGGATTTAGGTACCCATTTAAATAAACAAGCGTGCATGCTAACTTTTGCGACATTCTGTGCTATTTTCACTCCCTTAAAGTGCAACCTTAGCGAAATCACACGATGAAGATTCACTTTTGAACAATTTCTTGGAATTAAAATTTGATCATAGAATTATATGCCCATTTGGTAGATAAAAGGCCAAATTCCGTGATGTTCAGAGCTATTTTCCCCTTTTTTAGGCCAAACCTTAGCGAAACGACATGATGGAGTTTCACTTTTTACAAAATTCTCAGAATTGAAATTTGAATACAGATTTGGATGCTTGTTTGATATACAAGCATGCACACCAACTTTTGCAATGTTCTGAACTATTTGGACCCCCTTTAAGCCCAACTCTAGCAAAAATTAACGACATAGTTTCACTTCTGAACAATTTCTCGTAATTGAAATTTGATCATAGATTTGGATGCCCATTTGATAGACAAGCATGCAATCCAACGTTCACAATGTTCCAAGCTATTTTCACCCCATTTAACCCCAACCTTGGTGAAACCGCATGATGGAGTTTCACTTTTGACCAATTTCTTGGAATTAAAATTTGATCATAGATTTAGATGCACATTTGGAATACAAGAGTGCATGCCAACTTTCATGATGTTTAGAGTTATTTTTGGCTCTTTTAAGCCAAACCTTAACAAAACTGCATGATGGAGTTTCACTTTTTACCAACTTCTCAAAATTGAAACTTGATCATAGATTTGGATTCCCATTGGATAAAAAAATCATGCACACCAAGTTTCACAACGTTTCGAGCTATTTTGACCCCCTTTAAGCCCAACCCTAGTGAAACCACAAGATGGAGTTTCACTTTTGAGCAGTTTCTTAGAATTGAAATTTGATCATAGATTTGGATGCCCATTTGATGGACATTAGCCAAACATGGTCAAACCAAGCCCTAAAATATTGACATTTTTCCAATTTTTTAGAAATCAAATATAAAAGTTGGTGTGCACTTTGTTACCACCTAAGTTATACTTAGTTGTTTTTTATCAAGTGAGCCTGGTGAACTGGACAAGGATAACTTGTTTGGACTTCAGAAGACCTTCAGTCTTGCTTCTGGGAAGCTTTGTTGTACTATATCACATGTTCATACTCCATGGGGGAATTGTAATAAATGTTCTAGCATGATAGTGTCTGTAAAAGACTCAGTCTCTTAGACTTTATTTGTCAGTCCGATCAGCCCAGGGTGTTTTTTCCCTTGGTTATTATTGGTTGTTGAATAAACGACTAATAATTTCTGAGTTTTTCACTCCATACCTCCAAAGTTGGGGTGGTCGGCTTGGCATTTAGGCCTATTGAGGTTATTAGAGTCTATGTGTCAATGTATAAACATGCTAGGCATCATGGTCGAGTCATATGAACATGTCTAAGTCCCCCTGGGTTTTTTCAACTTTTTAAAAATTTAAATTTTTTCAGTGTTTTTTATTAAAATTTAATTTTTCCAAAAACTTAGGCTATTTTTTAATAGTTTAATTGGAAAAATTGGTTTTGTAACAAAAGTGGGCTTGGAATTCAGATTCAGTCATGTAGGTGCTCATTTTCAAGCTACGAGCACCCAGTAAACCTATAGACCCACTATTTCCTAGTTTTGAGTGATTTTCCATCACTCAGGTCAGAAAGCCCCAAAAAATCATTTATTGATAATTTTAATTAATAAATTGATGAATAATGGAGCAAATTCAAAATCCTAGATCTGTGGATTCTCAGCCGATTTGATTGAAATCAGTCAGATCTAAACCAAATTGACTGGATCTGACAAATCCTTGACTAAAGGAGGTGATCTGGACAAATCCAGAGTTGATCTTCAGCATCCTTTATGGGGAATTGTGCCCTCTCTCTCTCCTCCACACGTGTGGGCTCTCCTGCAAGCTCTGTCGATTGATGTGTCAATATGTGGATTGATGTGTCAGTCTGTGGGTTGATGTGTCAGCTCAATTATCCCCCCAATTGATAGGTAGGCTCAGTTTGGCTTCAGATTGGCATTGATTGACTCTCCTTCAACTACAGTGGTTTGTCTCCTTGGGATTTTCGCCCCCCTGGACTAGATCTCCTTTTTTTTGTATAAATAAAGCACAGACTGCCTCTTCCAAGCTAGTTAGAGCTAGATTGAGGAGCTGTTGCCATTGTAATACTACTATATTTTGTGACTAAAGAAGATTTGGAGGCTATACCGTGTAGTGCGTGTGTTTGTGTAGATTCCCAATGTCATGCAGCTAATGTGGTAACTGCAATTTCTTTCCAATTTCTATGCTGATTTTGTTTTCTGGCTTTAAGGGATCGGTTGAATCAAGTAAGGGTGTAAACTAGGAAAGTTAGATTGCTTGCTCTTGTTTATCCATATTATGTATGCTCAAGATTTTTAGTTATATGTTTAAATAAGATTATTTTTGCATCAGCTTTCATTTTGCTTGCTTTATACATCTATATCTATATCTCACGAGGTGTTGTGCAGGCTTGTGTTATCTAGTTGCAGGTTCCTGATTGGATGAAGGTGTGGGTCAAGGTTGACGCCATTCCTTATCCAATAATCTCAAGACTCTATCCCTCAGCGCTCCACAAAAGGGCCTCCTTTCAACTTGTTCCATTCAAGCAACGAGCCAACCTTCTCTCCTCTTTTTCTCCTTTCTTTAAAAAATCAATCTTCCAGTTACCTGTCTCTTCCTCTTATGATCAGATCTAGTTCTAAGAATTGAATATATATTCTTAGATCTAGTTTATAATTTCATAAAGAATATCATTTCATAAAGATAGATCTAGGTGTAGGAATTTCCTTTTTTGCAAGTAGCTAAAGCATAGATCTAAAGCTTGCTCATAAGGTAGTTTGTTTTTTCGTTCTTTAAAGATTTAAATTCTGCAAGAAAAATGCATATCTCATTGGCTGCCCAAACAGCAAGCAAAGATCCCAAGGAAATCTTGCTTTCCTTGGTTCATTTTTGCGAAACTAGATTAGCCCCTTTTAACAATTTTTAACTTAGTTTTTTTTGGTAACTAGCGTGGTGACCCAAAACACTTTTAAAGTGTGTTTGGGAACATTTGATTTTAATTGCTTGTTGTTTTTTAGTAGGTTTTACAAGAAAGAGAAGGAGACTCTTCCCATTTTCTGACTCTTGGGCGAACCAGAGCTTTCCGGAGGCTTCCCCCACTGCTGTGATTTTAGTTTAGCTTGTTAAAAGCTTGTTGTAAGCCTTTGGATCCCAGATAACAAGGACCAAAGTGCATTAATTTTATTTTGTTGATATTGTAAATTTATTCTAATAAAAAACAAAAGGTCTTTTCGAATAGGCTCTTTCGAGCCTATTCACCATCCACCCTGGGGGGATTTGCATCCGTGTCATTTTTTACTTTTTGTTCATATTTTTTTAATCTAGCATAGTTCTAATCTGTAGGTTAGTATACTTTGATTTAAAATAATTTCCTAATTCCATATCTGGTGGCTTCAAAGTAACTTTAATACTTACCCCACGAGCCTCCTTTTGAGCCGAAAGGTGAAGAAAGGGTCATGGTAGTCTAATTAGAAAATTGTGGTTTGCTTATCTATTTATGCTTCATCTGCTATCATCATTTGTTTTAGTAACCATAATAAAATCAACCCCTCCTTGATTCCTTGATTGAGGTCCACTTGGACCAAAAGAGGTTCCTGGAGGGTTTTCTTTTTAATAAGAACACTTTGTCTAAAATTTACTAAAATTGACAAGACTCCGGTGTGTATGCTCTAGACACTTGGATGAGGTTCATCCAATCAGTCAAGCTGCATCAAAAGTACTTGAGTGACTAGATTAATTAGTCCTCACCTCCCAAATTGACAAACCATCGGGCGAAAATCCAACACCTCGAACGAACTATAAGCAGTGGCAAAATATCCAAAGGAGTGGGAACAATTGGAAAGTGACCTCGAGGCGTCGATCTCTATCACACCCTAATGGGTGCGTTATGAACAATAGTCTCCGAGACTCCTTTCCAACCCACAAACACCTTGCAGGTAGCCGTGAAAGTTCAGTTTTGGACATACTCCAAGTACCCCTCGGGTATATCTGGAGTCCCCTTTTCACCTAATTTAACTCATTCACATTCCACACTAATCTAAAATCTACCAAGATACATTTGCAAAACATTCATTCAAGCACATGCAAGCACGTTATTTTCTCTGTAGACTTCGTTTAAGGCACTGATGATTTGTTTCTTTCATTTATATATATATTGAGTGTCATTACTGTGCTTATCTGCTTAAAATCCTGCATCTTGTTATCATTTGTTTCCACTGGTTAATTTCAAAACTCCTAAACATCTTAATCAATATAACACCATCACACTAAGTAATTAGCCTTAGTAATTAAATAGGGTCTACCCCCCTTGGCTTCATTAGGAGTTGAGCCTAAACGGAGGAGTCAAGAACAAGGTGACAACCTTGACTCAAGACTTGCCCCCAAAGACACACCGAGTGGCTTGAATATTTCTGCCACGTGACCCAGGTGTGTGAAAGGTGGCAAAACATTTTGGCACTGTTGCTGAGGATAAATATTTTTATTCCGGAGTACGACTTTTGTTTTCTTTTTTTTTTGTTTTTGCTTTGATTGATGAATGCTTAGAGTAGATCTTTAATTTTCATCTGGTGACTCCACTGAACTTTTTTAGTTTTTATTTTTATTTTTACAAAGAAAAGAAAAAAATATCTTTGCGAGAGTTCTTAAATGTATATTTTTATTCTCACATGGCGACTCCATTGAAGGGATAAAACCATGCTTTCTCATAAATTTGTTGAGACTTGTTGTGTGTAGATGAGCTCAAACGACATGTTAAAACCTTTAAAGCTCATCACTTGACATCTCCACCTTTTTAGTACAAGTTTTAATGGTTATATCAAATGCATACTATTAATTTTTGATATGGATGAATTAAAGGAGAAATATGGTGCCCAGATAACAGGAATTTTTCAGCCTATCGATTTCTCAAAAATCCCAGGTTTTCCTAACTATTGTAATGTTTTGGGGGATACATATAAATAGCTTCCAGTATTTCATGGAAATTATGGTGATTCAACGATCTGGCATGTCAAATATTTCCTTCAGTTGATGGCTGACTCCAATATTCTTCATGAGGACAATATGATGCAAATGTTTGCTAGTACTTTTTGGGGTGAGGCCTATTGTTGGTTCTATCAGGGCCTTCCTAATAAATGTATAAATTCTTTTCCAAGCTTCCTTTGTATTTTTTTAGAGCAGTGGCATGATGGTAGGGGTAGTATGAATGGTTTGAAAAATTTCCTTAAAAAGATATGTACCTTTTACCTATCTGGGATAGAGTATCACATGGAAACATATGATGGACCTTTTGCCATGATACAAAGTATTGAAGACTTGGAATCACTTCTTGAACATTTAAGTGAAGAGGAGATCCATGATACTCCCATAAAAAAGCATCCTAGTAGTTATTTAAGAAAGGAAGCAATTAAGTAGCTTTTTAAAGAATATAAGGTATCTCTCATTACACAGCAAGATTCTGAAGATGGGAACATCCATGACAATCATGTTGAAGAGCTTCACAAGGAACCCATTATTGAACACATTGTTGAAGACTCTCCTCATGTCACCATAACTAAAAACATTGAAGATTTAAGATCTTATCAAGATTGTTCCAATGCTTGTCCAGAAATCCCTCATGAGGAAACCATTACAGAGATCGACACTTATGAAGAAGTTTATGATGTGTATGATGATACTCCTCTAGGTTCATCACTTAGGGATGAAGTTTTGGAAAGTTTAAATTCTTATAATATCTTTGAAACCAAATATTTGAAGGATGATTATTATGAGCAGGAGGAGGGTAGTTATATCTCAGGATCTGATACCAGCAAGGAAGACTCTCTCATATCCAACATAGATGGGAGTGATGACTATTGGAATTTCATAGATAATCCAACTTGTGAAAATATTATTGAGAACCCCATCCATTATATATCCAGCAAGGGGAGTGTCTATTCAAAAAATTGTGGAAGTCCAATCTATGATACGTCCATAGAAGGGAGTGTGGATACCTGGGAAAATCTTAGTATGGAAGAGGAGTATTCAAAATTTTCACATGATCATCCAGAGTCATATCATGCAGAGCTGCACAAAGGTATCAGTAATGAAGACATTGAGAAGCAGTATTGTGAAAAGTCAGATGTGATGCAGTCAGTGGAATATCAGTCTTAGCCATCTTTTTCACATATAGAGGTTCCTTATGATTTGGAGCTACTTGGGGCTTGTGCAACAAGTTATCATTTGATAAGCCCCGATGATCAGTATGATGATGTAGACAGTTTGCCTCATCGTGTCGATTGGTATATCAGTCCTATCCAATCATAGATAGAAGTAGCATGCGCGAACACATACCATTTTGGGAAGCAATTTGGTGAAGTATTATATTCTTATGATCTCCCATCCATCCCACCCATTCCGGGTCATCACGCAGGTTTTCATTTTCTGAATAAAGTATCCTTACTTTGGCTGGTAACCAAAGACAAGGAAATTTTTTTATGTTAATAAAATGCTTAGGTGGTTACATTGGATTTCTGATTACACTTAACCATTTTTATATCATGCTTAGTGTAGGCAAATAAGCTCCTTGAAAGAGAGCATTTAATTTCTGCATTTCTATTTTATACCTAGCTATAATAAAACTTTGCTTCTTTTAGTTAGTTACATTTATTTTGTTTAAATAAATCAGATTAATGGTTCATTTGGTTTTTTATGTAAAGCTTGTGCTACTGAGGTTTCTTGTCAAGTTGAGATGTTTTTATAGGGTGTATACACCAGAGATTCTGGGGTTCTCGTATCCTCTCCTATCCCTATGACCAAATCGAGCAGACGTCCCACAGTTGGAGCAAGAAGACCTTCAGTCTTGCTTCTGGGAAGCTTTGTTGTACTATATCACATGTTCATATCAGGATAACTTGTTCGGACTTCAGAAGACCTTCAGTCTTGCTTCTGGGAAGCTTTGTTGTACTATATCACATGTTCATACCCCATGGGGGAATTGTAATAAATGTTTTAGCATGATAGTGTCTGTAAAAGAATCGGTCTCTTAGACTTTATTTGTCAATCTGATCAGCCCAGGGTGTTTTTTCCCTTGGTTATTATTGGTTGTTGAATAAACGACTAATAATTTCTGAGTTTTTCACTCCATACCTCCAAAGTTGGGGTGGTCAGCTTGGCATTTAGGCCTATTGAGGTTATTAGAGTCTATGTGTCAATGTATAAACATGATAGGAATCATGGTCGAGTCATAGGAACATGTCTAAGTCCCCCTAGGTTTTTTCAACTTTTTTAAAATTTAAATTTTTTTAGTGTTTTTTATTAAAATTTAATTTTTCCAAAACTTAGGCTATTTTTTAATAGTTTAATTGGAAAAATTGGTTTTGTAATAAAAGTGGGCTCGAAAGTCAGATTCAGTCATGTAGGTGCTCATTTTCAAGCTAAGAGCACCCAGTAAACCTATAGACCCACTATTTCCTAGTTTTGAGTGATTTTCCATCACTCAGGTCAGAAAGCCCCAAAAAATCATTTATTGATTATTTTAATTAATAAATTGATGAATAATGGAGCAAATCCAAAATCCTAGATTAGTGGATTCTCAGCCGATTTGATTGAAATTAGTCAGATCTGAACTAGATTAACTAGATCTGACAAATCCTTGACTGAAGGAGGTGATCTGGATAGATCCAGAGTTGATCTCCAGCATCCTTTATGCGGAATTGCACCCTCTCTCTCTCCTCCACACGTGTGGGCTCTCCTGGAAGCTCTGTGGATTGATGTGTCAGTCTGTGGATTGATGTGTCAGTCTGTGGGTTGATGTGTCAACTCAATCAGCCCTCCAATTGACAGGTAGGTTCAGTTCAGCTTCAAATCAGCATTGATTAACTCTCCTTCAATTGCAGTGGTTTGTCTCCTTGGGATTTGTGCCCCCCCTGGGCTAGATCTCCTATTTTTTTGTATAAATAAAGCACGGACTGCCTCTTCAAAGCTAGTTAGAGCTGGATTGAGGAGCTAATTCCATTGTAATATTTCTATATTTTGTGAATAAAGAATATTTGGAGGCTATACCGTGTAGTGCATGTGTTTGTGTGGATTCCCAGTGTCATGCTACTAATGTGGTAACTGCAATTTCTTTCCAATTTCTGTGCTGCTTTTGTTTTCTGGCTTCAAGGATTCGGTTGAATCAAGTAAGGGTGTAAACTAAGCAAGTTAGATTGCTTGCTCTTGTTTATCCATATTATGTATGCTCAAGAATTTTAGTTATATGCTTAAATAAGATTATTTTTGCATGAGATTTCATTTTTGTTGCTTTATACATCTATATCCAGATCTCACGAGGTGTTGTGCAGGCTTGTGTTATCTAGTTGCACATTCCCGATTGGATGAAGGTGTGGATCAAGGATGATGCCATTCCTTATCCAATAATCTCAATACTTTGTCCCTCGGCACTCCACAAAAGGGCCTCCTTTTATCTTTTTCCATTTAAGCAACGAGCTGACCTTCTCTCCTCTTTTTCTCCTTTCTTTAAAACATCACTTTTTCGGTTACCTATCTCTTCCTCTTATGATCAGATCTAGTTATAAGAATTGAATATATATTGTTATATCTAGTTTATAAGAGTCTTTCTGCTTAGGTATATAATTTCATAAAGAATATCATTTCATAAAGATAGATCTAGGTGTAGGAATTTCCTTTTTTGCAAGTAGCTAAAGCATAGATCTAAAGCTTGCTCTTAAGGTAGTTTCTTTTTTCGTTCTTTAAAGATTTAAATTCTGCAAGAAAAGTGCATATCTCATTGGCTGCCCAAACAGCAAGCGAATATCCCAAGGAAATCTTGCTTTCCTTGGTTCATTTTTGCAAAACTAGATTAGCCCCTTTTAACAATTTTTACTTAGTTTTTTTTGGTAACTAGCGTGGTGACCCAAAACACTTTTAAAGTGTGTTTGGGCACATTTGATTTTAATTTCTCACTATTTTTTAGTAGGTTTTACAAAAAATAAAAGGAGACTGCCCATTTTTCAACTCTTGGGTGAACCAGAGCTTCCTGGAGGCTTCTCCCACCGCTGTGGTTTTAGTTTAGCTTGTTAAAAGCTTTTTGTAAGACTTTGGATCCCAGATAACAAGGACCAAAGTGCATTAATTTCAGTTTTCTTATATTGTAAATCACTGCTAATAAAAAACAAAAGGTCTTTTCAAATAGGCTCTTTCGAGCCTATTCACCATCCCCCCTGGGGGGATTTGCGTCCGTGTCATTTTTTACTTTTTGTTCATCTATTTTCAATATAGTGTAGTTCTAATCTATAGGGTAGTATAATTTGATTTAAAATCATTTCCATATTCCATATCTTTTGGTTTCAAAGTAACTTTAATACTTACCCACGAGCCTCCTTTTGAGCCGAAAGGTGAAGAAAGGGTCATGGTAGTCTAATTAGAAAATTGTGATTTTCTTATCTGTATATGCTTCATTTACTATCATCATTTGTTTTAGTAATCATAATAAAATCAAACCCTCCTTGATTCCCCGATTGAGGTCCACTTGGACCAAAAGAGGTTCCTGGGGGGTTTTCTTTTTAATAAGAACACCTTGTCTAAAATTGACTAAAATTGACAAGACTCCGATGTGTATGCTCTAGACTTATCTGTGGTTCATCTGATCAGTCAAACTGCATCAAAAGCATTTGAGTGACTAGATTAAGTAGTCCTCACCTCCCAAATTGACAAACCATCAAGTGAAAATCCAACACCTCGAACGAACTATAAGCGGTGGCAAAATACCCAAAGGATTGGGAACATCTGGAAAGTGACCTTGAGGTGCTGATCTCTGTCACACCCTAATGGGTGCATTATGAACAATAGTCTCTGAGACTCCGTTCCAGCCCACAAACACCTTGCGGGTAGCCGTGAAAGTTCACTTTTTGACATACTCTGAGTACCCCTCGAGTATATATGGATCCCATTTTCACCTAATTTAACTCATTCACATTCCACACTAATCTAAAATCTACCAAGAGACATTTGCAAAACATTCATTCAAGCGCATGCAAGCACACTATTTTCTCTGTTGACTCCATTTAAGGCACTGGTGATTTGTTTCTTTCATTTATATATATAATGAGTGTCAATCCTGTGCTTATCTAGTTAAAATCTTGCATCTTGTTATCATTTGTTTCCAATGGTTAATTTCAAAACTCCTAAATAACTTAATCAATATAACACCACCACACTAAGTAATTAGCCTTAGTAATTAAATAGGGTCTACCCCCCTTGGCTTCGTTAGGAGTTGAGCCTAAACGGAGGAGTCAAGAACAAGGTGACGGCCTTGACTCGAGACTTTCCCCCAAGGACACACCGAGTGGCTTGAAGATTTCTGCCATGTGATCCAGGTGTGTGAAAAGTGGCAACACACTCTTATCTTTGGAATGCATATCTAAATATATGATCAAATTTTAATTCCGAAAAATTGGTCAGAAATGAGACTCCGTCGTCCAGGTTTCACCAAGGTTGGGGTTAAAGGGGGTGAACATAGCTCGGAACGCCATGAAAGTTGGAGTGCATGCTTGTATATCAAATGGTAATCCAAATCTATGATCAAATTTAAATTCTGAGAATTTGGTCAAAAGTGAAACTCCATCTAACCAATTTCTTAGAGTTAAAATTTGGTCATAATTTAGATGTGCATTTGGAAGATAAAAGTGCACACCAACATTCACGATGTTCAAAGCTATTTTCGGCTCATTTAAGCCAAACCCTAACAAAACTGCAAGATGGAATTTCACTTTTGACCAACTACTCAGAATTGAAACTTGAACATAGGTTTGGATTCCCATTGGATAAGCAAGCATGCATGCCAACTTTAATGATTTTCACGATTTGGATTCCCATTGGATAAACAAGCGTGCACTCCAACTTTCATGATGTTCTAAGCTATTTTCACCCCCTTTAACCCCAACCTTGGTGAAATCGCACGACGGAGTCTAAATTTTGACCAATTTCTCTGAAATAAAATTTGATCATAGATTTAGATGTGCATTTCGAAGATAAGAGTGCACACCAACTTTCACGATGTTCATAGCTATTTTCGATTCCTTTAAGCCAAACCCTAACAAAACCACACGATAGAGTTTCAATTTTGACCAATTTCTCATAATTGAAACTTGATCATAGGTTTGGATGCCCATTGGATATACAAGCATGCACACCAACTTTCGCAATGTTTTGAGCTATTTTGACCCCCATTAAGCCCAACCCTATCGAAACCGGACGACGATGTTTCACTTTTGAGCAGTTTTTTAGAATTGATGTTTGATCATAGATTTGGATGCCCATTTGATATGCAAGTCTGCATTTTTTCCAATTTCTCAAAATTCAAATTTTAAAGTGTACCCATTTCAATAAACAAGCATGCACGCCAACTTTCGCTACATTCCAAGCAATTTTCACTCCCTTTAAGTGCAACCTTAGCGAAAGAGCACGACGAATTTTCACTTTTAACAAATTTCTTGGAATTAAATTTGATCATAGATTTAGATGCCCATTCGGTAGATAAGAGTGCATGTCGAATTTCGTGATGTTTGGATCTATTTTCTCCTCCTTTAACCCAAACCTTAGAGAAACCGCATGATGGAGTTTCACTTTTGACCAAATTTTCGGAATTGAAATTTGGTCATAGATTTGGATGCCCGTTTGATATACAAGCATGCACACCAACTTTTGCAATGTTTCGAGCTATTTTAACCCCATTTAAGCCCAACTCTAGCCAAAATGCACGATGGACTTTCACTTCTAACCAATTTCTCGAAATTGAAATTTGATCAGCGATTTGGATGACCATTGGATAGGCAAGCGTGCACTCCAACTTTCATGACGTTTCGAGCTATTTTCACCCCCTTTAACCCCAACCTTGGTGAAACCGTACGATGGAGTTTAACTTTTGACCAACATATTAGAATTGAAACTTGATCATAGATTTGGATACCCATTGGATAAACAAGCATGGACACTAACTTTCACACCGTTCTGAGCTATTTTGATCACCTTTAAGCCCAACTATAGTGAAACCGCAAGTCAGAGTTTCAGTTTTGAGCAGTTTTGATCATAGATTTGGATGCCCAATTGATACATAAGCATGCATGCGAACTTTTGCGATGTTCTGAAATATTTTTACCCCCTTTAAGGCCAACCTTAGCGAAACTGCACAACAGAGTTTCACTTTTGACCACTTTATTTGAATTAAAATTTGATCGTATATTTATCTGCACATTTGGTAGATAAGAGTGCATGCAACCTTCCACAATGTTCGGATCTATTTTTCTCCTTATTCAAGGCTGATCAAGCAACAGTCTAAGAGATGATATTTTTTCAACTTTCTTGTAATTGAAATTTGAAAGAGAATTTGGCTACCCATTTGAGAGATAACCATGCACACAAAATTTCAAGGGATTTTGAGCTATTTTGGACCTTAGTTAAACTTGGTCAAATGAAGGCCTAAAAGGTTGCATTTTTTTCCAATTTCTTAGAAATGAAATGTAAAAGTATATTTAGATACCCATTTAAGAAAAAAATGTGCACACAAAATTTTGCGATATTTCGAGTTATTTTGGCCCTTAATTAAGGTTGGTAAAACCAATTTCTAAGAAATGCACTTTTCTTGACTTTCTCGAAATTGAAATTTGAAACTGTATTTTGGTACCCATTTGAGAGATAAGCCTACATGTAGATTTTTTGGGTATTGCGATCCATTTTGGACCTCGGATGGTCAAACTAAGGTTGAAGGATGTCAAACTAAGGTTGAAAAGATGCACTTTATTCGACTTTTTTAGAATTGAAATTTGAAATTGGATTTTGGTATCCATTTCAATAAACAAGCGTGCATGCCAACTTTCATGACATTCTGAGCTAGTTTCACTCCCTTTAAGTGCAACCTTAGAGAAAGCGTATGACGAATTTTCACTTTTGACCAATTTTTTGGAATTAAAATTTGATCGTAGATTTAGATGCCCATTTGGTATATAAGAGTGAATGCCCAATTTTGTGATGTTCAAAGCTATTTTCCCCTCCTTTAAGCCGACCCTTAGTGAGAAACTACATGCCAAATTTTGCAATGTTTGATATACAAGCATGCAAGCCAAATTTTGTAATGTTTGATATACAAGCGTGCATGACACATTTTGTAATGTTTTGAGGTATTTGGACCCCCTTTAAACCCATCTCTAGCAAAAATGAACGACGAACTTTCACTTCTCACCAATTTCTTGGAATTGAAACTTGATCATAGATTTGGATGCTCATTTGATAGAACAGTGTGCACTCCAACTTTCATGACGTTCCTAGCTATTTTCAACCCCTTTAACCCCAACCTTGGAGAAACTAGACGACAGAGTTTCACTTTTCACAAATTTCTCGTAATTAAAATTTGATCATATATTTAGATGTACATTTGGAAGATCAGAGTCATTCAAACTTCCGCGATGTTCAAAGTTATTTTTGACTCCTTTAAGCCAAACCCTAACAAAACTGCACGATGGAGTTTCACTTTTGATGAACTTCTCAAAATTGAAACTTGATCATAGATTTGCATGCCCATTGAATAAACAATCATGCACTCCAAATTTTGCAATGTTTTGAGCTATTCATTTGACCCCCTTTAAGCCCAACCCTAGCGAAATCACACGGTGAGGTTTCACTTTTAAGTAGTTTCTTAGAATTGAAATTTGATCATAGATTTGGATGCCCATTTTATAGACAAGCTTGCACACAAAATTTTGCAACGTTTCGAAATATTTTCACCCCCTTTAAGCCCAACCTTACGAAAACTGCACAACAAAGTTTCACTTTTGACCAATTGATCAGAATTAAAATTAGATTGTACATTTATCTATGCATTTGGTAGATAAGAGTGCATGCCAAGTTTCATGATGTTCGGAGTTATTTTGGTCATTATTTAAGGCTGGTCAAACCAAGGCCTTAAAGGTTGCACTTTTTTCCAATTTCTTAGAAATCAAATGTAAAAGTAGATTTAGATACCCATTTAAGAGATAAGTGTGCACACATATTTGTGCGAGATTTCAAGTTATTTCGACCCTTATTTAAGCTTGGTCAAACAAAGTTCAAAGAAATGCACTTTTCTTGACTTTCTCGAAATTGAAATTTGAAACTGTATTTAGGTACCCATTTGAGAGATAAACCTACAAGTATATTTGTTGGGGATTGCGAGCCATTTTGGACCTTGGTTAAACGTCGTCAAACCAAGGCGTAAAACGTTGCATTTTTTCCAATTTCTTAAAATTCAAATTTTAAAGTAGATTTAGATACCCATTTCAAGGATAGGCATGGACACCTATTTTTATGGGATTTGGAGCTATTTTGGCCCTAGTTCAAGGATGGTCAAGCCAAGTTTGAAAAGATGCACTTTTGTTGACTTTTTCATAATTGAAATTTGAAAGTGGATTTAGGTACCCATTTCAATAAACACATGTGCACACCAACTTTCGTGATGCTCTGAGCTATTTTCACTCCCTTTAAGTGCAACCTTAGCGAAAACACATGATGAAATTTCACTTTTGACCAATTTATCAGAATTAAAATTTTGTTGTAGATTTAGATGCCCATTTGGTAGATAAGAGTGCATGCCAGATTTCATGATGTTCAAAGCTATTCTCCCCTCCTTTAAGCCAAACCTCAGCGAAACCGCATGATGGAGTTTCACTTTTGACCAAATTCTTGGAATTGAAATTTGATCCTAGATTTGGACCCTCATTTGATATGCAAGCATGCACACCAACTTTTGCAATGTTCTAAGCTATTTGGACCACCTTTAAGCCCAAGTTTAGTGAAAATGCATGATGGAGTTTTAATTCTGACCAATTTCTCGGAATTGAAATTTCATCATAGATTTGGATGCTCATTTGATAGACATGCGAGAACTTGAACTTTCATGACGTTTCGAGCTAGTTTCACCCACTTTAACCTCAACCTTGGTGAAACCACATGATGGAGTCTCACTTTTCACCAATTTCTCGGAATTAAAATTTGATCATAGATTTATATGCACATTTGGAATATAAGAATGCATGCCAACTTTCACAATGTTAGAAATTATTTTCAGCTCTTTTATGCCAAATCTTAACAAAACTGCACGATGGAGTTTCACTTTTGACCAACTTCTCATAATTGAAACTTGATAAGAGATTTGGATGCCCATTCGATAAACAAGCATGCACGCAAAGTTTCAAAATGTTTCAAGCTATTTTGACCTCCTTTAAGCCAAACCCTAGCAAAACCTCACGACGAAGTTTCACTTTTGAGCAGTTTCTTAGAATTGAAATTTAATCATAGATTTAGATGCTCATTTGATAGAAAAACATGGACATGAACGTTTGAGACGTTCTTAAATATTTTCACCCCCTTTAAGCCCAACCTTAGCAAAACTGCACAACGAAGTTTCACTTTTGACTAATATATTGGAATTAAAATTTGATCGTAAATTTATCTGCGCATTTTGTAGATAAAAGTGCATGCCAACTTTCACGATGTTCGGAACTATTTTAGTTGTTATTCATGGTTGCTTAAGCAAATGCCTAAGAGATGTTATTTTTTTGACTTTCTCATAATTGAAATTTGAAAGAGAATTTAGGTACCCATTTGAGATAAAACCATGCATACAAACTTTCAGGGGATAAAACCATGTGCACCAAGGCCTAAAAGGTTGCACTTTTTTCCAATTTCTTAGAAATAAAATGTAAAAGTAGATTTAGATACCCATTTAAGATATAAGCATGCACACATAGTTTTGTGAGATTTCGAGTTATTTCGGGACTTCGTTAAGGTTAGTCAAACCAAGTTCTAAGAAATGCACTTTTCTTGAGTTTCTCAAAATTGAAATTTGAAACTGTATTTAGGTACCCATTTGAGAGATCACAAGCCTACATTTAGATTTTTTGGGGATTGCGACCCATTTTGGACCTCGGTCAAACATCATCAAACCAAGGCCTAAAATGTTGCATTTTTTCCAATTTCTCAAAATTCAAATTTTAAAGGAGATTTAGATACCCACTTCAAAGATAGGAATGGACACCTATTTTTATGAGATGAGCTATTTTGGCCCTCACTCAAGGATGGTCAAACCAAGGTTGAAAAGATGCACTTCTGTCAACTTTTTCAAAATTGAAATTTGAAAGTGGATTTAGGTACCCATTTCAATAAACAAGCGTGCAAGCCAACATTCGTGATGTTCTGAGCTGTTTTCACGCCCTTTAAGTGCAACCTTAGCTAAAGAACATGACAAATTTTCACTTTTGACCAATTTCTCAAAATTAAAATTTGATCGTACATTTAGATACCCACTTCGAAGATAATAGTGCATGCAAGGTTTTGTGATGTTCACAATGAAACCGCATGATGGAGTTTTAATTTTGACCAAGTTCTCGAAATGAAAAGTTAATGATAGATTTCGATGCTCGTTTGATATACAACAATGCCCGCCAACTTTTGTAATGTTTGGACCTATTTTAAACTCCTTTACACCAAACTCTAGTGAAAATGCACGATATAGTTTCACTTCTGACCAATTTCTCGGAATTGAAATTTAATCATAGATTTGGATGCCCATTTGATAGACAAGCGTGCACTCTAACTTTCACAACATTTCGAGCTATTTTCACCCCCATAACCCTAACCTTGACAAAACCAAACGATGGATTCTCACTTTTCACCAATTTCTTGGAATTAAAATTTGACCATAGATTTAGTTGCAAACTTGGAAGATAAGAGTGCATGCCAACTTTCACGATGTTTAGAGATATTTTTGGCTCCTTTAAGCCAAAACCTAACAAAACCCCACAATGGAGTTTCACTTTAGACCAACTTCTCATAATTGAAACATGATCATAGATTTGGATGCGCATTGGATAAACAAGCATGAATGGCATCTTTCGCAATGTTTCCAGTTTTTATTTTGACTCCCTTTAAGCCCAACCCTAGCAAAACCACACGACGGAGTTTCACTTTTGAGCAGTTTCTTAGAATTCAAATTCGATCATAGATTTGGATGCCCATTTGATAGACAAGTGTGCATGCAAAGTTTTTCGATGTTCTAAAATATTTTCATCCCCTTTAAGCAAAACCACACAATAGAGTTTCACTTTTGACGAATTTCTGAGAATTAAAATTTGATCGTAGATTTATCTGCGCATTTGGTAGATAAGAGTGCATGCCAAATTTCAAGATGTTCGGAGCTATTTTGGTCGTTATTTAAGGCTGGTTAAGCACAGGTCTAAGAGATGTTATTTTTCTAACATTCTTGTAATTGAAATTTGAAAAACAATTTAGGTACCCATTTGAGAGATAACCATGAATACAAAATTTCAGGGGATTTCGAGCTATTTTGGACCTTAGCCAAACTTGGTCAAACCAAGGCCTAAAAGGTTGCACTTTTTCCAATTTCTTAGAAATCAAATGTAAAACTAGATTTAGATACCCATTTAAGAGATAGTGTGCACACATTATTTTGTGAGATTTTGAGTTATTTCGGCCCTTAGTTAAGGTTGGTCAAACCACGTTCTAAGAAATGTATTTTTCTTGACTTTCTCAAAATTTAAATTTGAAACTGTATTTAGGTACCCATTTGAGAGATAAGCCTACATGTATATTTTTTGGGGATTGCGAGTCATTTTGGACCTCGATCAAACTTTGTCAAACCAAGGCCTAAAACGTTGCATTTTTTCCAATTTCTTAAAATTCAAATTTTAAAGTAGAATTTAGATACCCATTAAAATAAAGGCATGGACACATATTTTTATGAGGTTTGAAACTATTTTGGCCCTCATTCAAGGATGGTCAAACCAAGGTTGAAAAGATGGACTTTTGGGACTTTTTCAGAATTGAAATTTGAAAGTGGATTTAGGTACCCATTTCGATAAACAGGAATGCACACCAACTTTCGTGACATTGCAAGCTATTTTCACTCCCTTTAAGTGCAACCTTAGTGAAAGCGCATGACAAAGTTTCACTTTTGACCAATTTCTTGGAATTAAAATTTGATCGTAGATTTAGATGCCCATTTGGTAGATAAGAGTGCATGCCAAATTTTGTGATGTTCAAAGCTATTTTCACCTCCTTTAAGCCCAACTCTGGCGAAAAATGCACAACGAAGTTTCACCTCTGACAAATTTCTAGGAATTGAAACTTGATCATAGATTTGGATTCCCATTTGATTAACAAGCATGCACGCCAACTTTCATAATGTTCTGAGCTATTATTTTGACCCCATCTAAGCCCAACCCTAATGAAATCACACGATGGAGTTTCACTTTTGAGCAGTTTCTTAGAATTGAAATTTGAGCATAGATTTGGATTCCCATTTGTTAGACAAGCATGCACACTAACTTTTGGGATGTTCTGAAATATTTTCACCCTCGTTTAAGGCCAACCTTATCAAAACTGCACAATAGAGTTTCACTTTTGACCAATTTCTTATAATTAAAATTTGATTGTATATTTATCTGCGCATTTGGTAGATAAGAATGCATGCTAACTTTCACGATGTTCGGAGCTATTTTGGTCATTATTCAAGATTGGTCAAGCACAGGTCGAAGAGATTCTATTTTTTGACTTTCTTATAATTGAAATTTGAAATATAATTTGGGTACAAGTGTGCACGCCAAATTTTGCAATGTTTTGAGCTATTTGGACACCCTTTAAGCCCAAATCTAGTGAAAATGCACGACAAAGTTTCAGTTCTGACCAATTTCTCGGATTTGAAATTTGATCATAGATTTGGATACCTATTTGATAGACATGCTTGCACTTCAACTTTTGTGATGTTCAGAGCTATTTTCACCCACTTTAACCCTAACATTGGCAAAACAACACGATGGAGTCTCACTTTTGATCAATTTCTCGAAATTAAAATTTGATCATAGATTTACATGCGCATTTGGAAGATAAGAGTGCACGCCAACTTTCACGATGTTTAGAGATATTTTCGGCTCCTTTAAGCCAAATCCTAACAAAACCGCACAATGGACTTTCACTTTTGACCAACTTCTCAAAATTGAAACTTGATAATAAATTTTCTCAAACGAAGGCCTAAAAGGTTGCACTTTTTCCAAATTCTTAGAAATCAAATATAAAAGTATATTTAGATACCCATTTAAGATATAAACGCGCACACATATCTTTGTGAGATTTCAAGTTAGTTCGGCCCTTAGTTAAGGTTGGTCAAATGAAGTTCTAAGAAATGCACTTGTCTTGAATTTCTCAAAATTGAAAATTGAAATTGTATTTAGGTACCCATTTGAGAGATAAGCCTACATGTATATTTTTTGGGGATTGTGAGCTATTTTGGACCTCAATCGGTCTTCGTCAAACTAAGGCCTAAATCATTGCATTTTTTCCAATTTCTCAAAATTCAAATTTTAAAGTAAATTTAGTTACCCATTTAAAGATAGGAATGGACACCAATTTTTTATGAGATTTCATGCTATTTTGGCCCTCATTAAAGGATGGCTAACCCAGGTTGAAATGATGCACTTTTGTTGACTTTACAGAATTGAAATTTGAAAGTGGATTTAGGTACCCATTTAAATAAATAAGCGTTCCCACCAACTTTCGTGACGTTTCGAGCTATTTACTCTTCCTTTTAGTGCAACCTTAGCGAAAGCACATGATAAAGTTTCACTTTTGACCAATTTCTCGGAATTAAAATTTGATCGTAGATTTAGATACTCGTTTGATATACAAGCTTGCTCACCAAATTTTGTAATTTTCTAAGCTATTTGCACGCCCAATTCTAGCGAAAATGCACGACGGAGTTTCACTTCTGACCAATTTCTGAGAATTGAAATTTGATCATAGATTTGGATGCCCATTTGATAGACAAGCATGCACTCCAAATTTCATGACGTTTCGAGCTATTTTCAACCCCTTTAACCCCAACCTTGAAGAAACCACACAATGTATTCTCACTTTTGAAACATTTCTCGGAATTAAAATTTGATCATAGATTTAGATGCACATTTGGAAGTTAAGAGTGCACGTCAACTTTCACGATGTTCAGAGCTATTTTCGGCTCCTTTAAGCAAAAACCTAACAAAACCCCACGATGGAGTTTCACTTTTGACCAACTTCTCAGAATTAAAACTTGATCATAGCTTTGGATTCCCATTGGATAAAGAAGTATGCACATCAACTTTCGCAACTTTCTGAGATTTTATTTTAACCCTCTTTAAAGCCAAACCTAGTGAAACCACATGATGGAGTATCACTTTTGAGTAGTTTCCTAGAATTGTAATTTGACCATAGATTTGGATTCCCTTTTGATAGAGAAGCGTGCACGTAAACTTTCACGACGATCCGAAATATTTTCGCCCCCTTTAAGCAAAACGGCACAACACAGTTTCACTTTTGACCAATTTCTCAGAATTAAAATTTGATCATAGATTTATCTGCGCATTTTATTAATAAGGGTGCATGCCAACTTTCATGATGTTCAGATCTATTTTGGTCATTATTCAAGGCTGGCCAAGCATAGGTCTAAGAGATTCTATTTTTTCAACTTTCTCGTAATACAAATTTGAAAGAGAATTTGGGGACCCATTTGAGAGATAACCAAGCATACAAACTTTTAGGGGATTTTGAGTTATTTTGGACCTTAGACAACCTTGGTGAAACCTAGGCCTAAAAGGTTGCACAGTTTTCCAATTTCTTAGAAATCAAATGTAAAAGTAGATTTAGATACCCATTTAAGAGATAAGCGTGCAAACATATTTTTGCGAAATTTCAAGTTATTTCAGCCCTTAGTTAAGGTTGGTCAAACTAAGTTCTAAGAAATGCACTTTTCTTGGCTTTCTCGAAATTGAAATTTGAAAATGCATTTAGGTACCCATTTGAGAGATAAGCCTACATGTATATTTTTTGGGGATTGCGAGCCATTTTTTTCCTCGGTCAAACTTCGTCAAACTAAGGCCTAAAACGTTGCATTTTTTCCAATTTCTCAAAATTTAAATTTTAATATAGATTTAGATACCCATTTTAAAGATAGGCATGGACACCTATTTTTATGAGATTTGGAGTTTCACTGGCGCTCATTCAAGGAGTTTCACTTTTGACCAACTTCTTAGAATTGAAACTTGATAATAGATTTGGATTCCCGTTGGATAAACAAGGATACATGCCAACTTTCGCAATGTTTCGAGATATTTTTACCTCCTTTAACCCACACCCTAGCGAAACCACACGACAGAGTTTCACTTTTGAGCATTTTCTTAGAATTTAAATTTGATCATACATTTGGATGCCCATTTGATAGACAAGCGTGCACGTCAATGTTCAAGACGTTCCTAAATACTTTCACCCACTTTAATCCCAACCTTAGAAAAACCACAGAATGAAGTTTCACTTTTGACCAATTTCTCAGAATTAAAATTTGATCGTAGATTTATCTGTGCATTTGGTAGATAAGAGTGCACACCAACTTTCATGCTGTTCGGAGCTATTTTGGTCATTATTCAAGGTTGGTCAAGAAAATGTCTAAGGGATGTTATTTTTTCAACTTTATCACAATTGAAATTTGAAAGAGAATTTAGGTACCCATTTGAGAGATAACCATGCATACAAACTTTTAGGGGATTTTGAGCTATTTTGGACCTTAGCCAAACTTTTTCAATCCAAGGCCTAAAAGGTTTCTCTTTTTTTTCCAATTTCTTAGAAATCAAATGTCAAAGTAGATTTAGGTACCCATTTAAGATATAAGCGTGCACACATATTTTTGTGATATTTCGAGTTATTTTGGCCTTTAGTTAAGGTTGGTCAAACCAAGTTCTAAAATGCACTTTTCTTGAGTTTCTCGAAATTGAAATTTGAAACTGCATTTAGGTACCCTTTTGAGAGATAAGCCTACATGTAGACTTTTGGGGGATTACGAGCCATTTTGGACCTCGGTCAAACTTTGTCAAACCAAGGCCTAAAACGTTGCATTTTTTCCAATTTCTCAAAATTCAAATTTTAAAGTAAATTTAGATACCCATTTCAATGATAGGTATTAAAACCTATTTGTATGAAATTTCGAGCTATTTTGGGCCTCATTCATGATGTTCCAAGCTATTTTCACTCCCTTTAAGTGCATCCACAGCGAAAGCACATGATGAAGTTTCACTTTTGACCAATTGTTTGGATTTAAAATTTGAACATTAATTTAAATTCCCACTTGGTCAATAATAGTGCATGCCAAATTTTGTGATGTTCAAAGCTATTTTCCCATCCTTTAACCTAAACTTAGCAAAATTGCATGATGGAGTTTCACTTTTGACCAAATTCTCATAATTGAAGGCTGATCACAGAGTTTCACATCTGACCAATTTCTTGGAATTGAAATTTGATCATAGATTTGGATGCCCATTTGATAGACAAGTGTGCACTCCAACTTTCGCGATGTTTCGACCTATTTTCACCCCCTTTAGCCCCAACCTTGATTTTTGAAACTACGTGATGGAGTCTCCCTTTTGACCAATTTCTCAGAATTAAAATTTGATCATAGATTTAGATGCAAATTTGGAAGATAAGAGTGCATGCCAAATTTCATAATGTTTAGAGCTATTTTTGGCTCCTTTAAGCAGAACCCTAAAAAAGCCCCACGATGGAGTTTCACTTTTGACCAACTTCTCAGAAATTAAACTTGATCATAGATTTGGATACCCATGGGATAAACAAGCATGCATGCCAACTTTTGCAACATTCTGAGCTTTTATTTTGACCCCCTTTAATCCTAACCCTAGCGAAACCACACGATGAAGTTTCACTTTTGATTAGTTTCTTAGAATTGAAATTTGATCATAGATTTGGATCCCCATTTGATAGACAAGCATGCACACAAAATTTCACGATGTTCCAAGATATTTTCACCCCCTTTAAGCTAAACCGCACAACGAAGTTTCACTTTTGAGCAATTTCTAGGAATTAAAATTTGATCATATATTTACCTGCCATTTGGTAAATAAGAATGAATGCCAACTTTCATGATGTCCAAAGTTATTTTTGGTCGTTATTCAAGGCTAGTCAATCACAGGTCTAAGAGATGTTATTTTTTTTACTTTCTCGTAATTGAAATTTGAAAGAGAATTTAGGTACCCATTTGAGCGATAAACATGCATACAAATTTTCAGGGGATATCGAGCTATTTTGGACCTTAGCCAAACATGGTCAAACTAAGGCCTAAAAGGTTGCATTTTTTTCCAATTTCTTAGAAATCAAATGCAAAACTTGATTTAAATACCCATTTAAGAGATAAGCATACACACATTTTTGCGATATTTCGATTTATTTCGGCCCTTAGCAAAACCACACAACGAAGTTTCACTTTTGACCAATTTTTCAGAATTAAAATTTGATCGTATATTGGTCTACACATTTGGTAGATTAGAGTGCACACCAATTTTCATGATGTTTCAATTTTGACCAACTTTAAGCCAAACCCAAACAAAACCGCTTCATGGAGTTTCAATTTTGACCAACTTTTAGAAATTGAAACTTGATCATAGATTTGGATGCCCATTGGATTAACAAGCACGCACGCCAACTTTTGCAACATCTTGAGCTATTTTGACCCCGTTTAATCCCAACCCCAGTGAAACCGCAGGACAGATTTTCACTTTTGACCAAATTTTGGAATTGAAATTTGATCATTGACATGGATGCACGTTTCCGAGCTATTTTCACCCCCTTTAACCCCAAACTTACCGAAACCGCATGACAGAGTCTCACTTTTGACCAATTTCTCCTAATTAAAATTTGATCATAAATTTAGATGTACATTTGGAAGATAATAGTGCACTCCAACTTTCGCGATGTTTAGAGCTATTTTCGGCTCGTTTAAAACAAACCCTAACAAAAATGCATGATGGAGTTTCACTTTTGACCAACTTATAAGAATTCAAACTTGATCATAGATTTGGATGCCCATTGGATAAAGAAGCACACACGCCAACTTTCACAATGCTCTAAGCTATTTTGACCCCCTTTAAGCCCAACCCTAGTGAAATTGAACGATGGAGTTTCACTTTTGAGCAGTTTCTTAGAATTGAAATTTGATCATAGATTTGGATGCATATTTGATAGACAAGCATACATGCAAATTTTTTGGATGTTTCAAAATATTTTCGGCCCCTTTAATCCCATCCTTAGCAAAATTTCACAATGGAGTTTCACTTTTGACCAATTTCTCAGAATTAAAATTTGATCATAGATTTATCTACACATTTTGGTAGATAAGAGTGCATGCCAACTTTCACGATGTTTGAAGCTATTTTGGTCGTTATTTAAGACCAGTCAAGAAAAGGTCTAAGAGATTCTATTTTTTTTACTTTTTC
Organism: Pseudotsuga menziesii; assembly: GCA_001517045.1. Lineage (NCBI taxonomy): Eukaryota > Viridiplantae > Streptophyta > Pinopsida > Pinales > Pinaceae > Pseudotsuga > Pseudotsuga menziesii. The sequence goes on from LPNX010812675.1 coordinate 605,311, forward strand.
GTAATTGAAATTTGAAAGAGAATTTAGGTACTCATTTGAGAGATACCTATACATTCAAACTTTCAGGGGATTTCGAGCTATTTTAGACCCGATTCAAACTTGGTCAAACTAAGGCCTAAAAGGTTGCATTTTTTTCCAATTTCTTAGAAATGAAAGGTAAAATTAGATTTTGATACCGATTTAAGAGATAAGCGTACACACATATTTTTGCGAGATTTCGAGTTATTTCGGACCTTAGTTAAGGTTGGTCGAACCAAGTTCTAAGAAATGCACTTTTCTTGACTTACTCGGAATTGAAATTTGAAAATGTATTTACGTACCCATTCGAGATATAAGCCTACATGTAATATTTTTGGGGATTGTGAGCTATTTTAGACCTTCGGCAAATTTCGAAAAACCAAGGGTTAAAACGTTGCATTTTTTCCAATTTCTCAAAATTCAAATTTTAAAGTAGATTTAGATACCCAGTTTAAAGATAGGCATGAACACCTATTTTTATGATATTTGGAGCTATTTTGGCCATCATTCAAGGATGGCCAAATCAAGGTTGAGAAAAAGCAATTGTGTCGACTTTTTCAGAGATGAAATTTGAAAGTGGATATACGTACCCATTTTAATAAATAAGCATGCATGCAAACTTTTGCGATGTCCTGAGCTATTTTCACTCCCTTTAAGTACAACCTTAGCGAAAGCACACGATGAAGTTTCCCTTTTGATCATAAGTTTAGGTGCACATTTGGTAGATAAAATTTCATCCCAAATTTCATGATGTTCGAAGCTATTTTCCCCTCCATTAAGCCAAACCCTAGCGAAACTGTATGATGGAGTTTCCCTTTTGACCAAATTCTTGAAATTGAAATTTGATCATAGATTTGGATACTTGTTTGATATACAAGCTTGCACACCAACTTGTGTAATGTTCACAGCTATTTTGACCCCCTTTAATCCCAACTCTAGTGAAAATGCACGATGGAGTTTCACTTCTGACCAATTTCTTGGAATTGAAATTTGATCATAGATTTGGATGACTGTTTGATAGACAAGAATGCACTCAAAATTTCGCTACATTCTAAGCTAATTTCACCCCCTTTAACCCCAACCTTGGTGAAAACGCACGACGGAGTCTCACTTTTGACCAATTTTTCAGAATTAAATTTCATCATAGATTTAGATGCACATTTGGAAGATAAGAGTGCACGCCAACTTTCACGATGTTGAGAGTTATTTTCGGCTCCTTTAAGCCAAACCCTAACAAAACTGCACGATGGAGTTTCACTTTTGACCAACTTCTCAAAATTGAAACTTGATCATAGATTTCGATTCCCATTGGATAAACAAGCATGCACGCAAACTTTCACAACGTTCTGAGCTATTTTGACACTATTTAAGCTCAGCCCTAGCGAAACTTCATGACAAAGTTTCACTTTTGAGCAGTTTCTTAGAATTGAAATCTGATCATAGATTTGGATGACCATTTGATAGATAAGCATGCACGCAAACTTTCACGATGTTCCAAAATATTTTCACCTTCTTTAAGCCAAACCTTAGCAAAACAGCACAACGACATTTCACTTTTGACCAATTTCTCAGAATTAAAATTTGATCATAGATAAGAGTGCATGCCAACTTCCACGATGTTCAAATCTATTTTGGTCGTTATTCAAGGTTGGTCAAGCAAAGGTCTAAGAGATGCTATTTTTCTGACTTTCTCGTAGTTGAAATTTGAAAGAGAATCTTGGTACCCATTTTAGAGACAACCATGAATACAAACTTTCAGGGGATTGCAAGTTATTTTGGACCTTAGTTAAACTTGTTCAAACCAAGGCCTAAAAGGTTTCACTTTTTTTCAATTTCTTTGAAATCAAATGTGAAAGTAGATTTAGATACCCATTTAAGAGATAAGCATGAACACATATTTTTGTGAGATTTCAAGTTATTTCAGTCCATAGTTAAGGTTGGTCAAAACAAGTTCTTAGATATGCACTTTCCTTAACTTTCTTGAAATTGAAATTTGAAACTGTATTTAGGTACCCATTTGAGAGATAAGCCTACATGTAGATTTTTTTAGGATTGTGAGCCATTTTGGACCTCGATCAAACTTCGTCAAACCAAGCCTAAAACGTTGCATTTTTTCCAATTTCTTAAAATTCAAATTTTAAAGTAGATTTAGATACCCATTTAAAATATAGGCATGGACATCTAATTTTATGATATTTGCAGCTATTTTAGCCCTCATTCAAGGATGGTCAAATCAAGATTAAAAAGATTCACTTTTGGTAACTTTTGCAATGTTTCGATCTATTTGGACCCCCTTTAAGCCCAACTATAGCGAAAATGCATGACGAAGTTTCACTTCTGAGTGCACTCTTATCTTCCAAATGTGCATCTAAATCTATGATCAAATTTTAATTCCAAGAAATTGGTCAAAAGTGAGACTCCGTCGTTTGGTTTCCCAAGGTTGGGGTTAAAGGGGGTGAAAATAGCTCGAAACATCGCGAAAGTTGGAGTGCACACTTGTCTATCAAATGGGCATCCAAATCCATGATCAAATTTTAATTCTGAGAAATTGGTCAGAAGTGAAACTCTGTCGTACTTTTTCGCTAGAGTTGGGCTTAAAGGGGGTCCAAATAGCTTAGAACATTGCAAAATTTGGTGTGCACACTTGTATAACAAGCTGGCATCCAAATCTATGATCATATTTTAGTTATGAGAATTTGGTCAAAAGTGAAACTCCATCATGCGGTTTCTATAAGGTTTGGTCTAAAGGAGGGGAAAATAGCTCTGAACATCACAAAATTTGGCATGCACTCTTATATACCAAATGGGCATCTAAATCTACGATCAAATTTTAATTATGAAAAATTGGTGAAAAGTGAAAATTCATCATGCACTTTTGCTAAGGTTGCATTTACACGGAGTTAAAATAGCTCAGAACGTCACGAATGTTGGCGTGCACACTTGTTTATTTAAATGGGTACCTAAATCCACTTTCAAATTTCAATTCTGAAAAAGTCGACTAAAGTGCATATTTTCAACCTTAGTTTGACTATCCTTGAATGAGGGCTAAAACAGCTCCAAATCTCATAAAAATAGGTGTCCATGCCTATCTTAGAAAAGGGAATCTAAATCTACTTTAAAATTTGAATTTTGAGAAATTGGAAAAAATGCAACGTTTTAGGACTTGGTTTGATGAAGTTTTATCGATGTCCAAAATGGCTTGCAATCCCCAAAAAATGTACATGTAGGATTATCTCTCAAATGGGTACCTAAATAAAGTTTCAAATTTCAATTTTAATAAAGTCAAGAAAAGTGCATTTCTTAGAACTAAATATACTTATCTCTTAGTTGGGTATCTAAATATACTTATTTAAGAAATTTGAAAAAAGTGCAACCTATTAGGCCTTGGTTTGAACAAGTTTGACTAAGGTCCAAAATAGCTTGAAATCCCCTCAAAGTTTGTATGCATGGTTATCTCTCAAATGGGTACCTAAATTCTCTTTCAAATTTCAACTACGACAAAGTCAGAAAAATAGCATCTCTTAGACCTTTACTTGACCAACCTTGAATAATGGCCAAAATAGCTCCCAACATCGTGAAACTTAGTGTGCACTCTTATATACCAAATGTGCAGATAAATCTACCATCAAATTTTGATTCTGAGAAATTGGTCAAAAGTGAAACTTCGTTGTGCATTTTGGTTAAGGTTGGGATTAAAGGGGGTGAAAATATTTCAGAATGTTGCAAAAGTTTGCGTTCATGCTTGTCTATCAAATTGGCATCCAAATCTATGATCAAATTTCAATTCTAAGAAGATGCTCAAAAGTGAAACTATGTCGTACGGTTTTGCTAGGGTTTGGCTTAAAGGGGGTCGAACTAGCTCAAAATGGTGCGAAAGTTGGTGTGCATCCTTGTTTATCCAATGGGCATCCAAATATTTGATCAAGTTTCAATTATGAGAATTTGGTCAAAAGTAAAACTCCATTTTGCGGTTTTGTTAGGGTTTGGATTAAAGTGAAACTCCAAGAAATTCCAAGTTTTAATTCCAAGAAATTGGTCAAAAGTGAAACTTTGTCATACGGTTTCCCCAAGGTTGGGGTTAAAGGGGTGAAAATAATTTGAAACGTCACAAAATTTGGAGTGTACACTTGTCTATCAAATGGGCTTCCAAATCTACAATCAAATTTCAATTCTGAGAAATTGGTCAGAAGTGAAACTTTGTCGTGCATTTTTATCTAGATTTGGGCTTAAAGGGGGTCTAAATAGCTCAGAACATTGCAAAATTTAGTGTGCATGCTTGTATATCAAACGGGCATCCAAATCTATGATCAAATTTTAATTCCGATAATTCGTCAAAAGTGAAACTCCAGTATGTGGTTTCACTAATGTTTGGCTTAAAGTAGGGGAAAATAGCTCCGAACATCACGAAATTTGACATGCACTCATATGTACCAAATTGGCATCTAAATCTATGATCAAATTTTAATTCTGAGAAATTGGTCAAACTTGAAAATTCGTCGTGCGCTTTAGCTAAGGTTTCATTTAAAGGGAGTTAAAATAGCTCGGAATGTTGTGAAAGTTGGCATGCACGCTTGTTTATTGAAATGGGTACAGAAATCAACTTTCAAATTTAAATTATTAAAAAGTCGACTAAAGTGCATATTTTCAACCTTGGTTTGACCATCCTTGAATGTGTACTAAAATAGCTTCAAATCTCATAAAAATAGGTGTCTATTCCTATCTTTGAAATCAGTATCTAAATCTACTTTAAAATTTGAAATTTGAGAAATTGAAAAAACCACAACGTTTTAGGCCTTGGTTTGATGAAGTTTGATCGAGGTACAAAATGGATCGCAATCCCCAAAAAATATACATGTAGGATTATCTATCAAATGGGTACCTAAATACAGTTTCAAATTACAATTTCGAGAAAGTCAAGAAATTTCATTTCTTAGAACATGGTTTGACCAACCTTAACTAAGGGCTGAAATAACTCGAAATATCACAAAAATATGTGTGCACGCTTATCTCAAAAGTGAAACTTCGTCGTGCGGTTTCGCTAGGGTTGGGATTAAAGGGGGGTGAAAATAGCTTAGAACATTGTGAATGTTGTCGTGCATTCTTGTTTATCCAATGGGAAACCAAATCTATGATCAAGTTTCAATTCTGAGAAGTTGGTCAAAAGTGAAACTCCATCGTGTAGTTTTGTTAGGGTTCGGCTTAAAGGAGCCAAAAATTGCTCTAAACATCATGAAAGTTGGAGTACACTCTTATCTTCCAAATGCGCATCTAAATCTATGATCAAATTTTAATTCTGATAAATTGGTCAAAAGTGAAACTCCATCTTGCAGTTTCACCAAGGTTAGGGTTAAAGGGGGTTAAAAGAAACTCCATCATGCATTTTTGCCAGAGTTGGGCTTCAGGGGGTCCAAGTAACTTAGAACATTGCAAAATTTGGCATGCACGCTTGTATATCAAACGTGAATCCAAATCTAAGATCAAATTTCAATTCCAAGAATTTGTTCAAAAGTGAAACTCCATCATGCGATTTCGCTAAGGTTTGGCTTAAAGGAGGGGAAAATAGCTCCGAACATCATGAAATTAGGCATGCACTCTTATCTACCAAATGGGAATCTAAATCTACGATCAAATTTTAATTACAAGAAATTGGTCAAAAGTAAAAATTCGTCGTGTGCTTTTGCTAATGTTACACTTAAAGGGAGTTAACATGGTTAGACCAAGTTTGAATAAGGTCCAAAATAACTCGAAATCCCCTGAATGTTTGTAAGCATGGTTATCTCTCAAATGAGTACCTAAATTCTCTTTCAAATTTTAATTACGAGAGAGTCGAAAACATAGCATATCTTAGACCTTTGCTTGACCAACCTTGAGTAATGACCAAAATAGCTCCAAACAACATGAAATCTGGCGTGCTTTCTTATATACAAAATGCGTAGATAAATCTACAATCAAATTTTAGTTATGAGAAATTAGTCAAAAGTGAAACTTCGTTGTGGGATTTTGCTAAAGTTGGTCTTAAAGGGTGTGAAAATATTTTGGAACATCTTGAAAGTTCGTGTGTGCACTTGTCTATCAAATGGGAATCGCTAGGTTTGGGCTTAAAGGGGGTTAATAAAGCTCAGAACGTTGCGAAAGTTGGCGTGCATGCTTGTTTATCCAATGGGCATCCAAATCTATGATCAAGTTTCAACTCTAAGAAGTTGGTCAAAAGTGAAACATCATCGTGCAGTTTTGTTAGGGTTTGGATTACAGGAGCCAAAAATAGCTCTGAACATCGTGAAAGTTGGCATGCACTCTTTTCTTCCAAATGCACATCTAAAACTATGATCAAATTTTAATTCTGAGAAATTGGTCAAAAGTAAGACTCTGTTGTGCGGTTTCACCAAGATTGGGGTTAAAGGGAGTGAAAATAGCTCGAAACGTTGCAAAAGTTGGAGTGGTCACTTTTCTATCAAATGGACATCCAAATCTATGATCAAATTTCAATTCCAAAAAATTGGTCAGAAGTGAAACCTTGGCATGCATTTTCACTAGAGTTGGGATTAAAGGGGGTCCAAATAGCTCAGAACATTGCAAAACTTGGTGTGCACGCTTGCATATCAAACGGGAATACAAATCTATGATCAAATTTCAATTCTGAGAATTTGTTCAAAAGTGAAACTCCATTATGCGGTTTCACTAGGGTTTGGTTTAAAGGAGGTGAAAATAACTCTAAACATCACAAAATTTGGCATGCACTCTTATATACCAAATGGGCATCTAAATCTACGATCAAATTTTAATTCCAAGAAATTGGTCAAAAGTGAAACTTCTTCGTGCATTTTCGCTAAGTTGGACTTAAAGGGAGTGAAAATAGCTCGGAACATCGCAAAAGTTGGCGTGCACGCTTGTTTATTGAAATGGGTACCTAAATCCACTTTCAAATTTCAATTCTGAAAAAGTCGATAAAAGTGCATCGTTTCAACCTTGGTTTGACGATATTTGAATGAGGGCCAAAATAGCTCTAAATCTCATAAAAATAGGTACCTAAGTACAGTTTCAAATTTAAATTTCGAGACAGTTAAGAAAAGTGCATTTCTTAGAACTTGGTTTGACCAACCTTAACTAAGGGCCAAAATAACTTGAAATCTCATAAAAATATGTGTGCATGTTTATCTCCTAAATGGGTAGCTAAATCTACTTTTACATTTGATTTCTAAGAAATTGGAAAAAAAGTGCAACTTTAATCCTTGCTTTGACCAAGTTTGACTAAGGTCCAAAATAGCTCGAAATCCCCTGAAAGTTTGTTTGCATGGTTATCTCTCAAACAGGCAGCTAAATTCTCTTTCAAATTTCAATTACAAGAAAGTAAAATAATAGCATCTCTTAGACCTTTGCTTGACCAACCTTGAATAATGACCAAAATAGCTTCGAACATCGTGAAAGTTGGTGTGCACTATTATCTACCAATTGCACAGATAAATCTACGATCAAATTTTAATTCTAAGAAATTAGTCAAAAATAACTCCTTGAATGAGTACCAAAATAACTCCAAAAATCTCATAAAAATAGGTGTCCATGCCTATCTTTGAAATGCATATCTAAATATACTTGAAATTTTGAATTTTGAGAAATTTGAAAAAATGCAACGTTTCAGGCCTTGGTTTGACGAAGTTTGAGCGAGATCCAAAAAGGCTCGCAATCCCCAAAAAATATACATGTAGGCATATTTCAAATGGGTACCTAAATACAGTTTCAAATTTTAATTTCGAGAAAGTCAAGAAAAGTGCATTTCTTAGAACTTGGTTTGACCAACCTTAACTAAGGGCCGAAATAACTCGAAATCTCGTAAAAATATGTGTGCGCACTTATCTCTTAAATGGGTATCTAAATCTACTTTTACATTTCACTTCTAAGAAATTGGAAAATGCGCAACCTTTTGGGGATTGGTTTGACCAAGTTTGACTATGGTCCAAAATACCTCGAAATCCTCTGAAAGTTTGTATACATGGTTATCTCTCCAATGGTTAGAAAAATTCTCTTTCAAATTTCAATTACGAGAACGTCGAAAAAATAACATCACTTAGGCCTTTGATTCACTAACCATGAATAACGACCAAAATCGCTATGAACATCATGAAATTTGGCATGCACTCTTATCTACCAAATGCACATATAAATCTATGATCAAATTTTAATTCTGAGAGATTCGTCAAGAGTGAAACTCCGTTATGCGGTTTTTCTAAGGTTGGGCTTAAAGGGGTGAAAATATTTCAGAACGTCACGAAATTTCATGTGCACACTTGTCTACCAAATGGGCATCCAAAACCATGATCAAATTTCAATTATAAGAAACTGGTCAAAAGTGAAACTTTGTCATGCGGTTTCACTAGGGTTAGTCTTATAAAGGGGGTCAAAATAGCTTAGAACGTTGCGAAATTTAGCGTGCATGATTGTTTATCCAATGTGCATCGAAATCTATGATCAAGTTTCAATTCTAAGAAGTTGGTCAAAAGTGAAACTCCATTGTGGTGTTTTGTTAGGGTTTGGATTAAAGGAGCCGAAAATAGCTCTAAACATCATGAAAATTGGCTTGCACTCTTATCATGCATTGAAATTTGGCTTGCAAAAACTCTTAAATGGGTATAGAAATCTAATTTTTGCATTTGATTTGTAAGAAATAGGAACAAAGTGCAACCTTTTAGGCCTTGGTTTGACCAAGTTTGACTAAGGTCCAAAATAGCTCAAAATCCCCTCAGAGTTTGTATGCATGGTTACCTCTCAAATGGATACCTAAATTCTCTTTCAAATTTCAATTACGAGAAAGCCAAAAAAATAACATCTCTTTGACCTTTACTTGACCAACCTTGAATAACAACCAAAATAGATCTAAACATCGTGAAAGTTGGTGTGCACTCTTTTCTACCAAATGCATAGATAAATCTACGATTAAATTTTAATTCTGATAAATAGGTCAAAAGTGAAACTCTGTTGTGTGGTTTTTCAAAGATTGGGCTTAAAGTGAATGAAAATATTTCGGAACCTCTTGAAAGTTCATGTGCACACTTGTCTATCAAATGGGAATCTAAATCTATAATCAAAATGCAATTCTAAGAAACTGCTCAAAAGTGAAACTCCGTTGTGCGGTTTCACTAGGGTTGGACTTAAAGAGGGTCAAAATAGCTCAGAACGTTGCAAAAGTTGGTGTGCATGCTTGTTTATGGAATGGACATGCAAATCTATGATCAAGTTTCAATTCTGAGAAGTTGGTCAAAAGTGAAACTCCATTGTGTATTTTTGTTAAGGTATGTCTTAAAGGAGCCGGAAATAGCTCTAAATATCATGAAAGTTGGGGTGCACTCTTATCTTCCAAATGTGTATCTAAATCTATGGTCAAATTTTAATTCTGAGAAATTGGTCAAAAGTGAAACTCCATCGTGAAAATAGCTCGAAACTATTAGTTTTTCAACATTAAGCTAGCATTATTAGGATCTTTAACTGAGAGAATAATAAGTACAACAATCAAACACAAGAGACAATGAACACAATGTTTTTCCTCGGGGAAACCATAAATGGAGAAAACCCCTCAACTTCCTCAGAGATAGAATCAACACCAAAATAGTAAAATCCCAAAATAGTAAGTGATCTCCTGATAGCAGTAATCTTCTTCTTATCTATCCCCAGTGTCTTCTCCTTCCTCAACTATGCGCTACACTTGAGTGTGTACACATCCTACCACAAAGTTTTGTTCTAAATAGAGACTCCAGTTCTCTATTTATACTAATCCCGACATGACTAACACCCTACCAAGGCTGACCTCTACTAGGAGAGTCTAATAACCCTAGTGCCCCGGAACTGCGGGGACTTTAACCCTTAGACAATCGGAGGGCTACCCATAATGGCTTGACATGACTTGTTTACATTATTGATCCTCTCGATCGGAACATCGGGATCTGACAGCATGACTCAATTACATTATAGATACATCCCGGAATAAACATCGAGTTATAATACATAAAATACATAGATGAATACATTCCGAAGTTAAAAATACATCAACACTCCCTCTTAACTAGGAAGGTATTCTTTCGACACAATTTTCAGCACTGGTCTTCTTCTCTGTATCAACTGGATCATCTCGTCATCTGCATCTTCAAGTAATCGTCGTCTTCAAGTCATCTTCGTCTTCAAGTCATCTTCATCTTTGAATCTGGATCATCTCTCGATCTGGATCATCACGGGACATCATCACTGGTTTTGGATCATCACTCGATCTGGATCATCACTGGATTTGGATCATCACTCGATCTGGATCATCACTACTAAATCATCATCACTCGATCTGGATCATCACTGGCCATCACCACTAGATCTGGATCATCATTGGTGCTATCTCATGATTCTTCTCGTCACAGGAAGTTCTACAAAGCCAACCCTTTTTCATGCTGGTTGTAGGCCTAGCCTCCATGTAGGTCTTCTTCAGCACTTATATCTGACCTACTCGTTAGAAAGGCATAGTACTCACATCCATCTAGGTGGGAACACATCCTACCACAATGATGGAAGAGTTCTGCACTTCCATCCATGCCAAAACCATATCCTACCACAACGATGGAAGATTTTCATACTTTCATCCAGGCCGAAACCACATCCTACCATAATGATGGAAGATCTCTGTTTTTCCATCCAGGCCGGAACCACATCCTACCACAATGATGAAAGACTCTCACCCAGGACGGAACACATCCTACCACAATGATGAAATATTCCTGCACTTACATTTACCCAGGTGGGAACACATCCTACCACAATGATGAAAGGGCTCTACACTTACATCCACCCAAGCAGGAACACATCCTACCACAATGATGAAAGGGCTCTACACTTACATCCACCCAGTCGGGAACACATCCTACCACAATGATGGAAGGGCTTGCACTCATATCTGACCTTGTAGGAACCAATCCTACAGTCATATTAGAATGGCCCCCAGTCCTCCTTGACTGAGCTACCTGGTAACTGACTAGGTGCCTCCATTCTCCTAGAGAATGGCAGTTGCCTCTACATCTGACCTGCTCGTCGAAATGGCCAACACTCACATATGACATGGAAGGAACCTAATCCTTTAGCCATGACAAAATGGTTCAGCCATTACATCTAATCAAGTGGGAACACATCCCTCTATCACATCAGAATGGCTACTCAGTCCTAGATTGAGTTTTCCTGGTACCTCACCAGGCAGCTCCATTCAAAGAATGGAAATTTCCCTTACATCTATCCTACTCGACAGAATGGCCAACACTCATATCTGTAATGGAAGGAAGCAATCCTCTCAGCATTATAGAATGTCTCAGCCCTTATATCTGACCTACTCGTCAGAATGGCTATGGATCTCAGCACTCATATCTGACATGGAAGGAACCAATCTTCTCACCATGACAGAATGGCTCAGCGCTTATATCTGACCATGGAAGGAACCAATCCTCTCACCATGTCAGAATGGCTATGGGACTCATCACTTTCCCTTGGAGGAAACCTCTATCTGGAGAACACCAAGCTTCTCCCTGAAGTACTTGAACTTCACCCTAGCCAATGGCTTTGTCAATACATCAGCTATATGTTCCTCCGTTGCAACATACTGGAGCTTCACTGCTCCCCTCTGCACCATATCCATGTTATAGTGGTACTTTATCTAGATATGCTTCGAATTGTCATGGAACAATGGATTCTCTGACAACTTTACACAACTATGGTTGTCACAATGTATACAAGTAGCATCCAAATGGAGATCAAATAAATCAGACAGTAGCTTCTGTAGCCATACTGCCTCACAATTGGCTGAACAAGCTGCGACATATTCTGCTTCACTTGTACTCAGTGCCACACAGGATTGCTTCCTGCTAAACCAAGAGATCACACCTAATCTCATATTGAAGCAACACCCTAAAGTGCTCTTCTTATCGATGGCACTGCCTACCCAATCTGAATCAACATAACCCTTTAGGTTAATCTTTTGATTCGCATCGTACTTGAGCCCATAATCAACTGTACCCTTTAGGTACCTCAGAATATGCTTTGCAACAATCAAGTGAACATGTCTCAGATCTATCAAGAAATGGCTCAAGGTGTTCACAACAAAGCAAATATTTGGTCTCGTGTTCGTCAGGTACATCAATGACCCAATCATCTGACAATACATCATAGCATCAACCGACTCTAATGAAGCATCATTCAATAGCTTTAGGTTCGATGCCATAGGTGTGGACATCGTCTTGCAGTCCATCATCCCAAACCTCTTCAGGATCTCTACTGCATACTTCCCTTGTCTAAGGAAGATTCCATCTACATTCTACCACACCTCCATACCTAGAAATTAATGCATCATCCCCAACTCCTTCATTTCGAACTCAGCAACAAGCTTTCTCTTTGTATCAGCAATCAACCCATCTGTACCTGTCACAAATAGATCATCTACATATAGTAGAAGCATCACTGGGTTGCCATCTTCAACCTTGTAGTAAAGGTCAGAATCTGCTTTACTCTTGGTAAAGCCCTAACTGGATAGAAAGCTGTCAATTCTACTGTACCAGGCCCTGGGTTCCTGTTTCAAACCGTACAGGGATTTCTTCAATCTGCATACATGAGACTCTCTATCATGTGCCTCAAAATTGAGTGGTTGTTCTACATACACTTCCTCTTCTACTACACCATTCAAGAAGGCAGTCTTGACATCCATTTGGTGTATCCTCCATTTCATCACTGCAGCCAGAGCAAGTACCAATCTGATGGAAGTGTATCTAGCTACAGGTGCAAAGAGAAACCCCATGACACAAATCTTGCTTTATATTTTTCAATGCTACCATCTGCAGCATGCTTGATCTTGTAGATCCATTTGGAAGTTAGAACTGACTTCCCTTCTAGCCTTGGGACAGCATCCCAAACATGATTCTTCATGATCGATTGGTATTCTTCGATCATAGCATCCTTCCATTCTTTCCGTTCTGTCGCTTCTTCATAACTGGAAGGTTCTTTATCAATGAAATCACATAGTAAAGCTACATACTCGGAGCACAATCTGGTTCTCTTTCTTTCTCTGTGATTCTCTTCTGGAGCCCCATATCTTTCTGCACCTTAGATAAGTTCTCGTACCCAAGTAGGTTTCCTCTTATGAGGATTCTTCTCCAGAGGTGGATCCACAGGTCTTTGTGGTTCTTCAAATTCTCGATCTTCTTCTTGAGCTTCTTCATTCATGGTTGTATCATGAATTCTGGGTGCTTCTACTTCTGCTTCTTCAGGTTCTTTAGCAGGTCTCTTTCTGGATTTGTTGTAAGCTGTTGTAAGTTGTAAGGAGTCTTGTTTTTGAGTACTCTATGTGGAGTATAGTTCTGTACATATACCGATGTTCTTGCAGCTTCCGCCCAAAGATGCATAGGAATATCTTGATCATGAAGCATGGATCTTGTAGCTTCCATGATAGTTTTGTTCTTCCATTCCATAATTCCATTCTGTTGTGGATTATAAGGATTGGACAACTCCCTCTTAATCCCTGATTCTCTACATAGCTCTTTAAATTCATTCAAAGTCAATTCTCCACCATTATCTGATCAAAAAGTCTTTATCTTCTTTTCAGTGTGGTTCTCGATCAAGGCTTTGAATTCCTTGAATTTTTTAAATACTTCATCTTTTTTTTCATGAAGTAAATCCATGTCTTCCTAGAAAAATCATCAATAAAAGAAACATAGTATGCATACCCGCTTAGTGAGTTTGATGACATAGGACCGCATACATCAGAGTGGATGATTTCTAGGATTCCTTTGGCTTTTCTTTCACTACTAGGAAATGTCTTCTTTGTATTCTTTCCTTTCGCACATCCTTTGCAGACCCAATCATGTTTTGCTTGGAATTCTAGAATACCTTCAACAACTTTGCTTGCAATAGGTAGTGCTCTGTAATGCACATGTGCAAGCCTTCTATGCCAAAGCTCATTTGGCTCTATTGTGTCATGAACCAAGGCTTGTTCTGGATGGCCCTTCAATTTGTACAAACCTCCTTCTTGTTCTCCAATAACCACTGCATCATCGATAGTCTTTCCTCTTGGCCACATGATGACTTGACCATCTATGAATGCAACCCTCATACCTTTTGCATGCAATGCTGATATGGGAGAAGGTTCTTCTTGAGTCCTAGCACAAACAATACTTCCTTCATTGTTAAAGACATTCCAGAGTCTAGCTTATAGGAATATTCCCCACTACCTTTTATTGGAGCCCCACTGTCTATAAGCCAATCATCACTTCCATGAGTAATGTTCCTTGTGAGAGCGGAAATCAAAACATATTCATCCTCACTTGAAGAATATTCACTTTCATATCTGGTTCTTTTCTTGGATGGTTCATCATCCTCTATAGCATGAGCATGATATCCTCTTTTTTTCCCCTTCTTCTTATGAGAGTGGTCTTTGTTCTTAGGATAGTCATTTGTAAAGTGTCCTATCTCATCACATGTATAACATCTTGATCTAGATAGGTTCTTTCTATTGTTATCTCTATGATGAGGATTCTTACCTTTGGAGTGATGAGTACTTCTTCTGCCTTTCTTGGACTGGACTATGAGAGCTTGATCTTCACTTCCCATCTTCTCTTCTCGAGCTGCTATACATGCTTCTTCTTGAGAACATTATTCCCATACTCTGCTAAATTTGACTAACTTCTTTCTAGCATAGATTCCTTGGATGAATGAATCCCATTACCTAGGAAGGCCATTCAAAGTTGTCATCACAATCTCTGCATTCTCCACTTCTTCATCTATGGCTTCTAACTGTTCCTTGATCTGAGAAACCCTTGTGAAGTAGGACTGGATAGTCTCTGCATTCTGAATCTTCACATTCTTCAGTTGATTCCTCAAAGTCATCTTTCGATTTATGTTCTTCCCTTCAAACAACTTGGTTAGGGCATCAAACATAGCTTTAGGTGTCTTGAGAGAGGATACCTGAGGTATAAGGTGATCCTTGATAGAATCAGCAATGATCCTCTTTGCAATAACCATCATCTTCTTATGTAAGGCCTTTACCTCATCTCCCTATGGAACTGGAACCTCGTCATGGATGTAGGAGTCTAACTCATTCTCTTCCAGGACCAGGGAGATCCTATACTTCCAGGCTCGGAAGTTATCAGCTCCCTCAAGCTTTTCATAAATCTTGGTATGATGACACATATTAACTGAGAACCTCAAATGGAAATACAAAATATTTTAGATCTTACCAGGTCAAGATGTCGGATTTGAAACTTGAGCTGAAATCCTACAGAGCTGGTTCAGGAGGAAATTAGGGTTTTGCTTTTCCAAAGATCTATCCACCCAAATGCCTTGAAATTTGTCCCTAACTTTGATTTTGGGGAGGATATAAATCTAGGCCTGAGCTCACTTAAAAATTCCTCTTCTGTGAAAAGCCCTAATTTTCGGCAGTAATGTCGGGTCCAAAACTAAAAAACCTCTGAATTGGATTCCGCTTCGACAAAAAGATGTGCCCTAGGGAGGAGAGTTATTCCACCTTACTTTTGCTGAAAATATATGGAGGAAGATCCATAAACTAGGAAGCCCTAGTTCCCGCAGCTGCATAGTGTCTTCTTCTCAGGTTAGCTCTGATACCATGTTATTTTTCAACATTAAGCTAGCATTATTAGGATCTTTAACTGAGAGAATAACAAGTACAACAATCAAACAAAATAGATAATGAACACAGTGTTTTTCCTCAGGGAAACCATAAATGGAGAAAACCCCGCAACTTCCTCAGAGATAGAATCAACACCAAAACAGTAAAATCCCAAAACAGTAAGTGATCTCCTGACAGCAGTAATCTTCTTCTTGTCTAACCCCAGTGTCTTCTCCTTCCTCAACTATGCACTACACTTGAGTGTGCATAAGTTGTGTTCTAAATAGAGACTCCAATTCTCTATTTATACTAATCCCGACATGACTAACACCCTACCAGGGCCGACCTCTACTAGGAGAGTCTAATAACCCTGGTGCCCTGGAACTACAAAGACTTTAACCCTTAGACAATTGGATGGTTAGCCACAATTACTTGACATGACTCGTTTACATTATTGATCCTCCTGATCTGAACATTGGGGCATGACAACATGACTCAATTACATTATAGATACATCCAGGAATAAACATCGAGTTACAATACATAAGATACATAGATGAATACATTCCAAAGTTACAAATACATCAACAGAAACGTTGCGAACGTTGGAGTGCATGCTTATCTATCAAATGTGCATCCAAATATCTGATCAAATTTCAATTCCAAGAAATTTGTCAGAAGTGAAAATTCGTCGTGCATTTTTTCTAGAGTTTGGCTTAAAGGGAGTCCAAATAGCTCAGAACATTGCAAAAGTTGGTGTGTACGCTTGTATATCAAGCGAGCATCCAAATCTATGATCAAATTTTAATTCCAAGAATTTGTTCAAATGTGAAACTCCATCATGCAGTTTCGCTAAGGTTTGGCTTAAAGGAGGGGAAAATAGATCTTGAACATCATGAAATTTGGCATGCACTCTTATCTACCAAATGGGCATCTAAATCTACGATCAAATTTTAATTACAAGAAATTTGTCAAACGTTAAACTTCGTCATGCGCTTTCACTAACGTTGCACTTAAAGGGAGTGAAAATAGTTCAGAACATCGCAAAAGTTGGAGTGCACACTTGTTTATTGAAATCAGTACCTAAATCCACTTCCAAATTCAAATTCTAAAAAAGTCAACAAAAGTGCATCTTTTCAACCTTCGTTTGACCATCCTTGAATTAGGGACAAAATAGATCCAAATCTCATAAAAATAGGTGTCCATACATATCTTTGAAATGGGTATCTAAATCTACTTTAAAATTTAAATTTTGAGAAACTGGAAAAAAATACAACATTTTAGGCCTTGGTTTCACGAAGTTTGACCGAGGTCCAAAATGGCTTGCAATCTCCAAAAAATCTACATGTAGGCTTTTCTCTCAAATGGGTACCTAAATATAGTTTCAAATTTCAATTTTGAGACAGTCAAGAAAAGTGCATTTCTTATAACTTGGTTTGACCAACCTTAACTAAGGGCTGAAATAACTTGAAATCTCACAAAATATGCATGCACACTTATCTCTTAAATGGGTATTTAAATATTCTTTTACATTTGATTTGTAAGAAATTAGAAAAAGTGCAACCTTTTAGGCCTTGGTTTGACCAAGTTTGACTAAGGTCCAAACTAGCTCGAAATCCCCTAAAAGTCTCTCAAATGGGTACCTAAATTCTCGTTCAAATTTCAATTACGAGAAAGTAAAAAAAAATAGCATCTCTTAAACCGTTGCTTGACCAACCATGAATAACGACCAAAATAACTATGAACATCGTAATATTTGGTATGCAATCTAATCTACCAAATGTGCAGATAAATCTATGATCAAATTTTAATAAATGTGTGTATTCACATTGATGCTTGTCTATCAAATAGGCATCCAAATCTATGATCAAATTTCAATTCTAAGAAACCACTCAAAAGTGAAACTCTGTCGTGTGGTTTCGCTAGGGTTTGGCTTACAAGGGGGGTCAAAATAGCTCATAAGACTACAAAAGTTGGTGTGCATTCTTGCTTAACCAATGGGCATCCAAATCTATGATGAAGTTTTATATATGAGAAGTTGGTCAAAAGTGAAACTCTAACATGTGATTTTTTAGGGTTTGGATTAAAGGAGTCGAAAATAGCTTTGAACATCATGAAAACTAGCATGCACTCTTATCTTTCAAATGTGCATCTAAATCAATGATCAAATTTTAACTTCAAAAAATTGGTCAAAAGTGAAACTTCGTCGTGCGGTTTCGCTAAGATTAGGGTTAAAGGGGGTGAAAATAGCTCGGAATGTCGTGAAAGTTGGAGTGCACACTTGTCTATCAAATGGGAATCCAAATCTATGATTAAATTTCTATTCTGAGAAATTGATCAGAAGTGAAACTTCATTGTACATTTTCACTAGATTTGGGCTTAAAGGGGGTCCAAATAGCTTGGAACATTGCAAAATTTGGCATGCACACTTGTATATCAAGTGGGCATCCAAAACTATGTTCAAATTTTAATTCTGAGAATTTGGTCAAAAGTGAAACTCCATCATCCAGTTTCGCTTAAGGTTTGGCTTAAATTAGGGGGAAATAGGAATCAATAATTTGGCATGCACTCTTATCTACCAAAAAGCATCGAAACCTACGATCAAATTTTAATTACGAGAAATTGGTCAAAAGTGAAACTTCGTCATGCACTTTCGCTCAGGTTGAACTTAAGGGAGTCAAATTTGGTCGAAACATCACAAAAGTTGTCGTGCATGTTTATTTATTGAAATGGGTACCTAAATCAACTTTCAAATTTCAATTTTGAAAAACTCGACAAAAGGGCATCTTTTCAACCTTGGTTTGACCATCCTTGAATGAAGGCCAAAATATCTCCAAATCTCATAAATATAGGTGTCCATTCCTATCTTTGAAATGGGTATCTAAATCTACTTTAAAATTTGTATTTTGATAAATTGGAAAAAATGCATCGATTTAGGCCTTGGTTTGATGAAGTTTGACTGAGGTCCAAAATGGCAAGCAATCCCCAAAAAAATCTACATGTAGGCTTATCTCTCAAATGGGTACCCAAATATAGTTTCAAATTTCAATTTCGAGAAAGTCAAGAAAATTCTATTTATTTGAACATGGTTATTTGATTTCTAAGAAATTGGAAAAAATTGCAACCTTTTAGGATTTGGAAAAAATAACTCGAAATCCCCGGAAAGTTTGTAAGTATGGTTATCTCTCAAATGGTTATCTAAGTTCTCTTTCAAATTTCAAATACGATAAATTCAGAAAAATAACATCTCTTAGACCTTTGCTTGACCAACCTTGAATAACGACCGAAATAGCTTCGAACCTCATGAAAGTTGGCATGGACTCTTATCTACCAAATGCGCAGATAAATCTACGATTAAATTTTAATTCTAAGAAATTGGTCAAAAGTGAAACTTCATTGTGCGGTTTTGCTTAGGTTGGGTTTAAAGGGGGTGAAAATAATTCGGAACTTCATGAAAGTTCACGTGCACGCTTGTCTATCAAATGGGCATCCAAATCTGGCATCAAATTTCAATTCTTAGAAACTCCTCCAAAGTGAAACTTCGTCGTGTGGTTTCTCTAGGGTTGGGCTTAAAGATGGTCAAAATAGCTCAAAACTTGGTGTGCATGATTGTTTATCCATTGGGTATGCAAATCTATGATCAAGTTTCAATTCTAAGAAGTTGGTCAAAAGTGAAATTCCATCGTGCGGTTTTGTTAGTGTTTGGCTCAAAGGAGCTGAACATAGCTCTCAACATCGTGAAAGTTGGCTTGCACTTTTATCTTCCAAATGCGCATATAAAAGTGAAACTTCATCGTGTGGTTTTGCCAAGGTTGGGGTTAAAGGGGATGAAAATAGCTTAGAACACCGCGAAAGTTGGAGTGCACATTTGTGTATTAAATAGGTATCCAAATCTATGATCAAATTTCAATTCCTAGAAATTGGTCAGAAGTGAAACTCCGTCGTGCATTTTTCTAGAGTTGGACTTAAAGGGGGTCCAAATAACTCAAACATTGCAAAATTTGTTGTCCACACTTGTTTATCAAATGGGCATCCAAATCTATGATCAAATTTCAATTCCAAGAATTTGGTCAAAAGTGAAACTCCACCATGAAATTTCACTAAGGTTTGGCTTAAAGGAAGGGGAAATAGCTCTGAACATCACAAAATTTGGCATGCACTTTTATCTACCAAATGGGCATCTAAATCTATGATCACATTTTAATTCCAAGAACTTGGTCAAAATTGAAACTTTATCGTGCGCTTTCGCTAAGATTGCACTTAAAGGGAGTGAAAATAGCTCAAAACGTCGTGAAATTTGGCATGCACGCTTGTTTTTTTTAATGGGTACCTATATCCACTTTCAAATTTCAATTCTAAAAAAGTTGAGAAAAGTGCATCTTTCTAAGCTTGGTTTGACCACCCTTGAATGAGGGCCAAAATAGCTCCAAATCTCGGAAAAATAGGTGTCCATTCCTATCTTTGAAATGCATATCTAAATCTACTTTAAAATTTGAATTCTGAGACAATGAAAAAAAACAATATTTTCGGCCTTGGTTTGACGAAGTTTGACCGAGGTCCAAAATGGCTCGCAATTCCCAAAAAATCTACATGTAGGCTTATCTCTCAAATGGGTACCTAACTATAGTTCAAATCTGATTTTCGAGAACATCATGAATACCGGCCAAAATAGCTCTGAACATCATGAAAGTTGGGGTGCACTATTGTCTACCAAATGCGTAGATATATCTACGATCAAATTTTAATTCTGAGTATTTGGTCAAAAGTGAAACTCCGTTGTGCGGTTTTGCTAAGGTTGGGCTTAATGGGGGTGAAAATATTTGGAATGTCATGAAAGTTCGTGTGCAAGCTTATCTATCAAATGGGCATTGAAATCTATGATCAAGTTTCAATTCTAAGAAACTACTCAAAAGTGAAACTACGTCGTGTAGTTTCGCTAGGGTTGGGATTAAAGGGAGTCAAAATAGCTCGAAACGTTGCAAAATTTGGCATGCCTGCTTATTTATCGAATGGAAATCCAAATCTATAATGAAGTTTTAATTATGAGAAGTTGGTCAAAAGTGAAACTCCATCGTGTGGTTTTTTTAGGGTTTGGATTAAACGAGCCGAAAATACATCTAAACATTGTTAAAGTTGGCGTGCACTCTTATCTTCTAAATGTGCATCTAAATCTATGATCAAATTTTATTTCTAAGAAATTGGTCAAAAGTGAGACTTCGTCGTGTGGTTTCACCAAGGTTGGGGTTAAAGGGGGTGAAAATAGCTCAAAACGTCGCGAACGTTTGAGTGCACACTTGTCTATCAAATGGGCAACCAAATCTATGATCAACTTTCAATTCTGAGAAATTGGTCAGAAGTGAACTTCGTCATACATTTTTGCTAGAGTTGTGCTTAGGGGGGTCCATTTGTCAGAACATTGCAAAACTTGGCGTGCACGCTCATATATCAAATGTTCATCCAAATCTATGATCAAATTTCAATTCCGAGAATTTTGTCATGTTATCCACTTATTTGTACCATAGTTGGATTAGCTCAGGAGCCGTCGGTTGACAGCCTTGCTCAAAGTCTGATTCTAGTGTATCAATTGATCCGTTGTCATGTCTAGCCAATATTGGCTAGTCGGGTTTTCATTTGAATAATTTTGACCATGGCCCTGCGGGGTTTGTAATAAAATGTGCTAGTAGGATATTTTTGGGTGGTTTGGTCTCCTGAGACGTAGAATCTCAAATAGGGTATTCCAGGGAGTTTTTTTCCCCTAAAAATTATGCTTTGCCTTCAGCCGAGTATAATTGACGAAGTTTTCTCCCGATTCCTCCAAAGCTGGAATGTCCGATGTTGAATTTTGGGCCTTGGGGGGTTATTAGAGCCCAACTGAGTGTTATAAACCTACTAGACATTATTTAGATAGATCATTGTCATGTCTTAAGTCATCTGGACACATAAAAAAATTTCGAAAAAATCTTTTTCGAACGAGGAATTTTTTTTTAATTTTTTAATTTTTAATTATTTTTCCTAAGTTTTTTGGGTTAATTTTTCCATTAATTAAATGGAAAAAACCCGTTCATGGTAAATAAGTCATCCGAACTCCGAATTCAGTGATTGAAGGCTCTAAACTTAAGCCAAAAATCATTCTTGATCAGCCAGCTACTCAGAACCAACTTTCAGATCAGCAATCGGACACATAATGCATTTTTTCTCAAAAAAAGTCAGTTTTGAGGATAGAAATGATTTTTTTATTAAAAAATGATTATTTTGGAGAAAATTAAAACTCTCCAAATTAATCCAAATTCAGTGAAATAAAAGGCTAAATGACATCTCATGGAGCACTTATGAT
Organism: Pseudotsuga menziesii; assembly: GCA_001517045.1. Classification (NCBI taxonomy): domain Eukaryota; kingdom Viridiplantae; phylum Streptophyta; class Pinopsida; order Pinales; family Pinaceae; genus Pseudotsuga; species Pseudotsuga menziesii. The sequence continues at coordinate 627,291 of LPNX010812675.1, forward strand.
GATTGGAGTTATCATAACTCAACTTCAGTCATCATTAAGAGAGCAATTAATTTATTATCAGTTAGCAAACATGTCATCTCCAGCTAAAGATGATATGGAGAGCTCTCATTCATCCGGTGATTTGATCGAGGTGAATACTGAAGCTTGCACCATCAGTGGGCTTTCCAAACCTAGCTCATGCTCCTGCCAGACCTAAAGGATGAGCTTACCTACATCCAGATGCCTCCTTAAGCTATTCATGCCCCTCTCTCCTCATGAGGGTGTCATCACATGTGTAGCCTCATCCTTGGCTTGTTTTCAGTGCACAGGTTTGGAGTGGGGGTGCCTTGCCTGGGTGGAGGCCTCCCCTCACTCCTGGTTCTCCGATTTAGGTCTGGGCTGTACTATTAGGTGGCTAAGCTAGTTAGGGTTGGTTTTTTGGTTTTAGGGTTTTATCACTCTCTCATTTCTTAAATAGAGGCTCTTTCAGCTCTATTCAGGATGGAGAATTTGTACAAGTACAGTCTGGATAAATTTGTAATATCTTTTGAATTTGAATAAAGCAAGAAGACTTTGGAGGTCCATGTGGGAGTTATTTGTGTGCCATGCTTCATCTTGTCAAGGTGATACCATTCTTAGTTCATTTCTTTTGATTCTTAAGTATATGATCTTGTGATTAGAAGGCTAACAATCTAGCACAATATTATTTGATCTATGCTTTTCTCTTAAGTTTTGTGGCTTTCAGGTATTCTCCCAAACACAAGAGCTGTCGTCTGGTTTATGCATTCATTCTATAGGTGCCCAAGGGAGTCTTCTACTTTAAGAAATCAAGAAATGAAAGGCTTGCTTGCCTCATCCATCAAACCACAAACTTCAAAAAATTCTATCGGTTACTTTGATTGCTACAAGTGGATCTCTATTTTCAAGGTTCTATCTTACCTCTTTTCCACTTTTGTAGAAGTTATCAAGTCATTTAAATCATTATTTTAATCTTGTTTGGCTTCTACTAAGTTAGATATAGGCTTTCTAGCCTTAGATCTACTTTTTCAAAGCTAGATCCATCTTTCTAAAGGTCCATTTTAAAATATCTAGTTTCATTTCCTTTTTAAATCCATCTTTCTTTTTTCCTTGGAAAATGTGCATGAGTTTTCTTGAAAAACGTGCAAATTTTCCATTTTTAGGCTTGCTGGTTTTCTGTATTTCTCATTAATTCTAAATTCTGGAAATTCATTGAAAAATTAGAAGAAAAAAAAATTCAAAATTTTTTTCTCAAAAAATGGTGAGCCTGCCTGGTCCTTTCCAGGTTTTGATTTTGGGTCTCATTCCATTGTTTTGATCTTTTGTTTCATCTCATAAGGCACTTGTCTTCTCGTCCACTTAATATTTTCGAATCACGGGTTAAAATTGGTTTCCTAACACTCTTACTAGTCCTTGTTTGGAGCTTTTATCCACAGGTGAACCAAAAGCAAAACCAAACAAGAAAGAGCAAGCAAAACTAGATCCAAAGACAAGGATCCAAAACCAAAAAGGAAGTAATTCTCCTTTGTACAAACTCATAAGGGTTTTTTCATTTCACTGAAATTAGTTCTCAAAAGTCCTAACAAGGATTAGGTTCCAAAGGCATTTGTATTTCATTAATAAAACAAGGCTAAGTGGGATAGGGCCTCCCATACTTGGTTTTTCTTCCCCATTTGGGGAAGAGTGTTTTTTGTTCTTAGCTTAGATTTATTTCGAGTACTTAGAGTAGTTTCATTTTTTGCAAAGTAGATACTAATTGTTAGATTAGCCCAATTTGTTTCATTAACTAGGTTGATTACTTCATCTTTTAAGTTTTTGTATCTTTCACAAGTAATTCAACTATTTAAAGTAGAAATCTCTTGAATCTCACTTTGTAGATCAAGAGTGCTCTCTATCGGAGAGTTGTCTTTTCATTGTTTAATAAGTTAATCAATTAATCTTGAAAGTCTCTTGAACTTTCCGTAATACAATTCAAGAGCACTCTCTATTGGAGAGCATTCCCACTGCATATCCTTGTATCAAGCATATAGTTTAGCTAAGTCTCTTTAACCTTCATCATAAGACAAGGTCAAGAGTGCTCTCTGTCAGAGAGTCTTATTAATTAACTTAATAAAATTCACAACTAACACCCCTTTAAATAATTTACCCCCTTTCCTCCTTTCCGGAGTATGCTCTGACCGATCTTAGATCGGAATATCCAGAAACGACATTGGATCTCTAAACCCCACAAGAGGAACTTAACTAAAAATTTTCCCCATAACCAACGCACCGGCGTTGTTCGATAATTACCGAGGCATGTGGGAAAATTCCAAGTGTGGGTGCTGGGCTACCCCATCTGGGCACTGGTAGTTAAGTTATTGAACACTTACCTTTGATCCTAGACAGGTCTGTCATGTCTTTGAATGGAGCCACTGAAGGTATTACCAGTTAGGACATCCAGCTACCATAAGCGAATATTACAAGTAAAAACTCTTAAAACTTACCAAGAGCACTTGCAAAACCTAACATTAACTGGCATATTTTGGGATTCACATCATATTTACACTCAAAGCATCTCTGATAAGTTGACTCCATAGGCACTGGTCCTATCTTTTACGCACTCCTGATAATCTGGGCCATTTGTCCATCGAATGTTTGATTATAAATCATATCTGTGAATGCTTTATCTATTTCATGAAGCTCTCAAATATTTGTCTATCTTTTAATTCCGGTGATAGCAATGTGGATTGCTTTGTCTTGTGTTAAATTCATCACATCAATCATCTTGAATCACAATAACTCCTAAACAACACCCATCCGCATCCGAAACATCTAAAAATTAACTTAAACATTGAGCCATAGAAAACTCTTTGTTAGGGACTACCCCCGTTGGCTTCATTAGGAGTTAGCCTAAACGAAGGAGTTAGGAGTAGGTGACAGTACCTAGCTCTGTGCTTGCCCCCAATGTCATACCTCTCCCACTTTCTTAAGTGAGGAGACAGCTTTTAGAATATTTCTGCTGTTGGTGTGCAATCGGTGGACAACAGGTCAAAAGTGAAACTCCATCATGCGGTTTTGCTAAGGTTTGGATTAAAGGAGGGGAAAATAGCTCTGAACATTACGAAATTTGGCATGCACTCTTATCTATGAAATCGACATCTAAATCTACGATCAAATTTTAATTTTGAGAAATTGGTCAAAAGTGAAACTTCATCATGCGCTTTCGCTAAGGTTGCACTTAAAGCGAGTGAAAATAGATCGGAACATCATGAAAGTTGGAGTGCACGTTTGTTTATTGAAATGGGTACCTAAATCCACTTTCAAATTTCAATTCTGAAAATTTCAACAAAACTCATCATTTCAACCTTGGTTTAACCATCTTTGAATGACGGACAAAATAGCTCTAAATCTCATAAAAATAGGTTTCCATTCCTATCTTTGAAATGAGTATCTAAATCTACTTTAAAATTTGAATTTTGAGAAAATTGAAAAAATTCAACGTTTTAGGCCTTGGTTTGACAAAGTTTGTCCGAGTTCCAAAATGGCTCGCAATCCCTAACAATTCTACATGTAGGCTTATCTCTCAAATGGGTACCTAAATACAGTTTCAAATTTCAATTTCAAGAAAGTCAAGAAAAGTGAATTTCTTAGAACTTGGTTTGAGCAACCTTAACTAAGGGCCGAAATAGCTCGAAATATTGCAAAAATATGTGTGCACGCTTATGTCTTAAATGGGTATCTAAATCTACTTTTACATTTGATTTCTAAGAAATTGGAGAAAAAAAATGCAACCTTTTATGCCATGGTTTTACCAAGTTTGACTTAGGTCCAAAATAGCTCGAAATCCGCAGAAAGTTTGTATGCATGGTTATCTCTCAAATGGGTACCTAAATTCTCTTTCAAATTTCAATTACGAGAAAGTTGAAAAAATCACATCTCTTATAATTTTGCTTAACCAACCTTGAATAATGACCAAAATAGCTCTGAACATCATGAAAGTTGGCGTGCACTACTATCTACCAAATGCACAGATAAATCTACGATCAAATTTTAATTATGAGAAAATGTTCAAATGTGAAACTTTGTTTTGTGGTTTTGCTAAGGTTGGGCTTACAGGGGGTGAAAATATTTCAGAACATCATGAATTTTTGCTTGCAAACTTGTAGATCAAATCTACATCCAAATTTATGATCAAATTTCAATTCTAAGAAAAATCCCAAAAGTGATACTTTGTCGTGCAGTTTGCTAGGGTTGGGATTAAAGGGGGTTGAAATAGCTCGAAACATTGCGAAGGTTGGCGTGCATGGTTGTTTATCCAATGGGCATCGAAATCTATGACCAAGTTTCAATTATGAGAATTTGGTCAAAAGTGAAACTCCATCATGCGGTTTTGTTACGGTTTGTCTTAAAGGAGCTGAAAATAGCTTTGAACATCGTGAAAATTGATGTGCATTCCTATCTTCCAAATGTGCATCTAAATCTATGATTAAATTTTGATTCCCAAAAATTGGTAAAAAGTGAGACTCCGTTGTGCGGTTTGGCCAAGGGTTGGGGTTAAATGGGGTGAAATGGGTATCTAAATCTACTTTAAACTTTGAATTTTGAGAAATTGGAAAAAATGCAACGTTTTAGGCCTTGGTTTGACGAAGTTTGACCGAGGTCCAAAATGGCTCGCAATCCCCAAAAAATATACATGTAAGCTTATCTCTAAAATGCATACCTAAATACAGTTTCAAATTTCAATTTAGAGAAAGACAAGAAAAGTGCATTTCTTAGAACTTTGTTTGACCAACCTTAACTAAGGGCCTAAATAACTAGAAATATCGCAAAAATATGTGTGCACGCTTATCTCTTAAATCAGATTCTAAATATACTTTTACATTTGATTTCTAAGAAATTGGAAAAGAATCCAACCTTTTAGGCCTTGGTTTGACCAAGTTTGGTTAAGGTCCAAAATAGCTCAAAATCCCCTGAAAGTTTGTATGCATGGTTATCTCTCAAATGGGTACCTAAATTCTCTTTCAAATTTCAATTACAAGAAAGCTGAAAAAATAGCATCTCTTAGACCTTTACTTGACCAACCTTAAATAATGACCAAAATAGCTCCGAACATCATCAAAGTTAGCATGCACTCTTATCTACCAAATGCGTCAATAAATCTATGATCAAATTTTAATTATGAGAAATTGGTCAAAAGTGAAACTCTAATGGGTACCCAAATGTCGCAAAAGTTCACATGCATGCTTGTTTATCAAATGGGCATCCAAATCTATGATCAAATTTAAATTCTAAGAAACTTCTCAAAAGTGAAACTCTGTCGGTTTTGATAGGGTTGGGCTTAAAGGGGGTCAAAATAGCTCATAATGTTGCGAAGGTTGGTGTTCATGCTTCTCTATCCAATATGCATCCAAACCTATGATCAAGTTTCAATTCTGAGAAATTGGTCAAAGCTAAAACTCCATCGTGTAGTTTTGTTAGGGTTTGGCTTAAAGGAGCCGAAAATAGCTTGGAAAATCCTGAAAGTTGGCATGCACTCTTATCTTCCAAATGCGCATTTAAATCTATGATTAAATTTTAATTCCAAGAAACTGGTCAAAAATGAAACTCTGTCATGTAGTTTCGGCAAGGTTGTGGTTAAAGGGGGTAAAAATAGCTCAAAATGTCACGAAAGTTGGAGTGCACTCTTGTCTATCAAATTGGCATCTAAATCTATGATCAAATTTCAATTCTGAGAAATTGGTCAGAAGTGAAACTCTGTTGTGCATTTTCACTAGAGTTGGGCTCAAAGGGGTCCAAATAGCTCAAGACATTGCAAAAGTTGGCATGCATGTTTTTATATCAAACGGGCATCCAAATCTATGATTAAATTTCAACTCTAAGAATTTGGTCAGAAGTGAATCTCCATCATGTGATTTCGCTAAGGTTTGGCTTAAAGGAGGGGAAAATAGCTCTAAACATCACGAAATTTGTCATGCACTCTTATCTACCAAATGTGCATATAAATCTATGATCAAATTTTAATTCCAAGAAATTAGTCAAAAGTGAAATTTCGTCCTACGCTTTCGCTAAGGTTGCACTTAAAGGGAGTGAAAATCGCTCAGAATGTTAGGAAAGTTGGTGTGCACGCTTGTTTATTGAAATGGGTACCTAAATCCACTTTCAAATTTCAATTCTGAAAAAGTCAAAATTTGGCATGCACATCATGAAATTTGGCATCCACTCTTATCTACCAAATGCACAGATAAATCTACGATCAAATTTTAATTCTGAGAAATTGGTCAAAAGTGAAACTCCCTTGTGCTATTTTGATAAGGTTGGGTTTAAAGGGGGTGAAAATATTTCGGAACGCCGTGAAATTTTGTATGCAAACTTGTCTATCAAATGGACATCCAAATCTATGAGCAAATTTCAATTCTAAGAAACTGCTCAAAAGTGAAACTCCGGCGTGCGGTTTCACTAGGCTTGGGCTTATAAGGGGTCAAAATAATACTTCAGAACATTTCAAAATTTGACGTGCATGATTTCTTATCCAATGGGCATCCAAATCTATGATCAAGTTTTAATTCGAAGAAGTACATCAAAAGTGAAACCCCATCATGTTGTTTTGTTAGGGTTTGGATTAAAGGAGACGAAAATAACTCTGAACATCGTGAAAGTTGGCATGCACACTTATCATCCAAATGCGCATCAAAAGATATGATCAAATTTTAATTCCAAGAAATTTGTAAAAATTGAAACTTCATCCTGCAATTTTTCCAAGGCTGGGTTTAAAGGGGGTGAAAATAGCTCAGAACATCGCGAAAGTTAGAGTGCATTCTTATCTATCAAATGGGCATCCAAATATATGATCAAATTTCAATTCCAAGAAATTGGTGAAAAGTGAAACTCCGTCATGCATTTTCGCTAGAGTTAGGGTTAAAGCCAGTACAAACAGCTCAAAACATTACAAAATTTGGCGTGCACCCTTGTATATCAAACGGGCATCCAAATCTATGATCAAATTTCAATTCTAGGAATTTGGTCAAAAGTGAAACTTCATCATGCGGTTTCCTTAAGGTTTGGCTTAATAGAGGGAAAAAGAGCTTTGAACATCACTAAATTTGGCATGCACTCTTATCTACCAAATGGGCATCTAAATCTATGATCAAATTTTAATTCTAAGAAATTGGTCAAAAGTGAAACTTTATCGTGCGCTTTCGCTAAGGTTGCACTTAAAGGGGGGTGAAATAGCACAGGACATCATGAAAGTTGGTGTGCATTCTTGTTTATTAAAATGGGTACCTAAATCTACTTTTGAATTTCATTTCTGAAAAGTCAACAAAAGTGCATATTTTCAACCTTTGTTTGACCATCCTTTAATGAGGGCCAAAATAGCTCCAAATCTCATAAAAATAGGTGTCCATGCCTATCTTTGAAATGGGTATCTAAATCTACTTTAAAATTTGAATTTTCAGAAAATGGAAAAATGCAACGTTTTAGGCCTTGGTTTGACGAAGTTTGACCGAGGTCCAAAATGGCTCATAATCCCCAAAAAATCTACATCTAGGATTATCTCTCAAATGGGTACCTAAATACAATTTCAAATTTCAATTTCTAGAAAGTCAAGAAAAGTGCATTTCTTAGAATTTGGTTTGACCAACCTTAACTAAGTGCTGAAATAACTCGAAATCTCACAAAAATATGTGTGCCTCTTAAATGGGTATGTGAATATACTTTTACATTTGATTTCTAAGAAATTGGAAAAAAGTGCAACCTTTTAGGCCTTGGATTGACCAAGTTTTACTAAGGTCCAAAATAGCTCTAAATCCCCTGAAATTTTGTATGGATGGTTATCTCTCAAATGGGTACCTAAATTCTCTTTCAAATTTCAATTACAAGAAAGTCGGAAAAATAGCATCTCTTAGACCTTTGCTTGACCAACCTTGAATAATGACCAAAATAGCTTTGAACATCATGAAAGTTGGTGTGCATTGTTATCTACCAAATGCACAGATAAATCTACGATCAAATTTTAATTCTAAGAAATTAATCAAAACTGAAACGCCGTTGTGTAGTTTTGCTAAGGTTGGGCTTAAAGGGGGTAAAATATTTCTGAACGTCGTGAACATTCATGTGCATGATTGTCTATCAAATGGGCATCCAAATCTATCATTAAATTTCAATTCTAAGAAACTGCTCAAAAGTGAAACTCCGTCGTGGGGTTTCGCTATGGTTGGGCTCACAAAGGGGGTCAAAATAGCTCAAAATGTCGCAAAAGTTGGCGTGCAAGCTAGTTTATCCAATGGGCATCCAAATTTATGATCAAATTTGAATTCTAAGAAGTTAGTCAGAATTGAAACTCCATTATGCATTTTTGTTAGGGTTTGGCTTAAACGAGCTGAAAAAAGCTCTGAACATCGTGAAAGTTGACGTGCACTCTTATCTTCCAAATCCACTTCTAAATCTATGATTAAATTATAATTCCAAGAAATTGGTCAAATGTGAGACTCCGTCGTGCAATTTCACCAAGGGTGGGGTTAAAGAGGGTGAAAATAGCTGAGCTCATTGCAAAAGTTGGACTGCACGATTGTCTATCAAATGGGAATCCAAATCTATGATTAAATTTCAATTCTAAGAAAATGGTCAGAAGGGAAACTTTGTGGTTCATTTTTCTCTATAGTTGGGCTTAAAGGGGGTCCAAATAGCTCGAAACATTGCAAAAGTTGGCATGCACGCTTGTATATCAAATGGGCATCCAAACGTATGATTAGGTTTCAATTTTGAGAATTTGGTCAAAAGTGAAACTTTGTCATGCGGTTTTGCTAAGGTTTGGCTTAGTGGAGGGGAAATAGCTCTTAGCATCACAAAATTTGGCATGCAACCTTATCTACAAAATGGGCATCTAAATCTACAATCAAATTTTAATTCCTTGAAATTGGTCAAAAGTTAAACTTCTTTGTGTGTTTTTGCTATGGTTGCACTTAAAGGGTGTGAAAATAGCTCGAAACATCACGAAAGTTGGTGTGCACACTTGTTTATTGAAATGCGTACCAAAATCCACTTTCAAATTTCAATTCTGAAAAAGTTGACTAAAGTGCATCTTTTAAACCTTGGTTTTGACCATCCTTGAATGAGTTCCAAAATAACTCCAAATCTCATAAAAATAGTTGTCCATGCCTATCTTTAAAATGCGTATCTAAATCTACTTTAAAATTTGAATTTTGAGAAATTGGCAAAAATGCATTGTTTTAGGCCTTGGTTTGAAGAAGTTTGAACAAGGTCCAAAATGGCTCGCAATCCCCAAAAAATCTACATGTAGGCTTATGTCTCAAATGGGTACCAAAATATAGTTTCAAATTTCAATTTTGAGAATGTCAAGAAAAGTGCATCTCTTAGGCTTGGTTTGACTAACCTTAACTAAGGGACGAAATAAATCTAAATCTCACAAAAATATGTGTGCACACTTATCTCTTAAATGGGTATCTAAATCTACTTTTACGTTTGATTTCAAAGAAATTGGTAAAAAAGTACAACCTTTTTAGGCCTTCGTTTGACCAAGTTTGAATAAGGTCCAAAATAGCTCAAAATCCCCTGAAAGTTTGTATGCATGGTTATCTCTTAAATGGTTACCTAAATTCTCTTTCAAATTTCAATTACGAGAAATTCAAAACAATAATATCTATTATACCCTTGCTTGACCAACCTTAAAATAATGACAAAAATCACTCTGAACATCATGAAAGGTTGCGTGCACTCTTAACTACAAAATTTGCAGATAAATCCACAATCAAATTTTAATTTTGAGAAATTGGTCCAAAGTGAAACTCTCTTATGCGTTTTTTCTAAGGTTGGGATTAAAGGGGGTGAAAATATTTCAAAACATTGTGAAACTCCGCATACAAGATTTTCTATCAAATGGGCATCCAAATCCATGATCAATTTTCACTTCTAGGAAATTGCTCAAAAGCGAAACTCAGTCGTGCGGTTTCCCTGGGTTGGGATTAAAGGGAGTCAAAATAGCTTGAAATGTTGCGAAAGTTGGATTGCATGCTTGTCTATCCAATGGGCTTCCAAATCTATGATCATTTTTCAATTCTGAGAAGTTGGTCAAAAGTGAAGATCCATCGTGCATTTTTGTTAGGGTTTGGCTTAAATGAGCCGAAAATAGCTCTGAACATTGTGAAAGTTGACATGCACCATTATCTTCCAAATACGCAACTAAATCTAAGTTGAAATTTTACTTCTGAGAAATTGGTCAAAAGTGAAACTCTGTCATGTTGTTCACCAAGGTTGGGGTTAAAGGGGGTGAAAATAGCTCAGAATGTTACGGAAGTTGAAGTGCACACTTGTTTATCAAATGGGCATCCAAATCTATGATCGAATTTCAATTCCAAGAAATTGGTCAAAAGTGAAACTCTGTTGTGCATTTTTTCTAGAGTTGTGCTTAAAGAGGGTCCAAATATCTCAGAACATTACAAAAGTTAGCGTGCACATTTGTATATCAAACGAACATCCAAATCTATGATCAAATTTCAATTCTAAGAATTTGGTCAAAAGTGAAACTGCATCATGTGGTTTCGCTAAGGTTTTGCTTAAAGGAGGGGGAAATAGCTTTCAACATCATGAAATTTGGCATTCACTCATATCTACCAAATGAGAATCTAAATAGACGACGAAATTTTAATTTTGAGAAATTAGTCAAAATTGAAACTTCGTCATGCGCTTTCGCTAAGGTTGAACTTAAAGGGAGTGAAAATAGCTCAGAACATCGCTAAAGTTGGCATGCATGCTTTCTTATTGAAATGGGTAGCTAAATGCACTTTCAACTTTCAATTCTAAAAAAGTCGACAAAAGTGCAACTTTTCAACCTTGGTTTGACCATCCTTGAATAAGGGCCACAATAGCTCGAAATATCATAAAAATAGGCATCCATACCTATCTTTGAAATGGGTATCTAAATCTACTCTAAAATTTGAATTTTGAGAAATTGCAAAAAATGCAACGTTTTATGCCTTGTTTTGACAAAGTTTAACCGAGGTCCAAAATGGCTCGCAATCCCCGAAAAATATACATGTAGTATTATCTCTCAAATGGGTACCTAAATACAGTTTCAAATTTTGATTTCGAGAAGTTCAACAAAAGTGCCTTTCTTAGAACTTGGTTTGACTAACCTCAACTAAGGGCCGAAATAACTTGAAACCTCGCAAAAATATGTGTTTACGCTTATCTTTTAAATGGATATCTAAATATACTTTTACATTTTATTTCTAAGAAATTGAAAAAAGTGAAACCTTTTAGGCCTTGGTTTGACCAAGTTTGACTAAGTTCCAAAATAGCTCGAAATCCCCTGAAAGTTTGTATGCGAGGTTATCTCTCAAATGGGTACCTAAATTCTCTTACAAATTTCAATTACGACAAAGTCAAAAAAATAGCATCTCTTAGACCTTTGCTTTACCAAACTTGAATAATGACTAAAATAGCTCTGAACATCATGAGATTTGGCGTGCAGTCTTATCTACCAATGCGTAGATAAATCTCTGATCAAATTTTAATTGTGAGAAAATGGTCAAAAGTGAATCTCTATTGTGCGGTTTCGCTAAGGTTGAGCTTAAAGGGGGTGAAAATATTTTGGAACGTCATGAAATTTCGTGTGCACTCTTGTCTATCAAATGGGCATCCAAATCTATGATCAAATTTCACTTCTAAGAAACTACTCAAAAGTGAAACTCTGTTGTGTGGTTTTGACCGAAGGTCGAAAATGCTTTGCAATCCCCAAAAAATATACATGTAGGATTATCTCTCAAATGGGTACCTAAATACAATGTCAAATTTCAATTTTTAGAAAGTCAAGAAAAGTGCATTTCTTAGAACTTCGTTTGACCAACCCTAACTAAGGGCCGAAATAACTCGAAATCTCGCAAAAATATGTGTGCACGCTTATCTCTTAAATGGGTATCTAAATGTAATTTTACATTTGATTTCTAACAAATTGCAAAATAGTGCAACCTTTTAGGCCTGTTTTGACCAAGTTTGACTAAGATCTAAAATAGCTCGAAATCCACTGAAAGTTTGTATGCATGGTGATCTTTCAAATGGGTACGTAAATTCTCTTTCAAATTTCAATTACGACAAAGTGGAAAAAATAATCTCTTAGACCTTTGCTTTACCAATCGTGAATAATGACCAAAATAGCTCTAAACATCGGGAAAATTTGTGTGCACTCTTATCTACCAATGCCCAGATAAATCTACCATCAAATTTTAATTCTGAGAAATTGGTCAAAAGTGAAACTCTGTTTTGCGGTTTTGCTAAGGTTGGGCTTAAATGGGTTGAAAATATTTCAAAACATCTCGAAAGTTTGCATGCATGCTTGTCTACCAAATGGGCATCCAAATCTATGATCAAATTTCAATATCGAGAAATTAGTCAGAAGTGAAACTCCTTCATGTGGTTTTGCTAGGTTTGGGTTTAAAGGGGGTCAAAATAGCTCGGAAGGTTGCAAAAGTTGGAATGCATGCTTGTTTATCAAATGGGCATCCAAATCTATGATCAAACTTTAATTCCGAGAGTTTGGTCAAAAGTGAAACTCCATCATGTTTTTTTGCTAAGATTTGGCTTAAAGTAGGGGAAAATAGCTCTTAACATCACAAAATTTGGCATGCACTCTTATCTACCAAATGGGAATCTAAATCTATGATCAAATTTTAATTTCGATAAATTGGTCAAAAGTGAAACTTCGTTGTGCGCTTTAACTAAGGTTGCATTTAAAGGGAGTGAAAATAGCTCAGAACGGCGCGAAAGTTTATGTGCACGCTTGTGTATTGAAATGGGTACCTAAATCCATTTTCAAATTTCAATTCTGAAAAAGTAAAAAAAAGTGCATATTTTCAACCTTGGTTTGGCCATCCTTGAATGAGGGCCAAAATAGCTCCAAATATCATAAAAGAAGTTGTCCATACCTATTTTTCAAATGGATATCTAAATCTACCTTAATATTTGATTATTGAGAAATTAAAAAAAATGCAACGTTTTAGGCCTTGGTTTGATGAAGTTTGACCGAGGTCCAAAATGGCTCACAATCCCCAAAAAATCTACATGTAGACTTATCTCTCAAATGGGTACCTAAATAGAGTTCAAATTTCAATTTTGAGAAAGTCAAGAAAAGTGCATTTCTTAGAACTTGGTTTGAGCAACCTTAACTAAGAGTCGAAATAACTTGAAACCTCACAAAAATATGTGTGTCTCTTAAATGGGTATCTAAATATAATTTTACATTTTATTTCTAAGAAATTGGAAAAAATTGCAACCTTTTAGGCCTTGGTTTGACCAAGTTTGACTAAGGTCTAAAATAACTAGAAATCCCTTAAACGTTTGTATGCATGGTTATCTCTCAAATCGGTACCTAAATTCACTTTTAAATTTCAATTACAAGAAAGCAAAAAAAATAGCATCTCTTAGACCTTTGCTTGACCAACCTGGAATAATGACTAAAATAGCTCCGAACATCGTGCACGCTGGCTTGCACTCTTATCTACAAAATGCAAGGATAAATCTATGATCAAATTTCAATTCTGAGAAATTGGTCAAAAGTGAAACTCAGTTGTGCAGATTTGCACGCGTATCTATCAAATGGGCATCCAAATCTATGATCAACTTTCAATTCTAAGAAACTGTTCAAAACTAAAACTTCGTCATTCAATTTCGCTAGGGTTGGGCTTAAAGTGAGTCAAAATAACTCCAAACGTTGCGGAAATTGGCGTCCACACTTGTTTATCCAATGGGCATCCAAATCTATGATCAAGTTTCAATTCTGAGAAGTTGGTCAAAAGTGAAACACCATAGTGCAGTTTTGTTAGGGTTTGACTCAAAGGAGCCAAAATAACTCTAAACATCATGAAAGTTGGAGTGCACGCTTTTCTATCAAATGGGCATCCAAGTCCATGATCAAATTTTCAATTCCGAGAAATTGGTCGAAACTCTGTCGTGCATCTAAATCTTCCAAATGTGCATCTAAATCTGTGATCAAATTTAAATTCTAAGAAATTGGTCAAAAGTGAGAGTTTGTCATGCGGTTTCCCCAATGTTAGGGTTAAACAGGGTGAAAATACGTCAAAACATCACGAAATTTGGAGTGCATGCTTGTCTATCAAATGGGCATCCAAGTCCATGATCAAATTTTCAATTCCAAGAAATTGGTCAAAAGTGAAACTCTGTCGTGCATTTTTGCTAGAGTTGGGCTTAAAGGGGATCCAAATAGCTTAGAACATTGCAAAAGTTGGCATTCATGCTTGTATATCAAGTGGGTATCCAAATATATGATCATATTTTAATTCTGAGAATTTGGTCAAAAGTGAAACTCCATCATGTGGTTTCGCTAAGGTTTGGCTTAAGGAGGAAAACTTGCTCTAAACATCACAAAATTTGGCATGCACTCTTATATAACAAATGGGCATCTAAATCTACAATCAAATTTTAATTATGATAAATTATCCAAAAGTGAAAATTCATCGTGCGCTTTCGCTAAGGTTGCACTTAAAGGGAGTTAAAATAGCTCGGAATGTCGCGAATGTTGGCGTGCACACTTGTTTATTTAAATGGGTACCTAAATCCACTTTGAAATTTCAATTATGAAAAAGTCAACTAAAGTGCATCTTTTCCACCTTAGTTTAACTATCCTTGAATGAGGGCTAAAATAGCTCCAAATCTCATAAAAATAAGTGTCCATGCCTATCCTTGAAATGGGTATCTAAATCTACTTTAAAATTCAAATTTTGAGAAATTGGAAAAAATGCAATGTTTTAGGCCTTGGTTCGACGAAGTTTTATTGAGGCCCAAAATGGCTCGCAATCTCCAAAAATTCTACATGTAGGCTTATCTCTCAAATGGGTACCTAAATAAAGTTTCAAATTTCAATTTTAATAAAGTCAAGAAAAGTGCATTTCTTAGAACTAAATATTCTTATCTCTTAATTGAGTATCTAATTCTACTTTTACATTTAATTTTTTAGAAATTGGAAAAAAGTGCAACCTTTTAGGCCTTGGTTTGACCAAGTTTGACTAACATTCAACATAGCTTGAAATCCCCTCAAAGTTTGTATGCATGGTTATCTCTCAAATGGGTCCCTAAATTATCTTTCAAATTTCAATTACGAGAAAGTCGAAAAAATAGCATCTCTTATACCTTTTCTAGACCAACCTTGAATAACGACCAAAATAGGTCTGAACATCATGAAACTTAGCGTGCACTCTTATCTACCAAATGCGCAGATAAACCTACGATCAAATTTTGCTTCTAAGAAATTGGTCAAAAGTGAAACTCCGTTGTGCAGTTTTGTTAAGGTTGGGATTAAAGGGCATGAAAATATTTCAGAACGTCCTGAAAGTTTGCATTCATGCTTGTCTATCAAATCGGCATGCAAATCTATGATCAAATTTCAATTCTAAGAAACTTCTCAAAAGTGAAAATCTGTCATGTGGTTTCTCTAGGGTTTGGATTAAAGCGGATTAAACTAGATCGAAACGGTGTGAACGTTGGTGTGCATCCTTGTTTATCCAATGGGTATCCAAATATTTGATCAAGTTTCAATTCTGAGATGTTGGTCAAAAGTAAAACTCCATTGTGCGGTTTTTTTAGGGTTTGGATTAAAGTGAAACTCCATCATGCGTTTTTGTTAGGGTTTGGATTAAAGTGAAACTCCAAGAAATTCCAAGTTTTAATTCCAAGAAATTGGTCAAAAGTGAAACTCCATCATATGGTTTCCCCAAGGTTGGGGTTAAAGGGGATGAAAATAAATCGAAATGTCACAAAAGTTAGAGTGCATGCTTGTCTATCAAATGGGCATCCAAATCTATGATCAAATTTCAATTCTAAGAAATTGGTCAGAAGTGAAACTTCGTTGTGCTATTTCACTAGAGTTGGGCTTAAAGGGGGTCCAAATAGCTCAAAACATTGCAAAATTTGGCTTGCACACTTGTATATCAAACGTGCATCCAAATCAATGATCAAATTTCAATTCCGAGAATTCCTCAAAAGTGAAACTCCATCATGCAGTTTCACTAATGTTCTGCTTAAAGGAGGGGAAAATAGCACTAAAAATCACAAAATTTGACATGCACTCTTATATACCAAATGGGCATCTAAATATACGATCAAATTTTAATTCCAAGAAAGTTGGCATGCACCCTTGTTTATTGAAATGGGTACCTAAATCAACTTTCAAATTTCAATTATTAAAAAGTCGACTAAAGTGCATCTTTTCAACCTTACTTTGACCATCCTTGAATGAGTACTAAAATAGCTCCAAATCTCTTAAAAATAGGTGTCCATGACTATCTTTGAAATGGATACCTAAATTTACTTTAAAATTTGAAATTTGAGAAATTGGAAAAATCCAACGTTTTAGGCCTTAGTTTGAAGTTTGACCTAGGTCCAAAATGGCATGCAATCCCTAAAAAATGTACATGTAGGATTATCTCTCAAATGGGCACCTAAATACAGTTTCAAATTACAATTTCAAGAAAGTCAAGAAAATTGCATTTCCTAAAACTTGGTTTGACCAACCTTAACTAAGGGATGAAATAATTTGAAATCTTGCAAAAATATGTGTGCACGCTTATCTGTTAAATGGGTATCTAAATATACTTTTACATTTGATTTGTAAGAAATTGGAAAAAATTGCAACCTTTTAGGCCTTGGTTTGACCAAGTTTGGATAAGGCACAAAATAGTTCAAAATCCCCTGAAAGTTTGTATGCATGGTTATCATTCAAATGGTTACCTAAATTCTATTTCAAATTTCAATTACTAGAGAGTAAAAAAAATAACATCTCTTAGACCTTTGCTTGACCAACCTTGAATAAGGACCAAATAGCTCTAAAAATCATGAAATTTGGTGTGCACTCTGATCTACCAAATGCACAAATAAATCTACAATCAAATTTTAATTCTGATAAATTGGTCAAAAGACAAACTCAATTGCGTGGTTTTTCTAAGCTTGGGCTTAAAAGGCTGAAAATATTTCAGAACATCGCAAAAGTTTGCATGCACCCTTATCTACGAAATGGGCATCCAAATCTATGATCAAATTTCAACATTAAGAAACTGCTCAAAAGTGAAACTTCATAGTGCGGTTTCGCTAGGGTTGGGCTTAAAGGGGTGAAAATAGCTTAGAACATTGTGAATGTTGGCATGCATGCTTGTCTATCCAATGGGAAAACAAATCTATGATCAAGTTTCAATTCTAAGAAGTTGGTCAAAAGTGAAACTCCATCGTGCGGTTTTGTTAGGGTTTGGCTTGAAGGAGCCAAAAATTGCTCTGAACATCATGAAAGTTGGCATGCACTCTTATCTTTCAAATTCGCATCTAACTCTACGATCAAATTTTAATTCTAAGAAATTGGTCAAAAGTGAAACTCCATCTTGCAGTTTCTCGAAGGTTAGGGTTAAAAGAGTTTAAAATAGCTCAGAACGTCATGAAAGTTGGAGTGCATGCTTGTCTATCAAATGGGCATCCAAATCTTTTTTGAGATTTCAATTTCGAGAAATTGGTCAGAAAAGAAACTCCATCATGCATTTTTGCTAAAGTTGGGCTTAAGGGGGGTCGAAATAGCTCATAACATTGCAAAATTTAGCATGCACACTTGTATATCAAATAGGCATCGAAATATATGATCAAATTTCAATTCTGAGAATTTATTCAAAACTGAAACTCCATCATGCAGTTTCGCTGAGGTTTAGCTTAAAGGAGGGGAAAATGGCTCTGAACATCATGAAATTTGGCATGCACTCTTATCTACTAAATGGGAATCTAAATCTATGATCAAATTATAATTACAGAAATTGGTCAAAAGTGAAAATTAGATCCTGGTGGGAGGATGCTCTAAGAAAAAAATATCTCCATGGGAGTAGAACCAAATGCATCCCCAATTTGGAAGCTGTGTCAAAATTCATCCTACATCATCTAGGATAATCTTTGATGGACAGCATACAATGGTAGAGAAATTCGACTATGTGAGGACATCGTGGAGATTGCTCAACAGCGTGGCAGATTTGCTGATCTAAAAAATTGGATGGACACTCAAGGAATCAACACGATTAGTGACTTATCGAGTTGGAACGGGAGGGGGAGATGGGTTGGATGGAGATCACTGGAAATACCAAAACATTTGAAAACTAATTACAACCACCTGCAGTCACTCTTACAAGGCTCGTTGTCGATCCACTCCAACTTAAAATATGCCAGAAGCTGGGGAAATACAAGAAATTACACAGTATAAGCTAGCTATATTACAATTAAAAATGATAGTAGAAAAGAGAGCATCTCGAAAAATTTATGGACAGTGATGGACTTCCAAAAATAATTTCTTTTTACTGGATTTTAGTTCATCAGAAAATTCTGACAGTAAAGAATTTAAGAAACAAGTGAATTGAAGGTCCATCATGGTGCATTATGTGCAAAAAAGTAGAAGAAACGTAGAAACATCTTTTCCTGGACTGTTCCTTTGCAAATGAGGTTTGGTGTTTTGCTGTCAAAGAGCTAAATTTTAATTTTATCCTTCCCACTAATTGGAAAGATCTTTTCGCATGTTGGAAAGAATATTACCAATGCTCCTTGTTTAAAAAACTAGATCTCACAAGATCTTGGCTGGTGCTCACAAAAAATATATCTGTTGGAAGATTTTGATAGCGAGAAACAAAGGCATATTTGAAAATTTGAAACCTTCTCCAGGTAAAGTCTCTTCCTCTGCCAAAGCACTATGGGCTGAACCTCTCCTCTTCATTGGATTGAGACATTTACATATTGAACCTTTGAACTACAAAAGAAAAATTGGACTAGAGATCTCATTTGCCAACACAAGACTCCTCCGACATATGTTAAAAAACCCAACCATACAAGATGGCAGATCTGAAAGAGCCCAGAATATTTCAATAAATGGTGGATAAAGTTGGATTGTCACACTATGTTTTTTATGGAGCCTCCAAAGGGAATCTGGGATTGTCAGGTGCAGGTAATTTTTGATCCGGGAGGAAACAAGCAGAATGAATTTTCTTGGGGCATTGGAAGGAACATGAACAACTATGCAGAGTGGCTAGCCCTGCTAAAAGGGATGGAAATTTCTATAGACTTGGGAATAAAAAAACTAGTAGTGTTCAGGGATTCATTATTAGTCATCAAAGAGGTAAGGAATATGGTCAAAAACTACAAAAGTCCCTCCAACAAGGTGCACCACATTTTCATTAGGCTTATCAATGAATTTAATGCTGTCAACTTTCTACATATTCTTCAAGAAAATAATCAATATGAAGATCAAATGGAAAACTCAGGAGTTCAACTTAACTATGATTGCATGATTAGCAATGGGAATACTTCAGAACGTTACTGGGTCACTTGATCTTGATTTAGTTTCGTATTTCAGCCATTGAGTAACCTCTTGGGTTGACAGTGATGGGGTTTAGGATAGCTAATACTTGCTATGTTCATGTTTTGTCTCTTCATTCTTAGGAAATTTGTAAAGATCTATAGTCATCTCAGATATGGAAAATTCAGAAAACAGACTACCTCATAAATAGAAGAGCATGATCTTATGGTACTTGATGTTCAATGGACTCAATCCATAAGTCTTCAACTGTAATTTCTCATTTTGTTTTTTTAAATTAATATACATCTACCCGTTCTTGTTAAAATAAAAATAAAAATTGTCGTCCGCTTTCGCTAATGTTGCACTTAAAGGGAGTGAATATGGTTTGACCAAGTTTAAATAAGGTACAAAATAGCTTGAAATCCCTTGAAAGTTTGTAAGCATGGTTATCTCTCAAATGAGTACCTAAATTGTCTTTCAAATTTAAATTACGATAGAGTTTAAAAAATAGCATATCTTAGACCTTTGCTTGACCAAACTTGAGGAATGACCAAGATAGCTCCGAACAACATGAAATTTAGCATGCACCCTTATCAACCAAATGCACAGATAAATCTACGATCAAATTTTAATTTTGAGAAATTGGTCAGAAGTGAAACTTCATTGTGCAGATTTTCTAAGGTTGGTCTTAAAGGGTGTGAAAATATTTTGGAACGTCTTGAAAGTTTGTGTGCACGCTTGTCTATCAAATGGGAATCACTAGGGTTGGGCTTAAAGGGGGTTAATATAGCTTAGAATGTTGTGAAATTTTGTGTGCATGATTTTTATCCAATGGGCATCCAAACCTATTATCAAGTTTCAATTCTGAGAAGTTGGTCAAAAGTGAAACATCATCATGTGGTTTTGTTAGGGTTTGGCTTAGAGGAGCCGAAAATAGCTCTGAACATTGTGAAAGTTTGCGTGCACTTTTCTCTTCCAAATGCGCATCTAAAACTATGATCCAATTTTAATTATGAGACATTGGTAAAAAGTAAGACTCCATCGTGCGGTTCTATCAAATGGACATCCAAATCTATGATGAAATTTCAATTCCAAAAAAATGGTCAAAACTGAAACTTCGTCATGCATTTTCACTAGAGTTGGGATTAAAAGGGGTCCAAATAACTCAAACTGTTTGAAAACTTGGCATGCAAGCTTGTATATCAAATGGGAATCCAAATATATGACCAAATTTCAATTCTCGGAATTTTTTCAAAAGTGAAACTCCATTATGTGGTTTCACTAAGGTTTGGCTTAAAGGAGGGGAAAATAACTCTGAACATCACAAAATTAGGTATGCACTCTTATATACCAAATGGGCATCTAAATCTATGACCAAATTCTAATTCCAAGAAATTCGTCAAAAGTGAAACTTCTTCATGCATTTTCACTAAGGTTGCACTTAAAGGGAGTGAAAATAGCTCAGAACGTCGCAAAACTTGGCGTGCACACTTGTTTATTGAAATGGGTACCTAAATCCACTTTCAAATTTCAATTCTAAAAAATTTGATAAAAGTGCATCATTTCAACCTTGCTTTGACCATCTTTGAATGAGGGCCAAAATAGCTCCAAATCTCATAAAAATAGGTACCTAAATACAGTTTCAAATTTCAATTTTGAGACAGAAGAAAAGTGCATTTCTTAGAACTTGGTTTGACCAACCTTAACTAAGGGCCAAAATAACTCCAAATCTCGCAAAAATATGTGTGCATGCACTTATCTCTTAAATGGGTATCTTACATTTGATTTCTAAGAAATTGGAAAAAAGTGCAACCGTTTAGGCCTTGGTTTGGCCAAGTTTGACTAAGGTCCAAAATAGCTCAAAATCCCTGAAATTTTGTATTCATGGTTATCTCTCGAATGGGGAGCTAAATTCTCTTTCAAATTTCAATTACAAGAAATTCGAAAAAAATAGCATCTCTTAGACCTTCGCTTGACCAACCTTGAATAACAACCAAAATAGCTTCGAACATCATGAAATTTGGTGTGCACCATTATCTACCAAATGTGCACATAAATATACAATCAAATTTTAATTCTGAGAAATTAGTCAAAACTAAAACACCGTTGTGTGGTCTTGCTAAGGTTGGGCTTAAAGGGGGTGAAAATATCTTAGAACGTTGTGCTAGTTCACGTGCATGCTTGTCTATCAAATGGGTATCCAAATCTATCATCAAATTTAAATTCTAAGAAACTCTTCAAAAGTGAAACTCCGTCATGCGATTTCTCTAAGGTTGGGCTCAAAGGGGGTCAAAATAGCTCGAAACATTCTGAAAGTTGGCGTGTAAATTTTTTTATCCGATGGGCATCCAAATGTATGATCAAGTTTCAATTCTAAGAAGTTGGTCAAAAGTAAACTCCATTATGCAGTTTTGTTAGGGTTTGGCTTAAATGAGTCGAAAATAGCTCTGAACATCATGAAAGTTGGTGTGCACTCTTATCTTCAAAATGTGCATCTAAATCTATAATCAAATTATAATTACGAGAAATTTTTCAAATGTGAGACTCCGTTGTGTGATTTCACCAAGGTTGGAGTTAAAGAGGGTGAAAATAGCTCAACACATTGTAAAATTTTGACTACATGCTTGTCTATCAAATGGGAATCCAAATCTATGACCAAATTTCAATTACAAGAAATTGGTCAGAAGTGAAACTCCGTCATTCATTTTCGCTAGAGTTGTGCTTAAAGGGGTTCCAAATAGCTCGAAACATTGCAAAAGTTGGAGTGCACACTTGTATATCAAACAGACATCCAAATCTATGATCAAATTACAATTCCAAGAATTTGGTCAAAAGTGAAACTCCATCATGTGGTTTCACTAAGGTTTGGCTTAAAGTAGGGGAAAATAGCTCTGAACATCACAAAATTTGGCATGCACTCTTATATACCAAATACGTATCTAAATCTATGATCAAATTTTAAGTCCGAGAAATTGGCCAAAAGTGAAACTTCGTTGTGCGCTTTCATTAAGGTTGCTGTTAAAGGGAGTTAAAATAGCTTAGAACGTTGCAAAAGTTTGTGTGCATGCTTGTTTATTGAAATGAATACCTAATTCCACTTTCAAATTTCAATTCTGAAAAGGTTGACAAAAGTGCATATTTTCAACCTTGGTTTGACCATCCTTGAATGAGGGCCAAAATAGCTCCAAATCTCATAAAAATAGTTGTCCATGCCTATCTTTTTTAATGGGTATCTAAATCTACTTTAAAATTTGAATTTTGAGATATTGGAAAAAATGCAACATTTTAGGCCTTCGTTTGACAAAGGTTGACCGAGGTCCAAAATGGCTCGCAATCTCCAAAGAATCTACACGTAGGCTTATCTCTCAAATTTGTACCTAAATACAGTTTCAAATTTCAATTTCGAGAAGTTTAAAAAAAGTGCATTTCTTAGAACTTGGTTTGACCAACCTTAGCTTAGGGCCGACATAACTCGACATCTCGCAAAAATATGTGTGCATAATCTCTTAAATGGGTATCTAAATATACTTTTACATTTGATTTATTAGAAATTAGAAAAAGTGTAACCTTTTAGGCCTTGGTTTGACCAAGTTTTAGTAAGGTCCAAAATTGGTTTAAATCCTTTCAAATTTTGTATCCATGGTTATCTCTCAAATGAGTCAAATTGCTCAAAAGTGAAACTCCGTCATGCGGTTTCGTTAGGTTTGGCTTAAAGGGGGTAAAAATAGCTAGGAACATTGCGGAAGTTGGTGTGCATGCTTGTTTATCCCATGGGAATCCAAATCTATGATAAAGTTTCAATTCTGAGAAGTTGGTCAAAAGTAAAACTAGATCGTGTGGTTTTGTTAGGGTTTGGCTTAAAGGAGCTGAAAATAAGTCTAAAAATCATAAAAGTTGGTGTGCACTCTATGCTCAAATTTTAATTCCGAGAAATTGGTCAAAAGTGAGACTTAGTCGTGTTTTTTTCCAAGGTTGGAGTTAAAGGGGGTGGAAATAGCTCGGAATGTCGTGAAAATTGGAGTGCATGCTTATCTGTCAAATGGGCATCCAAATCTATGATCAAATTTCAATTCCGAGAACTTGGTTAGAAGTGAAACTCCGTCGTGCATTTTAACTAGAGTTTGGCTTAAAGGGGGTCCAAATAGCTTGGAACATTACAAAAGTTGGTGTGCACGCTTGTATATAAAACAGGCATCCAAATCTAGATCAAATTTCAATTCCGTGAATTTAGTCAAAAGTGAAACTCCATGCATGATATTTCACTAAGGTTTGGCTTAAAGGACGGGAAAATTGCTCTGAACATCATGAAATTTTGGATGCACTCTTATCTACCAAATCAGCATCTAAATATACAATCAAATTTTAATTCTGAGAAATTGGTTAAAAGTGAAACTTTATCATGTGCTTTCACTAAGGTTGCACTTATAGTGAAAATAGCTTAGAAGGTCGCGCAAGTTGGCATCCAGGATTGTTTACCGAAATGGGTACCTAAATCCACTTTCAAATTTCAATTATGAACAAGTCGATAAAAGTGCATCTCTTCAACCTTAGTTTTACCATCCTTGAATGACGGCCAAACTAACTCCATATCTCATAAAAATAGGTGTCCATGCCTATCTTTGAAATGGGTATCTAAACCTACTTTTAAATTTGAATTTTGAGAAATTGGAAAACATGCAACATTTTAGGCCTTGGTTTGATGAAGTTTGACCGAGGGACAAAATGGCTCGCAATCCCCAAAAACTCTACATGTAGGCTTCTCTCTCAAATAGGTACCTAAATAATGTTTCAAATTTCAATTTCGAGAAAGTTAAGAAAAGTGAATTTCTTAGAACTTGGTTTGACCAATCTTAACTAAGGGCCGAAATAACTCAAAATATTGCAAAAATATGTGTGCATGCTTATCTCTTAAATGGGTATCGAAATATACTATTAAATTTGATTTCTAAGAAATTGGAAAAAAATGCAACCTTTAAGGCCTTGGTTTGACCAAGTTTGGCTAAGGTCCACAATAGCTTGAAATCCCCTGATTTCTAAGAAATTTCAATTACAAGAAAGTAAAAAAAATAGCATCTCTTAGGCCTTTGCTTAACCAACATTAAATAACGACCAAAATAGCTTTGAACACCATGAAAGTTGGCATGCACTCTTATCTACAAAATGCGCAAATAAATAAACGATACAATTTTAATTCTGAGAAATTGGTCAAAAGTGAAACTTCATTGTGCATTTTTTTAGTGTTGGGCTTAAAGGGCATGGAAATATTTTGGAACGTCGTGAAAATTCACATACATGCTTTTCAGTTCTAAAAAACTGCTCAAAAGTGAAACTTCGTCATACGGTTTCGCTAGGGTTGGGCTTAAAGGGGGTCAAAATAGCTCGAAACGTTACGAAAGTTGGTGTGCATGCTTGTTTATCTAATGTGCTTCCAAATCTATGATCAAGTTTCAATTATGAGAAGTTGGTTAAAAGTGAACTCCATCGTAGGGTTTTGTTAGGGTTTGGCTTAAAGGAGTCAAAAATTGATATGAACATCGTGAAAGTTGGTGTGCACTCTTATCATGCATTGAAATTTGGCGTCCACACTTATCTTTGAAATGGGTATCTAAATCTACTTTTCCATTTGATTTCTAAGGAATTGGAAAAAGTGCAATTGTTTAGTCCTTGGTTTGACCAAGTTTGACTAAGGCCCAAAATAGCTCCTAATCCCCTGAAAGTTTGTATGCATTGTTATCTCTCAAATGGGCACCTAAATTCTCTTTCAAATTTCAATTACAAGAAATTTGAAAAAATAGCATCTCTTAGACCTTTGCTTGAACTTGAATAACAACCAAAATAGCTCTGAATATCGTGAAAGTTGGTGTGCACTCTTATATACAAAATGCGCAAATAAATCTACGATCAAATTTTAATTCTAAGATATTGGTCAAAAGTGAAACTTCGTTGTGCAGTTTTGCTAAGCTTGGGCTTAAAGGGGGTGAAAATACTTCGGAACGTCGCGAAATTTCACGTGGACGCTTATCTATCAAATGGCCACCCAAATCTTTGATCAAATTTCAATTCTACAAAACTGCTCAAAAGTAAGACTTCGTCGTGCGGTTTCACTAGGGTTAGGCTTAAAGGAGGTCAAAATAGCTCTGAACGTTGTGAAAGTTGGTGTGCATGCTTGTTTATCCAATGGGAATCCAAATCAATTTTGAGAAATTGGTCAAAAGTGAAACTCCATCGTGCAGTTTTATTAGGGTTTGGCTTAAAGGAGCTAAAAATAGCTCTAAATATCGTGAAAGTTGGTGTGCACTCTTATCTTCCAAATGCACATATAAATCTATGATCAAATTTTAATTCAGATAAATTGGTCAAAAGTGAGACTCGTGCAGTTTCACCAAGGCTGGGGTTAAAGGGGGTGAAAATAGATCGAAACGTCGTGAAATTTGAAGTGCACGCTTGTCTATTAGTGGGCATCCAAATCTATGATCAAATTTCAATTCCAAGAAATTAGTTAGAAGTGAAACTCTTTCATGCATTTTTCTCTAGAGTTGGACTTAAAGGGGGTACAAATAGCTCGGAACATTGAAAATGTTGGCATGCACGCTTGTATATCAAACGGGCGTCCAAATCTATGATCAGATTTCAATTTCGAGAATTTCGTAAAAGTGAAACTCCATCATGCGATTTTGCTAAGGTTTGGCTTAAAGGAGGGGGAAATAGCTCTGAATATCACAAAAATTGCCATGAACTCTTATATGACAAATGGGCATCTAAATCTACGATCAAATTTTAATTCTAAGAAATTCGTCAAAAGTGAAACTTTGGCGTGTGCTTTCACTAAGGTTGCACTTAAAAGAAGTCAAAATAGCTCAAAACGTCATGAAAGTTGATGTGCACGCTTGTTTATTGAAATGGGTACCTAAATCCACTTTGGTTTGACCAGAACTAACGACCGAAATAACTCAAAATCTCACAAAAATATGTGTGCACGCTTATCTCTTAAATGGGTATCTAAATCTACTTTTAATTTTTATTTCTAAGAAATTGGATAAAGGTGCAACCTTTTAGGCCTTGGTTTCACCAAGTTTGACTATGGTAAAAAATAGCTCGAAATCCACTGAAAGTTTGTATGCATGGTTATCTCTTAAATAGGTACCTAAATTCTCTTTCAAATTTCAATTATGAGAAAGCCAAAAAAATAACATCTTTTAGACCTTTGCTTGACCAACCTTGAATAACGACCAAAATAGCTCCAACCATCAATTCTAGAAGTTGGTCAAAAGTGAAACTTCGTCGTACATTTTTGTTAGGGTTAGGATTAAAGGATCAGAAAATAGCTCTGAACATCATGAAATTTGGTGTGCACTCTTATCTTTGAAATGTGCAGATAAATCTACAATCAAAATTTAATTCTGAGAAATTGGTCAAAAGTAAACCTCTGTTGTGTGGTTTTGCTCGGGTTGGGATTAAAGGGGGTGAAAATATTTTGAGACGTCTCAAAATTTGGTGTGCATGCTTGTCTATCAAATGGGTATTCAAATCTATGATCAAATTTCAATTATAAGAAACTGCTCAAAAGTGAAACTTCGTCATGCGTTTTCGCTAGGGTTGGGCTTAAAGGGGGTCAAAATAACTCAAAACATTGCGAAAGTTGGTGTGCATGCTTGTTTATCTAATGTACATCCAAATATATGATCAAGTTTCAATTCTGAGAAATTAGTCAAAAGTGAAACTCCATCGTTCGGTTTTGTTAGGGGTTGGCTGAAACGAGCATCCAAATCTATGATCAAATTTCAATTCTAAGAAATTGGTCAGGAGGGAAACTCTGTGGTGCATTTTTTCTAGCGTTGGGGTTAAATGGGGTCCAAATAGATTCTCATTGCAAAATTTGGCGTGCACGCTTGTATATCAAATGGGCATCCAAATCTATGATCGAATTTCAATTCTGAGGATTTGGTCAAAAGTTCAACTCCAACATGCGGTTTCGCTAAGGTTTGGCTTAAAGGACGAGAAAATAGATTTAAACATCACGAAATTTGACATGCACTCTTAGCTACCAAATAGGCATCTAACTCTATGATCAAATTTTAATTTTGAGAAATTGGTCAAAAGTTCAACTTCGTCGTGCGCTTTCGCTAAGGTTGCACTTAAAGGGAGTGAAAATAGCTCGAAACGTCGTGAAAGTTGGCATGCACACTTGTTTATTGAAATGGGTACCTAAATCCACTTTCAAATTTCAATTCGAAAAAAGTCAACAAAAGTGCATCTTTTCAACCTTGGTTTAACCATCCTTGAATGAGTACCAAAATAACTCCAAATCTCATAAAAATAGGTGTCCATGCCTATCTTTGAAATGCATATCTAAATCTACTTTAAAATTTGAATTTTGAGAAATTTGAAAAAATGCAACGTTTTAGGCCTTGGTTTGATGAAGTTTGACCAAGGTCCAAAATGGCTCGCAATCCCAAAATATATATATATGTAGGCATATTTAAAATGGGTACCTAAATACAATTTCAAATTTTAATTTTGAGAAAGTCAAGAAAAGTGCATTTCTTAGAACTTGGTTTGACCAACCTCAACTAAGGGTTGAAATAACTCGAAATCTTGCAAACATATGTGTGCATGCTTAACTCAAAAATGCGTATCTAAATCTACTTTTACATTTGATTTCTAAGAAATTGGAAAAGAATTGCAACCTTTTAGGCCTTGGTTTAACCAAGTTTGACTAATGTCCAAAATAGCTCGAAGTCCCTTGAAAGTTTGTATGCATAGTTATCCCTCAGTGGGTACCTAAATTCTCTTTTAAATTTCAATTATGAGAAATTTCTCTTAGACCTTTGTTTGACCATTGTGTGGTTTTTCTAACGTGTTCTTAAAGGGGGTGAAAATATTTTGGAATGTCACGAAAGTTCGCATGCACGCTTGTCTATCAAATGGGGATCCAAATCTATGATCAAATTTCAATTCTATGAAACTACTCAAAAGTGAAGCTTTGTCATGTGATTTCGCTAGGGTTGGTCTTAAAGGGGGTCAAAATAGCTTGGAACGTTGTAAAAGTTGGCATGCATGCTTATTTATCCAAGGGCATCCAAATCTATGATCAAGTTTCAATCCTGAGAAGTTGGTCAAAAGTGAAACTCTGTCATGCAGTTTTGTTAGGGCTTGGCTTAAAGCAGCCGAAAATAGCTCTAAACATCATGAAAGTTGCCATGCACTCTTATATTGCAAATGCACATCTAAATCTATGATTAAATTTTAATTCCGAGAAATTGGTCAAAACTGAGACTCTGTCGTCTGGCTTTTCCAAGGTTGTGGTTAAAGGGGGTTTAAAATAGCTCGAAACGTCGTGAAATTTTAAGTGCATGCGTATCTATCAAATGGGAATCCAAATCTCTCATCAAATTTCAATTCTAAGAAATTACTCAAAAGTGAAACTCTGTCATGCGATTTCGCTAGGGTTGGGATTAAAGGGGGTAAAAATAGCTTGGAACGTTGTAAAAGTTGGCGTGCATGCTTATTTATCCAAGGGCATCCAAATCTATGATCAAGTTTCAATCCTGAGAAGTTGGTCAAAAGTGAAACTCCATCATGCAGTTTTGTTAGGGCTTAGCTTAAAGCAGCCGAAAATAGCTTTGAACATCATGAAAGTTGCCATGCACTCTTATATTGCAAATGCGCATCTAAATCTATGATTAAATTTTAATTCCGAGAAATTGGTCAAAACTGAGACTCTGTCGTCTGGTTTTTCCAAGGTTGGGGTTAAAGGGGGTTTAAAATAGCTCGAAACGTCGTGAAATTTTAAGTGCATGCGTATCTATCAAATGGGAATCCAAATCTATCATCAAATTTTAATTCCAAGAAATTGGTCAGAAGTGTAAATCCGTCATGCATTTTTGCTATAGTTGGGCTTAAAGGGGGACCAATAGCTAAGAACATTGCAAATGTTGGTGTGTAAACCTGTATATCAAATGGGCATCCAAATCTGTGATCAAATTTTAATTCCAAGAATTTGGTCAAAAGTGAAACTCCATCATGTAGTTTCACTAAGGTTTGTCTTAAAGGAGTGGAAAATAGCTCTGAACAACACAAAATTTGGCTAGCACTCTTATATATCAAATGGGCATCTAAATCTATGATCAAATTTTAATTCCAAGAAATTGGTCAAAAGTGAAACTTCGTCCTGTGCTTTCGCTAAGGTTACACTTCAATGGAGTGAAAATAGCTTGGAACGTTGCGAAAGTTGGCATGCACGCTTGTTGATTTATGTGGGTACCTAAATCCACTTTCAAATTTCAATTCTGAAAAAGTGACAAAAGTGCATCTTTTCAACCTTGGTTTAACCATCCTTCAATTTGGGCCAAAATAGATCCAAATCTCATAAAAATAGGTGTCCATGCCTATATTTTAAATGAATATCTAAATCTACTTTAAAATTTGAATTTTGAGAAATTGAAAATAATGCATTCTATTAGGCCTTGGTTTGAAGAAGTTTGTCCGAGGTCCAAAATGGATCGCAATCCCCAAAAACTCTACATGTAGGCTTCTCTCTCAAATGGGTACCTAAATACAACTTCAAATTTCAATTTCAAGAAGGTCAAGAAAAGTGCATTTCTTAAAACTTGGTTAGACCAACCTTAACTAAGGGCCGAAATAACTTAAGATCTCGCAAAAATATGTGCGCATGCTTATTTATCTCTTAAATGGGTATCTAATTCTACTTTTACATTTGATTTCTAAGAAATTGGAAAAAGTGCAACCTTTTAGGCCTTGGTTTGACCAAGTTTGACTAAGGTCCAAAATAGCTCGAAATTAGTCAAAAGTTCAACTCCATCATGTGCTTTCACTAAGATTGCACTTAAAGGGAGTGAAAATTGCTCAAAACGTAGTGAAAGTAGATTGGATGCCCATTTGATAGATAAGTGTGCACTCCAACTTTCACGACGTTTCGAGCAATTTTAACACCCTTTAATCCCAACCTTGGCAAAATTGCACGATGGAGTTTTACTTTTGACCAATTTCTCAGAATTAAAATTTGATCATAGTTTTAGATGCGCATTTGGAAGATAAGAGTGCCTGCCAACTTTCATGATGTTTAAATCTATTTTAGGCTCCTTTAAGCCAAACTCTAACAAAATTGCACGATGGAGTTTCACTGTTGACCAAATTCTCAAAATTGAAACCTGATCATAGATTTGGATTCCCATTGGATAAAAAAAGCATTCACGCCAACTTTTGCAACGTTCCTAGCCCCTTTAAGCCCAACCCTGGTGACACAACATGACGAAGTTCCACTTCTGAGCAGTTTCTTAGAATTCAAATTTGATCATAGATTTGGATGTCCATTTGATAGTTAAATGTCAATGTGAACTTTCAAAACGTTTCGAAATATTTTCAGCCTCTTTAATCCCAAGCTTAGCAAAACCACACTAAAAAGTTTCACTTTTGACCAATTTCTCAGAATTTAAATTTGATCATAGATTTATGTGCACATTTGGTAGATAAGAGTGCAAGCCAACTTTCATGATGTTCAGAGCTATTTTGGTCATTATTCAAGGTTGGTTAAGCAAAGGTTTAAGAGATGTTATTTTTTCGACTTTCTCGTAATTGAAATTTGAAAGAGAATTTAGGTACCCATTTGAGAAATAAGCCTATATGTAGATTTTTTGGGGATTGCGAGCCTTTTTAGATCTCAGTCAAACTTCATCAAACCAAGGCCTAAAACGTTGCATTCTTTCCAATTTCTCATTTCAAAGATAGGCATGGACACCTATTTTTATGAGATTTGGAGCTATTTTGGACCTTATTCAAGGATGGTCAAACCAAGGTTGAAGAGATGCACTTTTGTCGACTTTTTCAAAATTAAAATTTGAAAGTGGATTTAGTTAGGTACCTATTTCAATAAACAAATGTGCACGCCAATGTTTGTGACATTTCGAGCTATTTTCACTCCCATTAAGTGCAACCTTATCGAAAGCGCATGACGAAGTTTCACTTTTGACCAATTTCTCGGAATTAAAATTTGATCGTAGATTTAGATGTCCATTTGGTAGATAAGAGTGCATGCCAAATTTCGTGATGTTCCGAGCTATTTTCCCAAATTCTCGGAATTGAAATTTGATCATAGATGTGGATGCCCGTTTGATATACAAGCATGCATGCCAACTTTTGCAATGTTACGAGTTATTCGGACTTCCTTTAAGCCCAACTGTAGCGAAAATGCATGACAACGTTTCACTTTTGACGAATTTCTTAGAATTGAAATTTGATCATAGATTTGAATGCCCATTTGATAGATAAGCGTGCACTCCAAATTCCGCGATGTAATGAGCTATTTTCAGCCCCTTTAACCCCAACCTTGGCAAAACCGCATGATGGTGTCTCACTTTTGACCAATTCCTCGTAATTAAAATTTGACCATAGATTTAGATGCGATTTACAAGATAGGAGTTCATGCCAACTTTCACGATGTTCAGAGCTATTTTTGGTTGTTTTAATCCCAACCCTAACAAAAGTGCATGATGGAGTTTCACTTTTGACCAACTTCTCAGAATTGAAATTTGGTCATAAATTTGGATTCCCATAAGATAAACAAGCATGCACATCAATTTTCGCAACGTTCTGAGCTATTTTGACCCCTTTAAGCTCAACCCTATCGAAATTGCATGATGGTGTTTCACTTTTGAACAATTTCTTAGAATTGAAATTTGATCATAGATTTGGATGCCCATTTGATAAACAAGCATGCACACAAACTTTCACGACGTGTCGAAATATTTTCACCCCCTTTAAGGCCAACCTTAGAAAAACTGCACAACGGAGTTTCACTTGTGACCAATTTCTTAGAATTAAAATTTGATCTTAGATTTATCTATGCATTTGGTAGATAAGAGTGCACGCCAACTTTCACGATGTTCTAATCTTTTTCGGTCTTTATTCAGGGTTGGTCAAGCAAAGGCTTAAGAGATGCCATTTTTCTGACTTTTTCGTAATTGAAATTTGAAAGAGAATTTAAGGACCCATTTGAGAGATAACCTTAAAAATAAACTTTCAGGGGATTTCGAACTATTTTAGACCTTAGTCAAACTTGGTCAAACCAAGGCCTAAAAGGTTGAACTTTTTTCCAATTTCTTAGAAATCAAATGCATAAGTATCTTTAGATACCCATTTAAGAGATAAGCGTGCACACATATTTTTGTGACATTTCGAGTTATTTCGGCCCTTAGTTAAGGTTACTCAAACCAAGTTCTAAGAATTGCACTTTTCTTGACTTTCTCAAAATTGAAATTTAAAACAATTTTTAGAGAGATACCTACATGTATATTTTTTGGAGATTGTGATCCATTTTGGATCTCAGTCAAACATTCACAAACCAAGTCCTAAAATGTTGTCTTTTTTGCAATTTCTCAAAATTCAAATTTTAAAGTAGATTTAGATACCCATTTTAAAGATAGGCATGGACACCTATTTTTATGAGATTTGTAGTTATTTTGGCCAAATTCACTTTTGACCAAATTCTCAGATTTGAAATTTGTTCATAGATTTGGATTCCCATTAGATATACAAGCGTGCATGCCAACTTTTGCAATATTTTGAGCTATTTGGACACCCTTTAAGCCCAACTCTAGTGAAAATGCACGATGAAATTTCACTTTTGACCAATTTCTCGGACTTTAAATTTGATCATAGATTTGGATGCCCATTTGATAGAAAAGTGTCCACTCCAACTTTTGTGACATTTTGGGATATTTTCACCCCCTTTAACCCCACCTTGGCAATACCACATGACGAAGTTTCACTTTTGACCAATTTCTTAGAATTAAAATTTGATCATAGGTTTAGAAGCGCATTTGGAAGATAAGAGTGCACGCTAACTTTCACGACATTCAAAGCTATTTTTAGCTCTTTTAAACCAAAACCTAACAAAACCACACGATGGAGTTTCACGGTTGAAAAACTTCTCAAAACTGAAACTTAATCATATATTTGGATTCCCATTGGATAAAAAATCATGCACACCAACTTTTGCATCGTTTTGAGCTATTTTTACACCCTTTAAGCCAAACCCTGCCGATACCGCATGACGAAGTTTCACTTCTACGCAGTTTCTTAGAATTGAAATTTGATCATAGATTTGGATGCCTATTTGATAGACAAGCTTGCACATGAACTTTTGAGACGTTCCAAAATATTTTCACCCCCTTTAAGTCAAACCTTATTCAAATCACACAACGAAGTTTCACTTTTGACCAATTTCATAGAATTAAAATTTGATCATAGATTTATCTGTACATTTGGTAGATAAGAGTGCACACCAACTTTCATGTTGTTCGGAGCTATTTTGGTCATTATCCATGGTTGGTCAAGCAAAGGTCTAAGAGATTGGTCAAGCAAAGGTCTCAAAATTCAAATTTTAAAGTAGATCTAGATACCCATGTCAAAGATAGGCATGGACACCTTTTTTTATGAGATTTGGATATATTTTTGCCGTCATTCAGGGATGGTCAAACCAAGTTTGAAAAGATACAATTTTGTTGACCTTTTTAGAATTAAAATTTGAAAGTGGATTTAGGTACCCATTTCAATTAACAAGTGTGCACGACAACTTTCGCGATGTTTTGAGCTATTTTCACTCCTTTTAAGTTCAACATGAGTGAAAGCGCATGGTGAAGTTCCACTTTTGAACAATTTCTCGAAATTAAAATTTGATCGTAGATTTAGATGCCTATTTGATAGATAAGAGTGCATGCAAAATTTCATGATGTTCAAAGCTATTTTCTCGTACTTTAAGCCAAACCTTAGTGAAACTGCATGATGGAGTTTCACTTTTGACCAAATTCTCAAAATTGAAATTTGAACATAGATTTGGGTTCTCATTTGATATACAAGTGTGCACGCCAGCTTTTGCAATGTTTCAAGTTATATGGGCCCCCTTTAAGCCCATCTCCAGTGAAAATGCATAACAAAACCGCACGATGCAGTTTCACTTTTGACCAACTTCTCAGAATTGAAACTTGATCACAGATTCAGATGACCGTTGGATAAACAAGCATGCATGCCAACTTTCACGACGTTTTGAGCTATTTTCACCCCCTATAAACCCAACCCTAGCGAGACCACACAACTAAGTTTCACTTTTGAGCAGTTTCTTAGAATTTAAATTTGATCATAGATTTGGATGCCCATTTGATAGACAAGTGTGAATGAAAAATTTCATGACGTTCCAAAATATATTCACCCCCTTTAATCCCAACCTTACCAAAATTGTACAACGGAGTTTCGAGCTACTTTCACCCCCTTTAACCCCTACCTTGGCGAAAGTGCACAACATAGTCTCACTTTTGACCAATTTCTCGGAATTAAAATTTGATCATGCATTTAGATGCACATTCAGAAGATAAGACTGCACGCAAACTTTCATAATGTTAAGAGATATTTTTGGATCCTTAAAGCCAAACCCTTATAAAACCGCGCAATGCAGTTTTAATTTTGACCAACTTTTTAGAATTGACACTTAATCATATATTTGGATACCCATTGGACAAACAAGCATGCACACCAACTTTTGCAATGTTCCAAGCTATTTTAACTCCCTTTAAGCCCACGAAACTACACGATGGAGTTTCACTTTTGAGCAGTTTCTTAGAATTGAAATTTGATCATAGATTTGGATGCCAATTTGATAGACAAGCGTGCACATGAATGTTCATGATGTTCTGAAATATTTTCACCCCCTCTCAGCCCAACCTTACTAAAACCACACAACAGAGTTTCACTTTTGAGAAATTTCTCAGAATTAAAATTTCATCGTAGATTTATCTGTGCATTTGGTAGCTAAGCGTGCACACTAACTTTCATGATGTTCGAAGCTATTTTGGTCATTATTCAAGTTTGGAAAATCAAAGTTCTAAGAGATGTTATTTTTTCGCCTTTCTTGTAATTGAAATTTGAAAGAGAATTTAGGTACCCATTTGAGAGATAACCATGCATACAAACATTCATGGGATTTTGGGTTATTTTGGACCTTAGTCAAACTTGGTCAAACCAAGGCCTAAAAGGTTTCCCTTTTTTCCAATTTCTTAGAAATCAAATGTAAAGTAGATTTAGATATCCATTTAAGAGATAAGTGTGCACACATATTTTTGCAAGATTTTGAGTTATTTCGGCCCTTAGTTAAGGTTGGTCAAAGAAAGTTCTAAGAAATGTAATTTCTTGACTATATCGAAATTGAATTTGAAACTATATTTAGGTGCCCATTTGAGAGATAAGCCTATATGTAGAGTTTTTGGGAATTGCGAGCAATTTTGGATGTTAGTCAAACTTCGTCAAACCTAGGCCTAAAACATTGCATTTTTTGTTGTTTCTCAAAAGTTAAATTTTAAAGTAGATTTAGATACCCATTTCAAAGATAGGGATGGACACCTATTTTTATGAGATTTGGAGCAATTTTGGTGCTCATTCAAGGATGGTCAAACCAAGGTTTAAAAGATGCACTTGTGTCGACTCTTTTAGAATTGAAATTTGAAAGTGGATATAGGTACCCATTTCAATAAACAAGTGTGCATGCCAACTTTTGAGACTTTTCGAGCTATTTTCACTCCCTTTAAATGCAACATTAATGAAAGTGCATGACGATGTTTTTGACCAATTTCTCAAAATTAAAATTTGATCATAGATTTAGATGCCCATTCAGTAGATAAGAGTGAATACCAAATTTCATTATGTTCAGAGCTATTTCCCCCTCATTTAAGCTAAACCGTAGTCAAACCGCATGATGGAGTTTCACGTTTGACCAAATTGTCAAAATTTAAATTTGATCATAGTTTTGGATGCCCGTTTGATATAAAAGCGTGCACGCCAACTTTTTCAATGTTTCGAGCTATTTGGACCCCATTTAATCCCAACTCTAGCAAAAATGCACGACGGAGTGTTACTTATAACCAATTTCTAGTTATTGAAATTTGATCATAGATTTGGATGCCCATGTTATAGACAAGCACGCACTCCAACTTTCGCGACATTTCGAGCTATTTTCACCCCCTTTAACCCCAATATTGGAGAAACCGCACGACGGATTTTCACTTTTGACAAATTTCTCGGAATTAAAATTTGATCATAGATTTAGATGCTCATTTGGAAGTTAAGAGTGTATGCAATGTTTCACGATGTTCAGAGCTATTTTTGGCTCCTTTAAGCCAAACCCTAACAAAACTACATGATGGAGTTTCACTTTTGACCTACTTCTCAGAATTGAAACTTGATCATAGATTTGCATGTCCATTGGATAAAAAAGCATGCATGCCTACTTTCGCAATGTTTCGAGCTATTTCGAAACCCTATAAGCCCAACCCTAGCAAAACTGCACAACAGAGTTTCACTTTTGAGTAGTTTCTTAGAATTGAAATTTGATATAGATTTGGATGCCCATTTGATATACAAGTGTGTATGCAGAGTTTTGCGATGTTCCAAAATATTTTCACACCCTTTAATCCCAACCTTAGAAAAATCGCACAACGGAGTTTCACTTTTGACCAATTTCACAAAATTAAAACTTGACCGTAGATTTATCTGCGCATTTGGTAAATAAGATTGCATGCCAAATTTCATGATGTTTGGAGCTATTTTGGTGTTATTCAAGGTTGGTCAAGCAAAAGTCTAAGAGATGCTATTTTTCCGACTTTCTCGTAATGAAATTTGAAAGAGAATTGAGGTACCCATTTGAGAGATAACCATCCATACAAACTTTCAGGGGATTTCGAGCTATTTTAAACCTTAGCCAAACTTCGTCAAACCAAGGCCTAAAAGGTTGCACTTTTTCCCCATTTCTTAGAAATCAAATGTAAAAGTAGATTTAGATACCCATTTAAGAGATAAGCATGCACACATATTTTACCGAGATTTCAAGTTATTTTGGCCCTTAGTTAAGGTTGGTCAAACCAAGTTCTAAGAAATGCACTTTTCACGACTTTCTCGTAATTGAAATTTGAAACTGTATTTAGTTACCCATTTGAGAGATATGCCTACATGTAGATTTTTTGGGAATTGCGATCCATTTTGGACCTCGATCAAACTTCGTCAAACCAAGGCCTAAAATGTTGCATTTTTTCTAATTTCTCAAAAATCAAAATTTAAAGTAGATTTAGATACCCATTTCAAAGATAGGCATGGACACCTATTTTTATGAGATTTGGAGTTATTTTGTGCCTCATTCAAGGATGGTCAAACCAAGGTTGAAAAGATGCACTTTTGTCAACCTTTCCAAAATTGAAATTTGAAAGTGGATTTAGGTACCCATTTCAATAAACAAGTGTCCACACTAACTTTCACAACGTTCCAAGCTATTTCACTCCCTTTAAGTGAAACCCTAGCGAAAGCGCACGATGAAATTTCAGTTTTGACCAATTTCTTGATATTAAAATTTGATCATATATTCAGATGTTCATTCCAAATTTCGTGATGTTCACAGCTATTTTCCCCACCTTTAAAAGCAAAACCTTAGCGAAACCGCATGGAGTTTCACTTTTCACCAAATTCTTGGGATTGAAATTTGATCATAGATTTGGATGCCCCTTTGATATATAAGCGTGCACACCAAATTTTGCAATGTTTTGAGCTATTTAGACCCGCTCCGTTTTAAGCCCAACTCTAGCAAAATTTGATCATAGATTTGGATGCACACTCACTTTTGACCAATTTTTGGAATCAAAATTTGAGCATAGATTTAGATGTTGATTTGGAAGATAAGAGTGCACGCCAACTTTCACGATGTTTCAGAGCTATTTTCGGCTCCTTTAAGCCAAACCCTAACAAAATCGCACGATGGAGTTTCACTTTTGACCAACTTCTCAGCATTGAAAATTGATCATAGATTCATATTCCCATTGGATAAACAAACATGCATGCTAACTTTCGTAATGTTTCAAGCTATTTTTACCCCGTCTAATCCCAACCCTAGCGAAACCACACAACATTGTTTCACTTTTGAGCAGTTTCTTAGAATTGAAATTTGATCATTATATTTGGATACCGATTTGATAGACAAGCATGCACATGAACGTTCGAGACTTTCTAAAATATTTTCACCCCCTTTAAGCCCAACCTGAGCAAAACCACCCAACGGAGTTTCACTATTGACCAATTTCTCATAATTAAAATTTGATCGTAGATTTATCTGTGCATTTGGTAGATAAGAGTGCATGCCAACTTTCACGATGTTCAGATCTATTTTGGTCATTATTCAAGGTTTGTCAAGCAAAGGTCTAAGATATGCTATTTTTCCAGCTTTCTTGTCATTGATATTTGAAAGAGAATTTAGGTACCCATTTGCGAGATAACCATACATGCAAACTTTCAGGGGATTTCGAGTTATTTTGGACCTTAGTCAAACTTGTTCAAACCAAGGCCTAAAAGGTTGCGTTTTTTCCAATTTCTTAGAAATCAAATGTAAAATTATATTTAGATACCCATTTAAGAGGCACACATATTTTTGCGAGATTTTGAGTTATTTCGACACTTAGTTAATGTTTGTCAAACCAAGTTCTAAGAAATGCACTTTTCTTGACCTTCTCGAAATTGAAATTTGAAACTGTATTTAGGTACCCCTTTGAGAGATAAGCCTACATGTATATTTTTTTGGGTATTGCGAGCCATTTTGGACCTGGGTCAAACTTCTTCTAACCAAGGCCTAAAAGGTTGCATTTTTTCCAATTTCTCAAAATTCAAATTTTAAAGTAGATTTAGATACCCATTTCAAACATAGGCATGGAAAACTATTTTTATGAGATTTGGAGCTATTTTGGCCCTCATTCAAAGATGGTCAAACCAAGGTTGAAAAGATGCGCTTTTGTAGAATTTTTCAGAAAATGAAATTTGAAAGTGGATTTAAGTACCCATTCGAATAAACAAGCGTGCATGCCAACTTTCATGACGTTCCGAGCTATTTCACTCCCTTTAAGTTCAACCTTAGCGAAAGCGCACGATGAAGTTTCACATTTGACCAATTTCTTAGAATTAAAATTTGATCATAGATTTAGATGCCCATTTGGTAGATAAGAGTGCATGCCAAATTTCATGATGTTCGGAGCTCTTTTTCCCTCCTTTAAGCCAAGCCTTAGCAAAACCGCATGATAGAGTTTCACTTTTGACCAAATTCTCAGAATTGAAATTTGATCATAGATTTGGATGCTGATTTCATATACAAGCGTGCACTCCAACTTTTGCGACGTTATATGCACATTTGGAAGATAAGAGTGCACACCAACTTTCATGATGTTCAGAGCTATTTTGGCCCTCATTCAAAGATGGTCAAACCAAGGTTGAAAAGATGCACTTTTGTCGACTTTTTCATAATTAAAAATTGAAAGTGTATTTAGGTACCCATTTCAATA
This sequence comes from Pseudotsuga menziesii, assembly GCA_001517045.1. Classification (NCBI taxonomy): domain Eukaryota; kingdom Viridiplantae; phylum Streptophyta; class Pinopsida; order Pinales; family Pinaceae; genus Pseudotsuga; species Pseudotsuga menziesii. The sequence goes on from LPNX010812675.1 coordinate 666,978, forward strand.
AACAAATGTGCACGGTGAATTTCACAATGTTCTGAGCTTTTTTCATTCCCTTTAAGTGTAACCTCAGTGAGAGCGCACGACGGAGTTTCACTTTTGACCAATTTCTTGGATTTAAAATTTGATCATAGATTTAAATGACCATTTGGTAGATAAGAGTGCATGCAAATTTTGTGATGTTCAGAGCTATTTTCCCCTCCTTTAAGACAAATCTTAGCAAAACCACATGATGGAGTTTCACTTTTGATCAAATTCTCGTAATTTAAATTTGATCATAGATTTGGATGCACGTTTGATATACAATTGTGCACGCCAACTTTTGCAATATTTTGAACTATTTGGTCCCTATTTAATACCATTGGAGAGATAAGCCTACATGTATATTTTCTGGGGATTACAAGCCATTTTGGACCTCGGCCAAACTTCATCAAACTAAGGCCTAAAACGTTGCATTTTTTTCAGATTTATCAAAATTCAAATTTTGAAGAATATTTAGACACCCATTTCAAATATAGGGATGGACACCTATTTTTATGAGATTAAGATCTATTTTGGCCCTCATACCAAGGTTGAAAAAATGCACTTTTATCAACTTTTTCAGAATGGAAATTTGAAAGTGGATTTAGGTACCCATTTCAATAAACAAGCTTGCATGATGAAGTTTCACTTTTTACAAAATTCTCGGAATTAAAATTTGATTATAGATTTGGATGCATGTTTGATATACAATCATGCACACCAAATTTTGCAATGTTCTGAACTATTTGGACCCCCTTTAAGCCCAATTGTAGCGAAAATGCACGATGAAGTTTCACTTCTGAACAATTTCTTGTATTTGAAATTTGATCATAGATTTGGATTCCCATTTGATAGATAAGTGTGCACTCCAACTTTCATAATGTTCTGAGCTATTTTCACCCTCATTAACCCCAACCTTGGCGAAACTGCATGATGGAGTTTAACTTTCAACCAATTTCTCAAAATTAAAATTTGATCATAGAGTTAGATGCACATTTGGAATATAAGAGTGCACGTAAACTTTCACAATGTTTAGAGTTATTTTCGACTCTTTTAAGCTAAATTGTAACAAAACCGCATGATGGAGTTTCACTTTTGACCAACTTCTCATACTTGAAACCTGGTCATAGATTTGGATTCCCATTGGATAAATAAACATGCACACCAAGTTTCACAATGTTTTGAGCTATTTTGAGCAGTTTCACTTTTGATCAGTTTCTTAGAATTAAAATTTGATCATAGATTTGGATGCCCATTTGATGGACATTAGCCAAACATGGTCAAACCAAGGCCTAAAAGGTTGCACGTTTTTCCAATTTCTTAGAAATCAAATGTAAAAGTTGGTGTGCACTCTCATCTTCGAAATGCACATCTAAATACATGATCAAATTTTAATTCCAAGAAATTGGTCAAAAGTGAGACTCCGTCGTGCGGTTTCACCAAGGTTGGGGTTAAAGGAGGTGAACATAGCTCGGAACGTCATGAAAGTTGGAGTGCAAGCTTGTATATGAAACGGGCATCCAAATTTATGATCAAATTTCAATTCCGAGAATTTGGTCAAAAGTAAAACTCCATCTGACCAATTTCTCAAAATTAAAATTTGATCATAATTTAGATGTGCATTTGGAAGATAAAAGTGGACGCCAACATTCATGATGTTCAGAGCTATTTTTTGCTCCTTTAAGCCAAACCCTAACAAAACTGCACGTTGGAGTTTGACTTTTGACCAACTTCTTAGAATTGAAACTTGAACATCGGTTTGGATGCCAATTGGATAGACAAGCATGCATGCCAACTTTCATGATGTTCACGATTTAGATGCCCATTGGATAGACAAGCATGCAGTCCAAGCATTTTGAGCTATTTTCACCCCCTTTAACCCCAACCTTGGTGAAATTGCAGATGGAGTCTCACTTTTGACCAATTTCTCAGAATTAAAATTTGATAATAGATTTAGATGTGCATTTCAAAGATAAGAGTGCATGCCAACTTTCACGATGTTCAGACCTATTTTCCATTCCTTTAAGCCAAACCCTAACAAAAATGCATGATGGAGTTTCAATTTTGACCAACTTCTCATAATTGAAACTTGATCATAGGTTTCGATGCACATTGGATATACAAGTATGCACACCAACTTTCGCAATGTTTTGAGCTATTTTGACCCCCATTAAGCCCAACCCTATCGAAATTTCAAGACGGTGTTTCACTTTTGATCAGTTTTTTATAATTAATGTTTGATCATAGATTTGGATTCCCATTTGATATACAAGTGTGCATTTTTTCCAATTTCTCAAAATTCAAATTTTAAAGTGTACCCATTTCAATAAACAAGCGTGCACACCAAATTTCACTACATTCCAAGCTATTTTCACTCCCTTTAAGTGCAACCTTAGCGAAAGCGCACGACGAAGTTTCACTTTTAACCAATTTCTCGGACTTAAAATTTGATCATAGATTTAGATGCCCATTTGGTAGAGAAGAGTGCATGCCAAATTTTGTGATGTTCGGATCTATTTTCTCCTCCTTTAACCTAAACCTTAGAGAAACCACATGATGGAGTTTCACTTTTGACCAAATTTTCAGAATTGAAATTTGATCATAGATTTGGATGCCCGTTTGATATATAAGCATGCACGCCAACGTTTGCAATGTTCCAAGCTATTATAACCCCCTTTAAGCCCAACTCTAGTCGAAATGCACGACAAAGTTTAACTTTTGACCAATTTCTCAGAATTGAAATTTGATCATAGATCTGGAAATTTGATCATGACATTCCCAGCTATTATCACCCCCTTTAACCCCAACCTTCATGAAACCGCACGATGGAGTTTAAATTTTGACCAAATTCTCAGAATTGAAACTTGATCATTTATTTGGATGCCCATTGGATAAAAAATCTTACACACTAACTTTCGCACCGTTCTGAGCTATTTTGATCCTGTTTAATCCCAACGCTAGTGAAACCGCAAGTCAGAGTTTGACTTTTGAGTAGTTTTGATCATAGATTTGGATGCCCAATTGATACACAAGTTTGCATGCGAACTTTTGCGATGTTCCGAAATATTTTCACCCCCTTTAATCCCAACCTTAGTGAAACTGCCAAATGGAGTTTCACTTTTGACCACTTTATATGAATAAAAATTTCATCGCAGATTTATCTGTGCATTTGATAGATAAGAGTGCACACCAACTTTCACGATGTTTGGAGCTATTTTGATCCTTATTCAAGGTTGTTCAAGCAAAGGTCTAAGATATGATATTTTTTTGACTTTATCGTAATTGAAATTTGAAAGAGAATTTAGCTACCCATTTGAGAGATAACCATGCACACAAACTTTCAGGGGTTCGAGCTATTTTGGACCTTAGTCAAACTTGGTCAAACGAAGGCCTAAAAGGTTGCATTTTTTTTCCAATTTCTTAAAAATGAAATGTAAAAGTATATTTAGATACCCATTTAAGAAATAAGTGTGCACACAAAATTTTGTGAAATTTCGAGTTATTTCGGCCCTTAATTAAGGTTGGTAAAACCAAGTTCTAAGAAATGCACTTTTCTTGACTTTCTCAAAATTGAAATTTGAAGCTGTATTTTGGTACCCATTTGAGATATAAGCTACATATATATTTTTTGGGGATTGCGATCCATTTTGGACCTTGGTCAAACTTCGTCAAACCAAGGCCTAAAACATTGCATTGTTTCCAATTTCTCAAAATTCAAATTTTAAAGTAGATTTATATACCCATTTCAAAGATAGGTATGGACACCTATTTTTATGAGATTTGGAGCCATTTTGGCCCTCATTCAAGGATGGTCAAACTAAGGTTGAAAATATGCACTTTAGTCGACTTTTTCATAATTGAAATTTGAAAGTGGATTTTGGTACCCATTTCAATAAACAAGCGTGCACGCCAACTTTCGTGACATTCCGAGCTATTTTCACTCCCTTTAAGTGCAACCTTGGCGAAAGCGTATGATGAATTTTCACTTTTGACTAATTTCTTGGAATTAAAATTTTATCGTAGATTTAGATACCCAAATGGTATATAAGAGTGAATGCCAAATTTCGTGATGTTCAAAGCTATTTTCCCCTCCTTTAAGCTGACCCTTAGCGAAACTGCATGCCAAATTTTGCAATGTTTGATATACAATCGTGCACGCCAAATTTTGCAATGTTTGATATAAAAGCGTGCACACCAAATTTTGCATTATTCTGATCTATTTGGACCCTCTTTAAATCCATCTCTAGCAAAAATGAACGACGAAGTTACACTTCTGACCAATTTCTCGGAATTGAAATTTGATGATAGATTTGGATGCTCATTTCATAGAATAGCGTGCACTCCAACTTTCACGATGTTCCTAGCTATTTTAAACCCCTTTAACCCCAACCTAAGCGAAGCTACACGACGGAGTTTCACTTTTAACAAATTTCTCAGAATTAAAATTTGATCATATATTTAGATGCGCGTTTGGAAGATAAGAGTTCATTCCAACTTTCGCAATTTTCAAAGCTATTTTCGACTCCTTTAAACCAAATCCTAACAAAACTGCATGATGGAGTTTCACTTTTGACGAACTTCTCAAAATTTAAACTTGATCATAGATTTGGATGCCCATTGTATAAAAAATCATGCATGCCAAATTTCGCAATGTTCTGAGCTATTATTTTAGCCCCCTTTAAGCCCAACCCTAGCGAAACCGCACAGCGAAGTTTCACTTTTAAGCAATTTCTTAGAATTGAAATTTGATCCTAGATTTGGATGCCCATTTCATAGACAAGCTTGCACTTGAACTTTTGAGACGTTTTGAAATATTTTCACCCCATTTAATCCAAACCTTAGCAAAACTGCACAACGAAGTTTCACTTTTGACCAATTGCTCAGAATTAAAATTAGATCATAGATTTATCTGTGCATTTGGTAGATAAGAGTGCATGCCAAATTTCATGATGTTCAGAGTTATTTTGGTCATTATTCAAGGCTGGTCAAACCAAGGGCTAAGGTTGCACTTTTTTCCAATTTCTTAGAAATGAAATGTAAAAGTAGATTTAGATACCCATTTAAGAGATAAGTGTGCACACATATTTGTGCGAGATTTCGAGTTGTTTCGGCCCTTAGTTAAGCTTGGTCAAACAAAGTTTAAAGAAATGCACTTTTCTTGACTTTCTTGAAATTGAAATTTGAAAATGTATTTAGGTACCCATTTGAGAGATAAGCCTACAAGTATATTTTTTGGGGATTGCGAGCCATTTTGGACCTTGGTCAAACGTCGTCAAACCAAGACGTAAAACGTTGCATTTTTTCCAATTTCTTAAAATTCAAATTTTAAAGTAGATTTAAATACTCAATTCAAAAATAGGCATGGACACCAATTTTTATGATATTTGGAGCTATTTTGGCCCTCATTCAAGGATGGTCAAACCAAGTTTGAAAAGATGCACTTTTGTCGACTTTTTCATAATTGAAATTTGAAAGAGGATTTATGTACCATGATTTCAATAAACAAGCGTGCAGACAAACTTTCATGACGTTCTGAGCTATTTTCACTCCCTTTAAGTGCACCCTTAGCGAAAGCACATGATGAAGTTTCACTTTTGACCAATTTCTCAGAATTAAAATTTGATCGTAGATTTAGATGCCCATTTGGTAGATAAGAGTGCATGCCAAATTTCATGATGTTCAGAGCTATTTTCCCCTCCTTTAAGCCAAACATTAGCGAAACTGCATGATGGAGTTTCACTTTTGACCAAATTCTTAGAATTGAAATTTGATCATAGATTTGGACCCTCGTTTGATATACAAGTGTGCACACTAACTTTTGCAATGTTTTGAGCTATTTGGACCCCCTTTAAGCCCAAGTTTAGCAAAAATGCACAACGGAATTTAAATTCTGACCAATTTCTCGGAATTGAAATTTCATCATAGATTTGGATGCTACATGCACATTTATCTCTCAAATGGGTACCTAAACCCAGTTTCAAATTTCAATTTCAAGAAATTCAAGAAATTGGGTATCTAAATCTACTTTTACATTTAATATCTAAGAAATTGGAAATAAGTGGAACCTTTTAGGCCTTGGCTTGACCAAGTTTGACTAAGCTCCAAATCCCTGAAATTTTGTATGCATCATTATGTTTCAAATAGGTACCTAAATTCTCTTTCAAATTTCAATTACGAGAAAGTAAAAAAATAGCATCTCTTATAGATTTGCTTGACCAACCTTGAATAACAACCAAAAGAGCTTCGAACATCATGAAAGTTGGAATGCATTCTTATCTACCAAATGCGCAGCTAAATTTACGATCAAATTTAATTCTGAGAAATTGGTCAAAAGTGAAACTCCGTTGTGCGGTTTTGCTAAAGTTGGGCTTAAAGGGGCTAAAAATATTGCGGAATGTCGCACGCTTGTTTATCAAATGGGTATCCAAATCTATGATCAAATTTCAATTCTAAGCATCTGCTCAAAAGTGAATCTCCATCGTGCAGTTTTGCTAGGGTTGGGCTTCAAGGGGGTCAAAATAGCTCATAACGTTGTGAAATTTGGTGGCATGTTTGTTTATCCAATGGGAATTCAAATCTATGATCAAGTTTCAATTTTGAAAAGTTGGAAAAAAGTGAAACTCCACCGCGCGGTTTTGTTAATCTAAATCTACTTTTACATTTGATTTCTAAGAAATTTGAAAAAAAGTGCAATCTTTTTGGCCTTGGTTTGACTAAGTTTGAGTAAGGTCCAAAATAGCTCAAAATCCCTCGAAAGTTTGTATTCATGGTTATCTCTCAAATGGGTGCCTAAAAACTCTTTTTTAAATTTCAATTACAAGAAAGTCGAAAAATAGCATCTCTTAGACTTTTGCTTGACCAACCTTAAAAAATGACTAAAATAGCTCCGAACAACATGAGCATTTGCATGTACTCTTATCTACCAAATGGGTACATAAATCTATGATCACATTTTAATTCTGAGAAATTGGTCAAGAGTGAAACTCTATTGTGTGGTTTTGTTAAGGTTGGGATTAAAGGGTGAAAACATTTCGGAACATCGCGAAAGTTCATGTGCATGGTTGTCTATCAAATGGGCATCTAAATCTATGATCAAATTTCAATTCTAAGAAATTGCTCAAAAGTGAAAGTCCATTGTGCGGTTTTGCTAGGTTTGGGATTAAAGGGGGTCAAAATTGCTCGAAATGTTGCGAAATTTATTGTGCATGCTTGTTTATCCAATGGGCATCCAAATCTATGATCATGTTTCAATTCTAAGAATTTGGTCAAAAGCGAAACTCCATTGTGCAGTTTTGTTAGGGTTTGGTTTAAAAGAATCTAAAATAGCCTTGAACATCGTGAAAGTTGGTGTGCACTTTTATCTTCCAAATGCGCGTCTAAATCTATGATCAAATTTTAATTCCAAGAAATTGGTCAAAAGTGAGACTCCGTTGTGCAATTTCACCAAGGTTTGGGTTAAAGCGGGTGAAAATAGCTCGGAACGTCGTGAAAGTTGCATTGTACGCTTGTCTATCAAATGGGCATCCAATTTTATGATCAAATTTAATTCTGAGAAATGAGTCAAAAGTGTAACTTTGTCATGCATTTTCACTAGTGTTGGGCTTAAAGGGTGTCAAAATATCTTAGAACATTGTAAAAGTTAGCGTGCATGCTTGTATATCAAACGAACATCCAAATCTATGATCAAATTTCAATTCCATGAATTTGGTCAAAAGTGAAACTCGATCATGCGATTTCGCTAAGGTTTGTCTTAAAGGAGGGGAAATAGCTCTGAACATCATGAAATTTGGCACGCACTCTTATATATCAAATGGGCATCTAAATCTATGCTCAAAATTTACTTCCAAGAAATTGGTCAAAAGTTAAACTTCGTTGTGCGCTTTTGCTAAGGTTGCACTTAAAGGGAGTGAAAATAGCTCCTAACGTCACAACAGTTAGCGTGCATGCTTGTTTATTGAAATGGGTAACTAAATCCACTTTCAAATTTCAATTATGAAAAAGTCAACAAAAGTGCATCTTTTCATCCTTGGTTTGACCAATGAGGGCCAAAATAGCTCCAAATCTCATAAAAATAGATGTGCATGCCTATATATATATATATATATATATATATATATATATATATTAACTCAAATGGATAGATTTTTTATTTTTTATTTTTTTTCAGAAATTACAAGATTGGTCGAGCTATTGCCTCAACAACCAATTACGCATAGAGCATAAATGAAACTTTCAAAATACCAAAATTGATACAAATCTCTAGATTAAGGTAACGGGTGGAATGAGTTGATTTCATCATTGATGCTGAGGCTTCCTTGGAACATCAGACATGATTTATTTTCCAGATTATCTGCATGGTTATTCAAGCATATCCCTAGACCCCAACAAAAATAGGTTTTAATAGATCTGTCCACAAAGATAGGATCACTCCACCTGCACCGAAAATCCTTGGATTTCCCTTGGATGCACCGTCGAAGAATATAGTGGGAATTGCATTCCTCTTCCACCACAAGGAAGAAATTGCAACATTATCTCTCAATCGCCAGAATGGAAGTAGTGCTAGTTTTTTAATTATTTCCCTCCTTACACCATTCAAATAGGGACGAAACCAATCGATTGCTTCAAGGTAGAGAAGTATTGCTCATATTTCCAACAGATTCCACAATGAAAGATTTCATTCTAAACACAACATTAACTTGCTTTTATGGTTTATTACTGAAAATCCACTCATTTCTAGCAATCCACACAACCCACCAAATGAACTTTGGCATAGATTTCCAAATTTGATTCCAATCAGCATTTTGATTTAATTTGAGAGGATTATGGTCTTTCCAATTGCTTAAAAGGGAAACAACATCAATTTGAAAGAGAATAGAGGCGATCAATCCATGAAGGACCCTCCCCCACATGATTTGAGTAAACAAGCATTCAATGAAGATGTGATCTGAAGATTCAGCAGCTAAATTGCAAAGGATACACTTGAACGGTCCATTAAACCCATGCTTAATTAAATTCTCTCCGGTCAGAGCTCTGTTGTGCATGGGCATCCAAGTAAAAAAATTTACCTTGCGAATACTGAAGGAATCCCAAACATCTTTCAACATAGAAGGAGACAACAAAGATGAATGAGGAGATTGAAGAGCAGTAAATCCATGAGCTGCAGAATAAAAATCTGTACATCCCCACCCCCATTTATCCTTAGAGGAGCGTTGAATTGGCGCTAAGCTTGATAGCGAGGAATACATAAAATTTTTAATTGGAAAATGGGTTTTGGAAAGTCTGGCACCGACCAACCTGTCTTGTTCCCATCTCTATCCCAAGAACATATATCTGCAAGCCTCATAAGTCCTTTATTGACCAAAAATGACTTGATAGGTTTTAACAAGATTAAGGAAGAGAGAGGGGGATTCCCAAGAATGCTATCCTCCCACAATAACATCCTCACCTTCTTGCCAGGAATTCTGTATAACTGTTGTTGAATATGATTTATTCCTTTTCTACATGAATTCCATATTGTTGTACCTTAGGGGATATTTTCTGCTTTTAAGTTTCTCAATGAGCCTCCCTTTAGATATTTCATCCAAAAAATCTCACTGACTGGATGTTTTTTATCAACAAACAACTGCCAAATAATTTTTCCTCCCATAGATATATTTGCTAAGCTAGGATCCTGAATCTGTAATCCACCTTCCGATAAAGGTCTTCTAACAATGTCCCAAATAACTAGATGCAACTTACTCTGATTGCCTTTACCACCATTCCAAAGAAAATCTTGCAAAAGTTTGGAAATCTGAGACATGATAGACTTAGGTGTAAGTAGTAGAGAGGATTGAAAGATGGGAAGGGATGATAGGACAGCCTTAATTAAAATCAACTTTCTATCCTTGGTTAATTATTGAACACCCCAAGAAGCAATTTTGGCTTTAATCTTAGCTATTACTTCAAACCAAAGTGAAGGAGGACTTGGTCCCAGGGTTATAGGTAATCCTAGATATTTAATCTTATCCCACTTATAAAATTTGGGGAAACCCAAGGGATGAGCTATTCGAAGAATTGACGGATGATCTACATTCCAACCATAAACTTCACTTTTCTTTTTGTTAATCGAAGCTCTTGAAATCAAGTAGAAATTTTGGAGAATTTCATTAAAGGCCCGAGCAATCTGTAATGAGGCCCCTCTTAGAAGAAGTGAATCATCCGCAAAGAGGGCATGGTGTATAGGAACCACTCCCCTTGTTATCTTAATTCCTGGAATATAGCCTGCTTCCTTTTCAACGGTAAGCTTTCTACTAAGAGTTTCTGCCATCGAGATGTAGAGGAAATGAAACAAAGGGCATACTTAGCATAATCCTATTGAATCTTGGAATAAATATGAAGGTCTACATTGACAAGAGGTGCTATTCAGGGCCTGTCTGTGCAAGCTTTTATCAAGTTAACAAAATCGGTGCTAAAACCAAAAGAGAGAAGGAATTTATATAGAAAGGAAATATTAACACAATCAAAGGCATTTTTCATATCCATCTTGATTAGCATTCCTTTTTCCTTCCTTTGAAAACTGGAATAGAGGGCTTCTTGAACTTGATTTCCATTGTGGACTAGATGCCTACCTTTTACAAAACCCCCCTAGAGAGGAGAAATCAGATTCCCTAACAAAGGCTTCAGTTTATTAGCTGATAGTTTAGCAAGAAGCTTATAGGAGGCATTACAAAGTGAAGTAGGTCGAAACCTGTCAAAAATTGCATGATTAAGGCATGAAAAGTGGAATTAGTACACCCTCCCACTTTGGATTTTTTTTGGAAGGATGTCACTATGTGGAGCAAGGCAATTTTTATGATATTCCAACAAACTCTATAAAAATGGAAGGAAATCCATCCGACCTGGTAGATTTATCTTTCCCCATTGCCTAGATGACATCCAAGACTTAAGTTTCAGTGAATGGCTTCATTAGACCAAGATTACCCTCTAAATTGATAATAGAAGGGACGTTAATTAAACAATTAGCAGTCACTTCAGCATAAGAGATTCCATCCTCATGAAATAAGTGTTGATAATTTCTTCTTGCAGCCTGCTTTAATTATTCATGTCCTTTAATGGTTTCTCCCTCTCTAGATATTTCTTAAATATTATTTCATGAGAGTCTAACGCTGCATTGACGATGGAAGAAGGTTGTGTTTTATCTCCTGCTAGTAGCCAAAGACTACGGGTCTTCAGCCAAAGATATTCCTCTTCCTGCCGAAAATCACGAAAAGTTTAAATTTGAGAATACTGTTCAAGTGACAACTAAGCTTTGGTGATTTCAATATCCTCCATTCCTAATTGAATCTCAGCTAGTTCCTACACATTTTTTCCTACTGCTCATCGGAGTAATGAGCGCTTTTTTTTCCAGTTCTTCAATGTATACTTAGTTTTCTTAAGTTTCTGCTCCCATACAAAGTTGGGTGATCCTTCTACATATAAATACCATGATAGATTCACAGTTTCCCAGAACCCGTCTCTCTATATCCAAAGAGGACTGAAACGAAACGAAATTGGACCAAGATCCTCCTCTTCTTCGAATATCAGAGAAATAGGATGATGATATGAAGTTAGTTTTGGAAAATTTTTGGATGATATTATGAACTTCCGCTACTCTATTTTTGGACCATGTAAAGCATCCCTACTCTATTTTTGGACCATGTAAAACCTCCCTTTTTAGGTTTAAAATCAAGAAGATCGCTAGCTTAAATTAAAGACTCCAATAAATATTGTAAAGGATCCTTTCCACGAACTCCACCTTTTTCTCTTTAGGATCTTGAATTATATTGAGATCCCCTGCGACTATAATATTTGAGGGAGAATATATTTCTAAGAAATCTGACAATGTATTCCAACATTCTCGTTTTCCCTTAAATTTTATAGGGACATAGAGTTTGAAAAGAGCCAAGTAATTCTTACTTGAAATGTGCTAAAGTTCTTTATAAATCCAGTGTTGGGTAACAAACAAGCTTTTCAAAAGAAATTTATCCTCACACCATAAGGTTGCAAGAACACAAGAAGTACCTCGCGCACTAACCGCCTTGCCAGCATTCATTTGCACTTTGTTCTGCTTAAGGAGAGAAGAGATTCCTCTTTAATTTTTGTCTCTTGGAGCAAAATAATATCAGTATAATCCATTCTCATTAATTATTTAACCACTTCTTCTTTTTTTAGATTCCCCAAACCCTTGTAATTCCAAGAGACAATCAGCATTATTTACGTGAGAAAGAGGGAGTTATTACTCCCTTTCGGGGTCTAGTCGGCTTGCTTATGCCAAGAGACATTTTAATTATGGAATGACTGCCCTGCATATTTAGTCTCTCAGCCTCTTCTTCTCTATCCTCCTTTTGAGACTTCTAGCATGCCGTCTTGGAGATTTTCTCAATAGAATCTTCATCAGAAGAGCTAGGGCTATCAACCGATTTATTCTTTAATATTTATGCATAAAATGAAGAAGGATTGGATCCATTTGGATAAGGATGGATTTCTTGTAGGATTGCACCTACACTAGGTAATTCCTAATTTGGTGTTCCATATTGTTCCAATGGATCGATGTTTACTTTCGTTCAATCTTCCTTCTCAATTAAGCACTCCACTTCACCCTCTTCCAAAACAGGAATATCTTCAGAGGGACTTAAAACAACAAAATTATTAAATGGATCAATGGGTTTTTCTGCAAGATCAGTTTTAGGGAGACTCTTCCCATCAGTAGTGGCTTAATTCCTAATCTTTCTATCTTTACCTTTCTTTCTATTGTCCTGGATGGAAATGCTTGATTTCTAAACATGAGTCCACTGGTCAGCCTTCTCTTTTTCAAGATCTTCTTCTGGTTTTTTTTGCAATTTCAGGCAAAATGACCATAATAATGGTAGTAATGACACTTGAAAGGAAGTTTTTCGTAGTCTAGCTCTTGGATATGAGACCATTCAACTAATGTTAAATTTATCGCCTCATGCGGTCCTATCTCTAAGTCAACCTCAATGCATATCCTTGCACATGAATATTGATCTTTCCTTTCCACCCTATCAATATATTTTCCAAGCTTGTTTCCAATGGTTTCCATAGATTCTAAATTATAGCAGTGTAAAGGTAAATGATGAAGCCTTACCCAAAAAGGAACAGTAGATGGTATATCTTGGGTAGGATCAAAATATAGAGTCCATTTATTCAAATAGAGCCCATGAGGGCCCATGATTTATGGATCGTTATGAAAAATAAGGTCATGATCCTCAGCTGAATGAAAAACAAAGACATCATATCCTTTGCCAACCAAATGATTTTGAATTCCTTCAATTACCAAGGGCATCTAGTTTCTCTAAACCCATCCTTCAATAGCCTTTGGAGATTTCCAGAGTCCTGAAAATTTCCCTATGAGCCTTTTCTCCAAAATATTTAATGATGTATGACAAGGCTGTTCAACAGGTAGTTCAACAAATGAAATGTCTACTTTCTTCACAAATATCTGCAAATTTGGGCCAACTTTCCTCTTGCCATAGGAGGCAATCAAATGTTTAAAAGCATCCAATTTAGGTAGCAGAGGAGGGGAAGGTCCCCTTATTCCATCAAAGATTTTCTGAGCTCCAAACTACTTGTGTCACTTTATGAATAGGAGAAGACTATAGAACCTAGATCTACCAAATTCCTTCTAATATGTTGCAAGGGTTGCGAATGCCTTCAACACCCAAACAGATCACCATTCACATATTGGCTCGACGAATTACTTGGCCTTCATACAATGAGTTCTGAAAATAAAAAACTAAACCCAATCCTCTAGAGAAATATTCAGAGCCGATGGCTCTGCTCACTTCTACGAGAACTAATATTCTTGAAGCAAAACAATCAGAAAAATCAACTACAAACCAAACGCTGATAGTCTAATAGAAGCATAAAAAGGATCAAGATCTTGCACAACAATAAGGCCAGGTCCTCTAAAGACTAAAGCAGCAGCAAATGAAGGTTTATGATCCTGCAAAATAAGAAGACCAAGTCCTCCAAAGATGATCCAGAGCCAAAATCCTGGAACGCCGCGAACATTGGCGTGCACACTTGTTTATTGAAATGGGTACCTAAATCCACTTTCAAATTTTAATTCTTAAAAAGTCGACAAAATTGCATCTTTTCAACCTTGGTTTGACCATACTTCAATGGGGGCAAAAATAGCTCCAAATCTCATAAAAAAAAGGTCTCCATGCCTATCTTTGAAATGGGTACCTAAATCTAATTTAAAATTTGAACTTTGAGAAATTGAAAAAAATGCAACATTTTAGGCCTTGGTTTGATGAAGTTTGAATGAGGTCCAAAATGAATCACAATCCCCAAAAAATATACATGTAGAATTATCTCTCAAATGGGTACCTAAATACAGTTTCAAATTTCAATTATGAGAAAGTAAAAAAAAAGTGCATTTCTTAGAACTTGGTTTGACAAACCTTATCCAAGGGCTGAAATAACTCAAAATATTGCAAAAATATGTGTGTATGATTATATTTTAAATGGGTATCTAAATCTACTTTTACATTTTATTTCTAAGAAATTATAAAAAAGATCAACCTTTTAGGCCTTGGTTTGACCAAGTTTGACTAAGTTCCAAAATAGCTTGAAATCCCTTGAAAGTTTGTATGCATGGTTATCTCTCAAATGGGTACCTAAACTCTCTTTCAAATTTCAATTACGAGAAAGTCAGAAACATAGCATCTCTTAGGCCCTTGCTTGACCAGCCTTGAATAACAACCAAAATAGCTCCGAACATCATGAAAGTTGGTGTGCACTCATATCTACCAAATGTGCAGATAAATCTACAATCAAATTTTAATTATGAGAAATTGGTCAAAAGTGAAACGCCGTTGTGTGGTTTTGCTAAGGTTGGGCTTAAAGGGGTGAAAATATTTCGAAACGTCACAAAAGTTCACATGCACACTTGTCTATCAAATGGGCATCTAAATCTATGATCAAATTTCAATTGTAAGAAACTTCTCAAAAGAGAAACTTTGTCATGTGGTTTTGCTAGGATTGGGCTTAAAGGGGGTCAAAATAGCTCAAAACGTTGCGGAAGTTTAGCTGCATGCTTGTTTATCCAATTGGCATCCAATTCTATGATCAAGTTTCAATTCTAAGAATATTGTCAAAAGGAAAACTCCATCATGCGGTTGTTAGGGTTTGCCTAAAAGGAGCTGAAAAATAGCTTCGAACATCGTGAAAGTTGGTGTGCACTCTTATCCTCCAAATGCGCATCTAAATCTATGATCAAATTTTAATTCTGAGAAATTGGTCAATAGTGAAACTCAATCGTGTGGTTTCTCCAAGGTTGGGGTTAAAGGGGGTGAAAATAGCTCGGAACGCCGTGAACGTTGGAGTGCACACTTGTCTGTCAAATGGGCATCCAAATCTATGATCAAATTTCAATTTTGAGAACTTGGTCAAAAGTGAAACTCCGTCATGAATTTTCACTAGATTTGGGCTTAAGGGGATCCAAATAGCTCAAAACATTGCAAAATTAGGCGCGCACACTTGTATATCAAATGGGCATCCAAATCTATGATTAAATTTCAATTCCAAGAATTTGGTCAAAAGTGGTTTCCTTTATGCGGTTTCACTAAGGTTTGGCTTAAAGTAGGGGAAAATAGCTTTGAACATCATAAAATTTGGTATGCAATCTTATATACCAAATGGGCATCTAAATCTACAATCATATTTTAATTCTGAGAAATTGGTCAAAATTGAAATTTTGTCGTGCGCTTTTGCTAAGATTGCACTCAAGGGAGAGAAAATAGCTTGAAATGTTGCAAAATTTGGTGTGCACGATTGTTTATTGAAATGGGTACCTAAATCCACTTTCAAATTTCAATTTTAAAAAAGTCAATTAATGTGCATCTTTTCTCTAATAGCTCCAAATCTCATAAAAATCTCATAAAAATAGCTCCTTGAATGAGGGCCAAAATAGCTCCAAATCTCATAAAAATAGGTGTCCGTGCCTATCTTGGAATGGGAATCTAAATCTACTTTAAAATTTGAATTTTGAGAAATTGGAAAAAATACAACGTTTTAGGCCTTGGTTTGACGAAGTTTGTATGAGGTCCAAAATTGCTCTCAAATGGGTACCTAAATATGGTTTCAAATTTCAATTTCGACAAAGTCAATAAAAGTGCATTTCTTAGAACTTGGTTTGACCAACCTTAACTAAGTGCCAAAATAACTCAAAATTTACAAAAATATGTGTGCCTCTTAAATGGGTATCTAAATCTACTTTTAAATTTGATTTCCAAGAAATTGGAAAAAGGGGCAAATAATGGTTGAAATAACTTGACATCTCGCAAAAATATGTGTCCACACTTATCTATTAAATGGGTATCAAAATCAACTTTTACATTTGATTTCTAAGAAATTGGAAAAAGGTGCAAACTTTTAGGCCTTAGTTTTACAAGTTTGACTAAGGTTAAAAATAGCTTGAAATCCCCTGAAAGTTTGTATGCATGGTCTTTCTCAAATGGGTACCTAAATTGTCTTTCAAATTTCAATTACGAGAAAGTCGGAAAAAATAGCATCTCTTAGACGTTTGCTTGACCAACATTGAATAATGACCAAAATAGCTTCGAACATCGTGAAAGTTGGCATGCACTCTTATCTACCAAATGCACAGATAAATCTACGATCAAATTTTAATTCTAAGAAATTGGTCAAAAGTGAAACTCCATTGTGCAGGATTTGCTAAGGTTAGGATTAAAGGGGGTGAAAATATTTTGGAACGTCGCGATTTTTGCATTCACAATTGTCCATCAAATGGGAATCCAAATCTATGATCAAATTTTAATTCTAAGAAACTACCCAAAAGTGAAACTTCATTGTGCGGTTTCACTAGGGTTTTAAAGGGGGTCAAGATAGATAGAAACATTGTGAAACTTGGTGTGCATGCTTGTTTATCGAATGGGAATCAAAATATATGATCAAGTTTCAATTATGAGAAGTTGGTAAAAAGTGAAACTCCATCGTGCGGTTTTGTTAGGGTTTGGCTTAAAGGAGCTGAAAATAACTCTAAACATCGTGAAAGTTGGTGTGCACTCTTATATTCCAAATGCGCATCTAAAATATGATCAACTTTTAATTCCAAGAAATTGGTCGAAAGTGAAACTCCATCGTGCGGTTTCACCAAGGTTGGGGTTAAAGGGGGTGAAAATAGCTCGGAGCGTTTCAAAATTTGGAGTGCACTCTTGTCTATCAAATGGAAATCCAAATCTATGATTAAAATTCAATTTCAAGAAATTGGTTAGAAGTGAAACTCCGTCGTGCAGTTTCACTAGAGTTGGGCTTAAAGGGGGTCCAAATAGTTTGAAACATTGAAAGAGTTTGCGTGAACTCTTGTATATCAAACGGGCTTCCAAATCTATGATTAAATTTTAATTTCAAGAATTTGGTCAAAAGTGAAACTCCATCATGCAGTTTCGCTAAGGTTTGGCTTAAAGGAGGGGAAAATAGATCCGAACATCACGAAATTTGGCATGCAGTCTTATCTACCAAATGGGCATCTAATTCTACGATTAAATTTAATTCCAAGAAATTGGTCAAAAGTGAAACTTCATCGTGCACTTTCTCTAAGGTTGCCACTTCAAGGGAGTGAAAATAGCTCAGAATGTCGTGAAAGTTGGCATGCATGCTTGTTTATGAAGATGGGTACCTAAATCCACTTTCAAATTTCAATTCTGAAAAGTGGACAAAAGTGCATATTTTCAACCTTGGTTTGACCATCCCTTAATGAGGGCCAAAAATAACTCCAAATCTCATAAAAATAGGTGTCCATGCCTATATTTGAAATGGATATCTAAATCTACATTAAAATTTGAATTTTGAGAAATTGAAAAAAATGCAACGTTTTAGGCCTTGGTTTGACCGAAGTCTAAAATGGCTCGCAATCCCCAAAAGAGCTACATGTAGGATTATCTCTCAAATGGGTACCTAAATACAGTTTCAAATTTCAATTTTGAGAAAGTCAAGAAAAGTGCATTTCTTAGAACTTGGTTTTCCCAACCTTAACTAAGCGCTGAAATAACTATAAATCTCACAAAAATATGTGCAAACGCTTTTCTCTTAAATGGGTATCTAAATCTACTTTTACATTTGATTTCTAAGAAATTGGAAAAAAGTGCAACCTTTTAGTCCTTGGTTTGACCAAGTTTCCCTAACGTTCGAAATAGCTCGAAATACCCTGAAAGTTTGTATGCATGGTTATCTCTCAAATGGGTACCTAAATTCTCTTTATATTTCAATCACGAGAAAGTTAGAAAAGTAGCATCTCTTAGACATTTTCTTGACAAACCTTGAATAATGACCAAAATAGCTTCGAGCGTCATGAAAATTGGCATCCACTCTTATCTACCAAATGTGCAAGTAAATCTACGATCAAATTTTAATTCTGAGAAATTGGTCAAAAGTAGAACTCCACTGTGCGGTTTTTGTTAAGGTTGGGATTAAAGGGGGTGAAAATAATTTAGAACGTCACAAAATTTCAATGCATGCTTGTCTATCAAATGGGCATCCAAATCTATTATCAAATATCAATTCTAAGAAACTGCTCAAAAGGTGAAACTTCGTCGTGCGGTTTTGCTAGTGTTGGGCTTAAAGGAAGTCAAAATAACTCGAAACGTTGTGAAACTTGGCATGCATGTTTGTCTATTAAATGGGCATTCAAATTTATGACCAGGTATCAATTCTAAGCAGTTGGTCAAAAGTGAAACTCCATCATGTGATTTTGTTAGGGTTTGGTTTAAAGGAGCCAAAAATAGCTTTGGACATCGTTAAAGTTAGCGTGCACTCTTATCTTCCAAATGCACATCTAAATCTATAATCCAATTTTAATTCCAAGAAATCGAACAAAAGTGAAACTTCATCATGCACTTTCATCAAGGTTGTCATTAAAGGGGGTGAAAATAGCTCGAAACGTGGCAAAATTTTGAGTCCACGGTTGTTTATAAAATGGGCATCCAAATCTATGATCAAATTTCAATTCTGAGAAATTGGTCAAAAGTGAAACTCTGTTGTGCATTTTCCCTATATTTGGGATTAAATGGGGTCCAAGTAGCTCAAAAGATTGAAAAAGTTTGTGTGCAAGCTTGTATATCAAACAGGTATCCAAATCTATGATCAAATTTTAATTTCAAGAATTTGCTTAAAAATGAAATTCCATCATGCGGTTTTAATTGTAAGAAATTAGTCAAAAGTGAAACTTCGTCGTGCACATTCACTAAGGTTACACTTAAAGGGAGTGAAAATAGCTTGGAATGTCATGAAAGTTGGTGTGCACATTTGTTTATTGAAATGGTTACCTATATCCACTTTCAAATTTCTATTCTGAAAAAGTCGACAAAAGTGCATCTTTTCAACCTTTGTTTCACCATCCTTGAATGTGGGCCAAAATAGCTCCAAATCATATAAAAATAGGTGTCCATGCCTATCTTGGAAATGGGTATCTAAATCACTTTAAAATTTGAATTTTACGAAATTTGAAAAAATGCAACGTTTTAGGCCTTGGTTTGACGAAGTTTGACAGAGATCTAAAATGGATCGAAATCCCCATAAAAGATACATATAGGCTTATCTCTCAAATGGGTACCTGAATAAAGTTTCAAATTTCAATTTCAAGAAAGTCAAGGAAAGTTCATTTCTTAGAGCTTGGCTTGACCAACCTTAACTAACGGCCGAAATAACTTGAAATCTTGCAAAAATATGTGTGCACGCTTAGCCCTTTGTTTGACCAAATTTGACTAAGGCCCAAAATAACTTGAAATCCCTTGAAATTTTGTATGTATGATTATCTCTCCAACAGGTACCTACATTCTCTTTCAAATTTAAATTACAAGAAAGTAAAAAAATAGCATCTCTTTCACCTTTGCTTGACCAACCTTGAATAATGACCAAATTAGCTCCAAACATTGTGAAAGTTGGAATGCACTCTGATCCACCAAATGCGTAGCCAAATTTGCGATCAAATTTTAATTCTAAGAAATTGGTCAAAACTTCTACTTCGTTCTGTGGTCAGTGAAAATATTTCAGAACGTCGCGAATGTTCTCATGCACACTTGTCTATCAAATGGGTATCCAAATCTATGATCAAATTTCAATTTGAAGAATCTACTCAAAAGTGAAACTTCATCATGCGGTTTCGCTAAGGTAGGGCTTAAAGGGACTAAAAATAGGTTGGAACACTGCGAAAGTTGGCGTGCATGCTTTTTTATCCAATGGACATCCAAATCTATGATCAAGTTTCAATTCTAAGAAGTTGGTCAAAAGTGAAACTCCATCGTGCAGGTTTGTTAGTTTTTGGCTTAAAGAACCAAAAATAGCTCTAACCATCATGAAAGATGGTGTGCACTCTTATATTCCAAAAGCACATCTAAATCTATGATCAAATTTTAATTCTGAGAAATTGGTCAAATGTGAGACACCGTCGTGTGGTTTCGGCAGGGTTGGGCTTAAAATGGGCGAAAATAGCTTGGAACGTCGCAAAAGTTGGAGTGCACGTTTGTCTATCAAATGGGAATCCAACTCTATAATCAAATTTCAATTATGAGAAATTGGTCAGAAGTGAAACTCCGTTGTGCATTTTTCACTAGATTTGAGCTGAAAGGGGGTCCAAACAGCTTGAAACATTGCAAAAGTTGGCATGCACACTTGTTTATCAAACAGGCATCCAAATCTATGATCAAATTTCAATTTCGAGAATTTGTTCAAAAGTGAAACTCCATCATAGAGTTTCGGATGCAAATGGGTGTTGTTTAGGAGTTATTGTGATTTAAGATGATTGATATTATTGTTTAGGAGTCGAAAATAACTCTGAACATCATAAAAGTTGGCGTACACTCTTATCTTCCAAATGCGTATCTAAATCTATGATCAAATTTTAATTCTGAGAAATTGGTCAAGAGTGAAACTCTGTCATGTGGTTTTGCTAAGTTTGGGGTTAAAGGGGGTGAAAATAGATGAAAACGTCGGGAAAGTTGGAGTGCACGATTATCTATCAAATGGGCATCCAAATCTATGATCAAATTTCAATTCTGAGAAATTAGTCAGAAGTGAAACTCCATCGTTCATTTTCGCTAGAGTTGGGCTCGAAGGGGTCCAAATAGCTTGAACCATTGCAAAAATTGGCGTACACGTTTTTATATCAAACGGGCATCCAAATCTATGATCAAATTTCAACTTGGAGAATTTGGTCAAAAGTGAAACTCATTCATTTTATTTCGCTAAGGTTTGGCTTAAAGGAGGGGAAAATGGCTTTGAAAAATTGGAAACAAATGCAACCTTTTGGGGCTTGGTTTCACCAAGTTTACCTAAGGTCCAAAATAGCTCGAAATCCCCTGAAAGTTTGTATGCATGGTTATCTCTCAAATGGGTACCTAAATTCTCTTTCAAATTTCAATTACAAGAAAGCTGAAAAAATAATATCTCTTAGACGTTCACTTGACCAACCTTGAATAACGACCAAAATAGCTCTGAACATCATGAAAGTTAGCATGCACTCTTATCTACCAAATGAGCAGATAAATCTAGGATTAAATTTTAATTTTGAGAAATTAATCAAACGTGAAACTTCGTTGTGCCATATTGCTAAGGTTGGGCTTAAAGGGGGTGAAAATATTTTGGAATGTCTCAAAAGTTTGCATGAATGCTTGTTCATCAAATGGTCATCCAAATTTATGATAAAATTTAAATTCTAAGAAACTGCTCGAAAGTGAAACTCCGTCATGCGTTTTCAATAGGGTTGGGCTTAAAGGGGATCAAAATAGCTCAGAACATCGCGAAAGTTGGCGTGTATGCTTGTCTATCTAATATGCATCCAAACCTATGATTAAGTTTCAATTCTGAGAATTTGGTCAAAGCTGAGACTCCATCATGTAGTTTTGTTAGGGTTTGGCTTAGAGATGCCGAAAATAGCTCTCAACATCATGAAAGTTGGCATGCACTCTTATCTTCCAAATGCACATTTAAATCTATGATTAAATTTTAATTCCAAGAAATTGGGTAAAACTGAAAATATATCGGAGTGTCACAAAAGTTGGAGTGCACACTTCTCTGTCAAATGGGCATCCAAATCTATGATCAAATTTCAATTCTGAGAAATTGGTCAGAAGTGAAACTCCATCGTGCATTTTCACTAGGGTTGGGCTCAAAGGGGTCCAAATAGCTAAAAACATTGCAAAAGTTGGAGTGCATGTTTTTATATCAAACGAGCATTTAAATCTATGATCAAATTTCAACTCCGAGAATTTGGTCAAAAGTGAAACTCCACAAAATTTTCCATGCACTCTTATCTAACTAGAAATCTTACAGAAATATGTGTGCATGCTTATCTACCAAATGGGCATATCGGCACTTTCGCTAAGGTTGCACTTAAAGGGAGTGAAAATAGCTCAGAACGTTACCAAAGTTGGTGTGTACACTTGTTTAATGAAATGGGTACCTAAATCCACTTTAAAATTTCAATTCTGAAAAAGTCAACAAAAGTGCATATTTTCAACCTTGGTTTGACCATCCTTGATTAAGGGCCAAAATATCTCCAAATCTCATAAAAATAGGTGTCAATTCTTATATTTGAAATCGGTATCTAAATCTACTTTAAAATTTGAATTTTGAGAAATTGGAAATAATGCAACGTTTTAGGCCTTGGTTTGACGAAGTTTGACCGATGCCACTCACAATCCCCAAAAAATATACATGTATGATTTATCTACCAAATGGATACCTAAATACAGTCTCTAATTTCAATTTCAATAAAGTCAACAAAAGTGCATTTCTTAGAACTTCGTTTGACCAACCTTAACTAAGGGCTGAAATAAACCCAAATCTCACAAAAATATGTGTGCATGGTTATCTCTTAAATGGGAATCTAAATATACTTTTACATTTTATTTCTAAGAAATTGGAAAAAAGTGCAAGATTTTAGGCCTTGGTTTGACCAAGTTTGACTAAGGTCCAAAATAGCTCTAAATCCCCTTAGAGTTTGTATGCATGGTTATCTCTCAAATGGGTATCTAAATTCTCTTTCAAATTTCAATTATGAAACGTCAAAAAAATATGATCTCTTAGACCTTTGCTTGACCAGCCTTGAATAACGACCAAAATAGCTCCGAACATCATGAAAGTTGGCATGCACTCTTATCTACCAAATGCATAGATAAATCTACGATCAAATTTTAATTCTGAGAAATTGGTCAAAAATGAAAATCCCTTGTGTTGTTTAGCTAAGGTTGGGCTTAAAGCGGGTTAAAATATTTTGCAACATCATGAAAGTTCATGTGCAATCTTGTCTATCAAATGGACATCCAAATCTATGAGCAAATTTCAATTCTAAGAAACTGTTCAAAAGTGAAACTCTATCGTGCGCTTTCACTAGGGTTGGGCTTAAAACGAGTCAAAATAATAGCTCAAAATGTTGTAAAATTTGGCATGCATGATTGTTTATCCAATGGGCATCCAAATCTATGACTAAGTTTCCATTCTAAGAAGTACGTCAAAAGTGAAACTCCATCGAACAGTTTTGTTAGGGTTTGGCTTAAAGGAGCTGAAAATAACTCTGAACATCGTGAAAGTTGGCATCCACACTTATCATCCAAATGCGCATCAAAAGATATGATCAAATTTTAATTCCAAGAAATTTGTAAAAATTGAAACTCCATCGTGCGGTTTCGCAAAGGTTGGGGTGAAAGGGGGTGAAAATAGCTCGTAATGTCGCAAAAGTTGGAGTGCACGCTTGTCTATCAAATGGGCATCCAAATGTATGATCAAATTTCAATTGCGAGAAAATTGTCAAAAGTGAAACTTCGTCATGCATTTTTGCTAGAGTTCGGCTTAAAGCGGGTCCAAATAGCTCGAAACATTGCAAAATTTGGTGTGCACGCTTGTATATCAAACGTACATCCAAATCTATGATCAAATTTCAATTCTGGGAATTTGGTCAAAAGTGAAACTCCATCATGCGGTTTCGCTAAGGTTTGGATTAAAGGAGGCAAAAAGAGCTCTGAACATCACTAAATTTGGCATGCACTAAATCTATGATCATAAAGGTTGCACTTAAATGGAGTGAAATAGCTCAGAATGTCGTGAAAGTTAGTGTGTATGCTTGTTTTTTGAAACGGGTACCTAAATCCACATTCAAATTTCATTTCTGAAAAAGTCAACAAAAGTGCATCTTTTCAACTTTTGTTTGACCATCCTTGAATGAGGGCCAAAAGAGCTCTAAATATCATAAAAATAGGTGTCCATGCCTATCTTTGAAATGGGTATCCAAATCTACTTTAAAATTTGAATTTTCAGCAAATGGAAAAAATGCAACGTTTTAGGCCTTGGTTTGACGAAGTTTGACCGAGGTCCAAAATGGCTCGCAATCCCCAAAAAATATACATGTAGGAATTATCTCTAAAATGGGTACCTAAATATAGTTTCAAATTTCAATTTTGAGAAAGTCAAGAAAAGTGCATTTCTTAGAACTTGGTTTGACCAACCTTAACTAACTGCCGAAATAACTCGAAATTTGCAAAAATATGTGTGCCTCTTAAATGGGTATCTAAATCTACTTTAGAATTTGATTTCTAAGAAATTGGAAAAAGATGCAACCTTTTAGGCCTTGGTTTGACCAAGTTTGACTAAGGTCCAAAATAGCTCAAAATCACCTGAAAGTGCGTATGCATGGTTATCTCTCAAATGGGTACCTAAATTCTCTTCCAAATTTTAATTACAAGAAAGTCGAAAAAATAACATATCTTAGACCTTCACTTGACCAACCTTGAATAACGACCAAAATAGCTTCGAACATCATGAAAGTTAGCATGCACTCTTATCTACCAAACGCGCCGATAAATCTATGATTAAATTTTAATATTGAGAAATTAGTCAAACGTGAAACGCCATTGTGCGGTTTTGCTAAGGTTGGGCTTAAAAGGGGTGAAAATATTTTGGAATGTCTCAAAAGTTTGAATGCATGCTTGTTCATCAAATGGGCTTCCAAATTTATGATCAAATTTAAATTCTAAGAAACTGCTCAAAAGTGAAACTCCTTCATGCAGTTTCGATAGGGTTGGGCTTAAAGGGGGTCAAAATAGCTCAGAATGTTGCGAAAGTTGGCATGCATGCTTGTCTATCCAATATGCATCCAAACCAATGATCAAATTTCAATTCTGAGAATTTGGTCAAAGCTGAGACTCCATCGTGTAGTTTTGTTAGGGTTTGGCTTAAAGATGTCAAAAACAACTCTCTACATTGTGAAAGTTGGCATGAACTCTTATCTTCCAAATGTGCAGTTAAATCTATGATTAAATTTTAATTCCAAGAAATTGGTTAAAAGTGAAACTCCGTTGTGCGGTTTCACCAAGGCTAGGGTTAAAGGTGCTGAAATAGCTCGGAGTGTCATGAAAGTTGGAGTGCATGCTTCTCTATCAAATGGGCATCCAAATCTATGATCAAATTTCAATTCTAAGAAATTGGTCATAAGTGAAAATACGTCGTGCATTTTTTGCTGGAGTTGGGCTCAAAGCGGTCCAAATAGCTCGAAACATTGTAAAAGTTGGCATGCACATTTTTATATCAAATGGGCATCCAAATCTATGATCAAATTTCAACTCAGAGAATTTGGTCAAAAATGAAACTCCATCATTTGATTTCATTAAGGTTTGGCTTAAAGGAGGGGAAAATAGCTCCGAACATCACGAAATTTTTCATGCACTCTTATCTAACTAGAAATCTCACAAAAATATGTGTGCACGCTTATCTACCAAATGGGCATATCAGTGCTTTCGCTAAGGTTGCACTTAAAGGGAGTGAAAATAGCTCGGGACATTATGAAAGTTGGCATGTACACTTGTTTATTGAAATGGGTACGTAAATCCACTTTCAAATTTCAATTCTAAAAAAGTCAACAAAAGTGCATATTTTCAAACTTGGTTTGACCATCCTTGATTAAGGGCCAAAATAGCTCCAAATCTCATAAAAATATGTGTCAATGCCTATATTTGAAATGGGTATCTAAATCTACTTTAAAATTTGAATTTTGACAAATTGGAAATAATGAAACGTTTTAGGCCTTGGTTTGACAAAGTTTGACCGATGTCCAAAATGGCTCGCAATCCCCAAAAAATATACATATATGCTTTATCTACCAAATGGATACCTTAATACAGTTTCAAATTTCAATTTCAAAAAAGTCAAGAAAAGTGCATTTCTTAGAATTTCGTTTGACCAACTTTAACTAAGGGCTGAAATAACCCAAAATCTCACAAAAATATGTGCGCACGCTTATCTCTTAAATGGGTATCTAAATATACTTTTACATTTGATTTCTAATATATTGGAAATAAGTGCAAGCTTTTAGGCCTTGGTTTGACCAAGTTTGACTAAGGTCCAAAATAGCTCGAAATCCCCTCAAAGTTTGTATGCATGGTTATCTCTCAAATGGGTATCTAAATTCTCTTTCAAATTTCAATTATGAGAAAGTCGAAAAAATATGATCTCTTAGACCTTTGCTTGACCAGCCTTGAATAACAACCAAAATAGCTCCGAACATCGTGAAATTTGGCATGCACTCTTATCTATCAAATGCGTATATAAATCTACGATCAAATTTTAATTATGAGAAACTGGTCAAAAGCGAAACTCCCTTATGTTGTTTTGCTAAGGTTGGGCATAAAGTAGGTGAAAATATTTCACAATGTCGTCAAAGTTCATGTGCAAGCTTGTCTATCAAATGGACATCCAAATCTATGAGCAAATTTCAATTCTAAGAAACTGCTCAAAAGTGAAACTCTGTCGTGCGGTTTCACCGGGGTTGGGCTTAAAAGGTGTCAAAATAATAGCTTGGAACATTGCAAAATTTGGCGTGCATGATTGTTTATCCAATGGGCATCCAAATATATGATCAAGTTTCTATTCTAAGAAGTACGTCAAAAGTGAAACTCCATCGTACAGTTTTGTTAGGGTTTGGCTTAAAGGAGCTGAAAATAACTCTGAACATCGTGAAAGTTGGCGTGCACACTTATCATCCAAATGCACATAAAAAGAAATGATCAAATTTTAATTCCGAGAAATTTGTAAAAAATGAAACTCCATTGTGCAGTTTCACAAAGGTTGGGGTTAAAGAGGGTGAAAATAGCTTGGAACATCGCACAAGTTGGAGTGCACGTTTTTCTATCAAATGGGCATCCAAATCTATGATCAAATTTCAATTGCAAGAAAATTGTCAAAAGTGAAACTTCATCGTGCATTTTTGCTAGAGTTCGGCTTAATGCGGGTCCAAATAGCTCGAAACATTGCAAAATTTGGCGTGCATGCTTCTATATCAAACATTGGAAATCTATGATCAAATTTCAATTCTGGGAATTTGGTCAAAAGTGAAACTCCATCATGCGGTTTTGCTAAGGTTTGGCTTAAAGGAGGGAAAAAGAGCTCTGAATATCACTGAATTTGGCAGTCACTCTTATCTACCAAATGGTCATCTAAATCTATGATCATATTTCAATTCTAAGAAATTGGTCTGAAGAGAAACTTTATCTTGCGCTTTTGCTAATGTTGCACTTAAAGGGAGTGAAATAGCTTGGAACTTCACGAAAGTTAGTGTGTATGCTTGTTTATTGAAATGGGTACCTAAATCCACTTTCAAATTTAATTTCTGAAAAAAAGTCAACAAAAGTGCATCTTTTCAACTTTTGTTTGACCATACTTGAATGAGGGCCAAAATAGCTCCAAATCTCATAAAAATAGGTGTCCATGCTTATCTTTGAAACGGGTATCTAAATCTACTTTAAAATTTGAATTTTCAGAAAATGGAAAAAACACAACGTTTTAGGCCTTGGTTTGATGAAGTTTGACCGAGGTCCAAAATGGCTCACAATCCCAAAAAAATCTACATGTAGGGATTATCTCTCAAATGGGTACCTAAATACAATTTAAAATTTCAATTTCGAGAATGTCAAGAACACTGCATTTCTTAGAAAAGTGTCGAAATAACTCGAAATTCACAAAAATATGTGTGCCTCTTAAATGGGTATCTAAATCTACTTTTAAATTTGATTGCTAATAAATTGGAAAAAGGTGCAACCTTTTAGGCCTTGGTTTGACCAAGTTTGGCTAAGGTACTAAATAGCTCAAAATCCCCTGAAAGTGTGTATGCATGGTTATCTCTCAAATCGGTACCTAAATTCTGTTTCAAATTTCAATTAAAAGAAAGTCAAAAAAATAGCATCTCTTAGACCTTTGCTTGACCAGCCTTGAATAACGACCAAAATAGCTCCGAACATCATGGAAGTTGGCATGCACTCTTATCTACCAAATGCGTAGATAAATCTATGATCAAATTTTAACTCTGAGAAACTGGTCAAAAGTGAAACTCCCTTGTGTTGTTTTTCTAAGGTTGGGCTTAAAGTGGGTGAAAATATTTCGCAGCGTCGTGAAATTTCATGTGCAAGCTTGTATCAAATGGACATCCAAATCTATGAGCAAATATCAATTCTAAGAAATCCTAAAAAGTGAAACTCTGTCGTGCGGTTTCACTGGGGTTGGGATTAAAAGGGGTCAAAATAATAGCTCTAAACGTTGCAAAATTTGGCGTGCATGATTGTTTATCCAATGGGCATCCAAATCTATGATCAAGTTTCCATTCCAAGAAGTACGTCAAAAGTGAAAATCCATCGTACAGTTTTGTTAGGGTTTGGCTTAAAGGACATGAAAATAACTCTGAACATCGTGAAAGTTGGCGTGCACACTTATCATCCAAATGCGCACCAAAAGATATGATCAGATTTTAATTATGAGAAATTTGTAAAAAGTGAAACTTCATCGTGCGTTTTCGCAAAGGTTGGGGTTAAAGGGGGTGAAAATAGCTCAAAACGTCGTGAAAGTTGGAGTGCACGCTTTTCTATCAAATGGGAATCCAAATCTATGATCAAATTTGAATTGCGAGAAAATTGTCAAAAGTGAAACTTCATCATGCATTTTCGCTAGAGTTCGGATTAAAGTGGGTCTAAATAGCTCGAAATATTACAAAATTTGGCATGCATGCTTGTAAATCAAATGGGAATCCAAATCTATAATCAAATTTCAATTCTGGGAATTTGGTTAAAAGTGAAACTCCATCATGCGGTTTCGCTAAGGTTCGGCTTAAGAAAGGAAAAAGAGCTCTAAACATCACTAAATTTGGCATGCACTCTTATCTACCAAATGGGCATCTAAATCTATGATCATATTTCAATTCTAAGAAATTGGTCAAAAGAGAAACTTCATCGTGCGCTTTCGCTAAGGTTGCACTTAAAGGGAATGAAATAGCTCAGAATGTCGTGAAAGTTCGTGTGTACGCTTGTTTATTGAAATGGGTACCTAAATCCACTTTCAAATCTCATTTCTAAAAAAAGTCAACAAAAGTGCATCTTTTCAACTTTTGTTTAACCATCCTTGAATGAGGGCCAAAGTAGCTCCAAATCTCATAAAAATATGTGTCCATGCCTATCTTTCAAATGGGTATCTAAATCTACTTTAAAATTTGAAATTTCAGAAAATGGAAAAAATGCAATGTTTTAGCCCTGGTTTGACAAAGTTCGATCGAGGTCCAAAATGGCTCGCAATCCTAAAAAAATCTACATGTAGGGATTATCTCTCAAATGGGTACCTAAATACAGTTTCAAATTTCAATTTCAAGAAAGTCAAGAAAAGTGCATTTCTTAGAACTTGGTTTGACCAACCTTAACTAAGTGCCTAAATAACTCGAAATTCCAAAAATATGCGTGCCTCTTAAATGGGTATCTAACTATACTTTTAAATTTGATTTCTAAGAAATTGGAAAAAAATGCAACCTTTTAGGCCTTGGTTTTACCAAGTGTGACTAAGGTCCAAAATAGCTCGAAATCCCCTGAAAGTGTGTATGCATGGTTATCTCTCAAATGGGTACCTAAATTCTCTTTCAAATTTCAATTACAAGAAAGTGGAAAATTAGCATCTCTTAGACCTTTGCTTGACCAACCTTGAATAATGACCAAAATAACTTCGATCATCGTGAAAGTTGGTGTGCACTGTTATCTACCAAATGCTAATATAAATCTACGATCGAATTTTAATTCTGAGAAATCAGTCAAAAGTGAAACTCTGTTGTATGGTTTTCTTGAGGTTGGGATTAAAGGGGGTGAAATATTTTGGAATGTCTCGAAATTTCAAGTGCATGCTTGTTTATCAAATGGGCATTCAAATCTATGATCAAATTTCAATTATAAGAAACTGCTCAAAAGTGAAACTTCGTCATGCGATTTCGCTAGGGTTGGGCTTAAAGGTGGTCAAAATAGCTTGGAGAATTGCAAAAGTTAGTGTGCATGCTTGTTTATATAATGGGCATCCAAATATATGATCAAATTTCAATTCTTAGAAGTTGGTCAAAAGTAAAACTCCATCGTGCGATTTTGTTAGGGTTTGGCTTAAAGGAGTAAAAAATGACTCTGAACATCATGAAAGTTGGCGTGCACTCCTATCTTCCAAATGCACATCTAAAATTTATGATCAAATTTTAATTCCGAGAATCTGGTCAAGAGTGAAACTCCATCATGCGGTTTCGCTAAGATTTTGGTTAAAGGGGGTCAAAATAGCTCAAAATGTAGTGAAAGTTGGAGTGCACACTTATTTATCAAACAGGCATCCTGTTAGGGTACACAGGGTACTCCCAAAGGACCGAACACCAAGAATAGCCGCTTCACATAAACAGATCACAGATCAATACACCAATGTTTGTCACGTG